>OX377622.1:53625032-54287087 GCA_947397865.1 Polietes domitor | reverse complement strand
ATTTTAATTCCAAAAGTACAAATTTTGAAAATATATTATAGTAAGTCGTTTAGTTGATGAAATTTTTACCCCTCTCGCAGTCAGACGAATGTATACTCCGAATTTCATGGCTCTAGCTGCTTTCATTTGGTTGGTACAATTTTTATCCCCTTTTTCCATTTTAACCCCAAAAAGTACTAATTTCGAAAAATCTATTTATTTTACGTGTCTACGCAATAAGAGGAATGAATGTATACACCGAATTTCATTATTTTAGGTACAGCCGTTTGGTTGGTACCATTTTTATCCCTCTTTTCCATTGTACCCCTTAAAAGTACGAATTGGAAAAAAATACTTTTATATTATTTATCTACTAAATTAGATGAATGTACACACCAAATTTCGTGTTTCTAGCTGTTGTCGTTCGGTTGGTACCATTTTTATCCCCTACGAATAAAAAGCACTTTATGGTGCGCCTTTTTGTTAAAGGGGAAATGCGCATACCCAATATAAAGTAAGTACAAGCAGACATATTAAAAAAGCACGCCTCAATGCTGTAAAATATAAGGGATTATTATGGATATTTTCAGTCCTTGTGAGGGAAAAATTTTTCCATTTGGACCGATTTCGCCCAGTTACAATCCCAACCAATCTACGGCTATAGGACAGATTTATAGAAAATTTGGAAGTACTAGCTCCTTTCGTTTAGATGCTAGTGTGCTTTCAACAGATATGACGGATATGGCTAGATTGTCTTAGAATTTTATGACTATCAAGAATATATATACTTTATAGGGTCTCAGGTCGATATTTGAAGGTGTTACAAACGGAATAACAAAGTTAGTATACCCCCATCCTGGAGGTGGAGGGTATAAAAGTGAGAATGGAGTGCTTTAATTTTCCTACATATTGACGCCACATTCCACACAGCCCGTCACACAAACAATTTATTGATGGCAATATTTGGCGAACATCTACCGGAAACCAGAAACTTTGGGTACCTTGGAAGACAACATTAGGCGAAATATCGCCACGACACAGTGGAATATTTTCATACAAGCTGAGGCAAAAATTAGTAGAACTAGATCAAAAACAATTTTTTATTAATTCGCCCACAACCACGCCTATCTCCCACGTAAGTTAAAATGAAAAAACATCGTAAATTTCTTATTTTAATATATATGTTCAAACAAATCATTACCAGTGATTTCATTTGAGTCCACAATTAAATGAAAATTGTCAACGCCTAAATAAAATTTTTGGTTTTTTACGATTTTCTAATTTTTTTATACAAATTATTTTATTTTTTAATCGATGACACACGGTTATTATAGCTTTTTACTCAACTTTAGTTTAATATCGCCCCAATATTTACATGCGCTCGTGTGCAATAAAACCTTACATCACTAAAGTATGCTTTAAATAATTTTTCCAAAATACATTAGCAGAGAACAACGAAGAAAGTATTGCTTCATTTTTGGCTTAAAAGTTTTTACCATTTCAGTAATTAAATCAATGTTGGCAGCTATATGCAGAATATTCTTTTGAAAATGAATAAATAAGACAATAGTTTAACAATATTTGTAAATGACGAGGTATCGGTCGGTCTCGCGAATATAGTTTTATAGTCTGTCTGAAAAGGAAAGCAAAAACGTAATTATTTTTTTTTAAATGGAAAAGAATACCTCGTTTCTACCTATTTTCTACGAACTAAACGAAATTTCAATACGATGCATGGTTTCCGAGATACATCCCAATAAATTAACCTCTGTTATGATGAAATGTTCAACTATTTTAGCATTTATAAATTTCAAATGCATCCAAAGCTAAATTTAGCGGCTATATGGGCAAAATCTTTTAGAATACGATTAATATGAATACTCTTTTCAAAATTCAATCAGTAAAGTCGAGATATGGTCGCATGAAATTTGGGAGTTTTTGCCGCTTATAATAGACCATTGCTTGAAATTTTACATGTATAATTATCCAAGCCAGCTGCAAAGTCCAAAAAATACTCAAACACAAAAGGGTTAGAATTACATTGAGCTACAAAAAAGAATGACGAAGAAAAGTGAAGGAAGTGATATCATTTTTTTGTAGATTTTGCCAAGTAGAACACGAATTTCTCTTTGAAATTTCCCAGACAACCCCCACAATCTTGAGTTATGGGCAAAAACCAGGTTTTTTGTACCTTTGCACACTTATAAGCCTGAAACTTAGTTAGTTGTCACTTTCTCATCGAATTTGAATAGAAGATCGATAGCTTATCTAAGAAAAGTAAAGAAATCTGTGTGGTATTGTCCAGCAAATACAATTTCAAAAAATTTGCATTTTTTCGAATTGAAGTCCAATAAAAGTACATAAAATCACGTGGTGGCGATTTCAATTGGCCGCCAAGATCATGTGATTTGACACCGTTGGACTTCTTTTTTTGGGGTTATTCGAAAGAAAAGGTGTACGACGATAAGCCAGCAACAATTCAAGAGGTAAATGATGAGATAATTCGGCACTTTGACGGCATAGAACCTCAATTATGCATCAGCGTCATCGAAAATTTGGACCATCGGATGGAGGTGTGCCGCCGAGGTCGCGGCGGCCATTTGGCCAATATTTTGTTCCATACATAACTGAACCATACCAATATTATCGTAATAAAAAGAAATGACAATAATTTTCTAAATAGTTTGGTTTTTATTTAAAATCAACATCGGCCCTTAATATTTAACCACACTTTATATAGAAATTCAAGTCAATTCAAAAGTATACATAAGGCAGAAATCTTCAAAAATATCTAAAATACCCCAAATTTTGGGGGATATTTCTATCCTATTTTTATTCCAAAGGTACAACTTTTGCAAATCCATTATCTCTTACGTATACAGTGCAAGATAAAC
The DNA here is from genome assembly GCA_947397865.1 of Polietes domitor. Classification (NCBI taxonomy): domain Eukaryota; kingdom Metazoa; phylum Arthropoda; class Insecta; order Diptera; family Muscidae; genus Polietes; species Polietes domitor. The sequence goes on along the minus strand of OX377622.1, from coordinate 54,284,214 downwards.
TAACTTCAGCCATTTGCTTGCTACCAGTTTTATCACTTTTCCCCATTTTTACCGAAAAAAAATAAAGTACGAATTTGGATTTTTATACACTCCACGAGAGTATTATGTCTTTGTGCATTTGTTTGTAACACCCAAAAGGAAACGATATAGACCCATTGTTAATTATACCGATCGTCTTAGAATCACTTTCTGAGTCGATTTAGCAATGTCGGTCTGTCTGTCCGTCCGTCCGTCCATCTATTCTTGTAATCACGATACAGGTCGCAATTGTAGACAGAACCAAATGAAACTTTGCACAACAATGTTTTTAGGGATAAGGACGAACGTTATTTAATTTGAAGAAAATCGGTTCAGATTTAGATATAGCCCCCATACAAATGTCGCTCCCGATTTGACTTTTGCCGCTTTAAAAGCCAAATATTGTGCTCGATTTTCTTTAAATTTCGCACAACATCTTATAATCTAACTAAACAAAACTATGGTGAAAGTATGTAAGATCGGTTCAGATTTAAATATAGCCCAAATTCAAATGTTGCTCCCATAAGTTTAACCGATTTTGGCCAAACTATACATTTTATATTTCACCTATTTCGTTCCAGGTTTCAATATATCCTCATACAAATGTCCTTTCCGATATAAAATTTTTTGTCAAACACATACATTTACAGGATACAAAAAACCTTCCCGTTTTCAGTGTGGAGTGGAGTGTATCATAGAGTGGAGTGTATCATAGAGTCGGCCCCGCCCGACTTTAGCCTTTCCTTACTGGTTTTATTTTGCGTATCTATGTAGCCAGAGCAATGTCTGCACCGAATTTCATGATTCTAACTACGGCAATTTGTTTGGTACAATTTGTATTCCTTTTTCCCATTTTACCCCCCCTAAAGGAACGATCAATTTCAATTTTGCCCATTTCCGCACATAAACAAAGTTTGGGGAAAAATTAGTACATATATTGAAATTTTGAATAAATTCGTAATAAATTATACCATAGGATATTTTCAATTACAATCCGACCTAATGTATACTTAATTGAAAAAATACATTAATTAAATTGTCATTTATTCACAAATACTTAAAGTATAAATTATGCATTAAAATATGTAAGTGTGTCGGCAAAATTTCAATAAAATATTATCGCTGTAGACAGCAAATGATTTCATTGACTATGCAATGCGGAATTTATGCACAGTCAAACAATTTTGATTTAATAACGAAACGAAACGAAAAAATATTTAATAACTTAAAATCAGACACGAAGTGAACTCAGAAAGTTATTTAAATGCCACCAAAGCCATAACAATGGTGAAAGTATCTATAAAACCCTGTAATAAGATTGGCCCAATTTGAAGCCTCCAACCAAAGCGGCAAACGGAACAAAACAAGACGAAACGAAGCGAAAGCAGTCATGGGATCAGGCCACCACCGACCGACATCTTGGCATCCGACGACGACCACCACCAACCAATAAACATCTCTTCGTTCGTTCGTTTGTTTCTTCCATTCTGTGCGGTACATACATACATATTTTGTGTGTAAGTTTTAATCTTTTGTGTCTCTTCCTTTTATTCCTTGCTTTCATGCTTGCTAGCTAGCATTTTGTTTTCCCTATTTATGTGTTATTTGTTTTTGCACATTTCTTCTTCGTGGGTCTCGGTATTTGCTGGCTTGGTGGGCGTTCGGGTTGCCTTGAGCACTTGACAGCCACAATTCCGATGAAATGCCAGTTACACCCTGCCTTTGCATGAAGGCTTTGAATGAACCATGGGTGGTGGGGGTGGCGGTGAGGGGTTTTGTGGTTATTGGTGGGTGGGGGTTGGTGGTGGAGAATGGACGTTGGTCGTTGGGTTTAGGAAGTGATGTTCAAATCAACAAAAGGAGAGCGAGCGAAAAAAATGAAAATCTGAAATGTGCCAACTGTCAGCACAAAGAGATTTAAAGGACTTGAAATAAAGTGGAAAAGTCACACGCATTGTGTCGCACGCACTACCAGCCTCACACTCCCCCTTAGCTTAGCGTCCAAGAAGGTACCCCATGTAGCCGCTGCCAAGAATTTCATCTTTGATTTTATTGTGAATATCCACCACAAACGAAATATTCGCCGAGCATCGCATCACATTCTTGTACAAAACAGTTCTGGGAAAATTCTTTTTTTTCGCATGTTGAGCACAGTCGAAGGTTAAAGTTTCGTGATGAGATATTTTTTCAACTATTCAGCATGAAATCAGCACAGAATTCTTTGTGGCAAACTATTTCCAAGCGTTGGGGAATTGCAGCTGTTCAACTTCCGTTAAAAAATATTAAAAAGGCGAAAGAGCAGAACAAGTGCTTTAATAATAAGTAATAGAAAATTATTAGCGAATCACTTTTTGTGCTTCATTACTCATAAAAATAAAACGTAAATAAAGAGATAACTTTTCAAGAAAAACAAATTCATATAGAACATTGCAAAAAATAGACAAAAAATTATATATCACAATACAATAATGTAATTGTGTAGAAAAAAATCTCTGAATGGCTAGCAAGTTTTTGCATTTTTCCCAACTAAATTCCCAAATTCTTAAAGTGGGAACAATATGTTCCAATATTTGAGATTCTGTTTTACTAAAATGGCCAACAGCGGATATGTGGCAATATTTTTTAATTAATATTTTCTACGTTATGAACTAGCGGAGAGGTCCGTTGACCAAAAGGTTTCTAAAATGGAATACTGAATACGGGTTCTTATATAAATTTCGATTTGTGTGAGGTCCCACCGATTTGTTGTTTTTTCACATTGGGCTACTTCTAGCGAAAAAATAATTGAAATCAAAGGGGTTCATAAAAGTTAAATAAATTACACTGTCCCTCAGTATTTTTTGAGCAGAGTAGTGACCTAGTCTAGCTGGTCTGAGTTTGTTTTTATCACGGGACAAAGTTTTCATTGTTTGGTCGAAGGGAGCATTATACTAAGCGAAACAAGTAAGGAAAGGCTAAAGTCGGGCGGGGCCGACTCTATGATATACTCCACTTTCTATCCGAATACAATTTGATTCGGTGAAAAAGTGAAAACAGGAAGGAGTTTTGTATCCTGTAAATGTATGTGTTTGACAAAAAATGTTAAATCGGAAAGGACATTTGTATGGGGGTATATTGAAACCTGGTACGCAATAGGTGAAATATAATATGTATAGTTTGGCCAAAATCGGTTAAACATTTGGGAGCAAATTTAAAGAAAATCGTGTACAATATGTCGTTTATAGAGCGGAAAATGTCAAATCGGGAGCGACATTTGTATCTGAACCGATCATACCTAATTTCTGCATATGTGTTTCTGGTTGGATTATACGATGTTGTGCCAAATTTAAAGAAAATCGAGCACAATATGTCGTTTATAGAGCGGAAAATGTCAAATGGGGAGCGACATTTGTCTGGGGGCTATATCTAAATCTGAACCGATCTTACCGAATTTTTGCATAGGTGTTTCTAGCTGGATTATAAGATGTTGTGCCAAATTTAAAGAAAATTGAGTACAATATGTGGTTTCTAGAGCGGAAAATGTCAAATCGGGAGCGACATTTGTCTGGGGGCTATATCTAAATCTGAACCGATCTTACCGAATTTTTGCATAGGTGTTTCTAGCTGGATTATAAGATGTTGTGCCAAATTTAAAGAAAGTCGGGTACAATATGTCGTTTATAGAGCGGAAAATGTCAAATCGGGAGCGACTTTTGTATGGGGGCTATATCTAAATCTGAACCGATCTTACCGAATTTTTGCATAGGTGTTTCTAGTTGGATTATAAGATGTTGTGCCAAATTTAAAGAAAATTGAGTACAATATGTCGTTTATAGAGCGGAAAATGTCAAATCGGGAGCGACATTTGTATGGGGGCTATATCTAAATATGAACCGATCTTACCGAATTTTTGCATAGGTGTTTCTAGTTAGATTATAAGATGTTGTGCCAAATTTAAAGAAAATCGAGCACAATATGTCGTTTATAGAGCGGAAAATGTCAAATCGGGAGCGACTTTTGTATGGGGGCTATATCTAAGTCTGAACCGATCTTACCTAATTTCTGCATATGTGTTTCTGGTTAGATTATAAGATGTTGTGCCAAATTTAAAGAAAATTGAGTACAATATGTGGTTTCTAGAGCGGAAAATGTCAAATCGGGAGCGACATTTGTATGGGGGCTATATCTAAATCTGAACCGATCTTACCGAATTTTTGCATAGGTGTTTCTAGCTGGATTATAAGATGTTGTGCCAAATTTAAAGAAAGTCGGGTACAATAAGTGGTTTCTATAACGGAAAATGTGAAATCGGGAAAAACATTCATATGGGGGCTATATCTAAATCTGAACCGATTTGCCTCAAATTAAATAGCGTTCGTCCTTGATCCAAAAAACGTACTTGTGCAAATTTTTGTTAAGATCGGACTATAATTGCGACTTGTAATTTGATTACAATAATAGATGGACAGACAGACGGACATTGCTAAATCGACTCAGAAAGTGATTCTAAGTCGATCGGTATACTTAACAATGGGTCTATCTCGCTTCCTTTTGGGTGCTACAAACAAATGCACAATGACATAATACTCTCGTGGAGTGTATAAAAAGTGTTGTAAGTTAATGTTATTAAGTTAAGTTAATTCGTATTGTCAGAACTATATTGTGTTAACCCACTAGCTCCTCTCTTTTTTTTCGAGAAAATTAAAAAATGTCCTTTCAAAAAAATAATAATTTTTAGAATTAAATTATTTTTATACACTCCACGAGAGTGTTGTGTCATTGTGCATTTGTTTGTAACACCCAAAAGGAAGCGAGATAGACCCATTGTTAATTATACCGATCGACTTAGAATCACTTTTTGAATCGATTTAGCAATTTCCGTCTGCCTATACACTCTCTGTATAGGCTTTATGATCAGCTAAAGAAAAATATTAAAAACAACAACCGACGCATCCTCTGTGGAAAAATAACGAAATATTGATATACAAAAACAAGTAAGGAAAGGCTAAAGTCGGGCCACTTTCTATCCGAGTACAATTCAATTCGGTAAAAAAGTGAAAACGGGAATGATATTTGTATGTTTCCTTATTATAGGCTGATACGACCTGAACCAATTTGTCAAATCGAGAAGAATAAGAGGTATCGGGACTATATCCAAACATGGAATGAAGTGACCCACATTCACAATATGTTCTTCCAGTTCAATTATATTATAATATTATCATGTCGGGAGCGAAATTTGAATGGGATAATAAATCTGAACTAATCTGAATTTTTTCACAATGGGTGTTTCTAGTTGAAATACAAGAAGAATACAATACAAGAAGATTATAATATTTTTAATATTTCAAACCAAGCTTATAAGACAAGGCTACCAATACGTTTACTCTATATATCGAAATAATACTTCAAGTCAATTCAAAAAATAAATATCCTTATATTTATATTTTCAAAAAGCTTAAATACCATAAATATTGGTAGATAGTGCAGCAGCTGTAGCACAGCTGCTTGCATTTCTATTCTATTTTAATTCCAAAAGTAAAAAATATTGAAAATACACTATCTCACGTATATAGTGTAAAATAATCTAACTTCATGATTCAACCAATTTTTCCGTACGAATTTGGAAAAATCATTTTATTTTGTGTGTGTCAGAGGAATGTATATACCGAATTCCATGATTCTAGCTGCGGCCATTTGGTTTGTACCATTTTTATCCCTCTGTTTCCATTGTATCACTTGAAAGTACGAATTTCGAAAAACGATTTATTTCTCGTGTCTACGGAGTCAGAGGAATGTATGCTACGAATTTCACGACTTTAGCTGCAGTCCTTTGGTTGGTACTATTTTTATCCCCTTTTTCCACTTTAACCCCAAAAAGTACGAATTTCGAAAAATCCATTTATTTTACTTGTCTACGCTATCAGAGGAATATATGTGTTATATATACCATTTTTATCCCTCTATTCCCATTTACCCCTTAAAAGTACGAATTTGAAAAAAATACTTTTATATTATGTATCTAATCAATTAGAGGAATGTACACACCGATTTTCGTGTTTCTAGCTGTTGTCGTTTGATATGTACCATTTTTATTTCTTTTTGCCCCATTTCACCCCCTACAAATAAAAACAAGTAAAAACGGCGTTAAGTTCGACTGGGCCGAACTTTATATACCCTCCACCATGGATTGCATTCCACAGAGGTAGTAGGTTTTCGTAGAAGTGCAGTAATATTACAGGAAAATATAAATTTTTTAATACGGCCAAACCAAAACAAATACAAATATTGTAAAAATAATTTTATAAATAAATATAATATTTTCATTATTTCACACCATTAGTTATTTCAAATCAAAAAATAAATATTCTTATATTTATATTTTCAATAAGCTTAAATGCCATAAATATTGGTAGATAGTGTGTGCTACAGTTGGTTGTATTTCAATTCTATCTTAATTCCAAAAGTACACATTTTGAAAATCCATTATCAGACGTACATAGTGCAACATAACCTAACTTCATGATACAACCAATTTTTGCCGTAAAAGAAAAACTACGAATTTGGAAAAAAAACTTGTTATTTTGCATGTCAGAGGAGTGTATACACCGAATTCCATGATTCCAGCTGTGCCCATTTTGTTGGTACCATTTTTACCCCCTTGACGTTTCTACGCAATTAGAATTTCATCATTCAAGCTGTAGTCGTTTAGTTGGTACTATTTTTATCCCTCTGTCCCATTGTATCCCTTGAAAGTCCGAATTTCGAAAAATCCGTTTATTTTCCGTGTCTACGCAGTCAGAGGAATGTATACTCCGAATTTCACGACTCTAACTGCGGTCATTTGATTGGTACTATTTGTATCCCCTTTTTTCATTTTAACCCCAAAAAGTACGAATTTCGAAAAATCAGTTTATTTTCCGTGTCTATGCAATCAGAGGAAAGTATACAACGAATTTCATTATTCTAGGTACAGCCGTTTTGTTGGTACCATTTTTATCCCTCCGTACCCATTGTATCCCTTTAAAGTACGAATTTTGAAAAAGACTTTTATTTTTCATGTCTACGTAGTCAAAAAAAGTATACTCCGAATTTCATGACTCTAGCTGCGGTCATTTGGTTGGTACTATTTTTATCCCCTTTTTCTATTATGACCCCAAAAAGTACGAATTTTAAAAAATCAGTTTATTGTCCGTGTCTACACAGTCAGAGGAATGTATACTCCGAATTTCATGACTCTAGCTGTGGTCATTTGATTGGTACTATTTTTATCCCCTTTTTTCATTTTAACCCCAAAAAGTACGAATTTTAAAAAATCCGTGTATTTTACTTGTCTATGCGATCAGAGTAATGTATACACCGAATTTCATTATTCTAGGTACAGCCGTTTGGCTGGTACCATTTTTATCCCTCTATTCCCATTTTACCCCTTAAAAGTACGAATTTGGAAAAAATACTTTTATATTATGTATCTACTCAATTATATTAATGTACACACCGAATTTCGTGCATCTGGCTGTTGTCGTTTACTATGTACCATTTTTATCCCTTTTTTTCCCCATTTCACCCCCTACAAATAAAAATCTCTTTATGGTGCACGTTTTTGCTATAAGGGGAATGCGCATACCAAATATCAAGCAAATATAAACAGACATATTCAAAAAACATGCTTAAATACGCTAAAATATTAGGGATTATTATGGGTATTTTTAGTCCTTGTGAGGGAAAAATTTTTCCCTTTGGGCCGATTTCGCCCCGTTTCAATCCCAACCGATCTACGACTATAAGACGCATTTATGGAAAATTTGAACGTTCTAGCTCCTTTCGTTTAGATGCTAGCGTGCTTTCAACAGACGGACGGACGGACGGACGGACGGACGGACGGACATGGCTAGATCGTCTTAGAATTTTATGACGATCAAGAATATATATACTTTATAGGGTCTCAGGTCGATATTTCAAGGTGTTACAAACGGAATGACAAAGTTAGTATACCCCCATCCTGGAGGTGGAGGGTATAATTAATTTATGGTGCACTTTTGTGTTATAGGGGGAATGTGCATTAGAGCGTACCAGGTTACAAGTAAAAAAAAAGTTCGCCGTACACCTTCGAATATGAAGTATTATTGAAAGGTAGTTTCAAAAAAAAAATTTTATTTTTTTATGCCGAACGTAGGGGTCGCGCTTTTACATTTTTCTATATAACTTCTGCATTTATAAACGGATTTTAAAGTGTGATACATCGATGTTTTTGTCTCGACGAGACCGATTTTTTTTGTCTTTGAAGTCATTGAGCTCAAGCATGATTCATGATTTTATGCGAGCTTTAATTTTCTGATATTAGAGTGGTACATTAGGGTAGTAGCAACTGAGATATGATGGGTAAGTATTAGAAGGGGGTGCTTGAGCTCAATGACTTCAAAGACAAAAAAATCGGCCTCGTCGAGACAAAAACATTGATTTAAAATCCGTTTATAAATGCAAAAGTTATATAGAAAAATGTAAAAGCGCGACCCCTACGTTCGGCATAAAAAAATAAAAAAAAATTTTTGAAACTACCTTTCAATAATACTTCATATTCGAAGGTGTACGGCGAACTTTTTTTTGAGGTACGCCCTAATATGCATACTCAATATCAAGTAAGTACATACAGACATATTTAAAAAGATTGCTTAAACACTCTAAAATATTACGGGTTATTATGGGTATTTTTAGTCCTTGTGAGAGAAAAATTTTTCCCTTTGGGCCGATTTCGCTCAGTTTCAATCTTGTACGACTACAAGACACATTTGTGGAACATTTGGACGCCCTAGCTTAGATGCTAGCGTGCTTTCAACAGACGGACGGATATGGCTAGATCGTCTTAGAATTTTATGACCATCAAGAATATATATATATTCTCTCTACACCACGTACAACTTTATTAAAACTTGTAGTTTATGCCCCCTCCCCATCACACACAAGGCCATGAAGACTGCACTATCTTAATAATGCTTAAATTGCAGCTAGTATTTTGCGTATTGTGTTTTACACAAATATGTGTATGTATGCATGTGCGATTAGACACTTTACATGGATGTATGAACACACAAATGCAATGGCATATCTACATTTACATTACCAAACTCACATTGTCTAAATGTAGATAAAGTTTAAGGAGCTCCGCAAACCCATGTACCCTCAGAAAAATAGTCTGACCAAATGTGTTACAGATAATTTCCGAAATTTTAAGTTATTTTAAAATGAGTTCACTTTTTTTCTGAGTGTATCAACGGCAGGATGGGTACACTCAGAAAAATCAGCTTTTATAAATGGAACATGAAGAATAATATATTATAAATATATAAATATAAGGTTTACTTGGCCGCTCACCTTCATGGGAGCGTTAATATTTTTTTCGAATGCAAAGAACCAATTTTCTAAATATCTATTAACTCGTTTTTCAAATCCCTATTAATATTATAAAACCTTAGTGTAAGTCTGTTCCGCAATCACGCGTAAACGGCGGGACCGGTATTGTTGAAATTTTCAATAAAGATAGATGTAGGTCTGGAAAGAACTGCATTTTTAAAAAGGCTGAAAGTTGGTACATGTATTACTGACCACGAGAAAGATCAATTTGATGCCGAAATTTTGACTTTAGTTTTGAGGGCGGAGTGGGCGTGGCAATAGGTTTTTTGAGCTAGAAGCCTGAAATTTGGAACGTATATATTACTGATCATGAGAAGGATCAATTTGATGGCGTATTTTGGATTTTCGTTTTATGGGCGGGGTGGGCGTGGCATAAGTGTTTCTGATAGGTAGAAGGCTGAAAATAGGTACATATATGTTACTGACCACGAGATAGAACAATTTGATGCCGAATTTTGGATTTTCGTTTCGTGGGCCCAGTGGGTGTGGCAATAGTGTTTTTTGAGCTAGAAGCCTGAAATTTGGAACGTATATACTACTTAGCATGAGGTATTACTGGCATGGGAAAGGTGTTATTAGAGCTAGAAAGCTCAAAATTTGCACGTATATATATTATGCTGGGTCGCCGGCCACACAAATGGAAAAACAAGTTCCAGTCACCCCACGAAAATAAAGTTTGGATTGTTTAATTCTAATTTGCAAAATATTTCGTTCCTAGATCAAGCCATCTGTGAGCTAAACGCTCCTGAAAATAACCTTAAAAATCATGTTTTTACGGTGTAATTTTTTTGTGTTACATTTTTTTCCAATTTTTTTTTTTCTGAAATAATAGACCCTTGGAAGCACTTTAAATAAAAATTTTGATTCTTGTCTTGTAACATATTGGTCGAATTATTGGACCTTTATAGTATTTTTTGTAGATTTTCACATTGACTTCTGAGAACATTTTCGTGTTTGGTGTTAGCATTTAATAAAAATATATAGCTGCAGTCAATACCTTTCGAATGATGCCTAAATGATGAACATCGGAATGAAATTGACGCCGCAGCGGTCTTTTTTGTAAAAAGCGTTTGAACATTTTGGCTGTGAAAACCACCTCCCGCATTTAATTATTTCACAAAAATGGAGCCAGTGACGTAATTTTTTGTCCGTTATCCATCATTTAGGCATCATTCGAAAGGTATTAATTTCTCCTATTTATTTTTTTTATCACACCTCTTACAAAATGTTTCCAAGAAATATGACTTTTTAGCTGTCACCTTGAAAACCCGCAAAAAATCAATATAAGCGCCCAATAATTCTACCAATGAGCTATTCTAAGACAAGAATACAAATTTTTATTTAAAGTCCTTCCAAGGGTCTATTAACGCAAAAAAAGTTTGGGCAAAATGCAACTTAACAAAAATTACACGGGAAAACATGATTTTTAGAGGTGTTTTCAGGAGCTTTTAGCTCTCAGATGGCTTGACTCAGTGACGAAATATTTTGTAGATCATCATTAAACAATCCAATCTTCATTTCCTGGGGGGGTGACCGCTGCAATTTATTTTCGTGACGCATCCTAATATATATATTACTCACCCCGAGAAAGATAAATATCATGCCAGATTTTGCACTTTCGTTTTTTGGGCGCAGGGGCCCTGGCAAAAGTGTTTCTGAGAGCTAGAAGACTGAAAATTGGTACGTATATATTACTGATCACGATACAAGTCAATATTAAACCCGTTTTTATACCCTACACCACTTCGTGGTCTAGGGTATTATAAGTTAGTTTCGCGCCAAATGTTTGTAACACCAAGAAATAATCGAGCTAGACCCACCTTTAAGTATACCGATCGGCTTAGAATCACCAGCTGAGTCGATTTAACGATGTCTGTCTGTCCGTCCGTCCGTCCGTCCGTCCGTCCGTCCGTCCGTCCGTCTGCTGTCCATCTAAGCTTGTTCGCACTCTACAGGTCGCAATTGTAGTCCGATTGTCATGAAACTTGACAAAACTTATTTTTTCTGGCCAAGGACCATCGGTATTGAATTTGGAGGAAATCGGTTCAGATTTAGATATAGCCCCCATACAAATGTCGGTCCCGATTTGACATTTTCCTCTCTAGAAACCACATATTGTACCCGATTTTCTTTAAATTTGGTACAACATCTTATAATCCAACTTGAAACACCTATGCCGAAATTGGGTAAGATCGGTTCAGATTTAGATATAGCCCCCATACAAATATCGCTCCCTATTTCACTTTTTCCGCTTTAGAAACCACATATTGTACCCGATTTTCTTTAAAATTGGCACAACATCTTATAATCCAACTAGAAACACCTACGCAAAAATTGGGTAAGATCGGTTCAGATTTAGATATAGCCCCCATACAAATGTCGCTCCCGATTTGACATTTTCTGCTCTAGAAACGATATATTGTACCCGATTTTCTTTAAATTTGGCAGAACATCTTATAATACAACTAGAAACACGTATGCAAAAATTGGGTAAGATCGGTTCAGATTTAGATATAGTCCCCATACAAATGTCGCTCCCGAATTCACTTTTTCCACTTTAGAAACCACATATTGTACCCGATTTTCTTTAAAATTGGCACAACAGTTTATAATCGAACTAGAAACACCTATGCTGAAAGTGGGTATGATCGGTTCAGATTTAGATATAGCCCCCATACAAATGTCTCTCCAGATTTGACTTTTTCCGCTCTAAAATCCACATATTGTACCCATTTTTCTTTAAAATTGGCACAACATCTTATAATCCAACTAAAAAACCGATGGTGAAAGTGGGTAAGATTGGTTCAGATTTAGATATAGCCCTTATACAAATGTTGCTCCCGAATGTTTAACCGATTTTGGCCAAATTTTACATATTATATTTCACCAATAAACAGACATGTTGAAAGCGCGTCACATCGTTCCTGGTTTCAATATACCCCCATACAAATGTCCTTTCCGATTTAACATTTTTTGTCAAACACATACATTTACAGGATGCAAAAATCCTTCCCGATTTCAATTTTTTACCGAATTGAATTGCAATGAGAATTGCTTTGGTGATGCCCATATGTCCATACTTTGTTATGACTTTGGTATACTACTGTATAATTTGTATTTGTCTGTCGGACAATTGGATCAATTACCATATTATTTACCATATTCGTTAAATTTGACTAAAGATGAATTTATAGCATATAAATTATATGAATATAATTTATATAATTTGTATGAACTACATAAAATTACTCCCATGAAATACCTGGGTTTAGTAATCAAAGCGAGGTACATACGCAGGGAGTGGTGTAGGGTATTATATAGTCGGCCCCGCCCGACTTTAGCCTTTCCTTACTTGTTAGTTTTACCATTTGTTTTATTGTTTTTTGCCTGGCGAAGCGGGCGAGGTTCAGCTAGTCTATAATAATTGAAATTTTTTCAGTACGCACTATTGGCACACCTTTCAACCGCATATCGACAAAACTAAACAAAATGGCATTTTCTTCTATACGTAAACACTATCTCTATCGTGTCAGAACACCCAGCTAGACAAATGTCACACATAATACTCACAATGTTTTTCATTCTAGCACTTCCTATAGCCACGCTTCCGCTTTTTATACCCTACACCACTTCGTGGGCTAGGGTATTATAAGTTAGTTTCGCGCCAAATGTTTGTAACACCAAGAAATAATCGAGCTAGACCCACCTTTTAAGTATACCGATCGGCTTAGAATCACCAGCTGAGTCGATTTAACGATGTCTGTCTGTCCGTCCATCTGTCCGTTTGCTGTCCATCTAAGCTTGTTCGCACTCTACAGGTCGCAATTGTTGTCCGATTGTCATGAAACTTCGCAGAAGTTAGTTTTTCTGGCCAAGGACCATCGGTATTGAATTTGGAGGAAATCGGTTCAGATTTAGATATAGCCCCCATACAAATGTCGCTTCCGATTTGACTTTTTCCGCCCTATAAAGCACATATAGTACCCGATTTTCTTCAAATTTGGCTTAACACCTTATAATCAAACTAGAAATACCTGTGGCGAAAGCGGGTTAGATCGGTTCAGATTTAGATATAGCCCCCATACAAATGTCGCTTCCGATTTCACTTTTTCCGCTTTAGAAACCACATATTGTACCCGATTTTTTTTTTAAATTGACACAACATTTTATATTCGAACTAGAAACACCTATGCTGAAAGTGGGTAAGATCGGTTCAGATTTAGATATAGCCCCCATACAAATGTCGCACCCGATTTCACTTTTTCCGCTTTAGAAACCACATATTTTACCCGATTTTCTTTAAAATTGACACAACATCTAAAAATCCAACTAAAAAAACCTATGGATCTTGATCAGTTTTTCCATATCATGTTTATTTACTTTACTCGGAATATCTGCTGGAAAATTGGATCAATTACTTTATTATTTACCATATTCATTAAATTTGACTAAATATGAATTGATAGTAACTGTATAATTTATATTAACTACATAAAATTGTTCCCATGGAATACCTGGGTTTAGTAATCAAAGCGATGTATATACGCAGGGAGTGGTGTAGGGTATTATATAGTCGGCCCCGCCCGACTTTAGCCTTTCCTTACTTGTTTTATTTTAATCAAGTTTAAGAATATATTTTATTGCGTATGCATATGTATGTGTGCATGTATATATATAAGAACTCGTACATAAATATGAGTTTATATGTATGAGCGTCGTTCCTATATTTAGCAGTTGATATTTGGTTTGTTATTAACACGATGTTGTAGTGCATTGTGAGTTTTTGTGAGTATGTACGTGCACAGTTGCCCCTGTCTTGCAAATATTCATGAAATAGCTGCATGGCACTAATAAATCTTAGACGACATATCGACCAAAGAGGAAATATATGAAATACTAGCGTCTAAGCGAATTTATGCATATAATTCGGATTCGATTGCCGTTTTTAATCAAACTGACAATACATTCCCAATGCAACAAAACAATAAGAAAATTGTTCCTGAAACGTATTTTTTTGCGCATTGAGGCATAGTGATAGATAGTGGGCACTTTGTTGTATTTTCATTCCATTTTAGTTCCAAAAGTTCAAATTTTCTCACGTACGCAGTGCAAGATATCCTAACTTGGAAAAATATCTTTATTTTACATGTCTACGCAATTAGAGGGATGTCCAGACAAAAGTTAATCAGTCCAGCTGTAGCCGTTTAATTGGTTCCATTATTATAATATTTTTCTCATTTTACCCCCTTACGTACGTACGTAAGGATAGTACAACTTTCTAAAATCACTTTGTTTTTTTTTTCACTGAACCAACACTCAGGGGATGTCCTCTATAAATGTAGTGCATTGCGTTGGTAGAAGGAAGATAAGGTATTGGAAGGAGGAAAGATTATTTCATCATTCAAGCTGTAGCCGTTTAGTTGGTACCATTGTTATCCCTCTGTTCCCCTTGTATCGCTTGGAAGTACGAATTTTGAAAAACCTTTTATTTTTCGTGTCTACAGAGTCAGAGGAATGTAATCTTGTCTTTACATGAGGTTATTTGGTTGGTACAATTTTTATCCCCTTTTTCCATTCTAACCCCAAAAAGTGCGAATTTCGAAAAATCCCTTTATTTGATGTGTCTATGCAGATGAATGTACACACCGATGAGTGTGTATCAGATGAACATATACACCGAATTTCATTATTCCAGGTGAAGCCGATTGGTACCATTTTTATCCCTATATTCCCATTTCCCCGCTTAAAGAAATTAATTTGCTTAAAATACTTTTATATTATGTATCTACTCTATTAGAGGAATATACACACCGAATGTTTTGTTTCTAGCTGTTTTCTTTTAATAGGTACCATTTGTATCCCTTTTTGCCCCGTTTCACACCCTACGAATAAGAATAACTTTATAGTGCAAGTTTACCATAAACCCCTAAAATATTAGGGCTTATTATGGGTATTTTCAGTCCTTGTGAGGGAAAAATTGTTCCCTCTGGATCGATTTCCAGTTACAATCCCAACCGATCTATGACTATAAGACGCATTTTTGAAAATTTTTGGCGTATATTCTGAGAAAATATTAGGACTGAAAAAAGGTTAGTCATAAATTTGACTCCCCTAGGACTTGCTTGGGACAGTTAGAGCGATGGGAGTAATTTTTATAAAAAGAAGTTTTTGTATGGGAGTCCCCTTAAGGAGTGAGGATAAGGGGTAAGTATGTTCGAAAAAATGTTGGGGAGGCGAAATTAATAGAGGCAAATTTAAAAAAAAAGTAAAAAATTCGTATTCGGTTGTTGAAAAAATATGCGGGTCGGTCATGTATTTTGTAAGAGGCGTCTGAAGAAATTTTGTAAAAAAATGATTTTTTGTATAGGAGCCCCTTTAAGGAGTGTGTATAAGGGTAAGTATGTTCGGAAGAAATGTTGGGGCGACTCCAAGGCAGTTTTGTGGCTTTTGTTTATTTTTACCCCACTTCCCTCGCCTTTTATCCTGATGAGCACCCGCTTACACTCATCGCACCTCTCCAATTTTTTGGTTCTAGCATATCAATATCGAAAAGTCGTGCTCTATCGCCCCCATACTGTAGATATTGCCTTAGAAAAATTAAATTTTATAATAATACATTTAGTAGTATGTGTCGACTATGTGTCAATCCGCCGGTCTGTCCATTTATTCTTGTCGAAGACTAAAGCTATTGAATTTGAAGAAAATCAGTTCATATTTAGATATAATCCCCATACAAATATAGCTATAGCTCCAATACACCCGATTTGATCTTCAGCCTTTAAAAACTATACATTTTAAATGATTCTTTTTCCAAATTTGGTACAACACGTTATATTTGCTTAGAAGCTTTTAAAGTGAAGGTCAAATCGGTTTATCTTTTGATATAGTACCTAAAAAAATGTCCCTCCCGATATGACTTCTTGCCGCTTAAAACCCATATTGGCGTTAACTGTAAAATGTGATATTTAAAAATTTAATAATTACCGATATGTTCATGTACGACAATCTGTCCTACTAGGCAGATTTCTATATAAAATAGTGGGTTTGTCCAGCTACAAACACTGTCATCCGCTTGTGCATGTGCACTCACACTCCCATTAACGCCCCAAGTCCTGCGTTGAGAACTGCCAGCCATCGGTTAAGCCCATATCTTGCATTTATCTGTGATTACTTCACTTGATAGGCGGTACTCGCCTACCCGCAGTTGCTCTCATTTATTAATGCACGAATGCAAGTCGGGGTGTGAATCACAGCTGAGTGGGGGATGTGAGTGATGTGGGTTCTGCTGTTTGGTGTTGCCATATGACCTTGGAGCATAATCGTCGGATGTGTATCAGAATGCGGGTGTATATACAAATATATATACATATGTACATTAGGATGGGTCACGAAAATAAATTACAGCGGTCACCCTCCAGAAATGAAGATTGCATTGTTTAATGATGATCTGCAAAATATTTCGTCACTGGGTCAAGCAGTCTGTGAGCTAAACGCTCCTGAAAACACCTCTAAAAATCATGTTTTTCCTGTGTAACTTTCTTATGTTGGATTTTTGTCCAATTTTTTTTTCTGAATTCATAGACCCTCAGAAGCACTTTAAATATAACAATTTATTCTTGTCTTAGAAGAACTCAATGGTCGTATTATTGGAAGTTTAGATTGATTTGTTTGTGGGCTTTCAAAGTGACAGCTACAAATTCATATTTCTTGGTAGCATTTTGTAAAAGGTGTTATGAAAAATAAATATAAGGAATCAATACCTGTCGAATGATGCCTAAATGATGAATATGACGTTACTGAATCCATATTTGTGAAATAATTTAATGCAGGAGATGGTTTTCACAGCCAAAATGTTCAAAATCTTTTTACAAAAATGAACGCTGCGATGTCAATTTCCTTCCGATGTTCATCATATAGGCATCATTCGAAAGGTATTGACTGCAGTTATTATTTTTTTATAAAATACTGACACCAAATATGAGAAAGTTTTCCGGTGTTACTATAAAAATCGAAAAAAAGTTGCTATAAGCGTCCAATAATTGGACCAATAAGTTACTCTAAGACATGAATAAACAAATTAAAGAGTGATTTTTTTGAGGTTAGGATTTTCATGCATTAGTATTTGACAGATCACGTGGGATTTCAGACATGGTGTCAAAGAGAAAGATGCTCAGTATGCTTTGACATTTCATCATGAATAGACTTACTAACGAGCAACGCTTGCAAATCATTGAATTTTATTATCAAAATGCGTGCTCTGTTAAGAAAGTTCAGAAAGAAAGAAATTGTGTTCAGCGACGAAGCTCATTTTTGGCTCAATGGGTACGTAAATAGGCAGAATTGTCGATTTTGGAGTGAATATCAGCCAGAAGCATTGCAAGAGCTACCAATGCATCCAGAAAAAGTCACAGTTTGGTGCGGTTTATGGGCTGGTGGCATCATTGGACCGTACTTCTTCAAAGATGATGCGAATCGTAACGTAACTGTGAATGGTGAGCGCTACCGTGAGATGATATCCAACTTTTTTTTGCCCAAAATGGAAGAACTGAACTTGGTTGACATGTGGTTTCAACAAGATGGCGCTACATGCCACACAGCTCGCGATTCTATGGCCATTTTGAGGGAAAACTTCGGAGAACAATTCATCTCAAGAAATGGACCGGTATGTTGGCCACCAAGATCATGCGATTTGACGCCTTTAGCCTATTTTTTGTGGGGCTACGTCAAGTCTAAAGTCTACAGAAATAAGCCAGCAACTATTCCAGCTTTGGAAGACAACATTTCCGAAGAAATTCGGGCTATTCCGGCCGAAATGCTCGAAAAAGTTGCCCAAAATTGGACTTTCCGAATGGACCACCTAAGACGCAGCCGCGGTCAACATTTAAATGAAATTATCTTCAAAAAGTAAATGTCATGGACCAATCTAACGTTTCAAATAAAGAACCGATGAGATTTTGCAAATTTTATGCGTTTTTATACCCTACACCACTTCGTGGGCTAGGGTATTATAAGTTAGTTTCGCCCCAAATGTTTGTAACACCAAGAAATAATCGAGCTAGACCCACCTTTAAGTATACCGATCGGCTTAGAATCACCAGCTGAGTCGATTTAACGATGTCTGTCTGTCCGTCCGTCTGTCCGTCTGTCCGTCTGTCCGTCTGTCCGTCTGTCCGTCTGTCCGTCTGCTGTCCATCTAAGCTTGTTCGCACTCTACAGGTCGCAATTGTTGTCCGATTGTCATGAAACTTGGCAGAAGTTATTTTTTCTGGCCAATGACCATCGGTATTGAATTTGGAGGAAATCGGTTCAGATTTAGATATAGCCCCCATACAAATATCGCTCCCGATTTGACATTTTCAGCTCTAGAAACGACATATTGTACCCGATTTTCTTTAAATTTGGCAGAACATCTTATAATCCAACTAGAAACACGTATGCAAAAATTGGGTAAGATCGGTTCAGATTTAGATATAGCCCCCATACAAATGTCGCTCCCGATTTGACATTTTCCGCTCTAGAAACGACATATTGTCCCCGATTTTCTTTAAATTTGGCAGAACATCTTATAATCCAACTAGAAACACTTATGCAAAAATTGGGTAAGATCGGTTCAGATTTAGATATAGCCCCCATACAAATGTCGCTCCCGATTTGACATTTTCCGCTCTAGAAACGACATATTGTCCCCGATTTTCTTTAAATTTGGCAGAACATCTTATAATCCATCTAGAAACACTTATGCAAAAATTGGGTAAGATCGGTTCAGATTTAGATATAGCCCCCATACAAATGTCGCTCCCGATTTGACATTTTCCGCTCTAGAAACGACATATTGTACCCGATTTTCTTTAAATTTGGCAGAACATCTTATAATCCAACTAGAAACACTTATGCAAAAATTGGGTAAGATCGGTTCAGATTTAGATATAGCCCCCATACAAATGTCGCTCCCGATTTGACATTTTCCGCTCTAGAAACGACATATTGTACCCGATTTTCTTTAAATTTTGCAGAACATCTTATAATCCAAATAGAAATACGTATGCAAAAATTGGGTAAGATCGGTTCAGATTTAGATATAGCCCTTATACAAATGTCGCTCCCGATTTCACTTTTTCCGCTTTAGAAACGACATATTGTAACCGATTTTCTTTAAATTTTGCAGAACATCTTATAATCGAACTAGAAACATCTATGGTGAAAGTGGGCAAGATAGGTTCAGATTTAGATATAGCCCTCATACAAATGTTGCTCCCGAATGTTTAACCGATTTTGGCCAAATTTTACATATTATATTTCACCAATAAACAGACATGGTGAAAGCGGGTCACATCGTTCCAGGTTTCAATATACCCCCATACAAATGTCCTTTCCGATTTAACATTTTTTGTCAAACACATACATTTACAGGATGCAAAAATCCTTCCCGATTTCACTTTTTTACCGAATTGAATTGCAATGAGAATTGCTTGGGTGATGTCCATATGTCCATACTTTGAAATGTCTTTGGTATACTACTGTATAATTTGTATTTGTCTGTCGGACAATTAGATCAATTACCATATTATTTACCATACTCGTTAAATTTGACTGAAGATGAATTTATAGCATATAAATTATATGAATATAATTTATATAATTTGTATGAACTACATAAAATTGCTCCCATGAAATACCTGGGTTTAGTAATCAAAGCGAGGTACATACGCAGGGAGTGGTGTAGGGTATTATATAGTCGGCACCGCCCGACTTTAGCCTTTCCTTACTTGTTTTTTTTTAAAAAAGTTATCAAGCTCTTAAAAAATCACCCTTTATATTTAAAGCGCTTCCGAGGGTCTATTAATTCAGAAAAAAAAATTGGACAAAAATGCAAGTAAGACAAGTAAGGAAAGGCTAAAGTCGGGCGGGGCCGACTATATAATACCCTACACAACTCCCTGCGTATATACCTCGCTTTGATTACTAAACCCAGGTATTTCATGGGAGCAATTTTATGTAGTTCATATAAATTATACAGCTACTTTGAATTCATCTTTAGTCAAATTTAATGAATATGGTAAATAATAAAGTAATTGATCCAACTTTCCACCAGATATTCCGAGTAAAGTAAATATAACATGATCAAGATCCAATGATAAATACAGATTATACAGCGGTAATAGGATGAATCGGACGGACATTTTAAGTGGGCCTATACCAACACTTGAGGCCTGTACCAAAATATGGGCCTGCATAGTTTTCATTCACGTTATGTATTTCCAGTTGAAGCATATAATGATCTGCAAAATTTGATGAAGATCCGATGTAAGATGCAGTTTCTAGAGCTGTAATAGAGCAGAATGGGGCCCATTTGGGTTATTCCAAAGTATGGACATATGGGCATCTCCCAAACAAGTAAGGAAAGGCTAAAGACGGTCGGAGCCACTATATGATACACCCCACGTTCTATCTCATTACAATTCAATGCAGTAAAAATGGAATCGGGAAGGATTTTTGAATCATGTAAATGTATGTGTTTGACAAAAAATGTTAAATCGGAAAGGACATTTGTATGGTGGTATATTGAAACCTGGAATGATGTGACCCCCTTTCACCATGTATATTTATTTCTGAAATATAAAATGTAAAGTTTGGCCAAAATCGGTTAAACATTCGGGAGCAACACTTGTATTGGGGCTATATCTAAATCAGAACTGATCTTACCCACTTTTACCATAGGTGTTTTCAGTTGGATTATAAGGAGTTGTGCCAATTTTAAAGAAAATCGGGAACAATATGTGGTTTCTAGAGTGGGAAAAGTCAAATCGGGAGCGACATTTGTATGGGGCTATGTCTAAATCTGAAACGATCTAACCGGCTTTCATCACAGGTATTTCTAGTTAGATTATAAGGTGTTATGCAAAATTTGAAGAAAATCGGGTACTATATGTGCTTTATAGGGAGGAAAAAAAACAAATCCGGAGCGACATTTGTATGGGGGCTATATCTAAATCTGAACCGATCTAACCCGCTTTCATCACAGGTATTTCTAGTTAGATTATAAGGTGTTATGCAAAATTTGGAGAAAATCTTGTACTATATGTGCTTTAGAGGGCGGAAAAAGCCAAATCAGGAGCTACATTTGTATGGGGGCTATATCTAAATCTGAACCGATTTCCTCCAAATTCAATACAGATCGTCCTTGGCCAAAAAAGTAACTTCTGCCAAATTTCATGATAATCGGACAGCAATTGCGACCTGTATAGTGTGAACAAGCTTAGATGGATAGCAGACGCGCAGACGGACGGACGGACGGACAGACAGTCAGACAGTCATCGTTTAATCGATTCAGCTGGTGATTCTAAGCCGATCCGTATACTTAAAGGTGGGTCTAGCTCAATTATTTCTTGATGTTAAAAACATTTGGGGCGAAACTAACTTATAATACCCTGGTCCACGAAGTGGTGTAGGGTATAAAAATAACATGCTTTTTGGAGGTGTTTTCAGGAGCATTTAGCTCACAGAAGGCTAGACCCAGTGACAAAAAAAATTTGGAAATCATCATTAAACAATCAAAACTTTATTTTCGTGGGGTGACTGGAAATTGTTTTCCATTTGTATAGCCCGCGACCCAGCCTAATGTACATACATAGTATCTACTCTGATGAATACATGATTGCAACAGTTTTTAATCAACAACATATCAGAAAATTCGGACAACGTGAACAGCGAGTGGGTGGTTGAAGGAGTGGATAGATGAATGTGATGTAAAATTATCCCCATTTTCATTAAAAGTGTTATTCAATTAGTGTGTGTGTGTGTTACGCATCGATAACTAATATGATTTACATTCATAAATTGTAGATAGGCCTAAATCACAACAACCCGACGAAGGTCGTTCGTTATTCTGAACAAGCTGTCATAGCAGCAAAACGAATTAATTCGAATAGAAAATTAATTGCGTATTAAGTGACTCATATTCATACAAAAATGTATTAAACTGCTCTTAGGCTACCAATGACAAACATGACCTTTCAGTAATGAAATTTCAGTATAGATTAAATAAATGCCTGAATTTATTTTATATCAGTTTTATTTCTTAATTTGCCTGAAATGTTATTTGGTATTTGCTCTAAAGTTTAAAGGTCAAAGGTCCATGCTATGTTCGGTATTAAACAAATAGTATTTTATTTGAAAGGTTGTTATAGATGCGCTTGCTTGTGATGCAAAGGATATACAATACCTGGATAACGGGAAACGATGCCAAGAGGCTCTGCGGTCAAAGTTCTATTTCGAAAATGGCCTTTTGTTGATAACGCAAACACTATATTTGGTAAATAGAAGAAATGAAACTGTGAATTGCTAGTCATGATGGTTAGCCCCTGGGAGTAAGTTCAACCTGTCCATCAACCCTTTCTACGAGGTCAAAGTGAAAAGTGTTTGTGCCTTAATGTCAATATCGAGATATGGGAGAGAAGTGGCAGAAGTAACTGGAATCTTTATAAGTATCGAGAGAAAGACGTTGAAAAAAAGTCTAGTTGTGAATGAAAGCAAGCCATTTAGAAAATCACTTCAGCATTTATACTCTTACCCAAAGAAAAAAAGATTTAATGCATTTCAATGTTTCCCACGAAAAGAAAAACAAGCTCCCATCCCCCGAGCTACAAGTTTAAGGCCAAATAAAATGCATATTTTCATTCGAAAGTATTTGAAGGTATTACAGAAATAATCGAAGCATGAATTTTTCTGCCCTCTTAGAATTTTTCCGAATTAGTTATAAATTCCGTTGGGTATTTCCCGAAGCATCCTTGTGAAAAGCTTAAATGCTAAGCACATTTCTGCATGGCGTCGCCGTTAGTTTTGTGGGTGTTATTTTGTTATTGTTTTTTATTTTGCAGAAAATCCCATAAAAATTACTTACCCTTCCTTCCTGCCTGCCGTCCAGCCATCCTTCCTAGCTGGACGACAAATACTTGCCGTGTGAAACAAATACAAAACACAATCCCGTGCCACACCACAGAACAGCACTGCATTCCGTCTCTCCGCTTCGCTTTTCAAAAACACTCGTAACTCACAAACATTCCAACTAAGCTCATGTTTGATAAGAGGATATAATGTTGTTGTTTTTTCTTCTTGTCACCCCTCCACCCCTTCAAGTCCCGCTAAAACATATAAATCGGATTAAAAATGGCAAATACTTGTAGAATTGATGCATTATCGCTGGAAAACAAACAAGCAGCGAGAGCAAGAGCGACTAAATATGACCGTGGCAACAATATGCCACGGTGAAGAGTAAAGCCAGTTATAATTTACCTTGAAAGTGGGATTTGGGCAAAACAAAGTCTACAGGTTGGCAAATAAGCAAATACTTAAATTATTGAAATATAGTTTGAAGGCTAATTCAAAAATAAAAAGTGGCAAATATTTGAAGTTTATCGAAAATTCTAGCGGAAAGTGAATTTAATGGCAACTAACTCAGATCGCAAAATTCTCAAAACTCGGCAGTTTCAGACCATATATGTGACGAGCTACAGTGTCAAAATGTTGAAGAGAAAACAAACAACCACCATATCCCGAATATCTTGAAATAAGACTAGTATAAAGGGCATTGTGTTCGGGCGCTCTCGAAGGTTATGGAGAGTACGGCTAACCACCGTCTTCTGAGGTATTTAGAAACCAATGACTTACTTAATGATCGACACTATGACTTCCGTAGGAATCGATCTACGGTGGAACTGATGACGCTGCTGCCCGAAAAGTCGAATCGATCCATCCACCAGTTTGATGAGAGTAAGATCGTTGTTCTAGATATCTTCTATCTATCATACAAGTTGCGGCAAAAAATAGAAGGGCCTTGAACTTTCGCACACATTCCTTATACCGCCCACTTAGATCAAAACCATTTTTTGTTTAAATCAGCCCACAACCACGCCTACCTCCCATGTAAGTTAAAAATAGCCTCCACACAAATATCCCTATAATTTACACTATTACTTCTCTAGAATACACATTTTACATGGGATCATGACCAAATTTTCAGGATCGTATTATATTTGAACTAGTAACAGCTCATGTGAAAGTGGACCACATAGGTCTATGTTTTGATATAACCCCCATACAAATGTACCTCCGATTTACAACATTATTGCTCTAAAATGCACATTTTACATCGGATCTTGATCAAATTTTCCACACAATGTTATATTTATACTAGAAACTCGTATATTGAAAGCCAGCTATATAGGTGAATGTTTTGGAATAGCCCCCATACAAATGGGCCCCCAGTTTACACAATGATCGCTCTAGAACCCACATCTTACATTGGATCTTGATAAAATGTTGCAGATCATGTTATATTTCAATAAAGAATACCTACTTTGAAAGTGATTTATATGGGTCAACTTTTTAATGTAGCGCCCTTACAAATGGCCCCCATTTGAATTAGTCCCTCTCTAGGACCAACATTTTACATCGGAAGTTTATCAAATTTTGCATTTTGTATTATATTTCAACTAAGAAGACATATTATGAAAGTCAAATATATGGGTCAATTTTTTGGTATAGCCCCCATTCTACTCTATTACATCTCTAGAACCCACATCGTGCATTAGATCTCGATATAATTTTTATACCCTACACCACTTCGTGGTCTAGGGTATTATAAGTTAGTTTCGCGCCAAATGTTTGTAACACCAAGAAATAATCGAGCTAGACCCACCTTTAAGTATACCGATCGGCTTAGAATCACCAGCTGAGTCGATTTAACGATGTCTGTCTGTCCGTCCGTCCGTCCGTCCGTCCGTCCGTCCGTCCGTCCGTCTGCTGTCCATCTAAGCTTGTTCGCACTCTACAGGTCGCAATTGTAGTCCGATTGTCATGAAACTTGACAAAACTTATTTTTTCTGGCCAAGGACCATCGGTATTGAATTTGGAGGAAATCGGTTCAGATTTAGATATAGCCCCCATACAAATGTCGGTCCCGATTTGACATTTTCCTCTCTAGAAACCACATATTGTACCCGATTTTCTTTAAATTTGGTACAACATCTTATAATCCAACTTGAAACACCTATGCCGAAATTGGGTAAGATCGGTTCAGATTTAGATATAGCCCCCATACAAATATCGCTCCCTATTTCACTTTTTCCGCTTTAGAAACCACATATTGTACCCGATTTTCTTTAAAATTGGCACAACATCTTATAATCCAACTAGAAACACCTACGCAAAAATTGGGTAAGATCGGTTCAGATTTAGATATAGCCCCCATACAAATGTCGCTCCCGATTTGACATTTTCTGCTCTAGAAACGATATATTGTACCCGATTTTCTTTAAATTTGGCAGAACATCTTATAATACAACTAGAAACACGTATGCAAAAATTGGGTAAGATCGGTTCAGATTTAGATATAGTCCCCATACAAATGTCGCTCCCGAATTCACTTTTTCCACTTTAGAAACCACATATTGTACCCGATTTTCTTTAAAATTGGCACAACAGTTTATAATCGAACTAGAAACACCTATGCTGAAAGTGGGTATGATCGGTTCAGATTTAGATATAGCCCCCATACAAATGTCTCTCCAGATTTGACTTTTTCCGCTCTAAAATCCACATATTGTACCCATTTTTCTTTAAAATTGGCACAACATCTTATAATCCAACTAAAAAACCGATGGTGAAAGTGGGTAAGATTGGTTCAGATTTAGATATAGCCCTTATACAAATGTTGCTCCCGAATGTTTAACCGATTTTGGCCAAATTTTACATATTATATTTCACCAATAAACAGACATGTTGAAAGCGCGTCACATCGTTCCTGGTTTCAATATACCCCCATACAAATGTCCTTTCCGATTTAACATTTTTTGTCAAACACATACATTTACAGGATGCAAAAATCCTTCCCGATTTCAATTTTTTACCGAATTGAATTGCAATGAGAATTGCTTTGGTGATGCCCATATGTCCATACTTTGTTATGACTTTGGTATACTACTGTATAATTTGTATTTGTCTGTCGGACAATTGGATCAATTACCATATTATTTACCATATTCGTTAAATTTGACTAAAGATGAATTTATAGCATATAAATTATATGAATATAATTTATATAATTTGTATGAACTACATAAAATTACTCCCATGAAATACCTGGGTTTAGTAATCAAAGCGAGGTACATACGCAGGGAGTGGTGTAGGGTATTATATAGTCGGCCCCGCCCGACTTTAGCCTTTCCTTACTTGTTGCATATCATGTCATATTTCAACGAAGAATAACTACTTTGAAAGTGATCTATGTGGAACAGCTTTTTAATGTAGAGCCCTTACAAATGGACCAATTTTAATTTTTACCCCTCAAGAACGCAAATTTTACATCGGATTTTTTTTTCCAAATTTCACAGATTATATTATATTTCAACTAAGAATATAAAGTCAAATATATGTGTCCATACTTTGGAATAACCCAAAGTATGGCTCTAGCAACTACGTCTTACATCGGATCAATACATATTTCAACTATGAATACCTACCGTGAATGAAATGTATAGGCCCATGTTTTGGACCAGGCCCCAAGTGTTGTTATAGGCCTCCTTTCAAATGTCGGTCCGATTCATCATATTACTACTGTATAATTTGTATTTGTCTGCCGGAAAATTGGATCAATTACCATATTATTTACCATATTCGTTAAATATGACTAAATATAATATATAATTTATATGAACTACATAAAATTGCTCCCATGAAACACCTGGGTTTAGTAATAAAAGCGAGGTATATACGCAGGGAGTGATGTAGGGTATTATATAGTCGGCCCCGCCCGACTTTAGCCTCTCCTTACTTGTTTTCAATAAGTATTCGACCAAAAAATTAAAACTTTAACAAACAGTTAAAAAAACTCAGCTCCCAGCTGGACTATAAGTTTGTTTTGGAAAAATGCCCTTTTAGAATTTTCCAATTCCGTTCCAATCTAAAAGTCTCCATTTGTGGGACCATAAATGACACAGTTTTGAGATAGGCTTACATATCACCCCAACGATATTTCCACAAAACACCAACCCTTGTTATGGGGTTGAAATTTTTTGTAAAAAAACGCCATACTTACCCTACATATACGTATTTATCTCATTCTGTATGTTTTATTTCCTTTTAATGCATAATGTATGTCCTTATTATAGTGTTTGTTTGCTGTTTTACTTTGAGTCCTTTTTGCTTCGTTACATCCCGGTCCGTATCACTTTAATTTCATATTTTTTTTTTGGCTGGGTTTTGCATAAACTTGCCAACGGAACAGGATTGAAAAGGGGGGATACTGAAGCATATAAATAACCACAAAACCACAGAACATGGAAAAAAATATGGAAATGTAGTTTTTATGTGACTAAGCCACCATGGCACCGCCACCCCACCCCACTTCCGCAGCATATCTGCAGCAGAGAGCACTTATCTTTGGATTAACTTTTCCCATTCGGAGTCTGTTTTTCACCATAAATTCCACATATTGTGAATTTTATTGTTTATTGTTCGGTGGTAAGATTATTTTGCTCTGCTTAAATACTTTCGGCAACAGATTGTGGTAAGGGGGGAGGGTTCGTGTTGAAAGCCGAAACTAATGGAGATATAAAGACAGCAAACTGGCAGCAGAGCAAGCACAAAGTCGGCAAACAAATCGATATAAAATAATTCTTTCTCTCTCTGCTCGAGTTTATTACTGAGGGATATTTCAAATATCCCATTTTAAATATTCTAATACTTTAAGGCCTTAATCCAAAATATAAAACTAAGACACAATATTTCCATTGCTATTTTCTTAGGATTTTATTTATTTTTACTCGTACTCGTACATTTGCTGCTTATAGTATTTGAATTTTATTACCCGGAAGTTATAATTTCTGTTCAGCATTTTATTGCCAACTTTATAACCTTTTCATGTTTTTTATTGCATTTTGTATTGTATTCTCTCAATGCCAGTGAGTATAGAGTTAATCTTGGAATTTACAGGAGTAGCTCGTAAAGTGTTATTGTCTGTCTTTACGTGTTTGCGTAACCTGTTGTCCCTGAGGTGTCCTTTTTTAATAACGTCAGTTTTAATTAAAATTCAGCCCCAAAACGCTCACTTTATTTACTTTTGCCTTATAATGTCTTTGTAGAAAGAGTAAAAAAAGGGTTCAATTTGATGAGCTGCAAACGCTGCAGGCGCAGCCATAAGTAATTGTCCGTCAGAAAAGTGAAGGTCTGCCGCTCTATTTGAACAGTTGTGGGTGGTTATTCACCAAAAAGGTGGTCAAGACTTAAATTTGTCCACCAGCAACCACTTTCATATAACAACACTGTGCAACAAAATATTCTCTTTGTGAGAAATTAAGTATTTAATATAAATTCTGGGTTCCTCAGTCGTAATCCGTCCTATTTACTTCAATTGGGCGCTTGACTACGACAAAATAGACTAGTGGCATATGACTTGGAAGAGTTATGGCGGTTCAAAAAAAAAGTGACCACTATTTATTGCCATACAACGTTGGCCTCTTGGAATAGAAACGAGTATAAACGGCGATATATACCCTCCACCATAGACTGCATTCTACAGAGGCTACTGATTTTCGTAAAAGTGCAGTAATATAACAGGAAAATATATATTTTTTTAATATAGCCAAACCAAAACAAATACAAGTATGAGTCATTCCATGTCAAGCGGTACGGTTTTTGATCTCGATAACTGTATGTATTTTTGGAAAAAAAATTGAAAATTTTTTTCGTGAGTTATGACCAATTTAACAGTGAAAAAATACTACCTTTTTCAAAAGGAGTGTTCATTCAATCGCCTGTAACTCCTGAAATACTTTACCGCTTTTTATGTGTTGTACCTTGTTTTGAAGGTGATTTCAATTACTTTTTAAATATTGACAAGATGTGTTATAGCAGGGTTAGACTTTTTAAAGTTTTTGCAATTTTAATTCTTTTATTTTGATTTTCGAAGTGATTACTCTAATCCATTTTGTTGAATTTAAAAATAGTGAGCATAGGTGTATATTTAAGCAACTGTGCAAGTTTGAAAGTGGTGAAAAGATGGCTTCTATTTTTTAAGAATTTGTTTCGATTTTTTCTACAAAATCAAGCAGAATTACATTGAAAAGTCAACAAAATTATATTTTTTCTTTAGTCCATAAACACGAGATATGAAAACAAGAGAAAATAGGTTATGGTAAAATATATTTTTTTGCAATTTTTCTATTGTTGCAATCGTGGAAAACAATTTTCAATTTTTTTCCAAGGTTACCAATACGTTTACACTATATGTATCGAAATAATACTTCAAGTCAATTCAAAAACAAGTAATGAAAGGCTAAAGTCGGGCGGGCCGACTATATGATACAGTCCACTTTCTATTCGAATACAATTCAACTCGGTAAAAAAGTGAAAACGTGAAGAATTTTTGTATGTTTCCTAATCATAGTCTAATATGATCTGACTCAATTTGTCAAATCGAGAAGAATATTTGTATCTCGGCTATATATAAACATGAAATAAAGTCACTAGCTTTCACAATAAGATCTTCCAGTTCAAATATAACGTGTTATGAAATTCGGTTAAAATTCGTGGTTTCCGGGCGGAAAAAATCTATGCGGAACGAAATTTGTATGGGAGCTATATGTAAATCTGAACCGATTTGGCCCATTTGCACCATGGCTGTTTATGTTTATGAAGAACATTTGTTAAAATATGTGGTTTCTAGAGCAGAAAAAGTCAAATCGAGAGCGAAATTTGAACGGGAGCTATATATAAATCTGAACCGATTTGACCTATTTTCACCACAGGAGTTTCAAGTTTAAATATAAGATGTTTTGCCAATTTTGAAGGCAATCTAATAAAATTTGCGGTTTCTAAAGCGAAAAAAGTCAAATTGAATGCGAAATTTGTATATATAAATCTGAACCGATCTGACCAATTTTCACCATGGGTGTTTCTAGTGGAAATGTAAGATATTTTGCCAAATTTGAAGAAATTCTGTTAAAATATGTGGCATCTAGAGTGAAAAGAGTCAAATCGGGAGTGAAATTCGTATGGGGGATATATCTACATGTGATCCGAAAAACTTCGTTGTGCAAAGTTTAATTTGGTTCTGTCTACAATTTCGACCTGTATCGTGATTCCAAGAACAGATGGACAGACATCGATTCAAAACGTGATTCTAAGTCGATCGCTATAATTAACTTTGGGTCTATCTCCCTTCCTTTTGGGTGTTACAAACAAATGCACAAAGACATAATACTCTTTTGGAGTGTATAATAAATATTCTTATATTTATATTTTCAAAACAGCTTAAATACCATAAATATTGATAGAAAGTGTGTGCTACCGTTGGTTGTATTTCCATTCTATTTTAATTCCAAAAGTTTTTGAAAATCCATTATCTCACGTACATGGAGCAAATAACCTATATTCATGCTGCAACCAATTTTTACCGTAAAAGCAAATGAATATGAATTTGGAAATCTTTTTATTTTGCATGTCTGTGCAGTCAGAGGAATGTCTACATCGAATTCCATGGCTATAGTTGCGGCCATTTGGTTATAACCATTTTTATCCCCTTTTTCCTATTTTACCTCTTTAAGAGTACGACTTTCTAAAATCTCTTTATTTTACATGTCTATGCAATTAGAGGGATGTACGCACCTAATTTCATCATTCTAGCTGTAGTCGTTTAGTTGGTACTATTTTTATCCCTCTGTACTAGAGATGGGCGTGACTTGCGTGAATCCCGCGTGATCGTGAGCAAAATTTATTTTACTCACGTGAGCGTGCGTGAACGTGAGCAACGAAAAAATGTGAACGTGCGTGATTTAATTTTTTCCTTCGTGAGCGTGTTTGAACGTGAGCCAATAATCACTCACGCGCCCATCTCTACTCTGTACCCATTGTATCCCTTGAAAGTACGAAGATGGAAAAAACTTTTTATTGTTCGTGTCTACGCAGTCAGAGGAATGTATACTCCGAATTTCATGACTCTAGCTGCGATCATTTGGTTGATACTATTTTTAATCCCTTTTTCATTTTAACCGCAAAAAGTACGAAGTTCGAAAAATTATTATATTATTATACGTGTCTACGCAATCAGAGCAATGTATACACCGAATTTTATTATTCTAAGTGTAGCCGTTTGGTTGGTACCATTTTTGTCCCTCTATTCCCGCTTTACCCAATAAAAGTACGAATTTGGAAAAAATACTTTTATATGTATGTATCTACTTAATTAGAGGAATATACACACCGAATTTCGTGTTTCTATCTGTTGTCGTTTGACATGTACCAATTTTATCCCTTTTTGCCCATTTCACCCCCTACGAATAAAAATCATTTTACGGTGTACGTTTTTGTTATAGGGGGATATCAAGTAAGTCCAAGCAGACATATTGAAAAAATATGCTTAAATACTCTATAATATTACGGGTTATTATGGGTATTTTTAGACCTTGTGAGGGAAAAAATTTTCCCTTTGGGCCGATTTCGCCCAGTTTCAATCCCAACCGATCTACGACTATAAGACGCATTTATGTAAAATTTGGACGTCCTAGCCTTTTTTGTTTAGATGCCAGCATGCTGTCAACAGACGGACGGACGGACATGGCTAGATCGTCTTAGAATTTTATGACGATCAAGAATATATATACTTTATAGGGTCTCGTTTTGCTTTTTATCACACAATTTTTGTTGTTATGATGTCCGGTCTTTAAATTTAAGAAATGTTTACTCCAACTTAAGATTTATAGATTTTCTAAGGAAACTAACTTCAACACTTCTTTGGCAAATTTAAGAACACGAGTTTCGCAAGGAAAATAAACGTAACGTTCATCCCTTAAGGATAGACAATACACAAGACAGTGAAAGCTGCGAAGATAATGAAAGGAAGCGAATAGTTGGAGAATTTGCTTAACCATTTCCGTTGCTTTGATATATTTGTCATCAAAGAAAGTTTTCCATTCAAACAAATCCATAGCCGAAGGAAAACAAAACCCAAAACTCTTAAATTGACCTTAATTGTAAAGTTCAACAATTTGATTTTCAATTTTAATTGAAACTTAATATTTGACTTTAATTCGTTGAATTTCTTCCATTTCACAGCTCCAGGCCAGTCTCTGTGTCATTTGTGGCCAGACAACAACACAAATAAATACACAGATAAAGAAATATCTTATAAAGTACCTAAAATTTACTTTCAACGCCAACAACAAATAAAATCTGTTGTGGATTCTGTGATTTTTGTTTTGTTTTCCAGTCGCTCTACGTTGTTCCATAAGCAAAATTTATGGATGTTTTCGTAAGCAAAGAAGTCATTTACGAAAGCCTCGTCGGCATAGAGAGAGTAATTTATTTGAAATCTTTTAAAAGAACAATAACAAAATGAAATTATCCTTTAGAGAGAAAAAAAACAAAACAGATTAGGAAGATGAGATATTTCACAAGAAGACCCATAATGTAGTCGTTTCAAGCCGGTGTATCTACAGTTTTAACCTTTCGAGTACACATGCACCAACTGAATTTGGAAACTCTAAATTTAAAAAACTGAAACAACAAAAAAAAAATAAAAAAATAAAATTAAAATTGTTTTCTTGGTGGCACTAAATATTGCAGGTTTATTAAACAGAATGTTCAGTGAGGTGTAGTTGTTATTTTTTTGTAACTCAAAGTCTTGTGACAATGTGTGTACTCGGAGAGCTAATAACATTTCAGTCGGTTAAATCGCCCTTCGCGATTAGAGTCAAAATTCCGAACATGGCAGTTATAAAGACTTTAATTTTACTAAGTGCTGGAATATTTGTGTAGGTGGTATTAAAAGGTTGGGTCATCTTCCATGTATAGAAAATACGAATACATATCAAATCATAGTGGATTTCAGGCATCGGTAACAGAAATTATTATAATTATTTTAATTTTATCTTGTGTGGAAGTACTAGAATGGGCATAAACATCTCAAAAAGTGATTATAAAAATGTTCAAATATAAAATTGGAACTGGTTTTGTTTTGTGGGAGGTACAAGAATGGGTTTGGTAACATGGCCCGTAGTGCAGATCAGTAGTGTTAATCATCCCACGAAATGCAAGTGCAATTACGTTTAAAATGAGTCTGGATTCTAAAAAGTTCCTACCTTGTCACTTTTTTCTTGATTTTATCAATTTTCTACTGATAATTTCATTAATTTTTTCGTCCTCTACATAACAAATATTTTATACAATTGCAGTGTAAACAAGTAAAAAAGGCGTTAAGTTCGGCAGGGCCGAACTTTATATACCCTCCACGATGTATTGCATTCCGCAGAGGCTGTCGATTTTTGTAGAAGTGCAAATACATTTTTTTAATATAGCCAAACCAAAACAAATATTGAAAAAATAATTCTATAAATAAATATAATATTTTTACTATTTCAAACCACGCTTACAAGGCAAGGCTACCAATACGTTTACACTATATATCGCAATAATAATATTTATATTTTCAAAAAAGCTTAAGTTCCATAAATATTGGTAGATAGTGGTGCTACAGTTGGGTGTATTTCCATTCTATTTTAATTCCATAAGTACAAATTTTGAAAATCCATTATCTCACGTACATAGTGCAAAATTACTCAACTTCATGATTCAACAAATTTTTGCCGTAAAAGTAAAAACTACGATTTTGGAAAAATCTTTTTATTTTGCGTTTCTATGCAGTCAGAGGAATTTATACACCGAATCCCATGATTATAGCTGCGGCCATTTGGTTGGTGTAATTTTTATACCCTTTTTCCTATTTTACCCCTTCAAGAATACGACTTTCTTAAATCTCTTTATTTTACATGTCTACAATAATAGGGATCTAAACACCGAATTTCATCATTCTAGCTGTAGTCGTTTAGTTGGTACTATTTTTTCCCTCTGTACCCATTGTGTCCCTTGAAGGTACGAATTTGAAAAAACCTTTTATTTTTCGTGTCTACGCAGTTAGAGGAATGTATATTGCAAATTTCAATACTCTGTGGTCATTTGGTTGGTATTATTTGTATCCCCTTTTTCCATTTTAACCCCAAAAAGTACGAATTTCGAAAAATCCGTTTATTTTACGTGCCTAGACAATCAGGGGTATGTATACA
The DNA here is from genome assembly GCA_947397865.1 of Polietes domitor. Taxonomy (NCBI): domain Eukaryota; kingdom Metazoa; phylum Arthropoda; class Insecta; order Diptera; family Muscidae; genus Polietes; species Polietes domitor. The sequence goes on along the minus strand of OX377622.1, from coordinate 54,249,691 downwards.
CCGAATTTCATTATTCTAGGTGTAGCCGTTTGGTTGGTACCATTTTTATCCCTCTATCCCCATTTTACCCCTTAAAAGTACGAATTTGTAAAAATACTTTTATATTATATATCTACTCAATTAGGGGAATGTACACACCGAATTTCATGTTTCTAGCTGTTGTCATTTAATATGTACCTTTTTTATACTTTTTTGCCACATTTCACCCCCTACGAAGAAAAATCACTTTATAGTGCACGTTTTTGTTATAGGGGAATGCACATACCCAATATCAAGTAAGTACAAGCAGACATATTGAAAAAATATGATTAAACACTCTAAAATATTATTATGGGTTTCTTCAGTCCTTGTGAGGGAAAAATTATTCCCTTTGGGCCGATTTCGCCCACGTTAAATCCCAACAGATCCCAAAAATTGGTTGAATCATGAAGTTAATCATGAAGTTACACTATGTCCATGAGATAATAGATTTTAAAAATTTGTATTAATATATAATAATAATATATATATATATATATATATATATATATATATATATATATATATATATATAAGGGTGTCCCAAGAAGAGCGCAATTTTTTAATTTTAAATAAAACACAGACATTTAAGAAAAAATCGTGAAACTTTATTATATCGTAAAGTAGACAGAATGAGGTTATGCATGGAACAATATATCGTGCAGATTGCCGCCACGGCTTTGCTGGCATGCACGCGATCTTTTAATGAAATTTTCAATGACCGTTTTGCATGAATGCTGCGGTATTTCATTAATGCAGCGTCCAATTTCGTCTTTTAAGGCTTGAGTCGTCGTCGGCTTATTCGCGTAAACCACCGACTTCAAAAAACCCCAAAGAAAAAATCTAATGGTGTTAAATCGCACGATCTAGGCGGCCAATTCTGATCTCCAAAACGAAATAACACGACCGGGAAATGACTGATGCAGCAATTGAATTGTTTCTCTGGCTATATGACATGTGGCGCCGTCTTGTTGGAACCACATGCCCTCCACATTCAATTCTTCATTTCTAGGCAAGAAAAAACTGGTTATCATTTCACGATACCGAACACCATTGTCTGTTTGCGCTTGACCTGCCTCATTTTCATAAAAAAAAAGTCCAATGATTCCTCCAGCCCAAAAACCACACCACACAGTGACACGTTGAGGATGCATTTGCTTCTCGTGAATCACTCGAGGATTTTCCGCACCCCAAATGCGACAATTCTGCCTATTGACGAAGCCATCAAGATGAAAATGGGCCTCGTCACTGAAGATGATTTTATCGGCAAAATCAGCATTTTCATATTGTCTCTCCAATACCCAATTAACGAACTCCCTTCGCTGTCCATGGTCAGTTGGCTTCAGTTCCTGAGTCAATTGAACTTTGTATGCATGAAGATGCAAATCTTTCGTCAAAATTCGCTGCAAAGTGGATTTGGAGACACCAATTTGCTGAGCTTGGTGTCGAATTGAGGTGGATGGAGTTTGAGCGACATCATCACGTACAGCTGCGACATTTTCGGTCGATCGACCTGGTCGATGGCGCGTTGTTGTCTTTACATCACTAACAGACCCAGTTTCGGCAAATTTATCCATTAATCTCTTTACAGTTGACTCTTTTCCCACTCTACAGGTCGCAATCTGATCTATAAACGCCCACTTTTTAATGTAGCGCCTTACAAATGGGCGCCCATTTTAATTATTACCTCTCTAGGACGCACAGTTAACATCGAACGTGTTTTACAATTTTGCGGATTATATTATATTTCAACTAAGAATACATTTTATGATAGTCAAATATATGGGTACATATTTGGGTATAACCTCCATACAAATTGGGCCCATTATACTCTTATACAGCTCTAGAACAAATGGGCCTCCATTTTTTGTATTACCCCTCTAGGACCAACATTTTACATCGGACGTTTTTCAAATTTTGCAGATAATGTTCTATTTCAATACCTGCTATTAAAGTCAAATATATGTGTCCATATTTTGGCACAATCCCCGTACAAATGGTCTCCCCATTTTACACTATTACCGCTTCAGAACCTATATCTTACATCTGATCTTTATAAAATTTTGCATATCGTGTCTCATTTCCACTAGGAATTTCTAAAGGGAACTATAATGGCCTATATTATGGTACAACCCCCAAGTGTTTTTATAGGCCCCCAACAAATATCAGTAAAACCTGCATTTGTCATCGGATCTTTGTCTAATTTTCCAGATCATATTATATTAACTCTTGGAATACCTATCCGAAAATTAGACCATATGGTTCAATGTTTCCAAATACAACTGTCTCACAAATTTTCAATAATATATTTTTAAATCCTTCATATTTCATCGTATCTGGATTAAATTTTCCAGATCATGGATTATTTCACATAGGAACACTTACTGATGAAGTGGATCCCGATTTTAAATACATCACGTTATATTTCAGTTAGGCACACTTACGGCAAAGGTGGAGCATTACGCAAAGAAATTGGCACCGCTCATTATCAGTTTTTGATTTGTTTCCATAACACTTCGGATTCAACTTATTACAGCCAATCAATTTTGCCACATTCGTTAAATTTGACTAAAGATGTATAATTTATCGCCCTCATAAAACAACTGGGTTTTATTTAATCAAAACCAGGTTTATACGCAGGGAGTGGTATGGTATCGGCCCCGCCCGACTTTAGCCTTTCCTTACTTGTTTTATTTTACATCATTTATGAGAACTATCATAAATTGGTCTTTAAAGGACCGAAATCATCATTTTTACATCATCAGCATTCATTAGAATATCGAATTACCGATGGATAATAATTCGAAAAATAGTTAAAAATATGACAGGACCAAAATATTTACCTTGTGCAACACCGGAATTTTAGCATTTGGATTCGAGCACATAAAAAGCATTTGAACCATGATACTAGTGAGTTGCTGATTCCCATAAACTCTAATTTTCTCAAGAGAATGTTATGATTAACTATATGAAAGGCTTTTTTAAAATCTGTGTGAATGCCATCCGTTTGTATTCGGTCTCTAGACCCATCATTTACAACTTTAGTAAGTTTCAAATTCAATTACATGCTTCTTTCTGTCTGTCTTAGTCTAACATTAACAACCATTTCAAGTTTCCCCCCTAGTATAGTTTATTCATGTTTTACTTTTTAAGGGAGACAACTTTGAATGATTGCTAGTGTTAAACTAATACAGATAGAATCATAAAAGTATAAAATATTTTTAAAGATATTCTTATATTTTATTTGAAGTCCATATCGGCTTCGTATGACTCGCAAAAGAACGAAACTAAATTACTAAAACATTTATATACTTTGGAAATTAAAAGCCCTAATAGATAGCATTCTAACAGCTTATATTCTCAAAATTACAGTACAAGTATTGAAGGTAAATAAAATATGTCAATAATTTTTTTTTTAAGTTTAGGACACCGAAGTACATCAAGAAATGATATCCACAGACCATCGACAAAATGCTTGTAAACTGTAGAAATTAATGGTGAGTCTATATCACGTACATGTTTCTATTAGAATTATTATATAAAAATAACTATTTTCCTTCACAATTAATATTCAGCACTTCCTGCAATTAAGAATATGGATTGAAATTATGCTTCAAAGCTTAGCTTTTGGTTTTTAAATCTATCACAAGGCCTATTATAACGAGAGGATCAAAACAATACAAAATAATCTCTGACAAACATAACCAGAATCCCATACAATAGCTTATGCCAAGCGGCAAAGGAGTAGGACAGATCTGGACAAGGATGAACCCACAGCCTACATCGAATCGAAACGTACGGCACGAAAAAGCAATTAAAATCAAGCAAGCGTAAAATAACTTAACGTACGGTGTGTTTTGAAAGCAAAAGAAGCCAGCAAATGAATGAACTGAAATGAAATGAAAACGAAGATGAAGCTGAAGCTGAAGAAAATGCGAAACATAAGCAAACAAACAGACAAACAAACACAATAACGACTGTAGTAAAAGAGAACGCAACAAAAAAAGTGAACAGTGATGCGAACCTCTCGAGAGTCTAAAGTTAATTTAGATGTACATATCTCATGGCACTTATACAAAGCTACTCCTCCTCGTCCTGTTTCGTTGGCATACTTACTCTCCAAAACGTTTAGTGCTTTGCATTTGTTGCCTTGGCTCGGCATCATAACGAAAAATGTTAATCTTATGATTTGTTTTTGCTCTGATTCTTTTATACTTCTTGGGCTATTTATTTATTTTTATTTTTTGCATTCTGCTTTTTCAACGTAACGTTAAATCAGTTTCAAGTATTCGAGCGAGCAGAGGAAAAAAAGAAATACTACTTTTCATAAATATCCAGTTGAGATGTTATCAGCGTAGGGTCGCAGCGAATTCTTATGAAATATTATTTCAACATAATTGAGTGGTGTTTGGCTTAAAGGATTTAGATTATTCAAATTTAATATAAATAAAATCTTGTGCATAATAAAGCAAGCTGGGAAGGAAGGAATGAAGTAAACGCCACCACTCTCCGGGCGCCAGTGCAAGGACTGTTTTAAAGTTAATGTAGAAAGAGATCTAGATTTCGGAAGCTTGTGCGGATGGAATAAATGCACTGGTGGAGGGTATGGTAAAAGTGCAAAAATGTTTAACAAATATTTGCTTTTAGCCAGTATGCCAAAAAGTCTAAAAGAATTGTTCGCAGAATGTCCGTTGAACAGCACAAATTCTTGTCCACCCATGCGTATGATTAATTTCATTTTCTGTATTGCGTATACTCTGTGAGGTGGGAATTTGCAGTCCGCTGATTTCAGCTTTCACTATTAACCAATTCGATTTGTGAGTGTGTCCTTCGACATGGAGACGATTTGTGTTTACTTTCGTTGGACACGTTTCGGGTGACGCACGAAATACGCCGTCAATTAAAAACAAACTAAAACATAAACAGAAATTGTGTCTGGCATCAAAGTTGCTCGGTGTCACTAGGCAACTCGTTCCTCATCACTGGCAATGGCAGGGGTGATTGGAAGGTGCATCCACCACCTTTGCAACAATGGTGGCCCTCGATATAAACACTCCGTCAAAGTGCTGAACGGCCTGTAATTAAATGGAGGGGTTAGCCGTTCACTGGGGATATTGTATTTCTGTCATGATTCAAGACAAGTGGCACAGTGGTCGTAAAATCGATTTATTTTGGATAGGAATCTGCAACTCGTTGAACACTGATATAGGGAAGAAAGGTGTTTTCGAGTTTAGGTGGATTATTTAGGTGTTCCTGCCACAATTTGAGCTACAAGGCACCGAATTTGATAATCTCGAGTGTGAACAAGTAAAAAAGGCGTTAAGTTCGGCCGGGCCGAACTTTATATACCCTCCACCAAGGATTGCATTCAACAGAGGCTGTCGATTTTCGTAGAAGTGCAGTAATATTACAGGAAAATATAATTTTTTTAATACAATACAAAACAAATACAAATATTGAAAAAATAATTTTATAAATAAATATAATATTTTAATTATTTTAAATCATTATTTATTTCAAATCAAAAAATAAATAATCTTATATTTATGTTTTCAAAAAGCTTAAATACCATAAATATTGCTAGATAGTGGGTGCTACAGTTGGTTGTATTTCCATTCTATTTTAATTTCAAAAGTACAAATTTTGAAAATCCATTATCAGACGTACATAGTGCAAAATAACCTAACTTCATGATTCAACCAATCTTTGCCGTAATAGAAAAATTACGAATTTGAAAAAAAACTTTTTATTTTACGTGTCTATGCAGCCAGAGGAATGTTTACACCAAATCCCATGATTCCAGCTGCGCCCATTTGGGTGGTACCGTTTTTACCCACTTGAGGTTTCTACGCAATTAGAATGTCATCATTCTAGCTGTAGTCGTTTAGTTGGTACTATTTTGATCCCTCTGTATACACCGAATTTCATTATTCTAGGTACAGCCGTTTGGTTGGTACCATTTTTATCCCTCTATTCCCATTTTACCCATTAAAAGTACGAATGTGGAAAAAATACTTTTATATTATGTACCTACTCAATTAGAGGAATGTACACACCGAATTTCGTGTTTCTAGCTGTTGTCGTTTAGTCCTTGTGTACCCTTTGGACCGATTTCGCCCCGTTTCAATCCCAACCGATCTACGACTATAAGACGCATTTATGGAAACTTTGAACGTTCTAGCTCCTTTCGTTTATATGCTACCGTGCTTTCAAGAGATCGTCATAGAATTTTATGACTATCAAGAATATATATACTTTATAGGGTCTCAGATATTTCAAGGTGTTACAAACGGAATGACAAAGTTAGCATACCCCCATCCTGGAGGTGGAGGGTATAAAAAATTGTGATTGCTCCGTGATATTAGCTTGGAATGTGGCCGACTGGTTTAAGACATCGCAAATATCTCAGCAGAAGTTGTGAATTACATTTAGCGTGAAAATTTCCTTATGAAACCACTGTCAGCCTGACCAGATGTTAAAATCACTGTCTCAGCTTTCGTCTTACTCAATTTCTCAAATCTCAATGAGGTAAATAACATTTCTTTCAAATATCTGGCAAACCTTTCCAATTAGTAATTTATGGCTAAAGTATTATTTTAATCCGGCTACAATTGTAATTCCGTGTATAGAATTCATGGCCAGACTTAACAGTCTGGATGAGACACAATGTCGCAAGGACGAAAATGTTCACTATATCCAGTCCACATGATAAATACAGTGACCACACTAAGCATATCATTGTTCCTTTCGTCGTAACAAAAAAAAGAAACACAATTTAGCAAAATCCTTTGCCACAAACCAAATCCATGGCAAATCTGCTTATTTTCTATGATATTTGCACATTAAGTTGTTCGCATGAAAATCGAGGTGCCTACATTAGAGTGGTTCACAAAAAAATAACTTTATACTCTAGAGTAGAGTGAAGTATAGACGAAAGTTGCTAAGATGCTCAACATTTCCAAGAATATATCCAACAGTTTTAGATCGGTTGGTATTGCACTTTTTGCACAGATCGATCCAGACAGAAATATTTTCCATAACAAGGACAGAAAATACCCCCAATAACCATTAATATATAAAGTTTCTAAGCACATTTTCAGCACAGTGTATTACAAGCGGCAAAAACTCCCAAATTCCTTGCGCCCAAATCTCAACTTTACTGATTGAATTTTGCAAAAAACATTCCTATTAAAAGATCCTAAAAGATTTTGACAGTATCGCTGTTAACTATAGCTGTGGATGTATTTAAAGTTCATAAATGTTAAATTAGTTGCAAATTTCATCATAAGAGAGGTTATTTCATTGGGATGTATCTCGGAAGCCATGTATCGCATTCAAATGTCGTTTAGTTCGTAGAAAATAGGAGCTCTTGAGGTGTTCTTTTGTATTTAATTTTTTTTGCTTTCCTTTTCAGAAATTGGTAATTTTCTACAGTATAAAATTATATGCGCGAGGCTGACCGATGCCTCGGCATTTACAAATATTGTTAAACTATTGTCTTATTTATTCATTTTAAAAAGAATATTCTGTTTATAGCTGCCAATATCGATTTAATTACTGAACCTTCTAAGCCAAAAATGAAGCAATACTTTCTTCGTTGTTCTCTGTTAATGTATTTTGGAAAAATTATTTAAAGCATACCTTAGGGATGTAAGGTATTATTGCATGCTAGCGCATGTAAATATGGGGTCGATATTAAACTTAAGTTGAGTATAAAGCTATAACAGCAGTGTGTCATCGATTAAAAATATAAAATAATTAAAAAAAATAGAAAATCGTAGATAACCAAAAATTTTATTTAGGTGTTGGGCGTGGCACTGACAATTTTCATTTAATTGAGGACTCAAATGAAATCACTGGAAATGATTAGTAATCACATATATGTTAAAATAAGAAATTTATGACGTTTTTTCAGTTTAACTAGGAGGTGGGCGCGATTGTGGGCGGATTTAAACAAAAAATTGTTTTTGATCTAATTTGACGATATAAGGGATGTGTGCGCAATTTTAAGTTCCTAGCTTTATTCCTTCTAATTTTTGCCGCAGCTTGTATGAAAATATTCCAAAATCAAATTCGAGAAAATTTGCAAAATCATTTAGTATAAAAAATTAGTTATTTTTCTGTAAAAGTTTGACATTTATGTCATGTATCTCCTAAAGCAATATTTTTATTACAAAATAACCTTCAATTTCAATTACTCAGTTACATAGAATCATTGCATATATACTAAAAACCTTCTTAGCACAAATGCCGTCGAAATATCTAATGCATTGTTTTAAAGCAATTTCCCTGATTCCAAAAAATTCCGAATTGTCGCAGAGCCTACGACGTCCTCGGATTTGTATAAAATTCGACACATTTGTTCCCCTCGTTACTGCGAATCTTTTGACGTCAAAATTTTGGCATTTCTTAAAGTAGTTGTATTACATGTTTTGTTAAAGTTGACAATTTGCAGTGTTTCTAGAAAAATATACACGAATTTATTTTGAAGTATTGGGGCTGTATCTAAATCGCAACCGATTTGCTTCAAACTAACTACAAGAATAGATGGACGGACGGACAGCCGATCTGTATAATAAATAATGGATCTATCTCGTTTCCTTTTGGACATTACAAACAACTGTATAGAGACATAATACCATAGTCGAGGACATAACAAGTAAGGAAGCTTCAGTCGGCTAAACCAACTTCTAAAGGGTGGTTAAATTGTAAGGACCGATGTTGAATGTGAACCACACCTAAACGTCAAGTTTTGTTCTGCATTTCATTTGACATTTCTCAATTTCAGACTAACTCAATTTGAACCATGGAAAGATACACAATCAATGTTATTCAGGCTTATTATGAAAATGGGCGTTCAAATCAAAATGCACTTCGTGCACTTCGAGATAAGGCACATTTTCAGCTCAGTGGATTCGTCAATAAGCAGAATTGCCGCATTTGGGCGAATGATCAAAGAGTGTTTGTCGAAAAGCCAATGCACCCACAAAGAGTGAATGTTTGGTGCGGTTTAAGGGCTGGCGGCATCAAGGGGCCGTATTTTTACCAAAATGAGGCCTGTCAGGCAGTTACTGTGAATGGTCTTTTCTATCGTGAGATGATAACGAACTTTTTATGGCCCGAATTGAAAGATATGGATGTGGACGATATGTGTGTCACTTGCCACACAGCTAGCGAAACAATGGCACTTTTGCGCGACAAATTCAATGGCCGTGTTATCTCAAGTGGTGGCCATGTCAATTGGCCGCCAAGATCATGTGATTTGACACTGTTGGACTTCTTTCTTTGGGGTTATTTGAAAGAAAAGGTGTACGTCGATAAGCCAGCAACAATTCAGGAGCTAAAGGATGAGATAATACGGCATAGAACCTCAATTATGCCTCAGCGTCATCGAAAATTTGGACCCTCGGATGGAGGTGTGCCGCCGAGGTCGAGGCGGCCATTTGGCCGATATTTTGTTCCATACATAATTGAACCATACCAATATTATCATAATAAAATGAAATGACAATAATTTCCTAAATAATTTGTGTTTTATTCAAAATCAACATCAGCCCTTAAAATTTAACCACCCTTTATATACATACCCTCACTCTCAGAGAATATATATGTGGAAGAGGAATTAAATTTTACTTATGAACAGGACAAGCGATTATAAAAACGTTATTAAATGCCAAAATATAGCTGATTCCGAATATCCGTTTGGAAGGTATTTTGGGTCTTAGCTTACCATAGGAGTATGGACCATTTGAGTGGGAGGTACCAGAAGTGGAGTGGTAATTTCGCCCATCTTTAAAATTAAACTAAGTTTGTGAAAAATATTACCATGTGCAAGGAGTGAATAAATTCCTTAACTCCTTTCGACAGTTATTGTTCACCAACCAGACAGACGAACAGCTTAAAATGTAGTGAAGTGGATTTGGTCCAACCATACTTGGGGTCTTAAGTCACTACTTCGATGTGTTACACCTTTCCCTGTTCCAAATGCTATATATACCCTCCTACCTACCCTACAGAGTAGAGTGAGGGCATAAAAAGTTTCATGAAATCTTCGTTACTTTAGCAAATATTGTAAATATATAATAGCGTAGTCTTTGTAGAAAATATACAATTTTGTATTACTTTAAAATTAAAACAATTGTTTTGTTAATATTTTACTTTTTGTTATAGTGGCCTAAAAATGGTGTCATTAAAAGTGTGATGCTCAAAAAAAATTTATATAAAAATTCTTTGAGTGTTTTCAATTCTTTTTTAACATTTTTTCCATATAAAAGCAATATATAAATAAAAGCCAGAAATTAAATAATGTCGGTCCAGAAAAAAAACAAAAATCCCTAACCAGAACAGAACATACCGCCAATAAAACCGTACGAATTAGAACCCCAAAACTCTATAGAAACCAGGGTAGTAAATTTTATAAATTTATTAAAAACTAATATCACTACGTAACAAAAAATTGCGCCCAAGAACTAAAAAATAAATATTATTCTTTTCGCCAACTGTCAGATTAAATGAAAGACAATATTTTATTATCGGGTTTTAATCGTGCCACAAAAAATGACCCAAGTGGATTTGAATTTATGCACCAACACAAAAATAAATTAATTTTTACACGAATCGACAATTCTGTTGCCGTGTAGATCTATGACAGCACTTCCCCAGTAAGTGAGAAAAGCAAAACACCACATCTTTGTAGTGATGCCGATGATAGTTAATTTTCCTCAAAAACATTTAATATTCGTAATTTTGATCGCCCTCCACCTCCAGCTTTGTCATTCCGTTTGTAACACCTTGAAATATCGACCTGAGACCCTATAAAGTATATATATTCTTGATCGTCATAAAATTCTAAGACGAACTACCCATGTCCGTCCGTCCGTCTCTCTATCTGTTGAAAGCACGCTAGCATCTAATCGAAAGTAGCTAGAATGTTCAAATTTTCCATAAATGCGTCTTATAGTCGTAGATCGGTTTGTATTGAAACGGGGCGAAATCGGCCTAAAAGGACAAATTTTCCTCACAAGTACTAAAAATACCCATAATAATCCCTAATATTTTAGCATATTTAAGCATGTTTTTTGAATATGTCTGTTTATATTTGCTTGATATTTGGTATGCGCATTCCCCTTATAGCAAAAACGTGCACCATAACGTGATTCTTATTTGTAGGGGGTGAAATGGGACAAAAAGGGATAAAAATGGTACATATTAAACGACAACAGCTAGAAACACGAAATTCGGTGTAATTGAGTAGATACATAATATAAAAATATTTTTTCCAAAATCGTACTTTTAAGGGATAAAATGGGAGTAGAGGGATTAAAATGGTACCAACCAAACGGCTGCCCTAGAATAATCATATTCGGTTTATACATCCCTCTGATTGCATAGACACGTAAAATACATGGATTTTTCAAAATTCGTACTTTTTGGGGTTAAAATAAAAAAATGGGATAAAAAATAGTACCAATCAAATGACCGCAGCTAGAGTCATGAAATTCGGAGTATACATTCCTCTGACTGTGTAGACACGAAAAAAAAGGACTTTTGGAAATCGTACTTTTTGGGGTTAAAATGGAAAAAGGGGATAAAAATAGTACCAACCAAATGACCGCAGCTAGAGTCATGAAATTCGGAGTATACATTCCTCTGACTGTGTAGACACGAAAAATAAACGGACTTTTGGAAATCGTACTTTTTGGGGTTAAAATGGAAAAAGGGGATAAAAATAGTACCAACCAAATGACCGCAGCTAGAGTCATGAAATTCGGAGTACACATTTCTCTGACTGCATAGACACGCAAAATAAAAAGTTTTTTCCAAATTCGTACTTTTTCTTTTACGACAAAAATTGGTTGAATCATGAAATTATTTTGCACTATGTACGTCTGATAATGGATTTTCAAATGTAGCACCCACTATCTAACAATATTTATGGTATTTACGTTTTTGGAAAATATAAATATAAGAATATTTATTTTTTGAATTTAAGCCTTATAAGCGTGGTTCGAAATAATTAAAATATTATATTTATTTTAGTTTTTTCGTTTGCATTTTTTTTTTGTTCTGTAATCAATTGAATGTTGAAAAGTCGCTGCGAAGCCACTTGAAAAGACTTTTGACATGGTCGACATCATGATCGTGGTAGTCTGCAGCCAAGTAATAAATGTCACCATGCCATTTGTAAATAAATTTGCATTCTATTAAATATAGAAGCGAAATGGCCTTGAGCCAGGACAATATCCCAGTTCAAATCAAATATTGATTACAGACCAAAAAAATGCAAACGAAAAAACTAAAACAAATGAGCGTATGCACGGCAGAAGTATTGCTGGGTAACTATACCTGCATATACACATACTTACATATGCAACTCAATGAGATGCTTGTAAGATGGCATGTGTGCTTTATTACTTGGTGCGATTTTTTAAACGCAAATTCGGCAAGTGAGTTGTGTTTCTCGTTCGTTTGTGAGAATCATCTCCTTATAGAGGCCGGGTTTGATGTTGAAAAGTCGCTGCGAAGCCACTTGAAAAGACTTTTGACATGGTCGAAATCACCATGCCATTTGTAAATAAATTTGCATTCCATTAAATATAGAAGCAAAATGGTCTTGAGCCAGGACAATATCCCAGTTCAAATCAAATATTATATTTATTTATAAAATTATTTTTTCAATATTTGTATTTGTTTTAGTTTGGCTATATTAAAAAATTGTATTTTTCAGTGATATTACTGCACTTCTACGAAAATCGACATCCTTTTTTACTTGTTTTGGCTCAAAATATTTTGAAAAGGGTTTTTCGAAATTAATAATTTTAAAAAGGAAATGGGAGAAAGGCTGGAAAATGGTACCAACCAAATGACTGATGCTTGATGCATGCTTGCGTAAATGAGCAAAATAAAACGATGTTTTCCAAATCGTACTTTTATGGTCATTGCAAGCAAAACATACAAATTTTAATAACATGTTACTTGAACGTCATTTTAGTTTTTTTTTTTAATTTCTGTCAAAAAAACTAATTTTGGGACCATTGTGCACTCATTAAATATCTGCTTTATCCATCCGGAAAGTTACCTCGATAAGGTCCTTCGGTAAAGTGGTCTTACTTCAGTTTTCATCTCCTTCTTCGCGATCTTCGCGATCTTCGCGCATGGCAGTCATTAAATTAAGCGAGTAGCCCATCCCTAAAACTGAATAAGCTATAATCTGAAATCTGACATGTAATTGAAACATTAACAATCACAACTCATCCATTCAGCAGACACATCCTGATAACAAACATACAAGCGTATGCGTATGTTTATTTATTATCCCACTCGATTATGAATGTAACCTTCATGGAACCTGCCAAGGGTGTGGGTCTGACAATTATCATTTGAGAATGTTAGCAATAAACACTACATTTGTTTATTTATTTATTTAATAAAACATATCATGTGTGATTTGTTCAACAACAAGTTTTGAACAGCAGCACCAGCAAACTTCCAGGGAAATAAATTTTCCCAGAATGTTATCTATCATCCTTCCGGGGTGGGTCGAGGGAAGGCTAAATGTTTTATGTGCAATATTTTGATATCCAGCATTTTCCTTTGTTAGCAGCATAATTTATGGCAAATGTATGTGAAATCATAAATAATATCTTTAAATACATTAAGTATGAAATATTTAAATGAATTCATGAACGCCATGTGCCAACACTGAGTGTATGACATGTATGCATACAAACACACACATATATACGTAAATATGTGCATGCATATGTGCCATGGACAGGAGATGAATTTTAAATACTCATGTGTACATTAGGTTATAGCGAATTTTTCGGAAATCCCCTATTCATCGGAGGGAGGGAATTTTTTTTTCCAAACAAGGACTGAAAATTTTCAATGGAAATGTGATATATATACACTCCTTTTATAGCGCGCGAGCACCAAAAGGTGATTTATACAAACTACATACTTTTGGGGGTAAAAAAAGGCAAAAAGGGAAAACGTAGCATAACGAGACAAAAATGGCACCAAGGAAACGACTGCAGATAGATTTAGGACCAACAAAATGGCAGAAATTGGAATCATAATATCATAGAGGAATTTTCGGAAATTTATATTTTTAGGGGGAAATCGTGGCGTATGGGGAGAAAAACGGTACCAAGCAAAGGGCTGCAGTTACAATTTGAAAATTCGCTAGGTAGATGCGCAAAACAAAATGATTTTTCCAAATTTGTAATTTTATGGACAAAATGGGAAAAAGAGATTAAAATGGTACCGACCAAACCAATTTAGCTGGAATTATGAAATTCAGTCTGTAGGCTACTCTGACTGTTTTAATGATTAGGAAAGCAAATGATTTGAATTAGTCGAGAGGGCTATTATTTCCCCTATGAAAAACTGCAAATATCCCCAATAGTCATAATACAGGGTTTTCCCACTAGAGGTGTTATTTTGAATCACCCGGTATTTCCGTAGCTGTCACTTTTGAAGATTTTAGTCCTTGACATTTGACAAGTAGAAATGTCAAATGGAAATTGTTAAAATTCACTACAGAAATAAATCAAATAAATCATCTTGACTGATGAAGCTCATTTCCACCTCGGTGGCTACGTCAACAAGCAAAATTGTCGCATCTGGGGCTCGAAAAACCCAAGAGTTATTGTTGAGAAGCCTCTCCATCCTCATCGTGTGACTGTTTGGTGCGTTTTATGGTCCGGCGGGGTCATTGGACCATACTTTTTCGAAAATGAAGTTGGATCAACAGTTACGGTGAATGGATTGCGCTATCGAGAGATGATTAATGATTTTTTATGGTCGGAGTTGGATGGTATTGATCTGGACAACGTTTACTTTCAACAAGACGGCGCTACGTGCCACACAAGCAACGAAACTCTTGCTCTTTTACAGGAAAAGTTTCCGGGCCGTGTTATCTCTCGAAGAGGTGATCACAATTGGCCACCGAGATCTTGTGATTTAACACCTTGCGACTTCTTCCTTTGGGGCCACGTGAAAGATAAGGTCTACGCCAACAGTCCAGCGCCGATTCAAGACCTCAAAGATAGAATTCGTGAGGCTATCGAGGACATAGGGCAGCCACTTTGCGATTTGGTTATGGAAAATTTCATGAAAAGGATATGCTCCTGTAAGCGTGGTCGTGGTGGCCATTTGGCTGATGTTGTTTTTCATTAATAACGGCATACCTTCCTCTTTATTATAAAATAAACTTCCGATCATTTATCTCAAAAAATGGCATTTTTTTCTTTGAAAACCAAAATAACACCTCTTGTTGGGAAACCCTGTAATATTTTTTGCGAAGATTGCTGTCCATCCACTGCTTTTGTAATCAAAATAGAATCGAAATACAAACAACTGTAGCACCCACTATCTACCAATATTTGTGCTATTTAAAGTAAAATATAAATATTTGTAAGAAAATTTACTTTTTGAATTGACTTGAAGTATTATTTCGATAAATATATATTGTATACGTATTGGTAGCCTTGCCTTATAAGCGTGATTTGAAGTAATACAAATATTTTATTTATTTATAAAATCATTTTGTCAATATTTGTATTTGTTTTGGTTTGACTATATTAAAAAAATATTATTTTCCTGTAATATTATTGCGCTTCTACGAAACTCGACAGCCTCTGTGCAATGCAATCCATGGTGGAGGGTATTTAAAGTTCGTCCCGGCCGAACTTAACGCCGTTTTTACTTGTTTTATTTTTATTTATTATGAATTAAAATACAAAGTAAATTTATATTTTAATTTTGGGTCCAGGGATTGAGCCGGGGTGACTAAGACCATTGTAGCCAGTTATTGCAGCGACAGACCAGAGCCTCTAGTGGGAATCGAACCCACGACCCCCACGCTGATAGCCGAGCACGCTACCAACTCGACTACCGAGGCGCTCATCTGGAGCATATATTATATGTATATTAATTTATTATTTATAAAATTATATTTAAAATGTATATTTTCCTGTAATATTACTGCACTTCTACGAAAATCGACTGCAATCCATGGTTCGGCTCTGCCGAATTTAGCTTCGTTGTTACTTGTTTTAATTTCACTGTGTGTAGTTATTTAAGTCATGGAAATATAACCAATTACGGACACCACTACGTCATAAAAGACAGAAAAAACACCCGTGTCTCCCAGTTTTGCCCGAAGTAATGCACCATTTTTAAGGGCCCACAAAGATTTGGGGCCTCGGTGTCATTTTTGCAAACAAAGTGATAATTTCAGGCTCATATCTTGCAAACCGTTTGGAATTTACTCCCTAAAAGCTCTTGCCATAAAGAACGTTTCTCGCAAAATTTTCACGTTCCGATATAGGTACGTAAATATATATTTATAAACATAAATAAATATACATTTATATTTTCGCTCCTTCCTACTGTACAACTTGTTCACATGCATAACTCACAAATACCAAAAACATGTGTTTCCATCACAGATTTTGTGGCAAGAATTGAAAACTAAATTCAAATAATATTAGTACTCATGTTCTCGACAATTTAAGCATTTGTAAACGTTGCATACCACTTTTGGCGAAATACATAAGAATATTTATGCCATCTGCCAGCATTTGTTTCATTTTTTTGTTCCAATTAAGTGTTTGTTTCTTCTTTAAATATAAACAAGAATAAATCCTAAAATGTGCACTTAATATTCTATTTGTTATAGAAATCGTTCATGCAAATGATTCCACACATGTCCCAAAAAGACCAAGGGGTAGCTTCCCACAATCAGAGAGACCTGTGCAATACAGTTTTTATATTCAATGAAAATACATGTTCATTGTGATATAGACTGGAATCGAAAGATATGGTTATTTATGAAGATATACAGGTTTTAGATATTAAACCTGACAACTTCGTTGACTTGGAATTCAACAAAAATTGAGGTCGATGTTAAATGAGGGGATTTCCAATGCGTCCGGTTCATAGGGACATTAGTGATTATTGGGGCTATTTTCAATCTATTTTGGCAAAAAGGTTTGTGCGATTTTTAAACCTTTATCTTTCGCATTTTGACTCTAAGGGTACGATTTTCCAAAAAAAATCTTTATTTTGCTTATCTATACTGTCAGAGCAATGTACGCACCGAATTTTGAAATTCTAGCTGCAGCCGTGTAGTTTGTACGGTTTTATCCCCTTTTGTCGCTCTCTCTCCCTAAAAGTAAAATTTTCAAAAGCACATTTATGGTGGGTGTTTATGCAGACCGAGGGCTTCATGATTTCAGCTTCTGCCAAGGTTTCACCTTTTTATCCCTCTTCTCCCATTTTACCCTTTAAAAGTACAAAATTTGAATAATGTATCTATTTTGTCCAATTATTTTGCTCATCTTCAAATTCAGAGCCGAATTTTATTACTATAGCTGCAGCCAAAGTTATATCTTTGTCACATGTTAACGAAAGATCAATTTAGTGTGCGAGCGTAAGTAATACTCTGTTTGCAGCCTTTTGAATGGAACCTTTTCTATCACTTTTTCCAAATTCCCCCTAAATGTACTAATTTCACCCTTTATGTAGGCAGAGGCCTGAATACACCGATTTGTCATGAATTCAGCTCAATCCCAAGTTGATAACATTTTTATTCCCCTTCTCCCATTTCAAATGAAATTTTTGAAATCTATTATATTGCGAATAAGTTATTTACTTAACGCAATAGAGGGATACTGGTACACACCGAATTTCATGACTCCAGCTGTTGTTACTTCATACAGACCATTTTTGTTAGCTTAAATTACAAGTGATTCCTAAGACGTTAAAAAATATTGAAGAAAAAATTATTTTATAAATTAATATACAATTTTAATTTCAAATACCAATATGTTTATATATAGTGGACCATGAAACACTTTAAATTTGGGCCATGTACTGAAAATTTTGGTTGATCGGAGGAGGTACTGCCGAGCCAGTCGTGGTAGTCAATGAAACCAGAAATTTGAAAAAATAATCAGTACTTTTTGTACTTCAAGTCAGTGCAAAAAGTATATTTTAATTCGAAAGATAAAATTTTTTTAAAATTCATCATCTCTGACGGATACAGTGCAAGATAACCTAACTTCATGGTTCTAGCCATTTGCTCGCTACCAGTTACTGAACAATTTCCAATTTTTACCGTAAAAGTAAGAATTTGGAAAAATCCATTTATATTGCGAGTCTGTGCAGTTAGAGGAGTGTATACACCGCTATCCATGATTCTAGCTGCGACCATTTAGTTGGTACACTTTTTACCCCATTTTACCATCTTAAAACAAGTAAGGAAAGGCTAAAGTCGGGCGGGGCCGACTCTATGATACACTCCACTTTCAATCCGAATACAATTGAATTCGGCGAAAAAGTGAAAACGGGAAGGATTTTTGTATCCTGTAAATGTATGTGTTTGACAAAAAATGTTAAATCTGAAAGGACATTTGTATGGGGGTATACTGAAATCTGGAACGAAATAGGTGAAATGTAATATGTATAGTTTGGCCAAAATTGGTTAAACATTTGGGAGCAACATTTGAATTTGCGTTATATCTAAATCTGAAACGATCTTAGCCACTTTCACCATAGGTTTTTTACTTGGATTATAAGCTGTTGTGCCAAATTTGAAGATAATCGGGTACAATATGTGGTTTCTAGAGCGGAAAATGTCAAATCGGGAGCGGCATTTGTATGGGGGCTATATCTAAATCTGAACCGATCTTACCCACTTTCTCCATAGGTGTTTCTAGTTGGATTATAAGATGTTGTGCCAAATTTGAAGATAATCGGGTACAATATGTGGTTTCTAGAGCGGAAAATGTCAAATCGGGAGCGACATTTGTATGGGGGCTATATCTAAATCTGAACCGATCTTACCCACTTTCTCCATAGGGGTTTCTAGTTGGATTATAAGATGTTGTGTCAAATTTAAAGAAAATCGGGTACAATATGTGGTTTCTAGAGCGGAAAATGTCAAATCGGGAACGACATTTGTATGGGGGCTATATCTAAATCTGAACCGATCTTACCCACTTTCTCCATTGGTGTTTCTAGTTGGATTATAAGATGTTGTGCCAAATTTGAAGATAATCGGGTACAATATGTGGTTTCTAGAGCGGAAAATGTCAAATCGGGAGCGACATTTGTATGGGGGCTATATCTAAATCTGAACCGATCTTATCCAATTTTTGCATAGGTGTTTCTAGTTGGATTATAAGATGTTGTGCCAAATTTAAAGAAAATCGGGTACAATAGGTCGTTTCTACAGCGGAAAATGTCAAATCGGGAGCGACATTTGTATGGGGGCTATATCTAAATCTGAACCGATCTTATCCAATTTTTGCATAGGTGTTTCTAGTTGGATTATAAGATGTTGTGCTAAATTTAAAGAAAATTGGGTACAATATGTGGTTTCTAGAGCGGAAAATGTCAAATCAGGAGCGACATTTGTATGGGGGCTATATCTAAATCTGAACCGATCTTACCCAATTTTAGCATAGGTGTTCCTAGTTGGATTATAAGATGTTGTGCTAAATTTAAAGAAAATTGGGTACAATGTGTAGTTTCTAGAGCGAAAAATGTCAAATCGGGAGCGACATTTGTATGGGGGCTATATCTAAATCTGAACCGATTTGCCTCAAATTAAATAGCGTTCGTCCTTGATCCACAAAACTTACTTGTGCTAATTTTTGTTAAGATCGGACTATAATTGCGACCTGTAATTTGATTACAACAATAGATGGACAGACGGACAGACAGACGGACAGACAGACGGACAGACGGACATTGCTAAATCGACTCAAAAAGTGATTGTAAGTCGATCGGTATACTTAACAATGGGTCTATCTCGCTTCCTTTTGGGTGTTACAAACAAATGCACAAAGCCATAATACTCTCGTGGAGTGTATAAATACGACTTTCGAAAATCTCTTTATTATATGTACATTAGGGCGTACCTCAAAAAAAAGTTCGCCGTACACCTTCGAATATGAAGTATTATTGAGAGGTAGTTTCAAAATTTTTTTTTTTATTTTTTTATGCCGAACGTAGGGGTCGCGCTTTTACATTTTTCTATATAACTTCTGCATTTATAAACGGATTTTAAAGTGTGATACATCGATGTTTTTGTCTCGACGAGGCCGATTTTTTGGTCTTTGAAGTCATTGAGCTCAAGCACCCCCTTCTGGTACTTACCAATCATATCTCAGTTGCTACTACCCTGATGTACCACTCTAATATCAGAAAATTAAAGCTCGCATAAAATCATGAAACTCTTCCTAAGGAAGTATGTTGATTTTCAAAAAAATCGGCCTCGTCGAGACAAAAACATCGATGTATCACACTTTAAAATCCGTTTATAAATGCAGAAGTTATATAGAAAAATGTAAAAGCACGACCCCTACGTTCGGCATAAAAAAAATTTTTTTGAAACTACCTTTCAATAATAATTCATATTCGAAGGTGTACGGCGAACTTTTTTTTTTACTTGTAACCTGGTACGCTCTAATGTACATGTCTACGAAAGTGGAGGAATATACACACCAAATTTCATCATTCCAGCTGTAGCCATTTAGTGGGTACCATTTTTATCCCTCTGTATCCCTTAAAAAACTGATTTGATATTTTTCGTGTCTACGCAGTCGGAGGAATATATACTACGAATTTCATGATTCTAGATGCGGCCATTAGGTTGGTACAATTTTTATCTCCTTTTTTCTTTTTACCCCCTAAAAGTACGAATTTCGAAAAACCCCTTTTGTTTTAAGTGTATACACCGAGATTTATTTTTCTAGCCTCCAGTCGTTTTGTTGGTACCATTTTTATCCCTCTATTTCCATTTTACCCCCTTAAAAGTACAAATTGCAAAAAATCCATTATTTGACATGTTTACTCAAATAGAGGAATGTAACTATTTCGTGCTTCTCGATGTTGTCGTTTTAAGCCTTTTTGTCCCATTTCACCACCTATAAATAAGAAATACTTTATGGTGCAACTTTACGCAATAAGGGGAATTTGCATACCAAATATCAAGTAATAAATTTAAGCAGACATTTTCGAAAAACATGTTTAAATACTCGAAATATTAGGGGTATTATCAGTCCTTGTGAGGGAAAATGTTTTCGCCCACTTTCAATCCAAATCGATCTACAACTATTATACATCTTCTGGGAAAAGGTTGGACGTCCTGGCTCCTTTCGTTAAGATGCTGACGTGATTTCAACAGACTGATGGACAAACGGATAGACGGACATGGCTAAATCGTCTTAGAATTTTATGACGATAAACATACTTTATAGGGTCTTAGATCGATATTTCAAGGTGTTACAAACGGAGTGACGAAGTTAGTATACCTCCTGGAGGTGGAGGTCATAACAAAGATACCCAAATAAGAGAAATTTTTTCAAATTCGTACTTTTATGGTCGAAATTGAAAAAAACTGGTACCAAGCATATGCTTGTAGCCAGAATCATTAAATTAGTTGTGTACATTCGTCAAAAATAGTACTGTTCCTATCTGGGACCGGAATCAAGAAATTGCAAATCTGGGAAGTCTAATTACGCCTGACAATACAACTACTACAATTTATGACACATTTTCGAAGATTCCTGTCTCATATTATCTTTTTGATTACCCTTGAATATTTGTAATAATGAAGCATCACAATTTATAGTTTTAAATGGTAAACAAATATCGTAAAGTGCAAAAGATATCAGCATTTTTTAATATCCTACTTCACTTCTACTAATGTCGGCAGCTTCTAATTTGCCGCTAATACTGTGGAAAGCCGTTTTACGGGTACTAGTGTTGGCACATGCCTTCAACTAATTTTTTGCTACTTCACTGCGTTTAACATATACACTCGATACGCTCTATTATATAATCACACTTAAATGTTAAAATTTCCAATCACCCATAACAATTTAAAAATGTTTATATGCCTATTCGATCATTCATTTCAAAAAGTTGTTAACTCTTCAAGCAAAAACATTAAGTTCGATATTCAATTTATTTACTAGATTAGTAAAACTCCACAATTCGAAGTTTGTGGGACAGGCTAATAAAATTCTGAAACTAATGCCCTCAGTTAAATTAGAAATTCACCCACACCCCAGAAACAATTACAACTCCAGCTCAATAGCTCGACATTTAACAATTGTGCCGACAATTATTTGCATCTAACTTGTTATTTAAAAATAATTTCAATTCAAATTTCCAAATAGAAAAAAAAACGCACATTAAAATAAAATGAGATTCCAAGCAAAATATCTCTCATATTACAGGCATCCCTGCCTCCTAAGCTGGGGCACGTTTGACAAAGATTGTCGATGTTGCTCTGGTAGGTATTAATAGCACGAAAATATTCACATTTTCATTCTCCGGAAATTCAATGGAAACAAATAAATTTTGCGTTGGTATAAAAATTCCAACCCAGCAGATAACGTTATTATTCCCCAGCAAAATGGTCAATGTGTTCTAGCTGGCACTCATTCGAATTCGAATTCTAATCAAATCATTCCATTTCGACACGAGCCATGCCAGGGCATTTCACTCATCGCTAGCTCGGTTCGGCAGCGCACCATCGGAGTATTGACACGTGATTCTCGCTAAAATGTCAACATAGAATTACCGCGAGCCAGCAGTGACATTTGCCATAGCCATCGACAGAAACAAATTAATACTTTCAGGACATTGTGTAACAATGGTTTTCGAAAACTGATTGAGTTTCATGTCAGGGAGGGGTAATCAGTTGAGTTTGATGATAGTAGTAAAATATGTGAAGTTGATTAAAATGAATTTCAGGATAAATGAACGAGACTCTGGCAAATGTACTAGGGGCTATAAGGAAAGAATTGATTTTATAAAAATAGGATTGATTTTATTTAAAAACTGACTAGGCTTGAACTAAAATCATATAACTATAACAGATTTATTTCCAACTTCCCCCCACTGTGTCACATTCAAAATAAGAAAATGTGTCTATAGATACTTTGGAAATTCAGACTTGATTAAATATATTTCCTTCAAATCTCAAATTATACCCACGGTGTGCATGCTTAATAGTCATATTTTGCATATTTCCGGCAAATGAACTCCGATTGTTATAAAATTTAGCATAAGGATAAAGGAAATTTACTCATCTTTTCGTCTGCGTATCTAATCTAAGTTAATGAATCCAAAATGACTAAATTGCGTTTTGGAACTAAAAAATTTGACATTTTGCACTAAATGTATCCTAACTTCCAAGGGTGCCAATTGGGGGGAGGGCATAATTTACCCTGAAAAAACAGGGAACCCATAAACCATAAATAAAAAATTTTAGTTTTTTGTATGATCTTCAAAATTTTTGTGTTTGTTTTGAAGGCTATTATAAAATTATAAATAACTTAAGATTAATATCGGCTCAATATTTACATGTGCTGGCAAGCCATAAAACCTTGCATCCCTAAAGTATGCTTTAAATAATTTTCCAAAATACATTAACGGAGAACAACGATGAAAGTATTGCTTCATTTCTGGCATAAAAGGTTTTACCATTTCAGTAATTAAATCAATGTTTGCAGCTATAAGCAGAATATTCTTTTTAAAATGAATAAATAAGACAATTGTTTAATAATATTTGTAAATGCCGAGGCATGGGTCGGCCTCGCGAATATAGTTTTATACTGTAGAAAATTAACAATACTAAATAAATAAAGAGTGATTTTTTTGAGGTTAGGATTTTCATGCATTAGTATTTGACAGATCACGTGGGATTTCAGACATGGTGTCAAAGAGAAAGATGCTCATTATGCTTTGACATTTCATCATGAATCGTCTTACAAACGAACAACGCTTGCAAATTATTGAATTTTATTATCAAAATGCGTGCTCTGTTAAGAAAGTTCATTGCGCGCTTCCATTTTATGGTCAGTTTAATCGACCCACTGAAGCGGCTATTCGGGCTATTGTGACTAAATTTCGCACCAAATTTACATTGTTGGACATTAAACCACCAACACGCTTACGTAGAGTGCGAACTGAAGAAAATATCGCAGCTGTATCGGCCAGTGTTAATGATGACCACCAATTTTCGATTCGTCGCCGTTCGCAGCAATTGGGTCTCTGTTACTCAAAAACGTGGAAATGCCAAAATTGGACTAAGCGGATGGACCACCTAAGACGCAGCCGCGGTCAACATTTAAATGAAATTATTTTTAAAAAGTAAATGTCATGGACCAATCTAACGTTTCAAATAAAGAACCGATGAGATTTTGCAAATTTTATGCGTTTTTTTAAAAAAAAAAGTTATCAAGCTCTTAAAAAATCACCCTTTACAACCTTTAGGTAAACTATTGTCTGAAAAAGAAAGCAAAAACGTAATTACACTTTTTTTGATGCAAAAGAACGCCTCAAGAGCTCCTATTTTCTACGAACTAAACGACTTTTAAATGCGATACATGGTTTCCGAGATACATCCCAATAAAATAACCTCTATTCTGAGGAAATTTTCAACAATTTCTTTGCATTTATGAACTTTAAATGTATCCACAGCTAAATTTAGCGGCGATATTGGCAAAATCATTTAGAACATGATTAATAGGAATGTTCTTTGCAAAATTCAATCAGTAAAGGCGATATTTGGGCGCATGAAATTTGAGAGTTTTTGTGCGTCGTTAACAAAATAAATATATTTGTCAATTTTATATGGGACACTTTTAACTATTACCAGTCAGTGATGGATCGGTGGTTTTTTCCGCTATTTCCAGTTTACATCCAATGTTTGCTAATAAATATTTTTTATTTTTTTTTTTTCAAAATTTGCTATCAACTCTGCCAAAATCGAATAGGCAATGAAAATCCGTTAAAAACTGGCTAGGTTAGAACTAAAATCTCCATAACAGATTTATTTCCATAAACATTTCCCCCAACTTCCCCCCACTGTGCCACATTAAAGGCAATATGTCTCTAGATTCTTTGTAAATTTAGAATTGATTGAATGCATTTCCTTCAAATCTCAAATTACACCCACGGTGCGCATGATTAATAATCATATAAAAATAATGTTGCTTATACGCCGACATCCACACCATCTGCGCCGCGCCGTTCAACTGTTTTTCTACCCACAAATACGAATATTTCGCAAAGGACGACGACGATGGCAGGAGAATCCATACATACATATGGATATATACGTACGTCTGAAATTCAATAGTCATCACGTGAGATGTCGGCATCTGACAGCAGGATATAAAACTGGCAAAAGTAAAGTAAAAAGTAATTCTCATCAAACAATATGACACAAATCCTTTAAGTCCATGAAGCGAAAGAGAAAGTGAACGAAGAACGGAGAACGAGTGAAACGGAGGGGAGCATAAGGAAATTAAAGTTAATTCACGCGAAAATGTATGCTTAACCGAGGCAGTTCTAAAACTGTGAAAAGTGATATCGAAATGCTGAAGATTTTACAACTTTTTTTAATAAAACAAAACCATGGATTGGCGCAGAAGGCAAGATGGAAGCCTGGGTGGATGAATGGATTGCAAGAAATCAATTATAAGCTAATATATTTTTAAGGATTTCTCCGTTTGTAATACTATTTGCGGAAAGTGAATTTATAAAATTAATTCGAGTTACAACTAATTGAAAATGTATGTAGGCTGCAATACTATTTTCATTTAATAATCACATTTGTTCATGGGAATTTTATAATAGCTTTTGTCAAGCAAGCGAAATGAGTAGGTAACTACTTATTCTACAAGATTATAGTTTCACCCATAAAGGTCTCAATGGAGCTTCTGTCAATTGAAGATTTCTAAATATTCCCATTCGCCCCCGATCAAAAGCTGTAGTTATGTAGATTGAGTTTGACTTTTTGTCATAGGAAAGCACATCAAGTCCCTAATTCAAAAGGAAGTGGAAATAATGTTATCAGAAAGTAGCGGATGTATTATGGATGCTTAAAGGCGCACATACATCGTCCACATTCAAATGGGCACAACTTCCCTTCGGCATTAAGATGAGTTAGTGGCCATGGCTTATTGCCTCGAAAGACCTTGACATATTAACTAGAGGCCTCGTAAAGTATATATATTCTGGGACCGGTAAAATTCTAAAATCATCTATCCACACCCGACCCAACGAAATTTCCCATACATGTGTGATGGGCAAAATCGGGGAAAATAATCCATAACAAGGTCTGATATTCTATTATTAACTACATTGTCCAACAAATTGAGACTTTTTGAATGGGAGAAAATGGCGACCCTATAATTCTGAACATGCCCTGTTGAGTAGGCCATTTTTGTAGAATAAACTTATGGTCCAGCGGGTCTAAGTTTCTTTTTACAGAAAGTCAAAGTTTTCATTTTTTGGTCGAATGGAGCGAAAAAAGTGTTGTAATTTAATGCCTAAGAGAATTCTTATTGTCACAACAATATAGTGAAATGTCATGAGGATCATTTTAACTCTCTAGCTATTCTATTTATTGGTCAATTTGACCCTTTTTTCGAGAATATCAAAAAAGTCTTTCAAAAAGGACATTTAACAATTAAAATGTTACGAAAAAAAATATCGGGAAATTTCAGTGAGTGTCACCGAAGCCACCAATGTTGTAAATAAAACTCTTCAAGCTTAAATTGCAAAATTATTCGCCAACTTATACAACAAATTTACTAGGATTAAAGTTGGTCCATATTTTTGAAAATATCGATATTTTTCGACAAAAAATGTGAGTATTTCGGTAGAGCACGGTAAACAAAAAAATACAAATTAAATATTTTGTAAATTTTTAATTTTCGCGAGACATATGGCTAAAACGATTTTTGTACATGACATTATTGTTTTGTATTTTTTTTTCGCGATCTATCCAAAGGATCCGGATGTATTAAGAACCACTGTCGCTTGTAACATACATTTAGTAAGTCACGAAAAAGCTGCATTTGTTGCAAAATTGCATTTATTTCAATCTTTTCTATCTGGGTTTCTGAAATAATTCTGTCACAAATATTCTCCATTTAGTCACAACACCAACAAATGTTTGGTGTTTGATAGAAAGTTACGCGGGTTTCTCTTGAGGGATTTCAAAATTCACGCTTTTATGGGGTACAAATGGTACACACCATAGGACAGAAATTAAAATCATGAAATTCGGTGTGCTCATTTATCTGAATGAGTAGACGCGTAAAACAAAGAATTTTTTAATTCATACTTTTAATGCATAAAACTGAATAAACGTGAAAGATACAATTATCGAAGGTACGTTTATTATTGAAATATAAGACCGATCGAGCTGAGTAATACCTTAAAGGTAATTATCAGGTCTACTAATATTACAAATGTCTCTCTCACGTAGAAACAGTGGATTAGTATCAGTCGTTAAAAGAAATAAAAAACGTTTTTATACATTCCACGAGAGTATTATGTCTTTGTGTATTTGTTTGTAACACCTAAAAGGAAACGAGTTAGACCCATCGTTTATTATACAGATCGGCTTAGAATCACTTTCTGAGTTGATTTAGCAATGTCCGTCTGTCTGTCCATCTAGTGTTGTAATCAAATTACAGGTCGCATTTATAGTGCGATCTTAACAAAAATTGGCACAAGTAAGTTTTGTGGATCAAGTACAAACGCTGTTTAATTTGAAGCAAATCGGTTCAGATTTAGATATAGCCCCCATACAAATGTCGCTCCCGATTTGACTTTTTCCGCTTTAGAAACCACATATTCCATTCCATTTGCTTCAAATTTGGCACAGTACCCTATAATTGAAGTGAAAACAGCGAAGGTGAAAATCGGTCAGATCGGTTCAGATTTAGATATAGCCCCCATACAAATATCGCTCCCGATTTGACTTTTCCGCTTTAGAAACCACATATTCCATTCCATTTGCTTCAAATTTGGCACAGTACCCTATAATTGAAGTGAAAACAGCGACGGTGAAAATCGGTCAGATCGGTTCAGATTTAGATATAGCCCCCATACAAATGTCGCTAACGATTTGACTTTTTCCGCTTTAGAAACCACATATAGTACCTGATTTTCTTTAAATTTGGCACAACATCTTATAATTCAATTAAAAACACCTGGTGAACGTGGGTAAGATCGATTCAGATTTAGATATAATTTTTTTATATATATACAAATGTTGCTCCCAAATGTTAAACCGATTTTGGCCAAACTTTACATATTATATTTCATCTATAAACATACATAGTGAATGCGGGTCACATCGTTCAATGTTTCAATATACCCCCATGCAGATGTCCTTTCCGATTTAAAATTTTTTGTCAAACACATATATTTACAGGATACAAAAATCATTCCCGATTTCACTTTTTTACAGAATTGAATTATAATAGGATAGCAAGTGGAGTGTATCATATAGTCGGCTCCGTCCGACTTTAGCCATTCCTTACTTGTTCAATGTTGGCGACTGTTGCTAAACCACTGTTTCTATGCGAAAGTGCAATTTTCAATAGGGCTGTTTTTCTTTAAGCCGCGATAACAAGCTGCAATAACAAAAACGTTAATACAAATTTAATTTTTTGCTCAAAATAAAAAAAATATTTTTTCACATTGTCGCCGACTACATGTATCAAAACTAATTTTCAAAAAAATATTTTGTGTTGACTTTATTGGACTTAGCCCTGATAACCATAATTTTGACTTACACTGGATAATTATCCAGGCTAAGTCCAAAATTTTAAACACAAAATATTTTTACAAAATTTGTTTTCACACCCACATTGATATTACTTGTGGCGACATTTTAGAAAAGAATTTTTATATTTTTAGTTATTTATGTTTTTGTTATCGCAGCTTAGTTATCCAGTCTTAAAGAATAACAGCCATAACATTAACTCATTGTTAACTGTTGCAATTGATGTATAGGCATTTTTTTAAATTTAATACTAAAATTTAGTCTAAAAATTTTACTCATTAAAAAAGACTACTTTAGAGTAAATTTTATTTGATTCCCTTGAAAATACTTTGGGTGTATTTGTTTGGCTATATTTTTATATACAATATTGTCGAATCATTGGAAATAGGAACAATATCTAGAAAACAAACTAAGAACACTAAATATTTCGTATAAAATGAACACTATCGATGTGTACATCGTGATGTGTCTGATGATATCTTGTTGGATGAAAGCGAATTTTTTTAGCGTCTTAATACTTTATAACATATTCATGCACCTTTTTGCCGATGACATTTTCCTTTTTCATATCATTATTATAATTTCTTTCCTGACTAGCGGAAGATGGTCGTCCCCGAACAAAACCCTGATAAAGGTGGTGAGCAGTCAAGTAGTAAATATGTAGACATTTATAAATGAATTTGCATTCCCAGTTAAAATCAATCAAATACAACATATTTTTTGAATATCCCCACAAAATCCCCGAAATAAAATAAAAATCTCCACTTCATGTTTTTTGTCCTTTTGACCATCATAAAACCGCCATGCTCGGGAACAAATCCCCACATCGGACCAGCCTGCTTGTGGTAACCTAATGAGTTTCTGCTTGTTGTGTTAATAAATTTATAGTTTAAATTTGGTTCAGTGACTTCTTCCTTTAATATATTAGTCCCCGAAATCTAAAAATATTTTTTTTGTGTGTATTGAGATATAAAACTATAAAATCAACACAAAATTATGTTTATAGATATTTTTTAATTGTTTACCAAACCACCGCCAAAAAATGAGAAAAAATATTTTTTTTGAAAATTTGTATTTTTTGTTTGATTTATTTTGGTCTGTAATCAAGTTCTAATTTGATTAGAACTTGGATATTGGTCTGGCCTTTTGTAACAAAAAAAATTGCTTCACTTTTTCGAGCTCCAAATCCCCCACAAAAATATTATTATATTTTGTTTTATATTGCTAAAGCTAGCATTATAATGACGAATAAATGTAAATTTAAAAATATCAGTGGATAAGCTATGACAATCTTGTAAACGTAAGATATTTTTAAATCATGTTTTTTATTATTTTTTAAAATGGCGCATAGTTTATTACTGTAACGAAAAAAGCCAGCAAAAACTGATTTTAACATCAATTTAATTATTCAATGTTGGCGACTGTTGCTAAACCGCTGTTTCTATTAGCAAGTGAAATTACTAACTTTTCAATTTTCTGTAGCCATCATTCTTTACTTTCTTTAAGCTTTCAATATGTAGTGATCCGACTTGCATACATATATTTCCAAAATTAGTTTTTAAATCCCAAATTAGAATAACATATTTCCCCAAATTTAATTTAAAAGAAAATATCCATAAAAATGCCTAATAACATTTTTGAGATTAGGAAGCTTAAATTCATCAGAAAATTTAATACACAGCCCTTCGACAAAATATTTGAAAACTAGTGTTATTCAAAATAATCACTTTTCGAATTTTTAAATCCATCCATACACTTCAAACAGTTAATAAATCCACCGAAGCACACACAGGAAACTTAATATTCATTCATATATATGCAGACATTCCAAGAACAAATATTCACAGATTTCTAAAAGCTGTTGCAGCATCTTTGGTGTGATTGTTATCCATTTAAAAAGTTTGCCAAGGAACGCGTTAAATTTTCCTCAAGTAACACAGTTGTGGCAAAGTTATGATTATTCCATTCGAGCACATCATGCCACGCTTACCTTTTTGTTGTGGCTTGGCAGCAATAGACGAACGAACGCACTACTGGGAATGTTGCAGCGCATGCAACGCGTCAGGAAGTACGTTATGCTAATTATTCGCTAAGGGGAAGTGGCACTCTGCAAGGCGCAGTACGGCGACAATGCTCCAGGGAATTTCACAAA
Organism: Polietes domitor; assembly: GCA_947397865.1. Lineage (NCBI taxonomy): Eukaryota > Metazoa > Arthropoda > Insecta > Diptera > Muscidae > Polietes > Polietes domitor. The sequence continues at coordinate 54,218,903 of OX377622.1, read as the reverse complement.
AAAGTCACTTTTTTATTTTCACAGATATTTTGCAAAGACAATGGAACACTGGGGAATCACTTGTTATTTGTAAATCAATGACTTTGGAAATATGAATTGTAATAGATGCTTGACAAACACTAGCATCGCTGGAGCTTGAATTTATAGGCAGAACAACTGCGAAATTTATGGCAATTAATTCAATATATATTTTTTTTTTTTTTTTTTTAAATATTTGTTTTATTTTTTTTCTTTATTTTAACATTCCTGCTCTATATATTTGATTTGATTTCCTTTGCTATCCTTTTGCTAGGATTTCACCGGGCGAAAAGCCTGCCTGCGTATTTCTCACTCAATTCTTTATTTTCTTGATTATTTATATTTATTTTTGGGCTGTCAAACAATTGGGTGCTGTGTTCCGTGCCGACCGCTAGAAACAACCGTAACGCTTTACGTATATCAACGGACTGACTGGTTAAATTATCCCATGCGAACTGCTGGCATTACCGACCTACCGACCGACCGAGAAACTAAGAAAATAAAAACAACAAACCTCACCCCCAACCCTCCCCGCCACAGACCAACAGCCATTCAAGCAAATTGGATGAAATCTGCGAACAAGAACAACAACAAACGAGCATAACACGAGAGCTGCCACAGAACAGTTACAAAGAAGAAAGCATCACCGACGACACAACACAACGCACAACACACAACTTAAGGGAGGTGAAGTTGCAACCATACAAAACGGCACGAACAAAGAAATTCACGAAGTGTGTCTGTAGGCCATTGGGGAAATGGGTTTTTACGAAAGTGAATTTTGCCCACAATGCAAACCACGACTCACCAACATAAGCCAAAAAGCAAGGAGAGAGAGGTACTCTCTCGTGGTCTCTCTAACACAGACCCAATAACATAGAATGCAACATCACAAGTAATTTGTTAAGGCAGGTTAAGTTTCAAAGAACAGAATTTAAATTGAAGTACGCTCAAAACTAGAAATAAACAATAAAAAATATAATTTCGAATATTAAAAACAAAATCTCTTACTTTTTTGAGCTTTTATTTTTATTTAATAATATTTTATTTTATTATTATTTTTGAATAATTTTTAAATTCAAAATTAATTTTCAGAAAACATCGCAAACATAGAATTGTCTCAGGCATGCGTTGTGCAAAATGTTTCTCTTCGTTCACATCACTCTCTTATTATCACACTCTCTCCGACTCTCTTTAATCCTTGTGAAATTCACCACTCATGCCAGACACTTGAACACTCAACAGACAATAACAAAATCACGATAACAACTGATAACGAATGTTTGTTATTGAAATCTTTTGAAAATACAAAACCACGTGCTGGTGCTGTAGGACATACATACAAACGTGTTCGTGTGTATGTTTGCAACAACACACACGCACGCACATATCCTTTAACGATTTAAATAAATCTGGTCGGACAGCAGTCAAACACGAAAAGTAGAAATGATTTTTAGTTTGATCTGGGCTCAAAATTTTACGAATTAGAGGTCCAAAAAACTACCTAATATCCATCAAAACAGATAATGATGAATAATTGCAAGATTTACATTGAAATAAAAAGCGAATTCCTTAAGTGAGGAAAAGATATTCCAAAATGATGAAATTTTTAATACAATTGTCTCCATTTCTTTATACCCTACACCACAGGGTATAATGTCTTTGTGTATTTGTTTGTAACAGCCAAAAGGAAGCGAGATAGGCCCATCGTTTATTATACCGATCGACATAGAATGACTTTTTGAATCGATTTAGCCATGTCTGTCCGTCCGTCCGTCCGTCTGTCTGTCAATCTATTCTTGTAATCACGATACAAATCGCAAGTATTGTCCGATTATAACGAAACTTGACACAAACGATTTCTGCACTCCGAGGACTTACGCTATTTAATTTGAAGCAAATCGGTTCAGATTTACTTATAGCCCCCATACAAATGTTGCTCCCGATTTGACTTTTTCTGCTGTAATCGATTTTGATAAAATTATGCACAACACCTTATATATATATTGTAAACATCTGTGGTGAAAATGGATCAAATCGGTTCAAATATAGATATAGCCTCCATACAAATTTCGATCCCTATTTGACATTTTCCTGGAAACCGTAAATTTTTACCAGATTTTCGTCAAATTTGGCATAACACCTTATATTCCAACTAGAAACACTTCTGCTGAAAATGGGTCAAATCGGCTCAGATTTATGTAGAGCTCTCATGCAAATTTCGCTTCCGTTTTGAGGTTAACCGCTGTAGAAGCTACATACCCTAACCGATTTTATTCATATTCGGCAGGACATCTTATATTTACACTAGAAAGATAAATGTGAAAGTGGATAAGATCGGTTCAGATTTATATATCGCTCCCATACAAATATCGTTCACGATTTTCACCGAATTGAATTGTAGTAAAGGGTGATTTTTTAGTTTTTATCTTTTGGGCAACACTGGTTTTAACAGCTGACGCACGTTTATTATTGAATTTTATTATCAAAATGCTTGCTCTGTTAAGAAAGTTCATCGCGCGCTTCCATTTCGGGCTATTGTGACTAAATTTCGCACCAAATTTAAATTGTTGGACATTAAACCAACAACACGCTTACGTAGAGTGCGAACTGAAGAAAATATCGCAGCTGTATCGGCCAGTGTTAATGATGACCATCAATTATCGATTCGTCGCCGTTCGCAGCAGTTGGGCCTCTGTTACTCAAGAACGTTGAAATGCCAAAATTGGACTAAGCGGATGGACCATTTGAGGCGCAGTCAAGGTCAACATTTGCATGAAATAATCTTCAAACATTAAATTATATGGACCATACTGTCGATTCAAATAAAGATTTCATGTTTTTTCTGAATTTTATGTGTTTTTTTTAACTCACTTTCACCCTTTATTTACACTAGAAAGATAAATGTGAAAGTGGATAAGATCGGTTCAGATTTATATATAGCTCCCATACATATATCGTTCACGATTTTCACCGAATTGAATTGTAGTAGTAGTTGTAGGGTATAGTATATGATAGCCTTTCCGTACTTGTTTTATCTGTTTCGATGATTTTTTAGATATACTTTTTAAATATCACAGGAAAAACAAATAAAAACGGCCGAATTTTAGTGAGAATCATTTCCTTAAAAAGGCCGGGTTTTATGTTGAAAAGTCGCTGCAAAGATATTTGAGAAAACCTTTGACAGGATTGAAATCATAATAGTTGTAGTCTGCAGCCATAAATTTGCATTCTATTAAATATAGATGCAAAATGAGCCAGGACAATATCTCAGTTCAAACCAAATAAATATAAAAATTATTTCAAACCACGCTTATAAGGGAAGGCTACCAATACTTTTGCACTATATATATAGAAATAATACTTCAGGTCAATAAAAAAACAAGTAAGGAAAGTCTAAAGTCGGGCGGGGCCGACTCTATGATACACTCCACTTTCTATCCGAATGCAATTTAATTCGGTGAAAAAGTGAAAACTGGAAGAATTTTTGCATCCTGTAAATGTATGTGTTTGACAAAAAATGTTAAATCGGAAAGGACATTTATATATGAAATCAGGAACGAAATATTATATGTATAGTTTGGCCAATTATAAGCTGTTGTGCCATATTTAAAGAAAATCGAATACAATAAGTCGTTTCTAAAGCGGCAAAAGACAAATCGGCAGCGAGGTTTGTATGGGGCTATATCTAAATCTGAACCGATCTTACCCACTTTCAGCATAGGTGTTTCTAGTTGGATTATAAGATGTTGTGCCAAATTTAAAGAAAATCGGGTACAATATGTCGTTTCTACAGCGGAAAATGTCAAATCGGGAGCTACATTTGTATGGGGGCTATAGCTAAATCTGAACCGATCTTACCCAATTTTTGCATATGTGTTTTTAGTTCGATTATAAGATGTTGTGCCACATGTAAAGAAAATCGAGTACAATATGTGGTTTCTAAAGCGGCAAAAGTCAAATCGGGAGCGACATTTGTATGGAGGCTATATCTAAGTCTGAACCGATCTTTCCTACTTTCAGCAGAGGTGTTCTAGTTGGATTATAAGATGTTGTGCCAAATTTAAAGAAAATCGGGTACAATATGGGGTTTCTAGAGCGGAAAATGTCAAATCGGGAGCGACATTTTTATGGAGGCTATATCTAAATCTGAACCGATCTTACCTAATTTCTGCATATGTGTTTTTAGTTCGATTATAAAATGTTGTGCCAAATTTAAAGAAAATCGGGGACAATATGTCGTTTCTACAGCGAAAAATTTCAAATCGGGTGCGACATTTGTATGGGGACTATATCTAAATCTAAACCGATCTTACCTAATTTCTGCATATGTGTTTTTAGTTCGATTATAAGATGTTGTGCCACATGTAAAGAAAATCGAGTACAATATGTGGTTTCTAAAGCGGCAAAAGTCAAATCGGGAGCGACATTTGTATGGGGGCTATATCTACGTCTGAACCGATCTTTCCCACTTTCAGCAGAGGTGTTTCTAGATGGATTATAATATGTTGTGCCAAATTTAAAGAAAATCGGGTACTATATGGGGTTTCTAGAGCGGAAAATGTCAAATCGGGGGCGACATTTGTATGGGGGCTATATCTAAATCTGAACCGATTTGCCTCAAATTAAATAGCGTTCGTCCTTGATCCACAAAACTTATTTGTGACAATTTTTGTTAGGATCGGACTATAATTGCGACCTGTAATTTGATTACAACAATAGACAGACGGACATTGCTAAATCGACTCAGAAAGTTATTCTAAGTCGATCGGTATACTTAACAATGGGTCTATCTCGCTTCCTTTTGGGGGTTACAAACAAATGCACAAAGGCATAATACTCTCGTGGAGTGTATAATAAATATTCTTATATTTATGTCTTCCAAAAAAGCTAAAATACCATGAGTGCTATCGTTGGTTGTACTTCCATTCTATTTTAATTCAAAAAGTACAAATTTTCAATATTCATTATCTCACGTACATATCTAGTGCAAAATATCCAAACTTCATGATTCAACCAATTTTTGCCGTAAAAGTAAAAAGTACACATTTGGAAAAATCTTTTTATTTTGCGTGTCCATGCAGTCAGAACAATGTATACACCGAATTCCATGATTCTAGCTGCGACCAATTGGCTGGTACCATTTTTAACCATTTTTTCCTATTTTACCCCCATAAGAGTACAACTTTCTAAAATCTCTTTATTTTACGTGTCTATACAATTGGTGGAATGTACACACCTAATTTCATCATTATAGGTGTAGCCGTTTAGTTGGTACCATTTTATAACCCTTTCTATCCATTTTATCTCTTGAAAGTACGAATTTGGAAAAAACCTTTTAATTTTCCTGTCTACCCAGTCGGAGGATTATATACTTTGAATTTCATGACTCTAGCTGCGGTCATTTGGTTGGTACTATTTTTATGCCCTGTTTTCATTTTAACCACAAAAAGTACGATTTTCAAAAAATCTGTTTATTTTATGTGTCTACGCAATCAGAGGAATGTATACACCGAATTTCATTATTCTAGGTGCAGCCGCTTGGTTGGTACCATTTTTATCCCTCTATTCCCATTTTATTCCTTAAAAGTACGAATTTGAACTAAACACTTTTATATTATGTTTCCACTCAATTAGAGGCATATAGCTGTGTTTATAGCTGTTGTCGTTTGATATGTACAATTATTATCCCCTTTTGCCCCATTTCACCCCCTACGAATAAAAATCTTTTTATGGTGCACGTTTCTGTTATATGGGGAATGTGCATACCTAATATCATGTAAGTACAAGCAGATATATTGAAAAAATGTGCTTAAATACTCTAACGTATTAGGGAATATTATGGGTCTTTTTAGTCCATTTGAGGGAAAAAGGTTTCTCTTTTGGCCGATTTCGCGTAGTTTCAATCCCAACCGATCTACGACTATAAGACGCATTTATGTAAAATTTGGACGTCCTAGCTCCTTTCGTTTAGATGCTAGCGTACTTTCAACAGATGTATAGAAGGATGGACAGACGGACATGGTTAGATCGTCTTAGAATTTTATGACGATCAAGGTGTTACAAACGGAATGACAAAGATAGTATACTCCCATCCTGGAGGTGGAGGGTATAAAAATGCTTTAATACTCTAAAGTATTAGGGGTTATTATGGGTATTTTTAGTCCTTGTGAGGGAAAAATTTTTCATTTCGGACTAATTTCGCCTACCTCCATTCGTTTAGATGCTAGTGTGCTTTCAACAGACGGACGGACGGACATGGCTAGATCGTCTTAGAATTTTATGACTATCAAGAATATATATTCTTTATAGGGTCTCAGGTCGATATATCAAGGTGTTACAAACGGAATGTCAAATTTAGTATACCCCCATTCTGGAGGTGGAGGGTATAATTACATTATTTGCATTTTTATACCCTCCGCCTAAGGATGGTTATATTAATTTTGTCTTCCGCTTTTAACACCTTCAAATATTCAATTCTAAGACGATCTATCCATGTCCGTCTTTCTGTTGAAAACACGCTAGCCACCGAACGAAATGAGCTAGGGGTTCACATTTTCTTTAGACGCAGTGACGATATATTTTCCAATCCACCCTAAACAATACACATTTTATTCCTGGGTTGTTGAAACATCAATTTTTTGCGGTTCAGCTTATGGACACTTTTGGAATTCTTTAAAATTTTGTTAAAAAAGAGCTAATTTATCTGAATATTTCAGTTAATTAATTTTTCTATAATTATATTTAAACTATAGTGAATTCTTCATACACTTACAAGCTCTTTAAATTCCTAAAGTTTAAAGCGAATATAAAATAATTGTTTTAACCAATAATATTTAGAAACAAGTAAAAACGGAGTTAAGTTCGGCCGGGCCGAACTTTATATACCCTCCACCATGGATTGCATTCCACAGAGGTAGTCGGTTTTCGTAGAAGTGCAGTAATATTACAGGAAAATATAAATTTTTTAATATAGCCAACCCAAAACAAATACAAATATTGAAAAAATAATTTTATAAATAAATATAATATTTTAATTATTCCAAACCATTATTTATTACAAATCAAAAAGTAAATATTCTTATATTTATATTTTCAAAACGCTTAAATACCATAAATATTGGTAGATAGTGGGTGCTACAGTTGGTTGTATTCCCATTCTATTTTAATTCCAAAAGTACAAATTTTGAAAACCCATAATCAGACGTACATAGCGCAAAATAACCTAACTTCATGATTCAACCAATTTTTGTTGTAAAAGAAAAATTACGAATTTGGAAAAAACTTTTTATTTTGAGTGTCTATGCAGTCAGAGGAATGTATACACCGAATTCCATGATTCCAGCTGCGCCCATTTGGTTGGTACCATTTTTACACCCTTGACGTTTCTACGCAATTAGAATTTCATCATTCTAGCTGTAGTCGTTTAGTTGGTACTATTTTTATCCCTCTGTACCATTGTATCCCTTGAAAGTACGAATTTGGAAAAAAATTTTTATTTTTCATGTCTGCGTAGTCAAAGGAATGTATACTCCGAATTTCATGACTCTAGCTGCGGTCATTTGGTTGGTACTATTTTTATCCAATTTTTTCATTTTAACCCCAAAAAGTACGAATTTTGAAAAATCCGTGTATTTTTCTTGTCTATGCAATCAGAGGAATGTATACACCGAATTTCATTCTTCTAGGTACAGCCGTTTGGTTGGTACCATTTTTATCCCTCTATTCCCATTTTACCCCTTAAAAGTACGAATTTGGAAAAAATACTTTTATATTATGTATCTACTCAATTAGAGCAATGTACACACCGAATTTCGTGTTTCTAGCTGTTGTCGTTTAATATGTACCATTTTTATCCCTTTTTTGTCCCATTTCACCCCCTACAAATAAGAATCACTTTATGGTGCACGTTTTTGCTATAAGGGGAATGCGCATACCAAATATCAAGCAAATATAAACAGACATATTCAAAAAACATGCTTAAATACGCTAAAATATTAAGGATTATTATGGGTATTTTTAGTCCTTGTGAGGGAAAAATTTTTCCCTTTGGGCCGATTTCGCCCCGTTTCAATCCCAACCGATCTACGACTATAAGACATATTTATGCAAAATTTGAACGTTCTAGCTCCTTTCGTTTAGATGCTAGCGTGCTTTCAACAGACGGACGGACGGACGGACGGACGGACGGACATGGCTAGATCGTCTTAGAATTTTATGACGATCAAGAATATATATACTTTATAGGGTCTCAGGTCGATATTTCAAGGTGTTACAAACGGAATGACAAAGTTAGTATACCCCCATCCTGGAGGTGGAGGGTATAAAAATAAAGAAAATAAAAGTCTTATATTTAGTTCTAAAACAAAGAGCATCCTAAGACTATGCAACGAAAAAATTTTGCGCCCATGACCTTTTCAACACGACAAAATTATAGATAATTATTCCTATACAAAAATTTTACTAAGGCTCTGGAAATATAATTCCGATAACACTCGTTTATATGTTCAATTAAAAGTACACAGGATATTGCGAATTTAAGTTTCATATAGTATTAGTCGTTTAGGAATTGTCTCCAATTGTATGTGAGGTACAAGAAGGGGCGTGGCTAAAGCGTAAATAGTTTGCATGTTTAAAGCTATTATAAAAACTTTTTCAAATATCAAGTTGCAAATGGATGTTATATCGGTTTTATTGTCACTTTGTGTGGGAGGTACCAGAAGGGGTGTGACAATATCGCCCATATTCCATGTGAATGTAACTTCTATAAAAGCATTTTCAAATATCAAATTTCACAGTATTCTGATCATCGTCGTATTATAGAGCTTTAATTTTACGTAGTTTATGGTGATTTGTGTGAGAGGTACTGAAAGGGGAGTGGCAAAATCCGCAATACTTTGTACACTTAAAGTGATTGTAGAAACTTTATCAAATACCAAAATATAGCTTATTCCGAAAATCTATGTGGAAGTTACATTAGTTTTAATTTGACATAGGAATATGGGTAATTTGTGTATGAGGTACCACAAAGGGTGTGACAATTTCGTCCATCTTCGAACTTAAACTATGTTTTGGACAAAAATTACCATGTACAGCTGCGGTCAAAAAAGTAGCAGCGACGAGATAAAAAAATGTCGACAGAGGAAAATATCAGTTTTACTTCGAAAATCCTAAATGTGTTTACGGCGATTGAAAGATGGTATTGTGCCATTCTTAATATGGCTTTAAATAAATAAACAACTAAGTTTTTGTAATTTTGAGATTAAGCCTTTAGAACAATTTATGTCAAAAATGAGACCAGCAGCGCTAATAAAAACTAAAAATATTTACTTTAATTGAAAACTTTTTTGAATAATTACTTAAATAACGATATTTTCTTGAATTTAACACTTAGTTGTACTGACTTTATTGCTTAATATTGCTACAGAACGTCGTTTCTTGGAGTCAAGTAGTATTTTGCACCTTTCATGCGGTATTTCTGACCATGCCTCTATAATTTCGTGCCAAATATCGTTATTGTCTTTCAGTATTGCTAGTGAGATCTCATTTAAGTCATCACACATAATTTTTTTCATTAGATTGAGATATGGTGTCTACCCGAACCATTCCATAACATCGATATTATTGACTTCAAACCACCTTTTTGGAATTCGACTGGTGTTTTCGGGTTAATTGACCTGCTAGAAGACTCATTTAAGTGGCATTCCATATTCTGCATATGTAAGCATAACATTAGGCAGTATTTTGATGTACTGGGCAGAGTCCATAGTAGTTCTGGGCCAATGTATTGACCTAACTCCATAATATGGAAAACACGTCCAAGTCATTATGCTTGATCCTTCCTATTTGACAGTTTTGGTACTATACCTGGAGATGTATTCCATGTTCTGTGGACGTCTTACAAACTGTCGAGGGACTGTCCCACCATATAAAACAATTTTTGATTCAATTGACCATAAAACGTGCACCCACTTTTTGGTTGGCTACTGCAGGTGTGTTTTTGCGAATTGCAATTTTTTTGTGACATGTCTTTTATTGGGACTTTTCTCGGACTTACAGATGCACAAAGACATAATACTCTCGTGGAGTGTATAATAACATAATTTCATTTCTGTGCTTGTGTCCACGAGAGTATTATGTATTTGCGCATTTGTTTGTAACACCCAAAGGAAACGAGTTAGACCCATCGTTTATTATACAGATCGGCTTAGTATCACTTTCTGAGTCGATTTAGCAATGTCCGTCTGTCTGTCCGTCTCTCCATCTATTGTTGTAATCAAATTACAGGTCGCAATTATAGTTCGATCTTAACGAAGATTGGCACAAGTAAGTTTTATGGCTCAAGGACGAACGCTATTTAATTCGAGGCAAATCGGTTCAGATTTAGATATAGCCCCCATACAAACGTCGCTCCCGATTTGACTTTTTCCGCTCTATAAACCATGTCCTCGATTTTCTTTAAATTCTGCACAACGTCTTATAATCTAACTAGAAACACTTATAATGAATGCGGGTAAGATCGGTTCAGATTTAGATATATACAAATGTGGCTCCCAATTTGGCTTTTCCGCACTATAAAGCACATATAGTTCCCGATTTTCTTCAAATTTGGCTTATAATCTAATTTCATTCATTAGATGGTGAATGCAGGTCACATCGTTCTAGGTTTCAATATACCCCCATACAAATGTCCTTTCCGATTTAACATTTTTTGTCAAACACATACATTTACAGGATACAAAAATCCTTCCCGATTTCACTTCAATTGTAATATAGTATAATATGTAGGGTATCATATAGTCGGCTCCGTCCGACTTTAGCCTTTCTTTACTTGTTTTTGTTTATATTGTGAGGAAAAACTTGCAGATGGTATAAATAGTCTTCTTATTAATATTACATATTTTTTGTGGTTAACTACTCATGCACACATGTACAAATATTATTTCAATTTAGTTTCCAATTGTTGCCACAAAATCTGTGATGTAAACACATGTTTTCGTTATTTGTGACTTTCGTATGCAAACCAGTCCGGCTGTTATGTCGACAAATTGAGTATCCAAATGCAAACATTTTTTTGCGAGAAAAGATAATAAAAGTTGTGCACAAGCGGTAGATATGATAAGTTTGATATCTTATACCAACTAGGAGCATTTGTTTATTCTCAGACTTGGCAACAGTATTAAACTATGTCATAAACAATGTGCACTTAAGTGTGCATAAAATAAATGATTATAAGCTATACAAACTCGTCAAAAGTAAATATTGTTTTTATGAAATGTTCACTCAATTCCTAAAGGTATAAGGTATTTCCAAAATAATGTCCATATTTGCAACAAATATTGAGCGTAATATTATTGCTTTCGGTCAATATTAAATTGCATTGAAGAATTGCAACATATTTGAGTCTTTAGTTGCTCTTTTATTACACTTTTTCCAATACCACACGATACGACCTCACCCTATGAAGCGAGGATTTGAAATCATTTCACATGTTAATTGGTTAAATAAAACATAGTCATACGTTCGCGTAGAGAACGATTGTGCTGTTTTCCTAATACAGGGTGGCTGATGAATTTTGCTACATTAAGAAACTCAAATATTTTTTTTTTTCAGTGTATGGAATTCATTTTTCTTTTATTCGTGTTAAAGCTTTGTTAGTTTTACTTTGTAGACTTCCTGTTTGCAATAACCCCACAAGAAAAAGTCAGGTGCAGTAAGGTCAGGCGACCTGGGTGGCCAACGGAATCTGGAGTTTCTGGATATCAGCTTATTGGGAAATTTTCGTCGCAATTCTGTCATAACAGGTTGGGCTATGTGAGGAGCTGCACCATCTTGCTGAAACCACACAGAGTTGAAAGAAATTCTCATTCGGCGTAATTCTGGATAGAAAAACTCTCAACATGCTCAAGTAACGGTCTCCAGTAACCGTAACGGTGTGACCGTTTTCTTCGAAGAAGTAGGGCCCGACAATGCAGCGTGATGAAACTGCACACCACACTGTGACACGAAGTGGATGCAATTTCGTCTCATGGAGTATCTGTGGGTTGGAAGCACTCCATATTCGACAATTTTGTTTGTTTATGTTGCCGTTTAAATCGAAATGGGCCTCGCCAGACATGAAAAGACAGTTTAACATGTTTCCATCCTCTTCCACCATTTGAAGCATCTTCTGGCAAAATTCCAAGCGAATCGGCAAGTCTGCAGCGTTCAGTTTGTTGGCCATTTGAATTTTATATGGGAATAACTCCAAATCTTTGTGCATAATTGACTGTAATGACTGTCTGCTTATACCCATTTGAGCAGATAAGCTTCTTGTCGAAACACGTGGATTGTTTTGTATGGCAGCAGCTACAGCAGCGATTGTTTCCTCCGTTCGAACTGAAGGGTTTCGATGGTAAGGTCTTCTGTTGACTGTCCCATGCTCGACAACATTTTTTACAAGTCTCATTATGGTCCATCTGCTCGGAGGATTGCCGCCAAACGTGCGCCTATACTCTATTTGAACCGAAACTACGGACTCCAGTGCGTGATAGAGGCGGACAATCCAAATTCTTGTTTCAGTGTCCCAGTTATCCATTTTTGTTAAATGTAAAAGTCAATCTACAAAATAAAAACAAAATTAACCAGATTCATTAAATAGAAAAAAAGTTATTAATTTTTTTTTTGGTAGCGGCTTTCATCAGCCACCCTGTATGTGCCACAGGCTATTATACATTAAAAAAATTTACATGTTTACCGGGTAGTTCATTGTGAAGTTTTATTTACAATGTAAAATAAAACACATAAGTTTGATTGTGAACTGACTGTTTGAAAATTATATCATGTAACTGTTGGCCACGACTACGCATGGCCCATTTGGAAGGTCCAATTTAGGGCGACTCGTTCGAATATAGTGACTGGAGAGTCTCCAGTCTGACTGAAAATAACATGTACATTTAAGTCGCCTGGTTTCAATTTTTGCATCTTACGTAAAATACGGTTCTGAGTTGTCGAATACGACAAGCCAAGCTGCTGAGAACGTCGATGAATAGATTCGCAACGGTCTTCTCACTCACAGATCGCTCTTTATATCCTACACCACCGGGTATAATGTCTTTGTGCATTTGTTTGTAACACCCAAATGGAAGCGAGATAGGCCCATTGTTCATTATACCGATCACTTTTCGAATCGATTTAGCAATGTCCGTCCGTCTGTACGTCTGTCTGTCCGTCTGTCCATCTATTCTTTTAATCACGATAAGGTCGCAATTGTAGACAGACTATTGTACGAAACTTTGCACAACGAAGTTTTTCAGAATAAGGACGAACGCTTTTTAATTTGAAGAAAACCGGTTCAGAGTTAGATATAGTCCCCATACGAATTTCACTCCCGATTCGACTCTTTTCACGTTAGATACAACATATTTTAAAAGATCTTCTTCAAATTTGGCAAAATATCTTACATTTCCACTAGAAATACACGTAGTGAAAATATGTCAGATCGGTTCAGATTTATATATAGCTCCCATACAAATTTCGCTCCCAATTTGACTTTTTCCGCTCTAGAAACCATATATTTTATCAGATCGTCTTCAAAATTAGCAAAACATCTTATATTTCCACTAGAAATACCTGTGATGAAAATAGGTCAGATCGGTTCAGATTTATTTATAGCACCCATTCAAATTTCGCTCCCGATTTGACTGTTTCTGCCTTAGAAATCTCATATTTCAACAGATCTTTCTCAAATTTGGTAAATTATCTCTAGAAACACACATAGTGAACATGGGTCAGATCGGTTCAGATATATATATAGCTCCCATACAAATTTCGGTCCCAATTTGTCTTTTTCCGCTCTAGAAACCACATATTTTTCCAGATTGTTTTCAAATTTGGCACACCATTTTATATTTCAACTAAAAATACCTGTGATGAAAATGGGTCACATCGGTTAAGATTTATATATAGCTCCCATTCAAATTTATCTCCCGATTTGACTGTTTTTGTCTTAGAAACCACATATTTCAACATATCTTCTTCAAATTTGGCAAAATATCTTATGTTTCCTCTAGAATTTGTCTCTTACCGCTCTAGAAACCACACATTTTATCAGATTGTCTTGAAAATTGGAAAAACATCTTATATTTCAATTAGAAATACCTGTGATGAAAATAGGTCAGGTCGGTTCAGATTTATATATAGCTCCCATACAAATTTCGCTCTCGGATTGTTTTTTTACACTCCAGAAACCACGTATTTTCAGAGAATTTTTTCAAATTGAGCATAAAACGTTATACTTGAACTGAAGAACCTGTTGCGTAAGTGGGTCACATCATTCCATGTTTATAGCCCCGATACAAATATTCTTAGCCTATGATTAGGAAGCATACAAAAATCCTCCCGGTTTTCAATTTTATTCCGAATTGAATTGTATTCGGATAAAAAGTGGAGTGTATCATATAGTCGGCCTCGCCCGACTTTAGCCTTTCCTTACTTGTTTTCGTAATACAGGTGAACAATTTGGGGACGCTGTTGTGGCGTTAGTCTTTTCATGATGACTTTCCAAACGATACTGAACAAAATGACAAAACAGTTTGATATGAGTCATGCGTGATCTCTTAAAAAAACCTATTAATAATCAAAGCTTACGATTAATCTCCCTGGGTCAAGCCTGTATGAGAGCTAAACCCTTTTGAAAACATTCCCAAAATTTGATGGATTTTCATGTTTCATGTTTTTCTTAACAAATATATAGCTTTTTAATTCAAAATTGTTATTATTATCTTAAAATATTTTATTAGTTTCTATACTAATCAAGTATAAAAGGCGTAAAGTTCGGCCAGGCCGAACTTTATATACCCTCCATTGCATGGATTGCATTCCACAGAGGCTTTCGATTTTTGTAGAAGTGCAGAATTATTACAGGAAAATATAATTTTTTTTAATATAGACAAACCAAAACAAAAAAAATATTGCACAAAAATTATAGATAAATATTTATTCTCCACGAGAGTATTATGTCTTTGTGCATTTGTTTGTAACACCCAAAAGGAAGCGAGATAGACCCATTGTTAATTATACCGATCGACTTAGAATCACTTTTTGAATCGATTTAACGATGTCCGTCCGTCCGTCTGTCCATCTATTCTTGTAATCAAAGAACAGGTCGCAATTGTAGCCAGAACCAAATGAAACGTTGCACAACAAAGTTTTACGGGATAAGGACGAACGCTATTTAATTTGAAGAAAATAGGTTCAGATTTGGATATAGCCCCCATACGAATTTCACTCCCGATTTGACTCTTTTCACGCTAGATACCACATATTAAAACAGATTTTCCTCAAACTTGGCAAAACATCTTACATTTCAACTAGAAACACCTATGGTGAAAATTGGTCAGATCGGTTCAGATTTAGATATAGCCCCCATACGAACTTCACTCCCGATTTGACTTTTTCTGCTGTAGAAACTACATATTTTAACAGATCTTCTTCAAAATTGGCAAAACATCTTCTATTTAAACTAGAAACACCCATGAAACCAAATGAGCCAGATCGGTTCAGATTTAGATATAGCCCACATACGAATTTCACTCCCGATTTGAGTTTTCCGCTCCAGAAACCACATATTTTAACAGATTTTCTTCAAATGTGGCAAAATATCTTATATTTGCATAAGAAACACCCAGGATGAAAATGAGTCAGATGGGATCAGATTTATATATTGCTCCTATACAAATTTCGCTCCCGACATGATTTTTCCGCCCCAGAAACATCGAATTACTTAAAATTGAGAACTGGAAGAACCTATTGTGAAATGGGTCACTTCATTCCGATTCATTCGATTTGACAAATTGAACCAGGACATATTAGCCTATGATTAGGAAACATACAAAAATTCTTCCCGTTTTCATTCCCCGTTTTCGTTTATTCGAATAGAAAGTGGAGTGTATCATATAGTCGGCCCCGCCCGACTTTAGCCTTTCCTTACTGGTTTTTATTTATTTTTATTATTTCATTTTTATTTTTATTATTTTATTTATTTATTATTTTTATTATTTCAAACCACGATTATAAGGCACGCTATATGTATCGAAATAATATACCAAGTCAATTTAAAAATAAATATTATTATATTTATTTTATTTCGAAAAAGCTTAAATATCATAAGTATTGATAGTGGTTGCTACAGTTGGTTGTATTTACATTCTATTTTAATTCCAAAAGTACAAATTTTGAAAATCCATTATCTCACGTACATAGTGCAAAATAACTCAACTTCATGTTTCAACCAATCTTTGCCGTAGAAGTAAAAAAGTACAAATTTTGCAAAATCTTTTTATTTAGAGTGTCTATGCAGTGTTTCTAGCTGTTGTCGTTTGATAGGTACCATTGTTATCCCATTTTTGGGGTTAGGGGTTATTATAGGTATTTTAGTCCTTGTGAGCTGATACATCACTTCCTTCCGATATTCATTACAGCTATTAATTTCATAAAAAAAATGTTTTAATAGGACACTTATAAGGTTTTATTCGTCACTTTGCTAAAAAACTATAACATTGTTTATAAAAATAGATTAGAAGTTGACTGAGTGTTAAACTTTTCTATGAGTTCTGAATGTAATACACTCGAATTTCAGCTATTCGATCCAGTAAGTAAAACTTTTCATTGCCAAAAATTCTGAATTTGCAGATATTGTATTTTCATAAAAATAATAGCCGAAATCCCAATGTGTCTCACAATTTAGGATTTTCTACAGTTTTTATCTGTTTTGATGAATTTTAGGTACTATTGTGGGCAAAATCCATACCAAACAGAACAGATACATTTTAACATGGTGGACGTTGTGAGGATTGGTATCGTCTAAACTCTATAGATTTGAAAATCTTTTGAAAGGGCCGTAAAATTCGAATGGGTTAAATGTATACAACAGTGTACAGGACGTTGATATGACGTCCTAGTCCACGTGAAGAAAATAGTAGCCAATAGCAATTAATATTTGTAAAGGGTGATTTTTTAAGAGCTTGATAACTTTTTTTTAAAAAAAAACGCATAAAATTTGCAAAATCTCATCGGTTCTTTATTTGAAACGTTAGATTGGTCCATGACATTTACTTTTTGAAGATAATTTCATTTAAATGTTGACCGCGGCTGCGTCTTAGGTGGTCCATCCGCTTAGTCCAATTTTGGCATTTCCACGTTTTTGAGTAACAGAGACCCAATTGGTGCGAACGGCGACGAATCGAAAATTGGTGGTCATCATTAACACTGGCCGATACAGCTGCGATATTTTCTTCAGTTCGCACTCTACGTAAGCGTGTTGGTGGTTTAATGTCCAACAATGTAAATTTGGTGCGAAATTTAGTCACAATAGCCCGAATAGCCGCTTCAGTGGGTCGATTAAACTGACCATAAAATGGAAGCGCGCAATGAACTTTCTTAACAGAGCACGCATTTTGATAATAAAATTCAATAATTTGCAAGCGTTGTTCGTTTGTAAGACGATTCATGATGAAATGTCAAAGCATACTGAGCATCTTTCTCTTTGACACCATGTCTGAAATCCCACGTGATCTGTCAAATACTAATGCATGAAAATCCTAACCTCAAAAAAATCACTCTTTATAACATTCAACGTCGTATAACTTCCATCACATTGCTTAAATGTGTACAAAATATTATAAATATGTAGCCCGAGTCGAATGTATGTACATTAGGATGGGCCACGAAAATAAATTACAGCGGTCACCCCCAAGAAATGAAGATTGGATTGTTTAATGATGATCTGCAAAATATTTGGTCACTGGGTCAAGCCATGTGTGAGCTCAACGCTCCTGAAAACACCTCTAAAAATCAGGGTTTTCCAGTGTAGTTGTTATACACTCCATGAGAGTATTATGTCTTTGTGCATTTTTTTGTAACACCCAAAAGGAAGAGAGATAACACATTGTTAATTATACCGATCGTCTTGGAATCACTTTTTGAATCGATTTACAATTGTCCGTCTGTCCGTCCGTCTGTCCATCTATTCTTGTAATCACGATCCAGGTCGCAATTGTAGACAGAACCAAACGAAACTTTGCACAACGAAGTTTTCGGGATAAGGACGAACGCTATTTAATTTGAAGAAAATCGGTTCAGATTTAGATATAGCCCCCATATGAATTTCACTCCCGATTTGTCTCTTTTCACTCTAGATACCACATATTACAACAGATTTTCTTCAAAATTGGCAAAACATCTTATATTTCAACTAGGAACACCTATGTTGAAAATTGGTCAGATCGGTTCAGATTTACATATAGCTCCCATTCAAATTTCGCTCCTGATTTGACTTTTTCTACTCTAGAAACCACATATTTTAACAGATATTCATCAAATTTTACAAAATATCTCATGTTTCCATTAGAAACACCCATGGCGCAAATGGGTCAGATCGGTTCAGATTTATATATAGCTCCTATACAAATTTCGCTCTAAAATCCACATATTTTAACAGATTTTCTTCCAAATTGGCAAAACACCTTATATTTCAACTGGAAACACCTGTGCTGAAAATGTGTTAGATCGGTTCAGATTTACATATATCTCCATACAAATTTAGCTCCCGGATTGACTTTTTCCACCCCAGAAACCACGTATTTTCACCGAATTTCTTCAAAATGAGCATAACACGTTTACTTGAACTGAAAAAAACTTATTGTGAAAGTTAGTCACTTCATTCCATATTTGGATATAGACCCGATACAAATATTCCTCTCGATTTGACAAATTGGGTCAGGTCATATTAGTCTATGATTAGGAAACATACAAAAGAAAACATACAAAAGCTTTCACTTTTTTACCGAATTGAATTGTGTTCGGATAGAAAGTGGAGTGTATCATATAGTCGGCCCCGCCCGACTTTAGCCTTTCCTTACTCTTTTTATGTTGCATTTTTGTCGAAATTTAAAATTTTTATTCTTTTTTAAATTTTTTTAAATAAAATTTTTTATTATTGTCTTAGAATAACTCATTTGTCGTATTATTGGACGTTTAGATTGATTTTTTGTGGGTTTTCAAAGTGACAGATACAAACTTATTCTTTTCTTGGTAACATTTTGTAAAAGGTGCTACGAAAAGTAAATAGAAGGAATCAAAGGAATCGAAAAATGCCTAAATGATGAATATCGGACGATAAATGACGTCACTGACTCCATATTTGTGAAATAGTTTAATGCAGGAGATGTATTTTCAGAACTAACATTTTCAAACTCTTTTTATAACAAGTAAGGAAAGGCTAAAGTCGGGCGGGGCCGACTATATGATACACTCCACTTTCCAACCAAATACAATTCAACTCGGTAAAAAAGTGAAAACGGGAAGAATTTTTTTATGTTTCTTAATCATAGGCTAATATGACCTAGTGCGATTTGTCAAATCGATAAGAATATTTGTATCGGGGCTATATCCAAACATGGAAAAATGTGACTAACTTTCACAATAAGTTATTTCAGTTCAAATATAAGGTGTTATGCTCACTTTGAAGAAATTCGTTGAAAACTCGTGGTTTCTGGGGCGGAAAAGGTTAAATCGGGAGCGAAATTTGTATGGGAGCTATATATAAATCTGAACCGATCTAACACATTTTTACCGCAGGTGTTTCTAGTTGAAATATAAGATGTTTTGCCAAATCTGAAGACAATCTGATACAATATGTGGTTTCTAGAGCGGAAAAAGTCAAATCGGGAGCGAAATTTGTATGGGAGCTATATATAAATCTGAACCGATCTTATTCATTTTTAACACACGTGTTTCTACTTGAAATATAAGATGGTTTGCCAATTTTGAAGAAAATCTCTTGTAATATATGGTATCTAGAGCGGAAAAAGTCAAATCGGGAGCGAAATTTGTATGTGAGCTATATATAAATCTGAACCGATCTAACACATTTTTACCACAGGTATTTCTAGTTGAAATATAAGATGTTTTGCCAATTTTGAAGAAAATATGTTGTTATATGTGGTATCTAGAGTGAAAAGAGTCAAATCGGGAGTGAAATTTGTATGGGAGCTATATATAAATCTGAACCGATCTAACACATTTTTACCGCAGGTGTTTCTAGTTGAAATATAAGATGTTTTGCCAAATCTGAAGACAATCTGAAACAATATGTGGTTTCTAGAGCGGAAAAAGTCAAAGCGGGAGCGAAATTTGTATGGGAGCTATATATAAATCTGAACCGATCTGACCCATTTTTACCACAGGTGTTTCTATTTGAAATATAAGATGGTTTGCCAATTTTGAAGAAAATATGTTGTTATATGTGGTATCTAGAGTGAAAAGAGTCAAATCGGGAGTGAAATTTGTATGGGAGCTATATATAAATCTGAACCGATCTGACCCATTTTTACCACAGGTGTTTCTATTTGAAATATAAGATGACTTGCCGCTATATCTAAATCTGAACCGATTTTCTTCAAATTAAATAGCGTTCGTCCTTATCCCGAAAACTTCGTTGTGCAAAGTTTCGTTTGGTTCTGTCTACAATTGCGACCTGTATCGTGATTACAAGAATAGATGGACGGACAGACAGACAGACGGACATTGCTAAATCGATTCAAAAAGTGATTCTAAGTCGATCGGTATAATTAACAATGGGTCTATCTCTCTTCCTTTTGGGTGTTACAAACAAATGCCCAAATGAGCGCAAATCGGGAGCGACAGTTGCATGGGGGATATATCTAAATCTGAACCGATCTTACCTAATTTCTGCATACGTGTTTCTAGTTGGATTATAAGATGTTGTGCCAAATTTAAAAATAATCGAGTACAATATGGGGTTTCTTGAGCCGAAAATGTCAAATCGTGAGCGAGATTTGTATGGGGGCTATATCTAAATCTGAACCGATCTTACCGAATTTCTGCACAGGTGTTTTTACTTTGATTATAAGATGTTGTGAAAAATGTAAACAAAATCGAGTACAACATGTGGTTTCTACAGCGGCAAAAGTCAAATCGGGAGCGACATTTGTATGGGGGCTATATCTAAATCTGAACCTATCTTACCGAATTTCAGCATAGGTGTTTCTAGTTTGATTATAAGATGTTGTGCCAAATTTAAAGAAAATCGAGTACAATATGGGGTTTCTAGAGCGGAAAATGTCTAATTGGGAGCGAGATTTGTATGGGGGCTATATCTCAATCTGAACCGATCTTACCCAATTTTTGTATATGTGTTTCTAGTTGAATTATAAGATATTGTGCCAAATGTAAGGAAAATCGGGTGCAATATGTGGTGTCTAGAGTGGAAAATGTCAAATCGGGAGCGACATTTGTATGGGGGCTATATCTAAATCTGAACCGATCTTACCCAATTTTTTCATAGGTGTTTCTAGTTGGATTGTAAGATATTGTGCCAAATTTAAGGAAAATCGGGTGCAATATGTGGTTTCTAGAGCGGAAAATGTCAAATCGGGAGCGACATTTCTATGGGGGCTATATCTAAATCTGAACCGATTTGCCCCAAATTAAACAGCGTTCGTCCTTGATCCACAAAACTTATTTGTGCCAATTTTTGTGAAGATCGGACTATAATTGCGACCTGTAATTTGATTACAACAATAGACGGACAGACGGACATAAAGACGGACCGACAGATGGACATTGCTAAATCGACTCAGAAAGTGATTTTAAGTCGATCGGTATACTTAACAATGGTCGGTATACTATTTCGCTTCCTTTTGGGTGTTACAAACAAATGGAGTGTATAACCACGGGAAAAACATGAGGTGTTTTGTGGAACGTTTAGCTCGCGGATGGCTTGACCCAGTGACGAAATATTTTGCAGATCATCATTAAACAATCCAAACTTTATTTTCGTGGAGTGACTGGAAATTGTTTTTCCATTTGTATGCTCCGCGCCCCAGCCTAATATACATAAGTGCAGGACTATTTATTCTAAAGAAAAATCGTCTGCTGGACTACTTTCTTGTGGAGGTCGAAAAGTTCCCATATCCTTCTAAATACAATGCAGAAATGGCCCCTCAAAGAAAAAAACAACAAATCAATTCACATCCAATCATTCTACGAGGCCAGTGAACCAAAGGGGGTCATAAACATTATTAAAACTGAACATTTTCATTGTCTTCAAATTAATTATGAAATTTTCATGCGAAAACATTTAACTTTTTAGCTGAACAATTTCAATTATTGCAAATTGTTTAGTCTTCCCCCCAGCTTCTGTCTGGGTGTCTGTGCATTTCACTCGCACACACCCAATTCACTCTCCTCGGCTGCGGTTGATTTTTATTAATTTTTCATTTCAAGTACGAGAAAACGCCAACATTGTGACTCGTCAAAATCTCAATTAAAATAATTTTGATTTTAAGTATGACACAATTTGCCAGGCAAACAAAAGAAGGGTTGAATGGTGCCACAATGTTTATGTTTGTCTGATGTCGATTTCAAGCGGCCAGGGGCGGAATTTGTAAGGCCTTTCGGTAGTAGGCCATGCTCAGGAACATAATTCATAAAACAAAATAATTATTACTGTGGTTTTTCTTCGAGACTGAGCAAAAGTAGATCTTTTAATGATGGGAATACAAATAAAAGCTATACATATGAAAATATGAAATTTTATCCCATATAAATGGGTATTTCCATGTCAAACCGAATAGCAAAATGTTCACGTGACCGATTTTCCTGAAACTATCAGGAAAGAAACTTTTTTAAAAAATCTTCTATGCGTGTCTTAGGAAAAACAAGTAAAAAGGGCGTTAAGATCGGCAGGGCCGAAATTTATATAACCTCCACCATGGATTACATTCCACAGAGGCTGTCGATTTTCGTAGAAGTGCAGTAATATTACAGGAAAATAAAAATTGTTTAATATAGCCAAAGCAGAACAAATACAGATATTGAAAAAAGAATTTTGTAAATAAATATAATATTTTTACTATTTCAGATGAATGTATACTCCGAATTTCATAACTCTAGCTGCGGTCATTTGGTTGGTACTATTTTTATCCCCTTTTCCATTTTAACCCCAAAAAGTACGAGTTTCGAAAAATCCGTTTATTTCACGTGTCTACGCAATCAGAGGAATATATACACCGAGTTTCATTATTGTAGGTGCAGCCGTTTGATTGGTACCATTTTAATCCCTCTATTCCCATTTTACCCCTTAAAAGTACGAATTTATATTATGTATCTACTCGATTAGAGGAATATTCACATCGAACTTCGTGTTTCTAGCTGTTGTCGTTTGATATGCACCATTTCTATCCCTTTTTGTCCCATTTCACACCCTACGAATAAAAATCATTTATGGTGCAAGTTTTTGTTATAGGGGGAATGCGCATACCCAATATCATGTAAGTACAAGCAGACATATTGAGACAAGAAAAAATTTTTTGTATGCTTCCTAATCACAGGCTAATATGACCTGGTCCAATTTGTCAAATCGAGAATGATATTTGTATAGGGGCTATATCCAAACAAGTGACTAACTTTCACAATAAGTTCTTCTAGTTTAAGTATAACGTGTTATGCTCAATTTCAAGAAATTCTCTGAAAATGCGCGGTTTCTGGGGGAACAAAATTTGTATGAGAGCTATATGAAACTCTGAACCGATGTGACCCATTTTTACCATAGGTGTTCCTAGTTTAAATATAAGGTGTTTTGCTAATTTAGAGGAAAATCTGTTCAAATATGTGGATTCTAAAGCGGAAAAATTCAAATTGGGAAAATTTGTATGGGAGCTATATATAAATCTGAACCGATCTAACACATTTTTACCACAAGTGTTTCCAGTTGAAATATAAGGTGTTTTGCGAATTTTGAAGAAAATCTGTTGATATCTGTGGATTCTAGAGCGGAAAAATTCAAATTGGGAGCGAAATTTGTATGGGAGCTATATATAAATCTGAACCGATCTAACACATTTTTACTACAGATGTTTCCAGGTGAAATATAAGGTGTTTTGCGAATTTTGAAGAAAATCTATTAAAATATGTGGATTCTAGAGTGAAAAGGGTCAAATCGGGAGTGAAATTCGTATGGGGGCTATATCTAAATCTAAACCGATTTTCTTCAAATTAAATAGCGTTCGTCTTTGTCCCGAAAAACTTCGTTGTTGTCCCGAAAAGTTTCGTTTGGTTCTGGCTACAATTTCGACCTGCATCGTGATTACAACAATAGATGGACAGACGGACAGACAGACGGACATTGCTAAATCGACTCAGAAAGTGATTCTAAGCCGATCGGCATAATTAACAATGGGTCTATCTCCCTTCCTTTTGAGTGTTACAAACAAATGCACAAAGACATAATACTCTCGTGGAGTGTATAAAAATATGCTTAAATACTCTAAAATATTAGGGGTTATTATGGTTTTTTTAGCCCTTGTGAGGGAACACTTTTTCCCTTTGGGCGGATTTTGCCCAGTTTCAATTCCAACCTATCTACGGCGTACGACGCATTTATACGAACCGATCTAAGACGCATGTATGGAAAATTTGGACCTCCTAGCTCGTTTCGTTTAGATGCTAGCGTGCTTTCAACAGACAGACAGAAGGTTATGGCTAGATCGTCTTAGAATTTTATGACGATCAAGAATATATATACCTTATAGGGTCTCAGGTCCATATTTCAAGGTGTTACAAACGGAATGACAAAGTTGGTATACCCCCACGCTGGTGGTGGAGGGAATAAAAATCATAATTCTATTTGCAGAGTCATAGGCACTGCAATTTCCACCAAAATTGAAAATCCTGCTGACCTGTATATATGCAAATCCTTGTATTTCGAAGATAGTTTAAACGTACTTATATTTACAATAATTAAGCTTTTACTGAAAGAATCTGTAAGCTTAAGTAGAAGCATTTCATCTGGCATTGCTGAGCATACGAAGGCCCTACTAACCCTGTTTGACACCCCTGTCTCACTGCATATATCAGCGTGTATGTATAAATGCATGCGTTAGTTAAGACATAAAAAGCTAAATGGTTAACCCCCCCTATTTTTGCGCTTTTTATGCTGCACTTTGCTTTAATTTTGTGTAATGAGTAAATAATTACAAACGAGATATACTCGGTGCGTTTGTATGACACGTAGCCCACCCTAGTACAGTGAGGGATAAAACTGAAGCACACTTGTGTTTGCATGTAGACTTTTATTATGATGCCCTCAGAAAAAGCTTTGACTTAATAGAGTGAAGAAAAAAATCAGCATTTCACAGAAAAAATATATTACTCACATTAAGACATGTGAATTAGGATGTCCACAAAAATGAGTTAAATTTTTTCAGTAACCTCTAATTTTTTTTGAATGAAGGCAAACATAATAGAAAATAAATACGTTAGACTACCTTTTGAAAAATTTTTAGAACGTTGAAGTTTTGGGGTTTACTCAACCAGTTAATACTTTAGTTCTGTGGTCAAAATTGAGTCAATTTTTGCAGGAGAATTGTTGGTTTTTTTTTTTTTAATTAAAATTAAAGAATAAGCATTCTGGATATTTAAACAATTTTTAAAAAATTAATAAAATAATATTTTGATAAAATAAATACACATGAGAATTTCTACATTTTGGCATATATACAGGGTTTTCCAACAAGAGGTGTTATTTTGGTATTCAAAGAAAGATTCCATTTTTTGAGATAAATGATGATGTCTATTTCATAATAAAGAGGAAGGTAACATAGAGAAAGACATTGACTCTCTTCACTTTGCAGCATCTTCGGAATTACGCCATCTGGTCCAGGAGATTTGTATGGTGAGAAACTATTTATAGACCAATCTTATCTTGTTCCAGAATGTTGACCAAGTTGTCCGCGTGGTTGCCAGGTGGTTCACTCTGATCCCCTTCTGCAGTCGAATCATCTGCACAACCCACAACAATTATCCATACTTGGAAATACAAATGTAGGTCCATTTCCTCCGTTACATACTGTAAGGTTGTTACTATATATAAAATGTAAAGCGGACTCACCCCTGTCGTTGGTTTCGATACTGACCAAATTGTGTGTCTGGCATTAGCATCACATCCTAAAATGAAGGTACTGTTTTTTGGTATTGACTCTACGAAAAAGTGTTTGCCACGGTAAGATCACCTGTGCTATACTGGATACAGAGAAATATATTGATGGTATTTTTAGTTATTAGACAAGATCTTAATTTGCTTTTCCATTAAAATAATTTGTGCTGTAACCGTTGCTCTGCGATCCTTTCACATCGTCATCCCGGACTAGGGGTTAATTATGAAAAACAACATCAGCCAAATTGCCTCCACGACCACGATTACAGGACCATATCCTTTTCATGAAATTTTCCATAATCAAATCGTAAAGTGGCTGCCCTATGTCCTCGACAGCCTCACGAATTCTTTCTTTGAGGTCTTGAATCGACGCTGGGCTGTTGGCGTAGACCTTATCTTTCATGTGGCCTCAAAGGAAGAAGTCGCAAGGTGTTAAATCACAAGATCTCGGTGGTAATTTGTGATCACCTGTTCGAGAGATAATACGGTCCGGAAACTTTTCCCGTTAAAGAGCAATTGTTTCGTTGCTTGTGTGTCTTGTTGAAAGTAAAAGTTGTCCAGATCAATACCATCCAACTGCGACCATAAAAAATCATTAATCATCTCCCGATAGCGCAATCCATTCACCGTAACTGTTGATCCAACCTCATTTTCGAAAAAGTATGGTCCAATGACCCCGCCGGACCATAAACCGCACAAAACAGTCACACGATGAGCATGGAGAGGCTTCTCAACAATAACTCTTGGGTTTTCCGAGCCCCGGATGCGTCTATTTTGCTTGTTGACGTAGTCAGCAAGGTGGAAGTGGGCATCATCAGTCAAGATGATTTATTTTTGTAGTGAATTTCAATGCGTTGTTGAAGCGTATATCGTTCCATTTGTATACCCTACACCACTTCGTGGACTAGGGTATTATAAGTTAGTTTCGCGCCAAATGTTTGTAACACCAAGAAATAATCCAGCTAGACCCACCTTTAAGTATACCGATCGGCTTAGAATCACCAGCTGATTCGATTTAACGATGTCTGTCTGTCTGTCCGTCCGTCCGTCTGCTGTCCATCTAAGATTGTTCGCACTCTACAGGTCGCAATTGTTGCCTGATTATCGTGAAATTTGGCAGAAGTTATTTCTTTGGCCCAAGGACCATCGGTATTGAATTTGGAGGAAATCGGTTCAGATTTAGATATAGCCCCCATACAAATGTCGCTCCCGATTTGACTTTTTCCGCTCTAAAAACCACATGTAATGAGATTGTAATGTAATGAGATAGAAAGTCCGTCCGTCTTTAGCCTTTCCTTACTTGTTTGGGAGATGCCCATATGACCATACTTTGATATAACCCAAATGGGGCCCCATTCTGATCTATTACAGCTCTAGAAACTACATCTTACATCGGACCTTCATCAAATTTTGCAGATTATGATATTTTTCAACTAGGAATACCTACCGTGAATGAGAAATATATAGGCCCATGTTGTTATAGGTCCCCTTTTGAAATGTCGGTCCGATTCATCCTATTACTACTGTATAATTTGTATTTGTCTGTCATATAATTGGATCAATTACCATATTATTAACCATATTCGTTAAAGATGAATTTATAGTAACTGTATAATTTATATGAACTACATAAAATTGCTCCCATGAAATACCTGGGTTTAGAATCAAAGCGAGGTACATACGCAGGGAGTGGTGTAGGGTATTATATAGTGAATCAAAATAACACCTCTTATCAGAAAACCCTGTATATCAGTTAGGAAAGATATAGCCGCCGCTAATATGTCCCTTCCGATTTGTAAACATGGTAATCAAGGTTCAACTTATACAGCCAATCATGACGAAACTGATCGTTACATTTTTCCTATCCACAACAACAAATTATGTAGACTTTATAATATATACAGACCACATAAAATCGATCTGCCCCATAAAACACCTGGGTGTAGTAATCAAAACTAGGTATATACGTAGAAAGTGGTGAAGGTTATCATATTAGCTTTCCTTACTTTTTTTCATTAAGATATCAGCCATAGGAAAATGAAAGAAAATATTTTATTATATTTTTTGTTCTATTTTTGTGCGGCTATTCGTGCCAGCAAATGCCCGCAATTTAAAAAATAAATAACAAAAATGATTTTTAATGTTATCTAACGTTACAACTTCTACATATAACCATAGGTACTTCTAAATTAAGCATTATTTTCTTCGCTATTTTTAAATTTCGGAATTTTATAAATTTTAATCAAATCAAAAAATCAATTTGTTAAAGCAGCTTGAAAATAATATTCCATACATTTATATCCTTTAATTTAACGTACAACAGAATACGAAAATTATAAACTTAATAAAATTCCAAAATTAAAAAAAAATATTGGTGTTGATGTTATGGATCAATTTGCTTTTTAGCTCACGTCCAAAAAATTGATCTTACATAGCGTTATAGATTATTGATTTGTTACATAGCGTTATAGATTATTTATTTCATACTTACAAACAATCCGATTTAAAATTCTACAATTCTTTTAATATTGGTGGGTTGTTAGTTAAGGTAAATTTAATGGAAAAACTGAATTTAAATCAGTATTTCAATAACAGATCCAAATACCTTTTAATTGAGCAATTATTCTTTAAAATCCGTTTACTAGTCTATACATTACATCGGCTTTACTGTTTGCATGTTCTTGCTATTTTCGTGATTTCCTAGAATATCTAATGGAATGAACATTACATGAGCTTCTCTTTAATAATTTCGTTCGTTCGTTTTTTTCTCCGAAAACGTATAATAATCTTTTCAAAGTTGTTATGAAATTCGAACATGAATGCATATAATAATGTAAGAAGATAATTGATCGATGTGCAATTACACATCTGGAAAGAATAAATATAGAAAAAATCTCTTTATTTTGCTCGTATACACTGTCAGAGCGATGAATCTAATTAATCCAGCCTTTTGTTACACCCTACACCACTTCGTGGTATAGGATATTATAAGTTAATTTCACGCCAAATGTTTGTAGCAACAAGAACTATTGGAGCGAGAGCCAGCTTTAACTATACCGATCAGCTTAGAAACACGAACTGAATGAATCAATGTCTGTCCGTCCGTCCGCCCGGCCGTCTGTTCGTCTGCTCTCCATCTAAAGTTGGTTCTCATATTAGAGGTCACAATTGTTGTCCGAGTGACTTGAAATTTGGCAGAAATATTTTTGTGAACCAAAAACCATCAGGATAATGTTATATCTGAACTAGAAACAGCTAATGTAAAAGTGGACTATTACTGCTCTAAAATGCACAACTTACATCGGATCTTCCAAAAACTTTGCAGACCCAGTTATATTTGGACTAAGAATGCCCACATTCAAAATGTTCTATATCTCTGTACCACAGTCCATATTACACGTGAACCAGATGATAAGCCTCGAAAACTAAATGTGAAGTGGAGTCAATTGACGTTTTTAGTTTTTCAATTTTTCATCCTGTTCTTCAAAGTTCCAAAGGATACAATTTTACACAAATTATTTTAAATACTTATTAGCACCCTATGATACCAATGTAAGTATCAAATTGAAAAGGAGACTATAAGCTAAAAATACTTTAAACTGCATACTTTTATCTGACTAGTTTACCATTTCAATTTGTCCCTCTTAAAAAGTGGAATTTCAACAAACTAATTAAATTAAGGAGAGAATTGAAATGATTGCTATTGCTAAACTAATAAAGATAGAAGCTTGAGTTTTGATGTATTGAATATTCTCCTCTTGAATTTGACACTTACGGCATTAACATAGTATACGGTTTTTAAAATAATTTTTTCTAGAATAATGAAATTGGGTATATAAATTCCTCTGATTGCGTA
Source organism: Polietes domitor (assembly GCA_947397865.1). NCBI lineage: Eukaryota > Metazoa > Arthropoda > Insecta > Diptera > Muscidae > Polietes > Polietes domitor. Next base: position 54,189,033 of record OX377622.1, on the reverse strand, counting down.
GACACGTAAAATGAAGGGATTTTCCGAAATTCGTACTTTTTGGGGTTAAAGTGGAAAAAGGGGATAAAAATAGTACCTACCAAACGACAACAGCTAGAAATACGAAATTTGGTATGTACATTCCTCTAATTGATAATATAAAACTATTTCCTCCAAATTCGTACTTTTTAGGGGTAAATGGGAAACGGCTGCACCTAAAATAATGAAATTCGGTGTATACATTCCTCTGACTGTGTAGACAATTAAAATACATGGATTTTTCGAAATTGTACTTTTTGGGGAAAAAGGGGATAAAAATAGTACCAACCAAATGACCGCAACTAGAGTCATGAAATTCGGAGTATACATTCCCCTGACTGCGTAGACACAAAAAATAAAACTTTTTTTCCAAAATCGTACTTTCAAGGGATACAATGGGAATAGAGGGATACAAATTTTACTAACTAAACGGCTACAGCTAGAATGATGAAATTCGGTGTGTACACCCCGCTTATTACGTAGACACGTAAAAAAAGAATTTTCGAAAGTCGTACTTATTGGGAAAAAGGGATATATATAATACCTAACAAATGGCCGTAGCTATAATCATGGAATTCGATGTAAACATTCCTTTGGCTGCATACACACGCAAAATAAAAAAGATTTTTCCAAATTCGTACTTTATTTTGTAGCTTTTACGACAAAAATGTGTCGAATCATGACGTTGGCGATTGGATGATGGATTTTAAAAATTTATAATTTTGAAATTAAGATGAACCCACTCTCATCCCAATGTTTGATTGCTGCCTTACATTTACTTTTTGAATTAACATTAAGTATTATTTCGATGTATCTCTCTATCTATAGATTTAAAAATGAATTTGTGTTTGTAAGTTTTTTTATAGCTGCCTAAACTGGATCGATCTTCTTGAAATGTTCACAGTATGTTTATGCTGAACCGGTGGTGAAAATAGGCTATATAAATTTTTGGTATTTTCAGTGGGCGTGGCACCTCCCACACAAATTAGGGATTCATTCGTTTTTTATAAATTAGCATATTCGGAGTACTGTTGCAGCGATAGTCTTGAGTTTTTGTTGTGCCAAAAATGGGCGGTATTGTAAAGAGTGATTTTTTTGAGGTTAGGATTTTCATGCATTAGTATTTGACAGATCACGTGGGATTTCAGACATGGTGTCAAAGAGAAAGATGCTCAGTATGCTTTGACATTTCATCATGAATCGTCTTACAAACGAACAACGCTTGCAAATTATTGAATTTTATTATCAAAATGCGTGCTCTGTTAAGAAAGTTCATTGCGCGCTTCCATTTTATGGTCAGTTTAATCGACCCACTGAAGCGGCTATTCGGGCTATTGTGACTAAATTTGGCACCAAATTTACATTGTTGGACATTAAACCACCAACACGCTTACGTAGAGTGCGAACTGAAGAAAATATCGCAGCTGTATCGGCCAGTGTTAATGATGACCACCAATTTTCGATTCGTCGCCGTTCGCACCAATTGGGTCTCTGTTACTCAAAAACGTGGAAATGCCAAAATTGGACTAAGCGGATGGACCACCTAAGACGCAGCCGCGGTCAACATTTAAATGAAATTATCTTCAAAAAGTAAATGTCATGGACCAATCTAACGTTTCAAATAAAGAACCGATGAGATTTTGCAAATTTTATGCGTTTTTTTTTAAAGAAAGTTATCAAGCTCTTAAAAAATCACCCTTTAGTTGTGCAAAGATGGGTGGAAAGTGGGCGTGACCCTTCCCATATGAAATTAAAAGCGGGTTTTGAGTATATTCGACATCGAGATGGGCTGAAAGTGGCCGTGATCCTTCCCATACGATATTAAAACCTGTTTTAGAGTATATTCGACACCGAGATTCCTATATTGTTGCGTGAATTAATTTATTTGTAACCTGCTTAGACAATATACAAATGGGCGGGTTTGGAAAGAAGGAGAATTTTTGATTTGATTTTTTTTAAATTACACGTTTTCTGTGGATTTTCTTAGCACAGAAAAAAATAAAAAGGTTTTATGAAAAAAGAAATATTAATTCGCCAAAAGCCGACTTAAGTCAAGAAAACGGAAATTGTATTAAATTGTTATACCCTACACCACTTCGTGGACTAGGGTATTTTAAGATAGTTTTCCGCCAAATGTTTGTAACACCAAGAAATAATAAAAAAACTAGACCCACCTTTAAGTATACGGATCGGCTTAGAATCACTAGCTGAATCGATTTAACGATGTCTGTCCGTCCGTCTGCTGGCCATCTAAGCTTGTTCGCACTCGACAGGTCGCAATTGTGGTCCGATTGCCATGAAATATGGCAGAAGTTACTTTTTTGGGCCAAGGACGATCGGTATTCGGTAAATCGGTTCAGATTTAGATATATCCCCCATACAGATGTCGCTCCCGATTTGACTTTTTGCGCTCTAGAGACGACATATTGTACCCGATTTTCTTTAAAATTGGCACAACATTTTATAATCGAACTAGAAACACCTATGCTGAAAGTGGGAAAGAACGGTTCAGATTTAGATATAGCCCCCATACAAATGTCGCTCCCGATTTGAGTTTTTCCGCTCTAAATTCCACATATTGTACCCGATTTTCTTTAAAATTGGCACAACATTCTATAAACCAACTAAAAACACCTACGCTGAAAGTAGATGAGATCGGTTCAGATTTAGATATATTCCCCATACAAATGTCACTCCCGATTTGACTTTTTCCGCTCTAAAATCCACTATTGTACCCGATTTTCTTCAAAATTGGCACAACATTTTATAATCGAACTAGAAACAGCTATGCTGAAAGTGGGTAAGATCGGTTCAGATTTAGATACAGCCCCCATACAAATGTCGCTCCCGATTTGAGTTTTTCCGCTCTAAAATCACATATTGTACCCGATTTTCTTTAAAATTGGCACAACATTTTATAATCGAACTAGAAACAGCTATGCTGAAAGTGGGTAAGATCGGTTCAGATTTAGATATATCCCCCATACAAATGTCGCCCCCGATTTGACTTTTTGCGCTCTAGAAACGACATACTGTACCCGATTTTCATTAAAATTGGCACGACATTTTATAATCGAACTAGAAACAGCTATGCTGAAAGTGGGTAAGATCGGTTCAGATTTAGATATAGCCGCCATACAAATGTCGCTCCCGATTTGACTTTTTCCGCTCTAGAAACAACATATTGTACCTGATTTTCTTTAAAATTGGCACAACATCTTATAATCCAACAAAAAACACCTATGCTGAAAGTGGGAAATATCGGTTCAGATTTAGATATAGTTCCAATAAAAATGTCGCTCCCGAATGTTTAACCGATATATTTCACTAATAAACATACATTGTGAAAGCGGGTCACATCGTTACAGGTATCAATATACCCCCATACAAATGTCCTTTCCGATTTAACATTTTTTGCCAAACACATACATTTACATGATTCAAAAATCCTCCCCGATTTCACTTTTTTACCGAATTGAATTGTAATGAGATAGAAAGTAGAGTGTAACACATAGTCGGCTCCGTCCGTTTTTAGCCTTTCCTTACTTGTTTGGGAGATGCCCATACTTTGGTATAACCCAAATGGGACTCCATTCTGCTCTATTACAGCTCTAGAAACTACATCTTACATCGGATCTTCATCAAATTTTGCAGATCATTCTATGTTTCACCTAGGAATACCTAGAGTGAATGAGAAATATAAAGAGTGATTTTTTTGAGGTTAGGATTTTCATGCATTAGTATTTGACAGATCACGTGGGATTTCAGACATGGTGTCAAAGAGAAAGATGCTCAGTATGCTTTGACATTTCATCATGAATAGACTTACTAACGAGCAACGCTTGCAAATCATTGAATTTTATTATCAAAATGCGTGCTCTGTTAAGAAAGTTCAGAAAGAAAGAAATTGTGTTCAGCGACGAAGCTCATTTTTGGCTCAATGGGTACGTAAATAGGCAGAATTGTCGATTTTGGAGTGAATATCAGCCAGAAGCATTGCAAGAGCTACCAATGCATCCAGAAAAAGTCACAGTTTGGTGCGGTTTATGGGCTGGTGGCATCATTGGACCGTACTTCTTCAAAGATGATGCGAATCGTAACGTAACTGTGAATGGTGAGCGCTACCGTGAGATGATATCCAACTTTTTTTTGCCCAAAATGGAAGAACTGAACTTGGTTGACATGTGGTTTCAACAAGATGGCGCTACATGCCACACAGCTCGCGATTCTATGGCCATTTTGAGGGAAAACTTCGGAGAACAATTCATCTCAAGAAATGGACCGGTAAGTTGGCCACCAAGATCATGCGATTTGACGCCTTTAGACTATTTTTTGTGGGGCTACGTCAAGTCTAAAGTCTACAGAAATAAGCCAGCAACTATTCCAGCTTTGGAAGACAACATTTCCGAAGAAATTCGGGCTATTCCGGCCGAAATGCTCGAAAAAGTTGCCCAAAATTGGACTTTCCGAATGGACCACATAAGACGCAGCCGCGGTCAACATTTGAATGAAATTATCTTCAAAAAGTAAATGTCATGGACCAATCTAACGTTTCAAATAAAGAACCGATGAGATTTTGCAAATTTTATGCGTTTTTTTTTTTAAAAAAGTTATCAAGCTCTTAAAAAATCATCATCATCATCAATCATCTTATATATAGGCGCATGTTTTGGCACAGGCTTCATGTGTTGGCCTTCAATTTGCTATATTTACTTTACTCGGAATATCTGCTGGCAAATTGGATCAATTACTTTTTTATTTACCGTATTCATTAAATTTGACTAAAGATGAATTTATAGTATAATTTATATGAACTACATTAAATTGCTCCCATGAAATACTTGGGTTTAGTAATTAAAAGCGAGGTATATACGCAGGGAGTGGTGTAGGGTATTATATAGTCGGCCCCGCCCGACTTTAGCCTTTCCTTACTTGTTAGTTTTTGTTTTGTATGATTAGAGAACAATTTAATCATTGTGGATGCAATCCATGGTGGATGGCCCGGCCGAACTTACATTTGCTTGTTTTTACTGCTATTGCTCTAGAACTCACAAGTTACAACAGAAGTCAAAATTTGCAGATTATATTACATTTCAACTATGAATACCTACTTGGAAAGTAAACTGTATATGGTCCATGTTATTGATCCCCTACAAATGTCCCCCAGATTTATAAAATCTGTAAAATCTGCATTTGTCGTCGAATCTTGATCAAATTTTAAGTTGCTTGTTTATTTTGTTTCGAATGAAATAAGAGAAGGCAAATTGATTTTTTTCATGTTCCACATATCGAAGGCTTAATGTGCAAAAAGGCGTATCTCGATTATTGAGAATAAAAAAGATAAAAAAAATAAAAATGTAAATATGAATGTAAACGTAAATGTAAATGCATTTTTAAGTAAATAGACATTACATTTTATTATTAAACGATTTATTTTCTATACGCGAGTTGTATTCTTTTAAAATCGATGTAAAAACGGCGTTAAGTTCGACCGGGCCGAACTTTATATACCTTCCACCATGGATTGCATTCCACAGCGGCTGTCGATTTTCATAGAAGTGCAGTAACATTACAGGACAATGCCAGAAAAAATAATAACATTGAAAAATTAATCTATATATAAAGGGTGATTTTTTAAGAGCTTGATAACTTTTTTTTTAAAAAAAAACGCATAAAATTTGCAAAATCTCATCGGTTCTTTATTTGAAACGTTAGATTGGTCCATGACATTTACTTTTTGAAGATAATTTCATTTAAATGTTGACCGCGGCTGCGTCTTAGGTGGTCCATTCGGAAAGTCCAATTTTGGGCAACTTTTTCGAGCATTTCGGCCGGAATAGCCCGAATTTCTTCGGAAATGTTGTCTTCCAAAGCTGGAATAGTTGCTGGCTTATTTCTGTAGACTTTAGACTTGACGTAGCCCCACAAAAAATAGTCTAAAGGCGTCAAATCGCATGATCTTGGTGGCCAACTTACCGGTCCATTTCTTGAGATGAATTGTTCTCCGAAGTTTTCCCTCAAAATGGCCATAGAATCGCGAGCTGTGTGGCATGTAGCGCCATCTTGTTGAAACCACATGTCAACCAAGTTCAGTTCTTCCATTTTTGGCAACAAAAAGTTTGTTAGCATCGAACGATAGCGATCGCCATTCACCGTAACGTTGCGTCCAACAGCATCTTTGAAAAAATACGGTCCAATGATTCCACCAGCGTACAAACCACACCAAACAGTGCATTTTTCGGGATGCATGGGCAGTTCTTCAACGGCTTCTGGTTGCTCTTCACTCCAAATGCGGCAATTTTGTTTATTTACGTAGCCATTCAACCAGAAATGAGCCTCATCGCTGAACAAAATTTGTCGATAAAAAATTTCGAACCGAACACTGATTTTGGTAATAAAATTCAATGATTTGCAAGCGTTGCTCGATAGTAAGTCTATTCATGATGAAATGTCAAAGCATACTGAGCATCTTTCTCTTTGACACCATGTCTGAAATCCCACGTGATCTGTCAAATACTAATGCATGAAAATCCTAACCTCAAAAAAATCACTCTTTATAAAAGAGTTGCGTGATTGAGTGACTGACTGGCCACTCCCCAGACCAAACGGCTAGAGAAAATTCGTACTTTTAAGGGTAAAATGGGGTAAAAAGGGATAAAAATGGTACCACCGCAATAACCAAACGGCTGTGCCTAGAATCTTGAAATATGGGCATTCCACTTGCGGTATGAAGACACTCCAAACAAGTAAGGAAAGGCTAAAGTCGGTTGGGGCCGACTATATGATACGAACTTTCTATCCGAATACAATTCAATTCGGTAAAAAAGTGAAAACGCGAATAATTTTTGTATGTTTCCTAATCATAGGCTAATATGACCTGGCACAATTTGTCAAATCGAGAAGAATATTTGTATCAGGGAAGTGACTTTCACAATAAGTTCTTCCCGTTCAAGTATAACGTGTCATGCTCAATTTGAAGAAATTCGGTGAAAATACATGGTTTCTGGTGCGGAAATGTGTATGGGAGCTATATGTAAATCTGAACCGATCTAACACATTTTTACCACAGATGTTTACAGTTGAAATATAAGATGTTTGACAATTTTGAAGAAAATCTGTTTTAATATGTGGTATCTAGAGTGAAAAGAGTCAAATCGGGAGTGAAATTCATATGGGGGCTATATCTAAATCTGAACCGATTTTCTCCAAATTAAATAGCGTTCGTAATAGTCTCGAAAAACTTCGATGTTCAAAGTTTCATTTGATTCTGTCTACAATTGCGACCTGTATCGTATTTACAAGAATAGATGGACGGACAGACCGACAGACAGACGGACGGACATTGTTAAATCGATTCAAAAAGTGATTCTATGTCGATCGGTATAATTAACAATGGGTCTATCTCGCTTCCGTTTGGGTGTTACAAACAAATGCACAAACACATAATACTCTCGTGGAGTTTATAAAAATGGTCTTTGAAAAACTCGTATTTTTGAGGGGTTAAATGGGACAGAAAGGGAAAAAAATTGTACAAATAACACGGCTGAAGCTATAATCATGAATTTTTGTGTGTACATTTCTCTTACAGCGTAGAGATCAGATATGAAGGGAATTTTTCGTAATTTGTACGTTTAAGGGGTAAAATGGAGTTGAAAGGGATAAAAATGGTACCACCGCAATGACCAAACGGTTTGTCCTGGAATCGTGAAATTTGGTACGCAAAGTCATCTTATACATTCAACGCGCCCAATAAAATATTTTTTAAAATTCGTACTTTTTGGGGGCGAAATCGGGTAAAAAGGGATAAAAATGGTACCAATCAAATGGATAGAGCTGAAAAATGCTTAGAAACTCAAAATGAAAATTATTTTCGAAATTCGTACTTTTAAAGGGCAAATGAGAAAAGGGGATAAGAAAGGTACCAACAACACGGATGACGCTACAATAATGAAATTCGGTGTGAATATACGTTTTACAGCGCAGATCACAGATAAGAAGGGATTTTTCGAAATTTATACTTTTAAGGGATTAAATGGGATAAAAATTGTACCGCAGCCCAGACCAAACGGTTGGGCCTAGAATCTTGAAATGCGGAACGGGCATTACTTTTATAGCATGAATGTGGCCATGAAAATATTTTGCAAAAAGGGATTAAAATGGATAAAAATTGTACCACCGCCCTTTTGCAAAATTCGGTGTTCCACTGACCTCTAAAGGATTTTTCACAAGTTATACTTTTAAGTAGAAATCGGAACAAAAAACGATGAAAATGGTACCCACCCATCTATCGAATATTCTACACATAATTACTCTGACGTGCAATACAAATGTAATGTATCACAATGTGTACATTGACTACGTATAAATTGATGGCACAATATAAATTACACTGTGCAACATTTTTGAAGTCATTTCAAAATAACCATATACGGACACCGCTACATAATAAAAGACCAAAAAAAAAAGACCCGTGTTTTTTTGTTTCCCCCAAAGTCATGCACTTTTTTTTTATGGGCCCCCAGAGATTTGAGGCCTCGGTGTAATTTTTGGAAAAAAGTGATCATATTCTCAGGCTCATATCTTGCAAACCGTTCGGAATTTTGATTTACTCTCTGAGGCAAAGTTCTAGCTCTTGTCATAAAGAACAAAAATTGTGAACATATAAAATCAAAATAAATATCCCTGAATTTTCAACGGTTTGCTACCTATGGACCTGAACAGGGGAAAAAAGGTTAAAAAAAATCGAAATTGCGATTTTGACCTTGAAGATGAAGTTTTTTTGATTTTATATGTTCACAATTTTTGTTCTTTATGACAAGAGCTAGAACTTTGCCTCAGAGAGTTTGCAAGATATGAGCCTGAGAATATGATCACTTTTTTCCAAAAATTACACCGAGGCCTCAAATCTCTGGGGGCCCATAAAAAAAAAAGTGCATGACTTTGGGGGAAACAAAAAAACACGGGTCTTTTTTTTTTTGGTCTTTTATCATGTAGCGGTGTCCGTATATGGTTATTTTTTTTCGTGTTGCACTGTGTTATTATACCCTCCACCTCAAGGATGGGGGTATACTAACTTTGTCATTCCGTTTGCAACACCATGAAATATTGACCTGAGACCCTATAAAGTATATATATTCTTGATCGTCATAAAAATCTAAGACGACGTGGCGTCCGTCCGTCTGTTGAAAGCACGCTAGCATCTAAATGAAAGCATATAGAACGTTCAAATTTACCATAAATACGTCTTATAGTCGTAGATCGGTTGGGATTGAAACGGGGTGAAATCGGCCTAAAGGGAAAAATTTTTACCTCGCAAGGACTAAAAATGCCCATAATAATCCCTAATATTTTAGCGTATTGAAGCAGTTTTGTTGAATATGTCTGTTTATATTTGTTTGATATTTGGTATGCGCATTCCACTTATAGCAAAAACATGCACCATAAAGTGATTCTTATTTGTAGGGTGTGAAATGGGGCAAAAAAGGGATAAAAATGGTACATATTAAACGACAACATTCCTCTAATTGAGTAGATATATAATGTAAAATTATTTTTCCCAAATGTGTACTTTTAAGGGGTAAAATGGGAATAGAGGGATAAAAATGGTACCAACCAAACGGCTGTACCTAGAATAATGAAATGCGGTGTATACATTCCTCTGATTGCATAGACAAGTAAAATACACGGATTTTTCAAAATTCTTACTTTTTTGGGGTTAAAATGAAAAAAGGGGATAAAAATAGTACCAATCAAATGGCCGCAGCCAGAGTCATGAAGTTCGCAGTATACATTCCTCCCACTGCGTAGACGCGAAAAATTAAAGGTTTTTTCCAAATTCGAACTTTCAAGGGATACAATGGTACAGAGGGATAAAAATAGTACCAACTAAACGACTGCAGCTAGAATGATGAAATTCTTATTGCGTAGATATGTCAAGGGGGTAAAGATGGTACCAACCAAATGGGCGCAGCTGGAATCATGGAATTCAGTGTATACATTCCTCTGACTGCATATACACGCAAAATAAAAAGTTTTTTTCCAAATTCGTAATTTTTCTTTTACGGCAAAAATTGATTAAATTATGAAGTTAGTTTATTTTGCACTATGTACGTCTGATAATGGATTTTCAAAATTTGTACTTTTGGAACTAAAATAGAATGGAAATACAACCAACTGTAGCAACCACTATCTACCAATATTTATAGTATTTAAGCTTTTTGAAAATATAAATATAAGAATATTTATTTTTTGATTTGATATAAATAATGGTTTGAAATATTTAAAATATTATATTTATTTATAAAATTATTTTTTCAATATTCTTGTTTGTTTTTATTTGGCTATAATAAAATGTTTATATTTTCCTGTAATATTACTGCACTTCTACAAAAACCGACAACCTCTGTGGAATGCAATCCATGGTGGAGGGTATATAAAGTTCGGCCCGTCCGAACTTAATCCCGTTTTTATTTTTTTTTGTTTAATTTGTACAAGGGGGACAAAAATCAATTCGGTGTATAAATTCCTCCAGCTACGTAGGATCTGGTATTGGGAGTTTGATGTGATTACGTAGTTGTGCAACATAAAACGCTTTTTTTCTAATTTTGTCAGCATTTACAAGCGATACCATGAAATAAATATAAATATCGAAGTAGCGGGTATTTCTAGCTGTTGTCGGCCCCTACGAATAAAAATCACTTTATGGTGTAATTTTTTTGTGATAGGGGCAATGGGCATACCCAATATCAAGTAAGTGCAAGCAGACATATTGAAAAAATGTGAGGGAAAAATGTTTCCCTTTGGGTCGATTTCGCCCAGTTGCAATCGCAACCGATCTACGACTATAAGACGCATTTATGAAAAATTTGGACGTCCTAGCTCCTTTCGTTTAGATGCTAGAGTGCTTTCAACAGCTGCACTATGGTCCCAAATACATATATTTTGGCAGAAATTCAAAAAAATTTAATTGGAAATTGTTAAATGTGTATATATTTTCTTAATGGCAACACTCCAAGCTATCAAGAAAATGTATTGGAGAAAACTAGGTGGCAACGCCGCAAGCCTGAGAGACATTCAAAGTTTGCCGTTTGAAAGAGTGGAATTAATTCGGGTTTAGAGCAGTTATACAAAATACTTAAAGTAAAGGCGTAAAAAGGAAATAATGAAGTAACTATTTATATTATTGAAATTGAAGGCAGTGTCAAGCAGAATATTTGTATGCTATACTACCAAATACCTGCTACTTCGGACGCGGTATAAGGATATTTATTTCAGGGTAAATCGCTTGTAAATGCTCACAAAATTTGAAAAAAAAACCTTTTATGTTGCACAACTACGTATTCACACCAAATTCCCGATACCAGATCCTACGTAGCTGGAGGAATTTATACACCGAATTAATTCTTGCCCAACTTGTACAAATTAAACAAAAAATAATCTATATTGTGCCATCAATTTATACGCAGTCAATGTACACACTTTGATACATTACATTTGTATTGCACATCAGAGTAATTATGTGTAGAATATTCGATAGATGGGTGGGTACCATTTTCATCGTTTTTTGTTCCGATTTCTACTTAAAAGTATAACTTGTGAAAAATCCTTTAGAGGTCAGTGGAACACCGAATTTTGCAAAAGGGCGGTGGTACAATTTGTATCCATTTTAATCCCTTAAAAGTAAAAATTTCGAAAAATCCCTTCTTATCTCGCATCTACGATGTAAGACGAATATACACATCATGATTACCTACACCTTTTGTATCCTCTTTTTCTCGTTTACCCTTAAAAAGTAAGAATTTCGAAAAATTCCTCCTAAGCATTTTGAGAATGAATGAAGAATGAGTGTCATGATTCCAGCTCCGTCTGTTTCCTTTTACCCTACTTCAACCCAAAACCAGTAAGGAAAGACTAAAGTCGGACGGGGCCGACTCTATGATACACTCCACTTTCAATCCGAATACAATTCAATTCGGTGAAAAAGTGAAAACGGGAGCGACATTTATATGAGGGCTATATCTAAATCTGAACCAATCTTACCCAATTTCTGCATAGGTGTTTCTAGTAAGATTATAAGATGTTGTGCCAAATTTAAAGAAAATCGAGTACAATATGTGGTTTCTACAGAGGAAAATGTCCAATCGGGAACGACATTTGTATGGGGGCTATATCTAAATCTGAACCGATTTGACCTATTTTCACCATAGATGTTCTTAGTTTAAATATAAGATGTTTTGCCAAATCTGAAGACAATCTGATACAATATGTGGTTTCTAGAGCGGAAAAAGTCAAATCGGGAGCGAAATTTGTATGGGAGCTATATATAAATCTGAACCGATCTGACCGATATTCACCATGGGTGTTTCTAGTGGAAATATAAGATGTTTTACCAAATCTGAAGACAATCTGATACAGTATGTGGTTTCTAGAGCGGAAAAAGTCAAATCGGGAGCGAAATTTGTATGGGAGCTATATATAAATCTGAACCGATCTGTCCGATATTCACCATGGGAGTTTCTAGTGGGAATATAAGATGTTTTACCAAATCTGAAGACAATCTGATACAATATGTGGTTTCTAGAGCGGAAAAAGTCAAATCGGGAGCGAAATTTGTATGGGAGCTATATATAAATCTGAACCGATCTGACCGATATTCACCATGGGTGTTTCTAGTGGAAATATAAGATGTTTTACCAAATCTGAAGACAATCTGATACATTATGTGGTCTCTAGAGCGGAAAAAGTCAAATCGGGAGAGAATCGGGAGCTATATATAAATCTGAACCGATCTAACACATTTTTACCACAGGTGTTTCTAGTTACAATATAAGATGTTTTGCCAATTTTAAAGAAAATCTGTTGTAATATGTGGTATCTAGAGTGAAAAGAGTCAAATCGGGAGTGAAATTCGTATGGGGGCTATATCTAAATCTGAACCGATTTTCTTCAAATTAAATAGCGTTCGTCCTTATCCCGAAAAACATCGTTGTGCAAAGTTTCATTTGGTTCTGTCTACAATTGCGACCTGTATCGTGATTACAAGAATAGATGGACGGACAGACAGACAGACGGACATTGCTAAATCGACCCAGAAAGTGATTCTAAGACGATCGGTATAATTAACAATGGGTCTATCTCGTTTCGTTTTGGGTGTTACAAACAAATGCACAAAGACATAATACTCTCGTGGAGTGTATAAAAATACGAATTTTGCAAAAATATTTTCTTGGGCAAATTCGTGCTATAAGAGTAATGTCCGTTCCAAATTTCAAGATTATAGGCCCAGTCGTTTGGTAGGACGGTGGTACAATTTGTAACCCCTTAAAAGTACAAAATTCGGAAAATTCCTTGTTATCACTGATCTACACTGTAAGGCCAATATACTCACAGAATTGCATGACTGCGGCGTCAGCCGTCTTTTGGTACCACGTCTTTGGTACCCTTCTCTCGTCTACCCTTTAAAATACGAATTTCGAAAATTTCATGATATTAGCTCAGTCTGTTTTCACCCACAAAAAGAACGAATTTTGCAAAATATTTTCTTGGTCGCATTCATGCTATGAATGTAATGTCAGTTCCGAATTTCAAGATTCTAGGCCCAACCGATTGGTCTGGGCTGCGGTACAATCTTGTATACCATTTAATCCCTTAAAAGTATAAATTTCGAAAAATTACTTCTTATCTGTGATCTGCGCTGTAAAACGAATATACACACCGAATTTCCTTATTGTAGCGTCACACGTGTTGTTGGTACCTTTTTTATCCAATTTTCCCGTTTGCCCTTTAAAAGTAAGAATTTCGAAAATGTTTTTCATTTTGCGTTTCTAAGCATTTTGAGAGATGTACACACCGAATTTTATGACTTCAGCTCTATCCATTTTATTGGTACCATTTTTATCCCTTTTTACCCGATTTCACCCCCAAAAAGTACGAATTTTAAAAAAATATTTTATTGGGCACGTTGAGTCTATAAGATGACTTTGCGTGCCAAATTTCAAGATTCTAGGACCAACCGTTTGGTCATTGCGGTGGTACCATTTTGATCACTTTCAACTCCATTTTACCCCTTAAACGTACAAATTACGAACAAATACCTTCATATCTGATCTGTTCACTGTAAGATAAATGTACACACCAAATTTCATGATTCCAGCTTCAGCCGTGTTATTTGTACAATTTTTGTTCCTTTCTGTCCCATTTAACCCCTCAAAAGTACGAATTTTGCAAAGGCCACTTCTTGGAATGTCTTCATTCCGAAATTCGTACGTTTCATCACACCTCTACACTGTAAGAGAAATGTACACACCAAATTTCATGATTCTAGCTCTAGCCGTTTGGTCTGGGGAGTGATCACTCAGTTACTTAATCACGCAACTCTTTTATATATAGATTTTGCTTTTGTAATAATGTTCAGAAAAACATTATTCGTCAAGGCGAAATAAGTTTCATTATTTTAAGCTTAAATAAAATTTTGTTTTTGGCCATGCTGTACAAATATAATTATTTTGGTTATATATTGAGTTTATATGGGAGATGATAGTGGGCGTGGTCCGATCGGCCCAACTTTATTTTTTAGGTATGTTATGTCTAGCAAATGTGAAAAATTACAAGATTGTATCTTTATTTTTCGACTGTCCATTTTCGTAGAAGTGCAGTAATATTACAACAAAATATATATTTTTTAATATAGCCAAACCAAAACAAATACAAATATTGCAAAAATAATTTTATAAATAAATATCGCTGCGAAGCCACTTGAAAAGACTTTTGACATGGTCGAAATCATGATCGTGGTAGTCTGCAGCCAAGTAATAAATGTCACCATGCCATTTATAAATAAATTTGCATTCTATTAAATATAGAAGCAGAATGGTCTTGAGCCAGGACAATATCCCAGTTCAAATCAAATATTGATTACAGACCAAAAAAAAAATGCAAACGAAAAAACTAAAACAAATGAGCGTTGGCACGGCAGAAGTATTGCTGGGTAACTATACCTGCATATACACATACTTACATATGCAACTCAATGAGATGCTTGTAAGATGGCATGTGTGCTTTATTACTTGGTGCGATTTTTTAAACGCAAATTCGGCAAGTGAGTTGTGATTCTCGTTCGTTTGTGAGAATCATCTCCTTATAGAGGCCGGGTTTGATGTTGAAAAGTCGCTGCGAAGCCACTTGAAAAGACTTTTGACATGGTCGAAATCATGATCGTGGTAGTCTGCAGCCAAGTAATAAATGTCACCATGCCATTTGTAAATAAATTTGCATTCTATTAAATATAGAAGCAAAATGGTCTTGAGCCAGGACAATATCCCAGTTCAAATCAAATATTGATTACAGACCAAAAAAAAAAAATGCAAACGAAAAAACTAAAATAAATATAAAATTTTTATTATTTCAAACCACGTTTATAAGGCAAGCCTACCAATACGTTTACAAATCGAAATAGTACTTCAAGTCAATTAAAAAAATATTCTTATTTCTATTTGTAAAAGCTTAAATACCATAAATATTGCTAGATAGTGTGTGCTACAGTTGGTTGTATTTCCATTATATTTTAAATCCAAAAGTACAAATTTTGAAACTCCATTATCTCACGTACACAGTGCATGATAACTTGACTTCATGATTCAACCAATTTTTGTCGTAAAAGCAAAAAAGTACGAGTTTGGAAAAATCTTTATATTTTGCATGTCTATGCAGTCAGAGGAATGTCTACACCGAATTCCATGATTCTAGCTTTTGCCATTTGGTTGGTACCATTTTTATCCCCTTCTTCCATTTTACACCCTTAAGAGTACGACTTTCTAAAATCTCGTCATTGTATGTATCTACGCAATTAGAGTGATGTGCACATGAATTTCATCATTCTAGCTGTAGTTGTTTAGTTGGTACTATTTTTATCCCTCTGTACTCATTGTATCCCTTGAAAGTACGAATTTGGAAAAAACATTTATTTTTTGTGTCTACTCTGTCAGAGGAATGTATATTCCGAATTTCATGACTCTAGCTGTTGTCATTTGGTTGGCACCATTTTTATGCCCCTATTCCCATTTGACCCCTTAAAATATGAATTTGGAGAAATACTTCTGCGAATTTCGTATTTTTAGCTGTTGTCGTTTCATATGTACCATTTTTATCCCTTTTTGCCCCATTTTACCCCCTAAGAATAAAAATCACTTTATGGTGCACGTTTTTGTTATAGAGGGAATGCGCATACCCAATATCAAGTATGTACAAGCCGACATATTGGAAAAATATGCTTAAATACTCTATAATATTACGGGTTGTTATGGGTATTTTTAGACCTTGAGAGGGAAAAAATGTTACCTTTGGGCCGATTTCGCCCAGTTTCAATCCCAACCGATCTACGACTATAAGACGCATTTATGTAAAATTTGGACCTCATATCTCCTTTCGTTTAGATGCTAGTGTGCTTTCAACAGACGGACGGACCGACGGACATGGCTAGATCGTCTTAGAATTTTATGACGATCAAGAATATATATACTTTATAGGGTCTCAGGTCGATATTTCAAGGTGTTACAAACGGAATGACAAAGTTAGTAGTATACCCCCATCCTGGTGGTGGAGGGTATAAAAAGATAAAAAAGTAAATATAAACGTAAATGTAAATGCATTTTTAATAAAAATCGACATTACAGTTTATTATTAAACGCTTTATTTTCTATACGCGAGTTGTATACCATAAAATAAAAAAAAACGATTTTGAAAAAATCGAGATATATCCTTCTTTATACCCTGTAGGGTTTTCTAAAAGAACTTTTGACCGCAACACCCAAAAATTGACTTTCAGTGATTGTCTAAGTCTTATCAATATATATTTTTGTTAATATTTTCAGGGTCAATGCACTCTAACATGGCGGCAGGTGGGAACTAACTCCCCAATTTACAGTCCGTAAATTAATCATAGTGAAGTTCATTCCCCCGAAACTAATCTGTTTCGCTCAAGCACATTTACCTCGCAGAAATTCTAGTGAACTATGTATCAAATAAAAGTCGAAAGTATTTTTCTATGAAAAATGTCTCAATTTTTACAATCCACACAGGTGCATTCCCCGCTCATTCAAGTGATGCGCCACAGTGCACAGAATGCTCAGTTTTTCCTTTGAGAAAGTAACAGCTAAAGTTTAGGTGATTTTCGCCCAGTGCCATTTCAAGAGGCTTACAAGATAGGAGGACCAGCACTTGTCACGGATACCAGGTGTATATGCAATGATATGTGGTCTCATTAAATGCTGGCAAATTCCTCTGCCGGCAACATCAAGAGTTATTTGCTTTGTAACAAACACTTGGGAGCATTCTGTCAATGGGAATCGTTTATGAACAAAGGAGGCAACGGGAATGAAGAGTGACAGCAATACACTCGCATTGGAAAAACAAGTAAGCATGGAATTAACTTTGGTCGAGCGGGCCATAAAACGTTATCCTGCTGACAGTGGGATATATTGAATACAAAATAATTTCTAAGCAAATAGCAGGACTACGAATGAGTGTCCACAAGAGAATCTCAGTTATGAGGTTTTAAGTCGAAAAGGAGATAAGGGTGTCAAAATGCCAATATTTCCGGAGAAGGTTGGTACTATTGGTACCTTTTCCCCATTTAGACTCTAAGGCAGCGATCATAAAATCCCTTTAGTTTGGTCGGAATATTTACACCGAATTTTATGTTGAAAGTTGTAGCCAACTGGACTGTACCAAATTTATCCCCTTTTCCATGTAAATGATAAATATCTATATTTTTCACGAATAAGCATTCAGAGTGAAAATATAAAAATTAGTTTCGAATTGAAAACAAGTATACCCTCCACCATGGATTGCATTCCACAGAGGCTGTCGATTTTCGTAGAAGTGCAATAATATTACAGGAAAATATATATTTTTTAACATAGCCAAAACAAAACAAATACAAATATTCAAAAAAAAATTAATAAATAAATATAGTATTATTATTATTTCAAACCGCGCTTCTAAGGCAAGGCTACCAATACGTTTACATATCAAAATAATGCTTCAAGTCAAATCAAAAAATAAATATTCTTATATTTATATATTCAAAAAAGCTTAATTACCATAAATATTGGTAAATAGTGGGAGCAACATTTGGTTGTATTTGCATCCTATTTTAATTCCAAAAGTACCAATTTTGAAAATCCATTATCTCACGTACACGGTGCAAAATAACCTAACTTCATGATTCAACCAATTTTTGGCGTAAAAAGTACGAATTTGGAGAAATCTTTTTATTTTGCATGTCCATGCAGTCAGTGGAATATATACACAGAATTCTATGATTGTAGCTGCGGCCATTTGTTTGTACCATTTTTATCCCCTGTTTACTATTTCACCCCCTTAAGAGTACAACTTTCTAAAATCTCTTTATTTTACGTATCTAGGCAATTATAGGTATGTACACACCGAATTTCGTCATTCTAGCTGTCTACGTTTATTTGGTACCATTTTTATCCCTCTGTTCCCATTGTATCCCTTGAAAGAATGAATTTGGAAAACCTTTTTATTTTACGTGTCTACACAGTCAGAGGAATATATACTCTGAATTGACTGAATTGATAGACTGACATGACTCTAGCTGCTGTCATTTGGTTAGTTAGAATTTCGAAAAATCCCTTTATTTTACGTATTTACGCAATCATTATTCCAGGTGCAGCCGTTTGGTTGGTACCATTTGTATCCCTCTATTCCCATTTTACCCCTTAAAAGTCCGAATTTGGAAAGCCTTTTTATGTTTCGTGTCTACACGATCAGAGGAATATATACTCTGAATTTCATGACTCTAGCTGCAGTCATTAGGTTAGTAAAATTTTTATCCCCTTTTTCCATTTTAACCCCAAACAGTACGAATTTCGAAAAATCCCTTTATTTTACGTATTTACGCATTCAGAGGAATGTAAACATCGAATTTCATTATTCTAGGTGCAGCCGTTTGGGTGGTATTTGTTTGTATCCCTCTATTCCCATTTTACCCCTTAAAAGTACGAATTTGGAAAAAATATTTTTATATTATGTATCCACTCAATTAGAGGAATGAATGTGTCGAATTTCGTGTTTCTAGCTGTTGTCATTTGATAGGTACCATTTTTATCCCATTTTGTCCCATCATGAATAAGAATCACTCTATGGTGCACGTTTTTAATATAGGGGGAATGTGCAAAAAATATCAAGAAAATAGAGGCAGACATTGAAAAAACATGCTTAAATACTCTAATGTATTAGACGTTATTACGGGTATTTTCAATCTTTGTGAGGGAACAATTTTTCCCTTTGGACCAATTTCGCCACCAATTTAGGACACCATAAGAAAATATAATACACGATGGATGGTAAACTTGTGTAATTGGAAAGTTGCCACCTTTCTCATACTGTTGTAAAAATTCGATTAATCTGGCAGCCACCGGCTGCTTGCGTTCGTCCTATCCTAGAATACGTACCAACGACCCACTGTAGTTGCTGCAGTACATCCGGAAAAGAAGATGAATTGCTGTTTAGCAAACAAATGACATTTATCACAAACAGATGCAAAGACACAAGTGTGTGTTTACGGTGAGTGTGTGGCCAAGAAAAACACCGACATCTGTATAAACACAGTGCTGCCAACTCTGGCGATTTTTCGTGTTGTTGACGATTTAAAAAAAATAGCATCTGATGATTTAACAATTTTCTTTCAGAGATAATCTAAAAATTACAATATTTAAAAATGTTCAAAATTATCTTTCGAATTTAATAGGTTTCCTTACTAAACAACAAAAAAGAAAACAATAAAATAAATAATTAAATTTTATGATTTCAAATAATAAAATGTAACACACACAAATTTTCTTCGACAATGATAACATTGTGATACATATTAGAATACAGTAGAAAACTCTGTGAAGTGATATTATTTTTCTTGTAGGCATTGTCGAGCAGAACAAAAATCTGCCACCTCCAAAATATTGAGATACGGTTAAAAACCCGGTTTTTCGTACCTTTGTAAACTTATAGCACAGTAACTTAGTTGGTTACCAAGCGATTTTCTTTTCCGTGTCGGATTTTGAAAGCTAGCATCTAAACGAAAGGAGATCTAAATTTTCAATAAATGCGTCTTACAGTCGGTTGGGATTGCAACTGGGCGAAATCGGTCCAAAGGGAAAATTGTTTAGTGTTTAAAAATGTATTTTCAGTGTGTCTACCTACTTTATATTGGGCATGCGTATTCCGCCCACAATAAAAGCGTGCACCATAAAGTGATTCTGATACGAAAAGGGATAAAAAGGGTAATTACTCTAAAATGGTACCAACCAAATGGCTGCATCCAGAATTATGAAATGCGGTGTATACATTCCTCTGATTGCGTAGACACGTAAAATAATGAACATTTTCGAAATTGGTACTTTTTGGGGTTAAAGCGGAAAAAGGGGATAAAAATTGTACGAACCAAATGGCTGCAGCTAGAGTCATGAATTTCGGAGTATAAATTCCTCTGACTGCGTAGATACGGAAAAAAGGATTTTCGAAAATCGTACATTCAAGGTATACAATGGGAGAAAAAAACAAGTAAGGAAAGGCTAAAGACGGGCTGGGCCGACTATATAATACCCTACACCACTCTCACCGTATATACCTCGCTTTGATTACTAAACCCAGGTATTTCATGGGAGCAAAACTATAAATGCATCTTTAGTCAAATTTAACGAACATGGTAAATAATATGGAAATTAATGAAAGTAAATATAACATGATCTGGAAAAATTGATCAAAATCCAATGACAAAATATATAGATTATATAACGGTTATAGGATGAATCGGGCGGACATTTGAATGGGGCATATTACAACACTTGGGGCCTGTGCAAAAACATATAGTTCTTCTTCTATTCCAAGTTGAAATATATCATGATTTGCAAAATTTTATCAAGATCCGTTGTAAGATGTAGTTTCTACAGCTGTAATGGAATAGTTTGGGCCCTATTTGAGTTCTACCAAGGTATGGACACATGTATTATATTTCAATTAAGAATATATACTATGAAAATATTCTTAATTGAAATATAACAAAATCTACAAAATTTGAAAACTTACGATGTAAAATGTGGGTCATAGAGGAGTAATAATAAAAATGGGGCCCATTTGTAAGAGCGCTACATTAAAAATTGGTTCCATATAGATCACTTTCAAAGTAGGTATTCTTAGTTGAAATATGACATGATATGCAAAATTGTATCGAGATCCAATGCACGATATGGGTTCCACAGAAGCATTAGAGTAAAATGGGGCCCAATTTGTATGGGGGGTTATACCAAAATATGGGCCCATATGTTTGACATTCATAGTATGTATTCTTAGTTGAAATATAATATAATCTGCAAAATTTTATAAACTTCCGATGTAAAATTTTGGTCCTAAAAGGGTAATAATAATAATGGGGGCCCATTTGTAAGGGCTTTAAAAAGTGGGCCTTATAATCACTTTCAAAGTGGTATTCTTTATTGAAATATAACACGATCTGCAAAATTTTATCAAGATCCAATGCAAGATGAGGGTTCTAGAGCGATAATAGTATAAACTGGGGGTCCATTTGTATGGTGGATATACCAAAACATTGACCCATATATCTGGCTTTCAAAACAGGTATTTATAATCTAAATCTGACATTGTGTCGGAAATTTAATCAAGGTCCGATGTAAAATGTGCATTTTAGAGCAGTAATATTGTAAATCGGAGGTACATTTGTATGGGGGCTATTTCAAAATATGGACACACGTGGTCCACTTTCCCGCTAGCTGTTTCTAGTTCAAAACAAGTAAGGAAGGCTAAAGTCGGGCGGGGCCGACTATATGATACACTCCACTTTCTATCCGAATACAATTCAATTCGGTAAAAAAGTGAAAACTGGATTTTTGTATGTTTCCTAATCATAGGCTAATATGACCTGACCCAATTATATCCAAACATGGAATGAAGTGACTCATAATAGATGCTTCCAGTTCAAGTATAACGTGTTGTGCTCAATTTGAAGAAATTCGTTGAAAATACGTGATCTCTGGGGCGGAAAAGTAAAGCCGGGAGCTATGTATAAATCTGAACCGGATCATCCACTAGAAACATCATGGATATTTCTAGTGGAAATATAAGATGTTTTGCCAAATTTGAAGACAATCTGATAAAATATGTGGTATCTAGAGTGAAAAGAGTCAAATCGGTAGTGAAATTCGTATGGTGGCTATATCTAAATCTGAACCGATTTTCTTCAAATTAAATAGCGTTCGTCCCTATCCCGAAAAACTTCGTTGTGCAAAGTTTCCTTTGGTTCTGGCTACAATTGCGACCTGTAATTTCATTACAAGAATAGATGGACGGACGGATATTGCTAAATCGATTCAAAAAGTGATTCTAAGTCGATCGGTATAATTAACAATGGGTCTATCTCGCATCCTTTTGGGTGTTACAAACAAATGCACAGAGACATAATACTCTCGTGGAGTGTATAATAAACGCGATCCTGAAAATTTTGTCATGATACCATGTAAAATGTGTATTATAGAGAATTAATAGTGCAAATTATATAGATATTTGTATGAAGGCTATATCTAAATCTGAACCGATTTCCGATTTCCAAATTCAATACCGATCGTCCTTGGCCTAAAAGAATAACTTCTGTCAAATTTCATGATAATCGGACAACAAGTGCGACCTGTAGAGTGCGAACATGCTTAGATGGACAGCAGACGGAAGGACAGACAGACATCGTTAAATCGATTCAGCTGCTGATCCTAAGCCGATCCGTATACTTAAAGGTGGGTCTAGCTCGATTATTTTTTGGTGTTACAAACATTTGGCTCGAAACTAACTTATAATACCCTAGTCCACGAAGTGGTGTAGGGTATAACAAATAAGGAAAGGCTAAAGTCGGGCGGGGCCGACTATATGATACACTCCACTTTCTATCCGAAGACAATTCAATTCGGTAAAAAAGTGAAAACGGGAAGGATTTATATATGTTTCCGAGTCATAGGCTAATATGACCTGACCCAATCCAAACATAGAGTGAAGTGACCCACTTACACAATAGGTTCTTCCAGTTCAATTATAACGTGTTATGCTCAATTTGAAGAAATTCGGTGAAAATACTTGGTTTCTGGGCGGAAAAAGTCAAGCCGTGCGCGAAATTTGTATGGGAGCTATATATAAATCTGAACCGATTTGACCTATTTTCACCATTGGTGTTTCTAGTTGAAATATAAAATGTTTTGACAATTAAAAAAAATCTGATTAAATATATGGTTTCTAGAGTGAAAAGCCAAATTGGGAGGGAAATTTGTATGGTAGCTATATATAAATATGAACCGTTCCAAAACATTTTCATTACAGGCGTTTCTACTTAAAATATAAGATGTTTTGCTAATTTCGAAGAAAATCTGTTAAAATATGTGGTATCTAGAGTGAAAAAAGTCAAATCGGGAGCGAAATTCGTATGCGGGCCATATCTAAATCTGAACCGATCTTACCTTTTTTCACCACAGATCTTCCTAGTTTAAATATAAAATATTCTGTCAAATTTGAAAACAATCTGATAAAATATGTGGTTTCTAGAGCGGAAATAGTCAAATTGGGAGCGAAATTTTAATGGGAGCTATACATAAATCTGAACCGATCTGACCTATTTTCACCATGTGTGTTTCTGGTTGAAATATAAGATGTTTTGCCAAATCTGAAGACGATCTGGAAGAATATGCGGTTTCTAGAGCGAAGAAAGTCAAATCGGGAGCGAAATTTGTATGGGAGCTATATATTAATCTGAACCGATCTAACACATTTTTACCGCTGGTGTTTCTAGTTTTAATATAAGATGTTTTGCCAATTTTGAAGAAAATTTGTTGTAATATGTGGTATCTAGAGTGAAAAGAGTCACATCGTGAGTGAAATTCATATGGGGGCTTGTCTAAATCTGAACTGATTTTCTTCAAATTAAATAGCGTTCGTCCTTGTACCGAAAAACTACGTTGTGCAAAGTTTCATTTGGTTCGGTGGAAAATTGCGACCTGTACTTTGATTACAAGAATAGATGGACAGACGGACGGATGGACATTGTTAAATCGATTCAAAAAGTGATTCTATGTCGATCGGTATAATTAATAATTTACGAGTTTAATTTATTTATTTACGAGTCTACGCAGCCAGAGCGAAGTATACACCGATTTCCATTATTCTATTTTATTGGTACCCTGTATTTCCCCTAAAGGAATGTACACACCGATTCTTATGATTCAAGCTGCAGCCATTTGGTTTGTACCAATTTTATCCCTTTTTCGAGATTTCCACTTAAATAGTACAAATTTAAAAAAAATCCCTTTTGTAAGTGCATACGCGGTTTGAGGGATGTACACAAAAAAATTCACGTTATTAGATATTGAGTTTTGATTGGTACCATTTTTATCCCTTTTTCGCATTTCTTACTTTATGACACGCATGCTCACTATAAAAGTATTGAACGCAATCATGGAAAATTGGACGTTCGAGCTCTTTAAATTTGACGGCGATCATGAATAAATACATCATACTTTCGTTATTTCAAGGAATTACAAACGGAATAAGAACATCCTATGGCAGAAGGTATAAAATATGTTTTAGGTTTAATAAGATTATACCAAGATTTTCAAATTTTAAATTCCTGCTGATTTTACTATTCAAATAAGAGTTACATTTATTCATATTTTATTAATTTAATATACTACTATTTGGTATCACTAACATCGAACAATAACAAATCAAGTTTTACAAATGATATGTACAATCAGTCAGTCATTCATTTGAGCAGCACAAACACATATACATATAAGACTTTTTATGTTGTACTACGCATTGAGATGCTGTTCCCCAGGAAACTACATCACAGACTGAGCAAGTAAGGAGGACATTGGGTTCACCGGCCCGAATCTTATCTAGAGTAAATTTCACAATATTACCGGCAGATTAAAGGCTGTTGATTTTACGGAGAAGTGTAACACCATATTAGGAAAATTTTTATGCAAATGTACCACACCCACCTACATTTACTATTTTAAAAATGTACATTGTGACGTTTCATTAGTGAAATATTGGAAAAGTTTAAATACTACTTTTCAAGACCACGACCAATTAAACGAAGAGGCTGCCAAAATGTTTATACAGGGTGACAGCACTCGACGATACAATTTTTAAAATTTGTATCCCTCTTCGCCCCTTTTTCCGGCTAAAGTACAATTTTGATAAAATCTACACATTCAGAGGAATTTCCGAATTTCATGACTTGAACTGCAACCGTTTGGTTGGTACCATTTCCCCCTCGTTCCCAATTTTCGAAAAATTCTACACAATCCAAATTTCATGATTTTAATTTGATTGGTAGCATTCTTATCCTTCTTTCTAAATTTTAATTTTAGTTTTCAGTACCGCAAAGTATCCATGTTTCCTTTCAATTTTATTTAAAAATCCGCTGCTGGCTGGGTTATAACAGCGTACCTTCTGGTTACTATAGCCCTCTACCACCGACCGCATCAGTTGTGAGTGGTGAGTCGCTAAACAAAACCATTTTATCCGATAGATTTGACAATAAGAAACTTAAGAAAATATTTATTTAATATAATCATATATATATATATATATATATATATATATATATATATATATATATATATATATATATAAGTGTGGTTATTATTTTTTTAATTTTCTTCGGGCCTACACGGATTTTTATGACGAAGGAGAAAATTATTACTACCGAGCTTTAAATATTGTAAATACACACATTTTAATTCGAAAAGGGGTTTAACAGGCCATTTTTATACACTCCACGAGAGTATTATGTCTTCGTGCATTTGTTTGTAACACCCAAAAGGAAGGGAGATAGACCAATTCTTAATTATACCGATCGGCTTAGAATCACTTTCTGAGTCGATTTAGCAATGTCCGTTTGTCTGTCTGTCCGTCTGTCCATCTATTGTTGTAATCACGATACAGGTCGCAATTGTAGCCGGAACCAAACGAAACTTAGCACAACAACGTTTTTCGGGACAAGGACGAACGCTATTTAATTTGAAGAAAATCGGTTCAGATTTAGATATATTCAGATATTTAGATACCACATATTTCAACAGATTTTCTTAAAAATTGGCAAATTGGCTTATAGTTCAACTAGAAACACCTGTGGTAAAAACGTGTTAGATCGGTTCATTTTTATACACTCCGCGAGAGTATTATGTCTTTGTGCATTTGTACGAATACGAATTTCACTCCCGATTTGACTCTTTTCACTCTAGATACCATAAATTGTTTCAGATTGTCTTCAGATTTGGCAAAACATCTTATTTTTCAACTAGAAACACCTGTGGTAAAAATGTGTTAGATCGGTTCAGATTTATATATAGCTCCCATAAAAATTTCGGTCCCGATTTGATTTTTTCCGCTCTAGAAACCAAATATTGTATCAGATTGTCTTCAAATTTGGCAAACTATCTTATATTTCAACTAGAAACGTCCATGATGAAAATGGGTCAAATCGGTTCAGATTTATATATAGCTCCCATACAAATTTCGCTCCCAATTTGACTTTTTCCGCTCTGGAAACCACAAATTGTATCAGATTGTCTTCAGCTTTGGCAAAACATCTTATTTTTCAACTAGAAACACCTGTGGTCAAAATGTGTTAGATCGGTTCAGATTTATATATAGCTCCCATACAAATTTCGCTCCCGATTTGATTTTTTCCGCTCTAGAAATCACATATTGTATCAGATTGTCTTCAAATTTGGCAAACTATCTTATATTTCAACTAGAAACGCCCATGATGAAAATGGGTCAAATCGGTTCAGATTTATATATAGCTCCCATACAAATTTCGCTCCCAATTTGACTTTTTCCGCTCTAGATACCACATATTTTAACAGATTTTCTTCAAAATTGGCAAAACATCTTATAGTTCAACTAGAAACACCTGTGGTAAAAATGGGCCAGATCGGTTCAGATTTATATATAGTTGCCACACAAATTTCTCTCCCGATTTCACTTTTCCCACTCTATAAACTACATATTTTAACAGATTTCTTTCAAATCTTTCAAAATATCTTATATTTCAACTAGAAACACCCATGGTGAAAATGGGTCAGATCGGTTCAGATTTATATATAGATCCAATACAAATTTCGCTCCCGGATAGACTTTTTCCACCCCAGAAACCACAAGTTTTCTCCGAATTTCTTTGAAGTGACCACCAAACGTTATATTTGAACTGGAAGAATTTATTTTGAAAGTTAGTCACTTTATTCCATGTTGGGATATAGCCCCGATACAAATATTCTTTTCGATTTGACAAATTGGACCAGGTCATATTAGCCTATGATAAGGAAACATACAAAAATTCTTCCCGTTTTCACTTTTTACCGAGTTGAATTGTATTCGGATAGAAAGTGGAGTGTATCGTATAGTCGGCCCGCCCGACTTTAGCCTTTCCTTACTGGTTATATATAGCTCCCATACAAATTTCGATCCCAATTTGAATTTTTCCGCTCTAGAATCCACATATTGTACCCAAATTTCTTTAAATTTGGCACAACATCTTATAATCCATCTAGAAACACATATGCAGAAATTAGGTAAGATCGGTTCAGATTTAGATATAGCCCCCATAAAAATGTCGCTCCCGATTTGACTTTTGCCGCTTTAGAAACCACATATTGTACACGATTTTCTTTACACGTGGCACAACATCTTATAATCGAACTAAAAACACCTGTGCAGAAATTGGGTTAGATCGGTTCAGATTTAGATATAGCCCCCATACAAATCTCGCTCACGATTTGTCATTTTCCGCTCTAGAAACCCCATATTGTACTCGATTATGTTTAAATTTGGCACAACATCTTACAATCCAACTAGAAACACTTATACAGAAATTAGGTAAGATCGATTCAGATTTAGATATAGCCCCCATACAAATGTCGCTCACGATTTGACTTTTGCCGCTTTAGAAACCACATATTGTACTCGATTTTCTTTAAATTTGGCACAACAGCTTATAATCCATGTAAAAAAACCTATGGTGAAAGTGGGTAAGATCGGTTCAGATTTAGATATAGCCCAAATACAAATGTTGCTCCCAAATGTTTAACCGATTTTGGCCAAACTATACATATTATATTTCACCTATTTCGTTCCAGATTTCAATATACCCCATACAAATGTCCTTTCGATTTAAAATTTTTTGTCAAACGTTTTCACTTTTTCACCGAATTAAATTGTATTCGGATAGAAAGTGGAATGTATCATAGAGTCGGCCCGCCCGACTTTAGCCTTTCCTTACTTGATTTTTTTGAGGTCGTATTGTACACATATTCCGATAACTCGATTTCGAAAAATTCTCAATTTCGCCCTTTTAGAATTAAAGTGACGATAAGTATTTCCACATTTTTGCTGATACCGTAGAAACTCTTGGCAATCCTACTCTGAAATTTTCAGATTGTTTAGAGCTATTTGCAGATATAAAAAAATAAGAACAAGTAGAAACGGCGTTATATATATATTATTATATACCCTCCACCATGGATTGCATTCCACAGAGGCTGCCGATTTTCGTAGAAGTGCAGTAATATTACAGGAAACTATATATTTTTAAATAGACAAACATAAAAACAAACATTGAAAAATTCATTTTTTCATCATTATTTTATAAATAAATATAATATTTTTATTATTTCAAACCACGCTTATAAAACAAGGGTACCAATAAATTTACATATCGAACATAGTGCAAAATAACCTAACATCATGATTCAACCAATTTTTGCCGTAAAAGTAAAAAATACGAATTTAGAAAAATCTTTTTATTTTTCGTGTCTATGCAGTCAGAGGACTGTATACACCGAATGCCATGATTCCAGCTGCGCCCATTTGGTTGGTACCATTTTTATCACTTTTTACTAGTTTACCCCCTTAAGAGTATGACTTTCTAGAATCTCTTCAATTTGCGTGTCTATCAATTTCGAATTTCATCATTCTAGCTGCAGTCGTTTAGTTGGTACCATTCTTATCGTAAGTACGAATTTGAAAAAAAAAATATTATTTGTGTCTATGCAGTCAGCGGAATGTATACTCCGAATTTCATGACTCTAGTGCGGTCATTTATCCCCTTTTTCCATTTTAACCCCAAAAAGTACGAATTTCGATAAATCCCTTCATTTAACGTGTCTACACAATCAGAGCAATGTATACACAGAATTTCATTATTCTAGGTGCAGCCGTTTGCTTGGTACCGTTTTTATCCCTCTATTCCCGTTTTACCCCTTAAAAGTACGAATTTGGAAAATACTTTTATATTATGTATCTACTCAATTAGAGGAATGTGCACTCCGAATTTCGTGTTTCTAGCTGTTGTCGCTTAATATGTACTATTTGTATCCCTTTTTGCCCCATTTCACCCCCTACGAATAAAAATCACTTTATGGTGCACGTTTTTTGTTATAGGGGGAATGAGCATACCCAATTTCAAGTAAATACAAGCAGACATATTGAAAAAATCGGGGTAGTTTCAGTCCTTGTAAGGGAATTTTCTTACCTTTGGGCCGATTTCTCCCACTTTCAATCCGTACCGATCTGCAACCATAAGACAAATTTAGGAGAAATTTGAACCTCCAAGCTCATTTCATTCGGAAGCTAGCGTGCTTTCAACAGACAGACAGACGGACATGCCTAAATCGTCTTAGAATTTTACCACGACCCAGAATATATATATTTTATGGGGTCTCCGTTGAATATTTCAAGGTGTTACAAACGGAATGACAAAGTGAATATACCCTCATCCTTAGGTGGAGGGTATAAAAAATGCTATTTAGTTGATTTTTTACGCCAAAAGCTAACAATACTCCCATAAAAAAATCAATGTCTTTAAAAGAACGAAAACTATGACTGGCGGAGTGAAAACTTTAATTACACGGGGAGCCATAGTTTTCAAAATTTATTAAAAAAATTGTCTAACACATATCTTGCTATACCAATCGCATTCTTCCAATTTCACCAAAATCAGACGGCTTCGAAGAATTCTCATGGGTTTAATAAGTAATTCCTCATTGTCGGCCATACAAGTTTCAGAGTTCGGTATCTTACCATTAATACTTGCTCAACAAATTCAACAAAAAATCTTTAAGAACCACCCTAATATATATTGCAAAGAAATATTAATGTCACTGTCCAACAAATTAATACTTTTTGATTGGAACAGAATTGTGATACTATAATTCTGAAAGGGTATGTTCAGTAGAACATTTGTGTAGAATAAACTTACAGTGCAGCTGGTCTGACTTTCTTTCTACAGTGGGTCAAAGTTTTCATTTTTTAGCCAAAGGGATCAATTTACTAAGTGAAAAAGTGTTGCAAAGTAAAGTCAAAGAGTATTCTTATTGTCAGAACTATATTGTGGGTCAATTTGACTTTTTTTTTAGAAAAAAAAAATCAAAAAAGTCATTTCAAAAAGGACATTAAGGATTAAAACATTCTACGAAAAAAATTGCTGGAAAAATTCAGGGGGGGTCAAAGAACCAAACTTGTAAATAAAGCTCTCCATGCTTAAATGGTAAACTTATACAAAATAATACTAGGGTCCATGTTTTTTGGCAGAGCGGTCTTTTTCGACAAAAAAAAATGGGTCTTTCGGTAGTGCACGGTAAACAAAAAATACAAATGAGATATTTCTGCAAAATTTTCAATTTCGCGGGAGATATGGCTAAAATAAGATATATTATTTTTTAAAATTTCTGGTTTTATTGGAAAGGTTGAACATTGCCAAAGCATTAAGAAGAATAATAGGGATATACACTTATATAGCGAAGCTTTATCGATAGCTGGACTGATTTCCCTTAGCGTCCGTTCTTTTGTCCTGAAAAAGTCCCTTCTGTCAAACATCATTGTCGTCACTGAACAATTTCGTCCTTCTGGACTAGCCAAGAGATTCTCTTCCAACGCGGTGTTACACATAAATGCACAAAACCACAAACCTGCTATGGAGGATATAAAAATATACGCATCCGGCATAAAGCAATTGTCTAGCGTAATTTGTATAACGTATTTCTATCACGATTGTCCGTGGATCTTTAGACAAAATTAATATGCGATAAATGCTTGATGGAAAGATTGAGCGATTGTTTGATTCAACATTAATATGCGAATCGCCGTCTCATTGATTTTCTCACTTGCCACGTCTCTTCGTTGTGCGTGCCTGAGTTTTTTTTTCTGTCTGAGTCACAGCGCAACACAGTGATTCGAATGTTAAAGATAATCTCCCCCATCTTCTCCCCTTTCTCTAATGTACGATTAAGACATTAAAGGTGATTACAAGGAAGCATTGAAGAATCAAAAGACACGGGTCTGCCTCAAAACATTCAATCTTAAGCGTTTTATCATTATCGTTGTTGTTAAAGATTAATGTTAATGTGTTTTGAAAAGAAAATAAATTGAGAAAATCTATGGGGTAATTTGAGAAATTTCGAAATTTTTATGCGACACCCTACTTCTTTGGATTTGATTTCAATTTGAAACAACTGTTTTGGTTTATATATATATAAAGAGTGATTTTTTTGAGGTTAGGATTTTCATGCATTAGTATTTGACAGATCACGTGGGATTTCAGACATGGTGTCAAAGAGAAAGATGCTCAGTATGCTTTGACATTTCATCATGAATAGACTTACTAACGAGCAACGCTTGCAAATCATTGAATTTTATTATCAAAATGCGTGCTCTGTTAAGAAAGTTCATCGCACGCTTCCATTTTATGGTCAGTTTAATCGACCCACTGAAGCGGCTATTCGGGCTATTGTGACTAAATTTCGCACCAAATTTACATTGTTGGACATTAAACCACCAACACGCTTACGTAGAGTACGAACTGAAGAAAATATCGCAGCTGTATCGGCCAATGTTAATGATGACCATCAATTATCGATTCGTCGCCGTTCGCAGCAATTGGGCCTCTGTTACTCAAAAACGTGGAAATGCCAAAATTGGACTAAGCGGATGGACCACTTGAGGCGCAGCCGCGGTCAACATTTAAATGAAATTATCTTCAAAAAGTAAATGTCATGGACCAATCTAACGTTTCAAATAAAGAACCGATGAGATTTTGCAAATTTTATGCGTTTTTTTTTTAAAAAAAGTTATCAAGCTCTTAAAAAATCACCCTTTATATATTAGAATCTCACATATATATCTATGTACTTGTATAAATCGTTGCAAGGACCACGGATATGTGTCCAACGTGATAAAATCTACAATGAAGGGAAGCAACAAGGCTGACCATGAGTAGAGCAACATGTTTGCGGTATGTCCAATGTCAGCACAATTGTCGTCCACCTCGTTGACATCGTGTTTCACATCAATGTTTGTCCGCTAGATTGCATGTCCTCGTGGCCGGATGTGTGTCCAATACCGGTCTGATGGCTTCTGTTGCTAATCCTTTTTCACCACCACAATCGCCACCACTACCCCTCCTTCCGTTGTTATCGTATCCTCAGCAATCTCGCATGTTTGTTCAATGGTTTTATGATAATTAGCAATTTGGCCACAGGTGTTGTACGTATCCAATCATAAATTAATGACAACAATTTATTTGTGATTAGTTGCAATTTAATATGTTAATTATGTTGCTGCGAATACTTATGTGGTACGAATCGAAATTGAACCACACTGGGTGGGGGATATCGGAAATGCCACTGAATGTTTAAATACTCGGGTTAATAGAATACATTGAATGCAATTTAGTATGAGCGAAAACCGCCAAAGGCTGCAACTGGATTGAGAATTTATTGAAATACGAATATGTAAATCTATTCAAATAAAATTATGATGTACATCTATAAGATGGAGGAGATTGCTGAAGGTGGCGCAAGTCTACAATATGGTGGTGTGGGTAAGTCCCACAAAAACCATAAGTTTCAATATTCATCCCCTTCGATTGTTATGAAATTTTAAACAAGCCAAACCATTATTATCGGCGGCGGCTGCGCTACTCAAAATGGGTCGGCGGCGGCGGCTTTCGGCTGATTTGGCGGCTCGTTTTTTGATTCGATCACCCCTATTTATTTCACAATTTTGGGAAAATGGAAGGAACAATTTGTATTGGTTATTATTTTTGACAAGTAGTTCAATATTTGTTAATATAAGCCAATATTTGCCAATGTTCTCATAATTTAATATTATTTTCCCAT
This sequence comes from Polietes domitor, assembly GCA_947397865.1. Lineage (NCBI taxonomy): Eukaryota > Metazoa > Arthropoda > Insecta > Diptera > Muscidae > Polietes > Polietes domitor. Next base: position 54,155,761 of record OX377622.1, on the reverse strand, counting down.
ACAATTATTTTTTTATTTATAATATGGATGAATTTAATAAATATATTTGCAATTGCAGCTTTTCATATGAGGCATATTTCACCAGACATCTTGAATATCATATCATTCATTCCAAAGAATGGTAAAGCTCTACCTACTTTGACACACTAAAGAAGCGCAATAGAGGAGCTGTTGTTTATTGTGTTTTATAGGAACATATGGCCACGCATACTGGAATTGACTTATATAAATGCGACTTTCAAATCAAAATACAATCTATAGACGTCATCATATCGAGCTCTTAGCGCGGAATTATCGTAAGCGACATTTTCTGAAAATATTTGTTATTGTTGAATTTAAAATTTTATGGGCTGATACATAAATAAAAATTGTTAACGTTTATATAAAAAAATCGCCCGCTAAAACTTTTATTTTATTTGTGGTGCTTCCAAGCTACAAGAGGAATGTCCGCAACAAATTTTAACTGTATGAAAATCAGAAATTTAATTAATAAGCCAAGGCTACCAATATTTGTATACTATGTATATATATAAAGGAAATAATACTTCAATTCATAAAGTAAATATAAGGGAGCAATCATAAATACCCTAAATATTGGGGGATAGAGAGCGTACTTTCAGCTACAGTCGTTTGGTTAGTTGTATTTCCATCCTATTTTAATTTCAAAAGTATAAATTTTGAAAATACCTCATCTCTCACGTACGCAGTATAAGACAACATCACGATTCTACCATTTTTTGACGTAAAAGCAACAAAATAAAGTACGAATTTGGAAAAAAATATTTTACGTGGCTATGCAATCAGAGGAATGTATACACCGAATTCCATGATTCTATCAGCGGCCATTTTGTTGGTACCATTTTTATTCCCTTTTTCCAATTTTGCCCCCCCCCAAGAGTACGACTATCTAAAGTCTGTTTATTTTACGTATCTACATAATTAGAGGGATGTATACACCGAATTTCATCATTCTAGCTGTATTCTTTCAGTTGGTACTATTTTTATCCCCTGTAGCCATTGTATCCCATGAAAGCACGAATTTGGAAAAACGTTTTATTTTTCGTGTCTACGCAGTCAGAGGAATGTATACTCCGAATTTTATGATTTTAGCTGCGGTCATTTGGTAGGTACTATTTTTATCCCCTTTTTCCATTTGAACCCCAAAAAGTACGAATTTTGGAAAGTTCTTTCATTTGACGTGTCTACGCAATCAGATGAATGTATACGTCGAATTTCATTATTCTAGGTGCAGTCATTAGGTTGGTACTATTTTTATCCCTCTATCTCCATTTAACCCGTTAATGTACGAATTTAGAAAAAATACTTTTATATTATGTATCTACTCTATTAGAGGAATGTACGCGCCAAATTTCGTGTTTCTATCTGTTGTCGTTTGATAGGTACCATTTTTATCCCTTTTTGTACCATTTCGCCCCATACAAATAAAAACACTCTATGGTGCCCTTTTATGCTATAAAGGGAATGCGCATTGCAAATATCAAGTAAATACAAACTAATATGTTCAAAAAACAGGCTGAAATACTCTAAATATTAGGGGTATTTTCAGTCCTTGTTAGGGCCGATTTCGCCCACTTTCAATCCCAACCGATCTACAACCATAAGACACATTTAGGAAAAATTTGAACCTCCTAGCTCATTTCGTTCGGCCGCTATCGTGCTTTCAACAGACAGACAGACAGACGGACAGACGGACAGACGGACATGGCTATATCGTCTTAGAATTTTACCACGACCCAGAATATATATACTTTATGGGGTCTCCGATGAATATTTTAAGGTGTTATAAACGGAATGACAAAGTGAATATACCCCCATCCTGGAGGTGGAGGGTATAAAAAAAATATATATATATTCATACTTGTGCGGAAGAAAATTTACTAGCGTTTAAGAAAGAAAATAATGCAGATTTTTTTGTATGGAAAAATTCCATTTAGGAAGTTTTTACTTAAAAATGTGATTATCACTTCAGATAAATTAAATAAATGTAATTAAATTTATGCCATGTTCCTCATACATTCAAGTATAAATGAACTTATAAAAAATACTTCAGTTTGTTTAGAAAAATACATGAATAGTAGTCTAAAAAGCAATTCTCGTTCGTTAGCCCAGACTTTCTTCATAAGTACTTCAAGCATTACTCAAAACAATCATGCGAAGGCGCCTACCTAGCCTCCGCAGCAGCCATGGTGAAATATCTCAACTCTTTATGGTATGAGTAAGATGAAACGTTTGAGAGCTACAGTGGCAGACAAAAGTCAACATACGACCCACATTTTTGCGTTTTAGCGAGTTCCAAAAAATATTTGAAAAAAGTAATGATGCGGTTTTGTTTGAAATCGTTTTTTATTCATATAACAATAACAAAATGCTTTACTTCAATATAAACTTAAAAGATATTGGCAAAATAAACAAAAAACACCTTGACAAAAGTCTACATACGACATAGCATCCCATGCTTTACGTCATTTTTTTATAATGTACTTTAAAGGAGAATTGACGAAACTTGTATTGTCATTTGTCTTGTGCTTGCTCTTCTTTAAATAAATATAATTCAAGAAACATTAGTCCGCGAAAATGGCTTCTCGTAAAGAAATTGCAACTGATATTCGAAATTTAGTAATAAAATGCAGAAACGAAAGGAAATCTTTAGGCGAAATAGCTAAAATGGTTAATTTAAGTAAATCAACTGTCCAAACTATATGCAAAAACTTCGAAAATACGGGTACTGTTGAAAATAAGCCCAGAAGTGGGCGTCCAAAAAAACTTAGTCGACGAGATGAAAGCTTTATTTTAAAAGAAGTTAATGAAAACCCGAAAGTGAATGCTACAATGTTGTCCAAACAACTCGCAGAAAGGTCGGATACAATTGTACATCCAAGAACAATTCAAAGAAGTCTGAATAATAATGGTTTCCGAAGCAGAACGCCACGCAAAAACCTCTTATAAGTGAAAAGAATCGTAAGCTTCGCCTTGAATTCGCCCAGCAACACTTGGACAAGGGATTAGACTTCTGGAAGCGGGTTTTATTTACGGACGAGTCGAAGTATAATATATTTGGAAGTGACGGGAGAGCCAAAGTATGGAGAAAAGCGAATACGGCAATGAATCCGAAGAATTTACTTGCTACGGTAAAGCATGGTGGTGGCAACGTAATGGTTTGGGGTGCCGTCGCGGCGTCTGGAGTTGGAAATCTTGCGTTTATTGAGGGTAACATGGATCGCTATCAATATAAATCCATATTGGAACAAAATCTGAAGGCATCGGTCGATAATTTAAACCTCGGAGAGCGCTGGATTTTCCAACAAGATAACGATCCGAAGCACACAGCCCAATTTGTTAAAGATTGGCTGATTTACCATGCTCCAAGACAACTTTATTCGCCGCCACAAAGCCCCGACCTGAATATTATTGAACATGTGTGGGAGATTCTGCAACGCAGGATCCGAAAACATCGCATAACTAGCGCCCAAACGCTAAAAAACAAGCTGGAAGAGGAATGGCGACAAATATCACCTGCGGAATTGGAAAACTTAGTTGCATCAATGCCCAGACGATTGCTGGCTGTTGTAGATGCTCATGGTGGACCAACAAAATATTAAATTATATAATAGTATCATTTTGTCACGTTAAATTGCATTTTTATGTCTCATCTCAAACCGTATGTAGACTTTTGTCAAGGTTTTTTCTGCGTATTCTGTTAATATCTTTTGTGTTTATATTGAAGTAATGCATTATGTTATTGTTATATGAATAAAACACGATTTCAAACAAAACCGCATCATTACTTTTTTCAAATATGTTTTGGAACTCGCTAAATCGCAAAAATGTGGGTCGTATGTTGACTTTTGTCTGCCACTGTATATCATGTTGACATTTTTCATATGAGTGTTGCATACTCTGAAGCGAAATAATTTATTTCAATTATCAGTATAAACGTAGTCAGGCTGAATACAAATTTACTTGGTTTAAGGAAAATTTTAGTCAGGCTGAGTACAAATTTACTTGGTTCAAGGAATAATTTCCGAAAAATTTCCTCAGATTGAGTATAAATTTACTTGGTATGATTACAAATTTACTTAGTTTGAGTAGCAACTTACTTGGATTGTTGAAAAAATCGGAATATTTTTCTCAGTTTGAATATAAATTTACTTGATTTGAGTAAAATTTCTTAAAAATTTTTCTCAGATTAAGTAACGATTTACTTGATTTGAAGAAAAATGTTCCTCAGTTTGAGTAAATTTTACTTGCTTTGAGGAAAAGTTGAACTGGAATCAAGTTCAAAGAATGTCCTATTTTCAAGGAAAAGTTTGTACTTGATGTGAGAAATTATTGCCTTGGCGCTATACAAAGTTCAATTTTCCTCAGTTTTAGTACATATTTACTTAATACGTGACATACTTTTTTCTGAGTGTAGCTCTAAATTATTGTCTTTTTGGAGAACACAAAGCCTTTTTGTATGATTTGTGCCTTATATGCAATAATTTAATATACTTCTTGGACTATTCGTATATTAAGCCAAATACTATATACATGGTTTTGGTATCATTTCCCTATTATTGTGGGTAAACGTTAACATTTATTTAATTCAAATAGTGGGAAATTTGACAAAGAAACATAATATTTAGCTTAAATAGTGATCAAAATGGGCACATTGCCCACAATTCTATAGAGTTAAAGAGTAAACAAGTAAAAACGGCGTTAAGTTTGGCCGGACCGAACTTTATATACCCTCCACCATGGATTACATTCCACAGAGGCTTTCGATTTCCGTAGAAGTGTAGTAATATTACAGGAAAATATATTTTATTTTTTATTGATATAGCCAAGCCAAAACAAATAAAAATATAGAAAAAATAATTTTATAAATAAATATAATATTTTTATTATTTCAAACCACGCTTATAAGGCAAGGCTACCAATACGTTTTTTTTTTTTTTTTTTTTTCACTGAACCAACACTCAGGGGATGTCCCCTATAAATGCAGTGCATTGCGTTGGTGGAAGGAAGATCAGGTATGGGAAGGAGGAAAGAGGGAGTAGTGTCTTTTGACATCTGTTTTGAATCTCTGAATGTCGTAATTGGAGGGAAAGATATTTGCCGGAAGTCGATTGCACATACGGATAGTACGGGCGAAGAACGAATTTATTCTGTAATGTGTAGTGCGGCCGGTTGTCCAATCGACAACAAATGGGTGAGCGTTCCTGGAGAGTCGCGTATCTCTACCGAACGTTCTCACGGGCGGTATGAGATCACGAATTTCCGAAGAACAAACACCATGAAAGTATCGATAGAACAATGACACACAACCAACATTACGACGGTGTTCAAGGGAGACAATAGAATTGGATATCCTACCATCACCTATCAACACCATCGCCCTCCTCTGGACACGGTCAAGTAGCTCCAGTGATGAAGCTGGAGCACCCGACCATATATGGGAGTTGTATTCCATCTTTGGTCTGATGTAGGTAGTGTAGATATTGAGAAGATCAGAGGGTGTGAAATATTTCTTACATCTTTTTAAAAAGCCTAAACATTTGAAGGCATCTTTCGACACATCAAATACATGTTTTGTCCAACGAACATCACGTTGTATTTTCATGCCGAGAACATCGAGAGCATCTGATTGCTCAATATCTACACCGTTCATTAAAATCGACGACACTGTTGGATCAGTGAATCGCTTGTGAGACAACAAGGAGCACTGGGTCTTACGTGCATTAAAATCTACTCTATTCACTCGACCCCATTCAGAAATGGCCAACAAATCCTGGCTAAGTGACTCATCCATCAATCGCCTTTTATCCTCAATTTCTTGACGACTTGGTCTATGATCGAATGAGTATGAATGACAGAGGTTGCTGTCATCCGCGAATGAGTATATTGGATTCGAAGTCCGATCCAAGAGGTCGCCGATGAAAATAAGAAAAAGGGAGGGGGAAAGGACAGAGCCCTGTGGTACTCCTGCGGTTAACCTATGCTCGTCGGATGAGAACCCATCTACAACAACACGTATAGTGCGATCTCTGAGGAAGCTCGATATAAATCGAGAGAAGTCACTACCAACACCAAAAGCGATAAGCTTTGATATGAGTGCGCCGTGCCAAACTCTATCAAAGGCCTTGGAGATATCTAGAGCAACGACCTTACTCTCACCAAGCTGGTGAATAGAACGATTCCAATTTTCGGATAGCAGTGTCATCAGGTCTCCCGTAGATCGATTCCTACGGAAGCCATACTGTCGATCATTAAGTAAGTCATTAGTTTCTAAATACCTCACAAGATGGTGGTTAACCATACTCTCCATAACCTTAAGTAAGTCATTAGTTTCTAAATACCTCACAAGATGGTGGTTAACCATACTCTCCATAACCTTCGAGAGCGCTGAGCAAATCGCGATCGGTCGATAGTTTGCAGGGTTATTAGCCTCACCTTTTTTAGGGATGGGCTGGATGTTCGCAATCTTCCAACACGCTGGGAAAACTCCTGCACGGTATGCAAGGTTGAAAAGATTGCGAAGGGGACGGGCAAGCGTCGAAGAGCACTTACATAGGACAAGTGCTGAAATGCCATCCGGGCCTGGAGATTTATTTACGTCGAGATTTGCGAGAACCCTTTTAACTCCACGTGTTCGAAAAAATATCTGAGGCATGGAACTAGATATATTTTCGATCACGGGGAGTGGTTGATTGCTTTCCGGCAAGGAAGAATTCCTTGCAAACATTTCAGCCAATAGGTTAGCTTTGTCAACCGGGTCAGTGAATATCTGGTCATCTTTAACAAGAGTTGGGATAGATGAGGAGTTATCCTTTACTCTTCTCACAAATGACCAAAAGCTCTTACTTCCCCTAGGAGAAGCAATAACTTTGGCACGAAGACGTTGTTCGTACAGAAACTTTTCATGTCTAAGTACCCTGGCACACATGGTTCTTGTCTGCTTGCGTAGCAGATCAGTTGTGGCATTTTTATTTAAACGCCATTTCCTGAACGCTTCCTCTTTGGATCTGACAGCAGTCTTGCATGTCTGGTTAAACCAACTTTTATTAGATGGTTTATCCGAAATAACTTTAATTGGAATAAATGATTTCATTCCAATCAAGATAATATTTTCAATCATTTCAGCCGCAGCATCTATATCGCTATTTAGAAAACAAAGTTTCCAATTGAAATGCTGGAAAAAGTTGTTGAGCTCGGCCCAACGTGCCTTTTCGTATATATATATTGTCCGCTTTGGGGCTGGGGTCGAAGCGACACGAAGAGCGGAATACGAAAAGGATGCTGAAACAATACAGTGATCCGAATTACCAAGAGGTGCTAGAACGTTAACTTCATACATTTCAGGGTGTGATGTTAAAAAAAGATCAAGAATGTTAGAGTGTTGCCCTTGGACACACGGAATGTGAGTCGGTTCATTCACTAGTTGCGTCAAATCATTATGCGCGGCAAAAAGCTCGGCGTATTGACCCTCCGGTGTTGAGTGACTCGAATGGGCAAGCCAAGAGGAATTATGGACATTGAAATCGCCAGCAACCACAATTTCACTGTCAGGACAATCCTCTAAAATTTTTGTAATTGAATCGGAAAGGGCGTCAAAGCCATTTAGGGATACCTCCCTTTCCGCGTTTGGACTTCTATACACGAATCCGAAATGTAGTACGTGTGTTCCAATCTTGAATTTAACCCAAAGGGAGTTAAATTCTGGATTTTCTGAGTTTAAGTCTTGCTGGCTCTGGAACACTATGTCGTTACGTACGTATACCAAAAGACCTCTGTGGGGGATAAAGAGGGATAGGGTGTGATACCCAGGTACGTGAAAATCCTGTGGATCAGAACCCTCACACACCTGGGTCTCACAAAGAGCAAAAACATCAGGCCGATGGAAATGTACATGAGCGTACACGGCAAAAAAATTCGCTCTCAGCCCTCGTATGTTGGCAAATTGTATTTTAAACTTACCAACCATTAGAACAGACAAAAAGAAAAAACAAAACAAAGTCAATATGCAACAACAGTTGCCAAACTCCTCTCCCTGCCGTTGCTGTATTCACCCAATGCTCAGTGTTATGCCTTAAGCATTGGGCGAACAACGACAAGAAGAAACCAGTAAGGAAAGGCTAAAGTCGGGCGGGGCCGACTCTATGATACACTCCACTTTCAACCCGAATACAAATCAATTCTGTGAAAAAGTGAAAACGGGAAGGTTTTTTGTATCCTGTAAATGTATGAGTTTGACAAAAAATTTTATATCGGAAAGGACATTTGTATGAGGATATATTGAAACCTGGAACGAAATAAGTGAAATATAAAATGTATAGTTTGGCCAAAATCGGTTAAACTTATGGGAGCAACATTTGAAATTGGGCTATATTTAAATCTGAACCGATCTTACCCACTTTTACCATAGTTTTGTTTAGTTAGATTATAAGATGTTGTGCGAAATTTAAAGAAAATCGAGCACAATATGTGGCTTTTAAAGCGGCAAAAGTCAAATCGGGAGCGACATTTGTATGGGGGCTATATCTAAATCTGAACCGATCTTACCCAATTTCTGCATAGTGTTTCTAGTTGGATTATAAGATGTTGTCCCAAATTTAAAGAAAATCGAGCACAATATGTGGCATTTAAAGCGGAAAAAGTCAAATCGGGAGCGATATTTATATGAACCGATCTTACCCAATTTTTGCATAAGTGTTTCTAGTAAGATTATAAGATGTTGTGCCAAATTTAAAGAAAATCGAGTACAATATGTGGTTTCTACAGAGGAAAATGTCAAATCGGGAACGACATTTGTATGGGGGCTATATCTAAATCTGAACCGATTTGACCTATTTTCACCATAGATGTTCTTAGTTTAAATATAAGATGTTTTGCCAAATCTGAAGACAATCTGATACAATATGTGGTTTCTAGAGCGGAAAAAGTCAAATCGGGAGCGAAATTTGTATGGGAGCTATATATAAATCTGAACCGATCTGACCGATATTCACCATGGGTGTTTCTAGTGGAAATATAAGATGTTTTACCAAATCTGAAGACAATCTGATACATTATGTGGTCTCTAGAGCGGAAAAAGTCAAATCGGGAGAGAAATTTGTATGGGAGCTATATAAAAATCTGAACCGATCTAACACATTTTTACCATAGGTGTTTCCAGTTACAATATAAGATGTTTTGCCAATTTTAAAGAAAATCTGTTGTAATATGTGGTATCTAGAGTGCAAAGAGTCAAATCGCGAGTGAAATTCGTATGGGGGCTATATCTAAATCTGAACCGATTTTCTTCAAATTAAATAGCGTTCGTCCTTATCCCGAAAAACGTCGTTGTGCAAAGTTTCATTTGGTTCAGTCTACAATTGCGACCTGTATCGTGATTACAAGAATAGATGGACGGACGGACGGACAGACAGACAGACAGACAGACAGACGGACATTGCTAAATCGACTCAGAAAGTGATTCTAAGACGATCGGTATAATTAACAATGGGTCTATCTCGTTTCCTTTTGGGTGTTACAAACAAATGCACAAAGACATAATACTCTCGTGGAGTGTATAAAGAGTGCCAACTGCACTGCACGAATGTGATGGGGGGAGGGAAGGGAAGGGGACAACGCACACACTATGGAGCGGACAGAAAATGTGTGGTCAGTTGTGTGTGGCTGCTGTTGAGATTTTGTTGTTGTTCCGCTGATGCTGTAGTTGTTGTTGTTTGGTAGTTGGATGGTTGTTTTGGTCGGCGCGGCGCGATGTTTTGTTGTTGGTTGTTTTTCATTTTTTTGTTATTATGATTTTGTTATTTGTTATTTGTGATTTGTGAAATTTTGTTCTATTTTGTTTTTTTTTTCTTTTATTTTAACACAGAACTGAACGGCACACAACACGGACGACAGAGAAACACATGTGCATCGGACGACGGACTGACAAACACTCACTTTATGACGATCAAGAATATATATACTTTATAGGGTCTCAAGTCGATATTTCAAGGTGTTACAAACGGAATGACAAAGTTAGTATACCCCATCCTGGAGGAGGAGGGTATAAAAACTTCAGATTTCGTTAAAAACGTTAAAATAACATTTTTGCTTCCCGGCCATACAACGATGCCAGTTGATTCTAAACACTCTACAATTGAATCATTTTGTAAAGGAAGAATAATTTGGGCCCCTTCAGAGTGGCCGACCATAATTACAAACTCCCGCCCGATACCGAAGTGTTATGAAAGTATTTTACTAAATCATTTAGATTTTAAGGACTGGAATTCATTTTCTACAGCATTTCTAGCGCCAAATATTAAAATAAAATTTAATTGTTTGAGATCGGCACATTTTGAAAAACTGGGATTTTGCGCAGAATTTAAATATGGGTATTTTGCAGATAGTAGGGTGGATGAAATGAATATTAATTTGATTATTCGTTCAAAGAAAAATTTAATATCGATATTACCTAAAAACTTTTATATGAAATTTAACTATTAATCATAGGAATTCAAATGTGTCTAAAATAGTTTTTTATTAACGGTTTGAATTACTTTATTGTTCATTTTCATAAAAGTATTGTTATCTATTTTATTATGTTGTTTTAATATTTTTTTTATAATAAAAAGTGTGTTTTACTAGGTTTAATCGTAAAAAATTTATAGCGTAAGCGCCACAGTTTTTTCAGTATTTGTAGCCGCAAGTACAATATTTTTATCGCAAGCGCCAAAATTACAGTATGATGTAAACAAACGATCAATTTTTAATAAAAATTCGTTGGGTACGGCGGAATTAAAACATTTTGCATTAAAACATATTTCATTTTACGCAAATATTTCAAAATAATCAATAAAAACCGATAAACAATAAAAACTCGATTTAGTGGGATACCAAATTCAAAGAAAGATCCATATATTTCTCAGTGGAAGGTTGTCTAAGTCGACAGTTATATTTTCTTTTGTGATTTTAAGTGTATAGTGGTTCAGAGTCAAAATTCAATAACTTTTGTTCTAGTAAACATCTTTTAGTTCTATAAAAAATTGATTTTAGGTAATTCCTGGGGTTATTTTGAGATATAAACATTGAAAATCGGACAATCGCATTTATTTTAGAAATTCACCCAACTACGGAGGGGGTATATTCATTTTGTCATTCCGTTTGTAACACCCTGAAATATTCATCGGGGACTCCATAAAGTAAAGAGTGATTTTTTTGAGGTTAGGATTTTCATGCATTAGTATTTGACAGATCACGTGGGATTTCAGACATGGTGTCAAAGAGAAAGATGCTCAGTATGCTTTGACATTTCATCATGAATCGTCTTACAAACGAACAACGCTTGCAAATTATTGAATTTTATTATCAAAATGCGTGCTCTGTTAAGAAAGTTCATTGCGCGCTTCCATTTTATGGTCAGTTTAATCGACCCACTGAAGCGGCTATTCGGGCTATTGTGAATAAATTTCGCACCAAATTTACATTGTTGGACATTAAACCACCAACATGCTTACGTAGAGTGCGAACTGAAGAAAATATCGCAGCTGTATCGGCCAGTGTTAATGATGACCACCAATTTTCGATTCGTCGCCGTTCGCACCAATTGGGTCTCTGTTACTCAAAAACGTGGAAATGCCAAAATTGGACTAAGCGGATGGACCACCTAAGACGCAGCCGCGGTCAACATTTAAATGAAATTATCTTCAAAAAGTAAATGTCATGGACCAATCTAACGTTTCAAATAAAGAACCGATGAGATTTTGCAAATTTTATGCGTTTTTTTAAAAAAAAAAGTTATCAAGCTCTTAAAAAATCACCCTTTATATATATTCTGGGTCGTGGTAAAATAAGACCATCTAGCCATGCCCGACTGTCCCTCTATCTGGCTGTCTGTCTGTTGTTGCTGATCAGTTGGGATTAAAAGTGGGCGAAATTACCTAATATTTAGACTACTTAGGCATTTTATACCCTCCACCTCCAGGTCCTATAAAATATATATATTCTTGATCGTCATAAAATTCTAAGACGTCCGTCCGTCTATTGAAAGCACGCTAGCATCTAAACGAAAGGAGCTAGGACGTCCAAATTTTCCATAGATCGGTTGCTGAGACATAATTGAGGTTCTATGCCGTTAATGTGCCGAATTATCTCATCTTTTAGCTCTTGAATTGTTGCTGGCTTATCGATCTTTCAAATAACCCCAAAGAAAGAAGTCCAACGGTGTCGAATCACATGATCTTGGCGGCCAATTGACATCGCCACCACGTGAGATAACACGGCCATTGAATTTGTCGCGCAAAAGAGCCATTGTTTCTTTAGCTGTGTGGCATAAAAAGTTCGTTATCATCTCACGATAGCGAAGACCATTCACAGTAACTGCCTGACCGGCCTCATTTTGGCAAAAATACGGCCCGATGATGCTGCCAGCCCATAAACCGCACCAAACAGTCACTCTTTGTGGGTGCATTTGTTTTTCGACAATCACTCTTGGATTATCATTCGCACAAATGCGGCAATTCTGCTTATTGACGAATCCACTGAGGTGAGAATGTGCCTCATCACTGAAGATGATTTTTTTCGAATTGCAATTTGATTTGAACGCCCATTTTCATAATAAGCCTGAATAACTTTAACACGTTGCTCGATTGTGTATGGTTCAAATTGAGTTAGTCTGAAATTGAGAAAAATCAAATGAAATGCCGAAAAAAACTTGACGTTTATGTGTGGTTCACATTCAATTTAACCTCTAACCTCTAATTTAACCTATAATGAAGCAATGCAATTTATTTAAAACATTGCGCATAAGTATGCCTTATAGTTTGAAGTTATAAACATATATAGTAAGTGCATAAAAATATCAGAATTTTCATAATATGGTTCCGCGCTTTTATGTAAAGTCGACAGCCACTTATCTGCCGGTAATACTTTGGTAAGCACTCCGTGGTGGAGCGTTTATAAAATTCGGCCCGGCCGTCAATACCCAGCAAAAAGAGAGCATCCAAAGAAGTGAAAAAGATGTTCATCTTGTGATTCGGAAGTAGTGAAAATTGGGATCTTCACCAATGAATTTAACATGGAGTTGTCATAGGGGGGATGTCCTTTATTTTGAAAGACTTACAAGTTATTTTAAAGTGTCGCAAGGGAACCATTTTTTCACTAGTTTACATTTCTGTTTTAAACAAGTAAGGAAAGGCTAAAGTCGGGCGGGGCCGACTATATGATGCACTCCACTTTCCAACCGAATACAATTCAACTCGGTAAAAAAGTGAAAACGGGAAGAATTTTTGTATGTTTCCTAATCATAGGCTAATATGACCTGGTTCGATTTGTCAAATCGATAAAAATATTTGTATCGGGGCTATATCCAAACATGGAAAAATGTGACTAACTTTCACAATAAGTTCTTCCAGTTCAAATATAAGGTGTTATGCTCACTTTGAAGAAATTCGGTGAAAATTCGTGGTTTCTGGGGCGGAAAAAATTAAATCGGGAGCGAAATTTGTATGGGAGCTATATATAAATCTGAACCGATCTAACATATTTTTACCACAGGTGTTTCTAGTTGAAATATAAGATGTTTTGCCAATTTTGAAGAAAATCTCTTGTAATATATGGTATCTAGAGTGAATAGAGTCAAATCAGGAGTGAAATTCGTATGGGAGCTATATGTAAATCTGAACCGATCTGACCCATTTTCACTATGGGTGTTTCTAGGATAAATATAATATATTTCGATTAATTTGAAGAGGATCTGTTTCTAGAGCGGAAAAAGTCAAATCGGGAGCGAAATTTGTATGGGAGCTATATATAAATCTGAACCGATCTGACCCATTTTTACCACAGGTGTTTCTAGTTGAAATATAAGATGGTTTGCCAATTTTGAAGAAAATCTGTTGTTATATGTGGTATCTAGAGTGAAAAGAGTCAAATCGGGAGTGAAATTCGTATGGGGGCTATATCTAAATCTGAACCGATTTTCTTAAAATTAAATAGCGTTCGTTCTTATCCCGAAAAACTTCGTTGTGCAATGTTTCATTTGGTTCTGTCTACAATTGCGACCTCTATCGTGATTACAAGAATATATGGACGGACAGACAGACAGACAGACAGACAGACAGACGGACATTGCTAAATCGATTCAAAAAGTGATTCTAAGTCGATCGGTATAATTTACAATGGGTCTATCTCTCTTCCTTTTGGGTGTTACAAACAAATGCACAAAGACATAATACTCTCGTGGAGTGCATAAAAATCGGTCGCTACCGGGGGTAGAAGAGCGGACACTCTCGTTGCTACTACGGCGCTCTAACCATCTCAGCTATCCTCTGTTGTGAGTGCTGAATAACTAAAGCAAACCATTTTGTCCGTTAGAACTGACAATAGGAAACTTAACAAAATATTAATTTAGTATGAATTAATATATAACGGAAATTAATATTAAATTAAATTAGCATTATATAAATTAACACTACCTTATTGTACTGATATTATGTAAAGGGTGTTTTTTAGCTATTATCTTTTTGGCAACACTGGTTTAAACAGCTGACGCACGTTTCGTGTTTTGTTTCAATGTCAAACATCTTCAGTTTGGTCTATAATTTAACCATGAATCGTCTTACAAACGAACAACGCTTGCAAATTATTGAATTTTATTATCAAAATGCGTGCTCTGTTAAGAAAGTTCATAGCGCGCTTCTTCCATTTTATGGTCAGTTTAATCGACCCACTGAAGCGGCTATTCGGCCTACTGTGACTAAATTTCGCACCAAATTTACATTGTTGGACATTAAACCACCAACACGCTTACGTAGAGTGCCAACTGAAGAAAATATCGCAGCTGTATCGGCCAGTGTTAGTGATGACCATCAATTACCGATTCGTCGCCGTTCGCAGCAATTGGGCTTCTGTTACTCAAAAACTTGGAAATGCCAAAATTGAACTAAGCGGATGGACCATTTGAGGCGCAGTCAAGGTCAACATTTGCATGAAATAATCTTCAAATATTAAATTATATGGACCGTACTATCGATTCAAATAAAGATTTCATGCATTCTTCTGAATTTTATGTGTGTTTTTTTTTGAAAAACTTTCCTATACCTTTTAAAAAATCACCCTTTTGTATGTGTGTATTAATAAAAATGAAATATATTAAGGACATTTTTAAGGCAATAAATTTGTATTTTTTTAAAGCAAAAATTTTTAAATTGTTAAAATTATAAAAAATTAATTTTAATTAAATTAAAATAAATTTTAATTAATTTTAACAATTTATTTATAAAAGTAATAAAAAATAACAAAACAAGTTTTTTCCCGAGCCACGATTCGAACCCGAGGCCTTCCTGGTGCAAAGCGGACACCTTACCTCTGACCCCATACTAAAAAGTCATTACCATTCACTTGTGAAAATGCTTTCGTAAAATGCTACGGGATAATAACATTTTATCGACTTTTTTGGAAGTTTTAAAGAACTTCCCCAAAAGCAGGAAAATGAACATTTTTATTTTGATATGCGATTAAAATGTGCTTCCTATGGAAGTACTTCCAATTTTTTTTGCTGGATAGTTATTGGCGGTATTTTCAATTCCCCCGTTTCGCCCATTTTAAATTAAAATTTCGTTATCTTACGCCTCCATAGTGTAGTGTACATACCTAATTTCATTATTGAAATCACAGAAGATTGGCTGCAACAGTTTTATCCATTCATGGTCCCATTTCACTCTCTGAAATTATGAGTCAAATATCAAGTAAATACAAGACAGAAATCTTCAAAAATGTGGCCATTTTCAGTCCTTGTCAGAAAAAAACGTTCTCTTTGGACTGATTTCGCCCAGTTGTCTTTTTTTGTTGCCCTCAAAATTATTTACAACTGGCCATGATCTATGAAACAATATTCCCCAAGTTTGGATGCCCTACATACGATATGTTTTCCCTACTAATAACTCCCTAATGGACCACACTCTAATTTTCTTTATTTAAATATCAAAAGCAAGCATAAATTTTGATGTGCTTCTTTATGTGATAAACCAAATTTGTTTAACAAACAATAAAAAACAGAACGATGGAGACTGTAATGACTTCCACAAGATTTGCTCAGCGTTTAATGCGCTCAAGTCAGACCAAAGCCGTTCGGTATATTTGCGATTTATCCTTTTGTGTATATGTATGCGTATGTCAGAGAGTGAAAGTGTGTGCATGTGTGCTTGCCACAAACACCCATAGAGGTCAGTCTGCCGGAGGAAGGAGAGAAGAAGAGGAGAGGAAAAAAGGATATGGTCATAAAATTACAAAAATGAAAAGCAACAAAATGAAAAGGAATGGATGGGATGGGGTCGAACGTTGAAATGGACGACAAAAACCCTAATGAACATTAGGATCAGCAAAACATTGAAAAATAAATGGTAAACACAGTCACCCAGCTAGCCAGCCAGCCAGCCATCCAGCCACTTACATCTACATCTACATGGCAAAGGACAATCGAAGGGATGGAAAGACAGCTATCCCAAGAGCAGCAAGCAAACATCCCAAACGATGGCGTTAATAAAGTCCCGTTTGAATCGAATATTGAGAGATATCGATACATGCATCAGGACAATAACAAACAAACAAACACACAAAAAACGGCATTGGCAACGGAAGGACATGGCATATCAATAACAAACGACGACAAAGCAACTGAAAAGAAAAAAGCAGGCATTATTCTTTGGTCGTTTTATGGAGTGATAGACAGGGGGGCATAGTGGAACCGAAGCACAAAGGCGAGGAATACTACAACGAAACAAGTTAGAGGGGGTCTTGAGCTTCTCGGAGATGAATTATTATTTTATATTACTTAAATTTCATCATTTATCCAATTACCAGAAACTCATAATTTAAATTTTCCTTATTTTTGCAGGATCTTTCAGACTTGTACTTTCAGGACCAAAAGTGGAAAAAATGGGAGAATACGCCAAAACTAAAAGGATTTTCCGGAATTCGTACTTTTAGGGTTAAATTGCCGAAAGGGAATAAAATTGTTACCGACTAAATTGGTGCGACAAAAATTATAACATTTTGTGCGTATTGATTTGACTGCGTAGACACGAAAATTAAATAGATTTTTATTTTAAGATTATAGTGGAGGAAAAGGGATAAAATGGGTATCGACTAAATTACCGCAGCTAGAATCATAAATTTTTTTATTTTTTATTTATTTATTATGAATTACAATACAAGGTAAATTTATACAGTTGAACTTCGATTAACCGTGATTATCTATTAACCGTGAAGCTGAGTGGTTGATTTTTTACCTCTATTAACCGTGATTTACCTCTATTATCCGTGATGCACATGTCCATATGACTGCTTGTTTGTTTTTTTCGTATAATACACACACATCTCTGAGTGGTTGATTTTTTACCTCTATTAACCGTGATTTACCTCTATTATCCGTGATGCACATGTCCTTGTTTGTTTTTTCGTATAATACACACACATCTCTCATATTAAAATTCGGTGATTCCCCTTTTTCATGAAAGTGTAATTTTCAAATCAAATTTCATATTCATTCATCAGTGTGAAATTTGATCTGTCAAGACGTGTTTTCCTTACATCATGCCACCGTCAAAAACTAAATCCGCGAAAAGAACAAGAAAGGTTCTTTCAATTAAAGAAAAAATGGAACTGATTAATGAATACTCAAAACGTAAAGTACCTTTAAAAATGTTGTCTGAAAAATATGGAGTTGGCATTCAAACTGTATCCGATTTAATAAAAAACAAAGATCGGATTTTAAAAAAAAATTTCAAAAGTTGATTTCGCAACATATGAATGGTTTCGGCAAGAAAGATTTAAGGGAACTCCAATTTCAGGTAAGTTAACTGAAATCGAGATATTGTATGAACTTAAACTGAAATTTGCTTCTGAACTTCAGGCGAAATGATTGTCGAAAAGGCAAAAATGTTCCATTTGAAGTTAAACATGAATTCAGAGTGCACTTATTCATTTGGTTGGTTGGATAAATTCAAAAAACGTCATGGAATCCGTCGACTGAAATCTACGGGAGAAAAGGAGTGTGCGATTATGAGTCTGCTACGATGTTTGTGGACGACTTGGATGAAATCATTAAAAGCGAACAACTTACAACTGAACAGATCTACAATGCAGACGAAATCGTAGACATGGTTACCCAAAGCCAAGAAGACGAGCTTGATTCAAATTCCGATGAATCAGATGGAGGAAATGCGGACGAAACGCCTACATTGGCTCAGGCAATAGAGGCTAGTAGTATTTTGTTAGGTTTTTTAGAAAACTTTAATTGTCCAAGTATTTCAGAATCAGATAAAATGCAAATATATCGCATACAAACTCATTTGTTGGAAGAACAATCAAAAGCTAAAAACATAAGACAGACTTCCATAAAAGATTTTTTTAAATAAATGTATGTATTCCTAGAGATATGATAAGTTATTTATAGACGCAGATTTGTATGTTTTTGTCAAAAATAAATAATTTTTTTTTTTTAGTTTTTTCGTTTGCATTTTTTTGGTCTGTAATCAATATTTGATTTGAACTGGGATATTGTCCTGGCTCAAGACCATTTTGCTTCTATATTTAATAGAATGCAAATTTATTTACAAATGGCATGGTGACATTTATTACTTGGCTGCAGACTACCACTATCATGATTTCCACCCTGTCTAAAGGTTTCATTCAGGTGGCTTCGCAGCGACTTTTCAATATCAAACCCGGCCTCTATAAGGAGATGATTCTCACAAACGAACGAGAATCACAACTCACTTGCCGAATTTGCGTTTAAAAAATCGCACCAAGTAATACAGCACACATGCCATCTTACAAGCATCTCATTGAGTTGCATATGTAAGTATGTGTATATGCAGGTATAGTTACCCAGCAATACTTCTGCCGTGCCAACGCTCATTTGTTTTAGATTTTTCGTTTGCATTTTTTTGGCCTGTAATCAATATTTGATTTGAACTGGGATATTGTCCTGGCTCAATAAATAAAAATAATAAAATTTATACATGTAAAATTTTACCTCTTTTAACCGTGATTTTCGGTTATCAGTGATTAGCCCGGTCCCGAGCCTCACGGTTAATCGAAGTTCAACTGTATTTATACACTCCACGAGAGTATTATGTCTTTGTGCATTTGTTTGTAACATAAAAAAGGAAGAGAAATAGACCCATTGTTAATTATACCAATCGACTTACAATCACTTTTTGAATCGATTTAGCAATGTCCGTCTGTCTGTCCGTCCGTCCATCTATTATTGTAATCACGATACAGGTCGCAATTGTAGACAGAACCAAATGAAACTTTGCACAACGAAGTTTTTCGAGATAGGAACGAACGCTATTTAATTTGAAGAAAATCGGTTCAGATTTAGATATAGCCCCCATACGAATTTCACTCCCGATTTGACTCTTTTCACTCTAGATACCACATATAACAACAGATTTTCTTCAAAATTGGCAAAACATCTTATATTTAAACTAGAAACACCTGTGATACAAATGGGTCAGATCGGTTCAGATTCATATATAGCTCCCTTACAAATTTCGCTCCCGATATGACTTTTGCCGCTTTAGAAACCAAATATTGTATCAGATTGTCCTCAAATTTGGCACAACATCTTATATTTGTCCTAGAAACACCCATAGTGAAAATGGGTCAGATCGGTTCAGATTTACATATAGCTCCCATACGAATTTCACTCCCGATTTGACTCTTTTCACTCTAGATACCACATATTACAACAGATTTTCTTCAAAATTGGCAAAACATCTTATATTTCAACTAGAAAATCCTGCGGTAAAAATGTGTTAGATCGGTTCAGATTTATATATAGCTCCCATACAAATTTCGCTCCCGAATTGACTTTTTCCGCTCTAGAAACCACATATTTTAATAGATCCTCTTTAAATTAGGCGAAATATATTATATTTGTCCTAGAAACACCCATAGTAAAAATGGGTCAGATCGGTTCAGATTTACATATAGCTCCCATACGAATTTCACTCCCGATTTGACTCTTTTCACTCTAGATTGGACATATTACAACAGATTTTCTTCAAAATTGGCAAAACATCTTATATTTCAACTAGAAACACCTGTGGTAAAAATGTGTTAGATCGGTTCAGATTTACATATAGCTCCCATACAAATTTCGCTCCCGGATAGACTTTTTCCGCCCCAGAAACCACGAATTTTCACCGAATTTCTTCAAACACGTTATATTTGAACTGGAAGAACTTATTGTGAACGTTTGTCACATTTTTCCATGTTTAGATATAGCCCCGATACAATATTCTTATCGATTTGACAAATCGAACCAGGTCATATTAGCCTATGGGCAACATACAAAAATTCTTCCCGTTTTCCCTTTTTTATTTACCGAGTTGAATTGTATTCGGTTGGAAAGTGGAGTGTATCATATAGTCGGCTCGCCCGACTTTAGCCTTTCCTTACTTGTCTAATTTTGGGTCCAGGGATTGAGCCGGGGTGACTAAGACCATTGTAGCTAGTTATTGCAGCGACAAACCAGAGCCTCTGGTTAGAATCGAACCCACAACCCCCACGCAGATAGCCGAGCACGCTACCAACTCGACTACCGGGTCGCTCATCATAAAATTATGTGCGCATATTCCTTTGACTGAATAGACGAGCAAAATAAAAATATGTTTTTCCGATATTGTGTACATTCCGTAGACGCGAAAAATTAAAAAAAAAAATACAAAATCGTAATTTTAGGGTGAAATTGGGAAAAGGGATAAATTTGGTACAGACCAAATGGCTGCAATTAGAACCTTTAAATACGATAGTATAATCCACTGACAGCGTAGACGGGAAAAATAAAAGGTTTTTCTCAAATTCATAAATTTGAGGTCAAAATGGGAAAGAAGGATAAATGTGGTACTGGCCAAATGGTTGCAACTAGAATCATTAAATATTGTTGGTCCATTCCTCTGACTGCATAGACGAGCAAATGGGGAAAGAGATAAAATGCGAACATACCAAATGTTTGAAATTAGAATCGGAAAATTTTGTTTGATCATTCCTCTGGCCACATATACGAACAAAATATAAAAGATCTTTCGATTTTGTACTTTTAAGTCAAAATGGAGGAAAAGGTATAAAATTCGTTCTACCAAATGTTTGAAAATAGAATCGTAAAATTCTGTGTTTACATTTCTCTGGTCACATAGACGAGCAAAATAAAAATACCTTTTGATTTTCGTACTTTAAGGTTAAAATGAGAAAAGTGATAAAATTCGTACCTACCAAATATTCGAAAACATAGTCGTAAAATTCTTAAATCGTATAGCAAAAACTTAAACTACATAAAATCCTCCGAAGAAACCATGCCTCTAAAATAAATTCCTAATCCGCGCCTCTCGACTTGAAAATGTATATGGCCGCATTTGCCAAAAATTCGGAACTCATCAAATGATAATCAGAACTTGTTATTTGAAATTTAGAACTCATCATATGAATTTCAGAGCATTTAATATGAAATTCAGAAGTTATCAAACAAAATTCTGAAAACATTTATAGAGAAATAACTCGATATACTCCAAAGTCAGTCATACATAAATATATTTAAATTGATAAAATTCATTAAAGAACACAATTAATTATTTTAATATGTTGATTATTATTTGCATTATAAATATGCAATGAAATTAAGAAATAGATTGTTAGATTGGAAATGGGAGAACACAAGCTTTAATAATATTTAACAGGCAATAAATAGCGAATCACTTTTTGACCTTCAATAGACGTGAAATTAAAAACAACAAAAAGAGCATTTTTCTGTTGTTGACGATCCATCATATGATCAGTCAGCGCCGCCTACATCTCCAAATAAAAAGACATCACTGGTGTTGATGGTAACGCCATCACTGCCATTCTTGGGTTTCTGGTTTCTTTAGTTGTTAACTCGCCTTGTACCGAGACAGCTGGCGGTCCCTGCCAAATAAATAAATTATTAAAAAATGCTATTTGTTTTGTTTTTTAAATTGTCTCCTCTAGACTCCGTCTAGGGGAGACCAACAGGGCCACCAAACCGGTAGGATTCTGTTCATCTGTAATCGGTACATAATTTTCATTTCAAACTTTAACTTGGCCGAGTTAATCAACTTTACAAGATAAGTAGAGTGTTACCAAAGACTTTCTATATTCAAGACAAGCAATCTCGCTCTTTGCTGTTATTACCGACGCAACGTTGAGAGATGACAGCGAATGCAAATTTTACAGCTATGTTTACATGTTAAATCAAAATATGAAAATGAGGAAAACAATGAGTACATTCAAAAATATACACGAAAACGAAAACAATACATATCTTTTATTGTTAGATGTTGTAAAATATTTGGTTTCTTAGCAAAACCTTATAAAACAGTAAAATAACAAGAAACAAATGTGCTTTGCAGAAGCAAATGTTACTCTCGCATTTCTGGAAGTTAACATACAAATAACGAGATTTCTCCTCTTGTAGTTTTACGATCTTTGTGTATATCTATAAAGCTAAGAATATATACAACTGTAATTAATAAATAATTTACATTTTATGTAAAAATCTTTTAAAATGTTTTAGTTTTTATACACTCCACGAGAGTATTATGTCTTTGTGCATTTGTTTGTAACACCCAAAAGGAAGAGAGATAGACCCATTGTTAATTATACCGATCGACTTAGAATCACATTTTGAATCGATTTAGCAATGTCCGTCCGTCTGTCTGTCTGTCTGTCTGTCCATCTATTCTTGTAATCACGATACAGGTCGCAATTGTAGACAGAACCAAATGAAACTTTGCACAACGAAGTTTTTCGGGATAAGAACGAACGCTATTTAATTTGAAGAAAATCGGTTCAGATTTAGATATAGCCCCCATACGAATTTCACTCCCGATTTGACACTTTTCACTCTGGAGACCACATATTACAACAGATTTTATTCAAAATTGGCAAAACATCTTATATTCCAACTAGAAACACCTGTGGTAAAAATGGATCAGATCGGTTCAGATTTATATATAGCTCCCATACAAATTTCGCTCCCGATTTGACTTTTTCCGCTCTAGAAACCACAAATTGTATCAGATTTTGCAAAACATCTTATATTTCATCTAGAAACACCTGTGGTAAAAATGGGGCAGATCGGTTCAGATTTATATATAGCTCCCATACAAATTACGCTCCCGATTTGACGTTTTCCGCTCTAGAAACCACATATTGTATCATATTGTCTTCAGATTTGGCAAAACATCTTATATTTCAACTAGAAACACCTGTGGTAAAAATGGGGCAGATCGGTTCAGATTTATATATAGCTCCCATACAAATTACGCTCCCGATTTGACTTTTTCCGCTCTAGAAACCACATATTGTATAAGATTGTCTTCAGATTTGACAAGACATCTTATATTTGAACTAGAAACATCTGTGGTAAAAATAGGTCAGATCGGTTCAGATTTATATATAGCTCCCATACAAATTTCGCTCCCGATTTGACTTTTTCCGCTCTAGAAACCACATATTTTAACAGATCCTCTTCAAATTAGGCGAAATATATTATATTTGTCCTAGAAACACCCATTGTGAAAATAGGTCAGATCGGTTCTGATTTACGTATAGCTCCCATACGAATTGCACTCCCGATTTTAATCTTTTCACTCTAGATACCATATATTACAAGAGATTTTCTTCATAATTGGCAAAACATCTTATATTGTGGTAAAAATGAGGCAGATCGATTCAGATTTATATATAGCTCCCATACAAATTTCGCTCCCGGATAGACTTTTTCCGCCCCAGACACCACGATTTTTCACCGAATTTCTTCAAAGTGAGCATAACAAGCTATATATGAATTGGAAGAACTTATTGTGAAAGTTTGTCACTTTATTCCATGTTTGGATATAGCCCCGATACAAATATTCTTATCGATTTGACAAATCGAACCAGGTCGTATTAGCCTATGATTAGGAAACATACAGAAATTCCTCCCGTTTTCACTTTTTTACCGAGTTGGACTGTATTCGGTTGGAAAGTGGAGTGAATCATATAGTCGGCCCCGCCCGTCTTTAGCCTTTCCTTACTTGTTTCGTTTGTATTTTTTGGTCAGTAATCATTATTTGATTTGAACTGGGATATTGTCCTGGCTCAAGACCATTTTGCATCTATATTTAATAGAATACAAATTTATTTACAAATGGCATGGTGGCATTTATTACTTGGCTGCAGACTACCACGATCGTGACTTCGACTATGTCAAAAGTCTTTTCAAGTGGCTCGCAGCGATTTTTCAACATCAAACGCGGCCTCTATAAGGAGATGATTCTCACAGACAAACAAAAAAAATGTTTTACATACATAGAATATAATTCCTGAATTGATAACTTCTGAATTTCAAACGAAAAGTTCTGAATTTCATATGAAATATTCTGAAATTCAGTTGATGAGTTCTGAATTTCAAATAACAAGTTCTGATTATCACTTGATGAATTCTGAATTTCAAATGGAATTTCTGAATATCAAGTGACGAGTTCTGAATTTCAAATGGAATTTCTGAATATCAAGTGATGAGTTCTGAATTTCAAATGGAATTTCTGAATATCAATTGATGAGTTCTGAATTTCAAATGGAATTTCTGAATATCAATTGATGAGTTCTGAATTTCAAATGGAATTTCTGAATATCAATTGATGAGTTCTGAATTTCAAATGGAATTTCTGAATATCAATTGATGAGTTCTGAATTTCAAATGGAATTTCTGAATATCAATTGATGAGTTCTGAATTTCAAATGGAATTTCTGAATATCAACTGATGTGTTCTGAATTTCAAATGGAATTTCTGAATATCAACTGATGTGTTCTGAATTTCAAATAACAAGTTCTGATTATCACTTGATGAATTCTGAATTTCAAATGGAATTTCTGAATATCAAGTGACGAGTTCTGAATTTCAAACGGAATTTCTGAATATCAAGTGATGAGTTCTGAATTTCAAATGGAATTTCTGAATATCAAGTGACGAGTTCTGAATTTCAAATGGAATTTCTGAATATCAAGTGATGAGTTCTGAATTTCAAATAGAATTTCTGAATATCAATTGATGAGTTCTGAATTTCAAATGGAATTTCTGAATATCAACTGATGTGTTCTGAATTTCAAATAACAAGTTCTGATTATCACTTGCTGAATTCTGAATTTCAAATGGAATTTCTGAATATCAAGTGACGAGTTCTGAATTTCAAATGGAATTTCTGAATATCAAGTGACGAGTTCTGAATTTCAAATGGAATTTCTGAATATCAATTGATGAGTTCTGAATTTCAAATAACAAGTTCTGATTATCACTTGATGAATTCTGAATTTCAACTGGAATTTCTGAATATCAAGTGACGAGTTCTGAATTTCAAATGGAATTTCTGAATATCAAGTGATGAGTTCTGAATTCCAAATGGAATTTCTGAATATCAAGTGATGAGTTCTGAATTTCAAATGGAATTTCTGAATATCAATTGATGAGTTCTGAATTTCAAATGGAATTTCTGAATATCAACTGATGTGTTCTGAATTTCAACTGGAATTTCTGAATATCAAGTGACGAGTTCTGAATTTTAAATGGAATTTCTGAATATCAAGTGACGATTTCTGAATTTCAAATGGAATTTCTGAATATCAAGTGATGAGTTCTGAATTTCAAATGGAATTTCTGAATATCAATTGATGAGTTCTGAATTTCAAATGGAATTTCTGAATATCAATTGATGAGTTCTGAATTTCAAATGGAATTTCTGAATATCAATTGATGAGTTCTGAATTTCAAATGGAATTTCTGAATATCAATTGATGAGTTCTGAATTTCAAATGGAATTTCTAAATATCAACTGATGTGTTCTGAATTTCAAATAACAAGTTCTGATTATCACTTGATGAATTCTGAATTTCAAATGGAATTTCTGAATATCAAGTGACGAGTTATGAATTTCAAATGGAATTTCTGAATATCAAGTGACGAGTTCTGAATTTCAAATGGAATTTCTGAATATCAAGTGATGAGTTCTGAATTTCAAATGGAATTTCTGAATATCAAGTGATGAGTTCTGAATTTCAAATGGAATTTCTGAATATCAACTGATGTGTTCTGAATTTCAAATGGAATTTCTGAATATCAACTGATGTGTTCTGAATTTCAAACGGAAATTCTGAATTACAATTGATCTTTTCTGAATTACACTTGGAAATGGTGTAGTATCAAATGGGGATAAAAATGGTAGCAATCCAACGACTGACGTTGGAATTATGAAACTCAGTGTGTACGTCCCTCTGACTTTGTGGACGGCTAGGGTTACAAATGAGAGTCTGGAGGGTTCCCTAACAATCACTTAAAATATTTTGCAGATACTCACTTTTTGAATACAATTTAAGTATTATTTTGGTGTTTGACTATCAAGGACATTTTATTAGTCCTTATAAGTTGTCTATCATTATACCCTACACCACTTCGTGGTCTAGGGTATTATAAGTTAGTTTCGCGCCAAATGTTTGTAACACCAAGAAATAATCGAGCTAGACCCACCTTTAAGTATACCGATCGGCTTAGAATCACCAGCTGAGTCGATTTAACGATGTCTGTCTGTCCGTCTGTCCGTCCGTCCGTCCGTCCGTCTGCTGTCCATCTAAGCTTGTTCGCTTGTTACAGGTCGCAATTGTTGTCCGATTGTCATGAAACTTGGCAGAAGTTATTTTTTCTGGCCAAGGACCATTGGTATTGAATTTGGAGGAAATCGGTTCAGATTTAGATATAGCCCCCATACAAATGTCGCTCCCGATTTGACATTTTCCGCTCTAGAAACAACATATTGTACCTGATTTTCTTTAAATTTGGCAGAACATCTTATAATCCAACTAGAAACACGTATGCAAACATTGGGTAAGATCGGTTCAGATTTAGATATAGCCCCCATACAAATGTCGCTCCCGATTTGACATTTTCCGCTCCAGAAACGACATATCGTACCCGATTTTCTTCAAATTTTGCAGAACATCTTATAATCGAACTAGAAACACGTATGCAAAAATTGGCTAAGATCGGTTCAGATTTAGATATAGCCCCCATACAAATGTCGCTCCCGATTTGACATTTTCCGCTCTAGAAACGACATATTGTACCCGATTTTCTTTAAAATTGGCACAACATCTTATAATCCAACTAAAAAACCTATGGTGAAAGTGGGTAAGATAGGTTCAGATTTAGATATAGCCCTCATACAAATGCTGCTCCCGAATGTTTAACCGATTTTGGTCAAATTTTACATATTATATTTCACCAATAAACAGACATGGTGAAAGCGGGTCACATCGTTCCAGGTTTCAATATACCCCATACAAATGTCCTTTCCGATTTAACATTTTTTGTCAAACACATGCAAAAATCCTTCCCGATTTCACTTTTTTACCGAATTGAATTGCAATGAGAATTGTTTGAGTGATGCCCATATGTCCATACTTTGGTATGACTTTGGTATACTACTATATATAATTTATATAATGTATAATTTGTATTTGTTTATCGGA
Source organism: Polietes domitor (assembly GCA_947397865.1). Taxonomy (NCBI): domain Eukaryota; kingdom Metazoa; phylum Arthropoda; class Insecta; order Diptera; family Muscidae; genus Polietes; species Polietes domitor. The sequence continues at coordinate 54,128,184 of OX377622.1, read as the reverse complement.
AAATTGGATCAATTAAGATATTATTTACCATATTCGTTAAATTTGACTAAAGTTGAATTTATAGCATATAAATTATATGAATATAATTTATATAATTTGTATGAACTACATAAAATTGGTCCCATGAAATACCTGGGTTTAGTAATCAAAGCGAGGTACATACGCAGGGAGTGGTGTAGGGTATTATATAGTCGGCCCCGCCCGACTTTAGCCTTTCCTTACTTGTTTTTTTTCCAATATTACAATAAAGAAACGACACAAGTTATTTAAACAGTAATTAAAATTGGGCGTGATAGTTTGTAAAAGATACCACAATTTGCATACAAATTATCATAATATTCGAAAAAAAAGTTACTGCACTTCCATGTAAAATCGACATAACGCCCCATTTGTTTCTTATATTTTAATGTTCGTTTATAACATACCAAACACAAATAATGTATTCAAAGAATTTTCAGGTTGGTTGTCAGTATCTGCAAATCACTTGGCCCTAATTGTTTTATTCAATAATCAATTTCTGCTCCACTATGCATTGTTGTGCACGGACAATTCGTCTTAAGTCTGCCTAAAGCAAAAAAGAGCGAACATTTTTCTATTGATAATATTCTTCTTCGTTTTGTTAAATTGAAATTGCTACCAAACATCACACAAAACACAGCGGCAACAGCGTAAAATGGCAACAGCACCATATATTTATGGCTTAAACAAATGATCATCAATTCCAGTGACACATAATAAAAAAATAAAAAAAGGAACACAGGAAATACAAAATACCCGTAACAGGGTGGGGTGGAGAACAATTCAAAAAATATGATAAGACGGTTAAATGTGTCTTTACTTATAACACAAAATCTCGTTCGATGGAAGAGGACCTTTAGGGTGCCACAGACATGGAACATAAAAAATTAATGGCTTTGCGGCATTCATAATCAAACATTCGTTAATAACACTGGACTTAGGAGATTATCAAGGAGAATGCCAGAGGACGGCTGACGACAGAAAAATACACAAAGAAACAGTAACTGGTTGAATATGTTTGGTGGATGAAATCATTTCTTATGCTGGCCAAAGAAGTATCACCGCCATATTCAGCATTCCGGTAGAACTTTCTACCTAACAAACCACACCTGCTAGGAGTGTTTGGGCCTAGAAAGTTATATAATTTTGACGTTCTTAAAACGAGTAAAATCAGTACCAGTATTTCGACAATAAAAATTAATATCTCTCACTTTCCGGCGGAAAATGATTTGAAAATTCCATTTGAAATTAAGATTTTTCATTACAAAATAAGAAAATTCCAATTGAAGTTGAGAATTTCCATTTCAATTTGGGATAATTTCGATTAAAATTGAGAATTTCCATTTCATATTGAGAAAATTCCAATTGAAATTCAGAATTTCCGTTTCGAAAATTTCCATTTAATATTGAAAAATTCCATTTCAAATTGAGAAAATTCCAAATAAGAACAAGTAAGGAAAGGCTACAGTCGGGCGGGGCCGACTATATAACACCCTACACCACTCCCTTTGTATATACCTCGCTTTGATTACTAAACCCAGGTATTTCATGGGAGCATGTAGTTCATATTTATTATACAGTTACTACAAATTCATCTTTAGTCAAATTTAATGAATATGGTAAATAATAATGTATTTGATCCGATTTTCCAGCAGATATTCCAAGTTAAGTAAATATAACATGATCTGGAAATTTTGATCAAGATTCAATGATAAATACAAGTTATACAACGGAAATAGGATGAATCTGGCGGACATTTGAAGGGGCCTATAACAACTCTTGAGGCCTGTGCTAAAACATGCGCCTATATATTTATCATTCACGGAAGGTATTCCTAGTTGAAACATATAATGATCTGCAAAATTTGATGAAGATCCGAGGTTAGATTTAGTTTCTAGAGCTGTAATAGAGCAGAATGGGGCCCTATTTGGGTTATACCAAAGTATGGCATCTCCCAAACAAGTAAGGAAAGGCTAACGACGGACGGAGCCCACTTTCTATCTCATTACAATTCAATTCGGTAAAAAAGTGAAATCTGTAAGGATTTTTGAATCCTGTAAATGAATTTGTTTGACAAAAAATGTTAAATCAGAATCATTTGTATGGAGGTATAATGAAACCTGAAACACTGTGACCCGCTTTCACTATGTACATATGTTTACAGGAAAAATATAATATGTAAAGTTTGGCCAACTTTCACCATAGGTGTTTTTATATGGATTATATAAGAAAATCGGGTAAAATATGTGGTTTCTAGAGCGGAAAAGCCAAATCGCAACCGGTATTTCTAGTTAGATTATAAGATGTTATGCAAAATTTGAAGAAAATCGGGTTCTATATGTGTTTTATAGGGCGGAAAAAGTCAAATCGTGAGCGACATTTGTATGGGGGCTATATGTAAATCTGAACCAATTTCCTTTCCAAATTCAATTCCGATCGTCCTTGGCCGAAAAAAGTAATTTCTGGCAAATTTCATGATAATCGGAAAGAAATTGCGACCTGTAGAGTGCGAACAAGCTTAGATGGACAGCAGACGGACAGACAGACATCGTTAAATCGACTCAGCTGGTGATTCTAAGCCGATCGGTATACTTAAAGGTGGGTCTAGCTCTATTATTTCTTGGTGTTACAAACATTTGGCGGAAAACTAACTTATAATACCCTAGTCCACGAAGTGGTGTAGGGTATAATGAGAATTTACATTTCAAATTGAGAAATTTTTAAATGATATTGAGAAAATACACAATTTCAATTGGAATTTTCTCAATTCGAAACGAAAATTCTGAATTTCAATTGGAATTTTCTCACTATGAAATAAAAATTCTCAATTTCAAATGGAATTCTTCTTATTATAAATGGAAATTCTCAATTTCAATTTTCTCATTATCAAGTATATATTCTTAATTTCAATTGGAATTTTCTCAAATTCAAATGGAAAATCTCATATTGAAATGGAAAATCTCAGTTTCAAATGGAATTTCTCATTTTCAATTGGAAAATGGTGTAGAGCCAATTAAAATTTTGAAAAGGTGTGAAAAACAACTTACATAAAAGCTAGTGACATATATGAGTTATTCCATGTCAAGCCGTACGATTTTTGACGTCGATAGCTGCGACTGCTTTGCAAGTTTTTGTATGTTGTCTTCTCATAAAAATATTGTATACGTATTTTAAGAATTTTTTGGATTAGAATTTTTTATCACGAGAAATGACTAATTTAACAGAGAACAAATAAAAATTTTTCAAAAAGGTGTGTTCATTCAATCGCCTGTCACTCTCGTGAAATACTTGACCGACTTTTATGTGCTATACCTTGTTTTGATGGTAATTTCAATTACTTTTAAACTATTGATGTGCGTTAGTTTTTTTAGTTTTTTAAGTTTTTATTTTATTTTTATTTACGAAATGAGTACATACATCAATTTTTTGATATTTTAGAGTGGTGTTCTTAGATGACTTTTTTGGCGATTGTCTAAATTTGTAAGTGTTGAAACGATGGTTTCTGTTTTTAACGATTTTTTGGAAAATCAGCCAGATTTTTGATGAAAAATTGTCAAAACTATATAGTTTTCATTATTTTATTAACACAAGGTATAACAAGTACAAATGCGTTAAGTTCGGCCGGGCCGAATCTTATATACCCTCCACCACGGAGTGCATCCCACAGTATTACCAGCAGATTAAAGGATGTCGACATAGAAGTACAGAACCATATTACGTAAATTGTGATATGTTTATGCACATTACTATATTTGATTACTATTTCAAACTATAATGTATACTTATGCGCACTCTTTAAAATCGACTTCTATATAAATAAAATGCTGAAATTGTGAAAGTGTCGCCATTAGAAAGAAGCATTTTCAGATACAGACACAGCGATAAGAAAAGTATAAATTTTAAAGATATCCCCAATCGCCCCATTCTCCGCCCAAATGTACAAATTTCTAAAAAACCCTTTTTCGAGTCTTCATAGTCAGAATGTATACACCGAATTTCACGATTTCAACTTCAGCGGTTTGGTAGGTCCCATGGTAGGTGCGAATTTTGAAAAATCCCTCTATTTTACGTGTTTATGCAATTAGAGGGATGTACACACCGAATTTCATGATTCCAGCTGTTGTCGTATCATTGGTACCATATTTTATCCCTTTTTGTCCCATTTCGCCCTCTAAAACTTTTATTTTCTTTGTGGCTAGCTACAAGAGGAATGTCCGCAACAAAATTTAACTGTATGAAAATATGAAATGTAATTAATAAGTCAAGGCTACCAATATTTGTATACTACATATATATAATGGATATAATACTTCAACTCATAAAGTAAATATAAGGGAGCAATCATAAATACCCAAAATATTGGGGGATGGAGAGTGTACTTTCAGCTACAGTCGTTTGGTTGGTTGTATTTCCATCCTATTTTAAATTCAAAAGTATACATTTTGAAAATACCTTATCTCTCACGTACGCAGTATAAGACAACTTCATGATTCTAGCATTTTTTGTCGTAAAAGCAACAAAATAAAGTACGAATTTGAAAAAAAAAAATTTACGTGGCTATGCAGTCAGAGGAATGTATACACCGAATTCCATGATTCTATCAGCGGCCATTTTGTTGGTACCATTTTTATCGCCTTTTTCCAATTTTGCCCCCTCAAGAGTACGACTATCTAAAATCTCTTTATTTTACGTATCTACACAATTAGGGGGCGTACACACTGAATTTCATCATTCTAACTGTATTTGTTTAGTTGGTACTATTTGTATCCCCTGTAGCCATTGTATTTGGAAAAAACGTTTTATTTTTCGTGTCTACGCAGTCAGAGGAATATATACTCCGAATTTCATGATTGTAGCTGCTGTCATTTGGTAGGTACTATTTTTATCCCATTTGAACCCCAAAAAGTACGAATTTTGGAAAGTTCTTTTATTTTACGTGTCTACGCAATCAGAGGAATGTATATATCGAATTTCATTATTCTAGGTGCAGCCGTTAGGTTGGTACTATTTTTATCCCTCTATCCCCATTTAACCCCTTAAAAGTACGAATTTAGAAAAAACACTTTTATATTATGTATCTACTCAATTAGTGGAATGTACACGCCAAATTTCGTGTTTCTATCTGTTGTCGTTTGATAGGTACCATTTTTATCCCTTTATGTCCCATTTCGCCCCCTACAAATAAAAATCACTCTATGGTGCCATTTTATGCTATAAAGGGAATGCGCATTCCAAATATCAAGTAAATACAAGCTAATATGTTCAAAAAACATGCTGAAATACTCTAAATATTAGGGGTATTTTCATTCCTTGTGAGGGAAAAAATTTTCCCTCTGGGCCGATTTCGTCCACTTTCAATTCCAACCGATCTACAACCATAAGACACATTTAGGAAAAATTTGAACCTTCTAGCTCATTTCGTTCGGCCGCTATCGTGCTTTCAACAGACAGATGGACAGACGGACACGGCTATATCATCTTAAAATTTTACCACGTCCCAGAATATATATACTTTATCGGGTCTCCGATGAATATTTCAAGGTGTTACAAACGGAATGACAAAGTGAATATACCCCCATCCTGGAGGTGGAGGGTATAAAAACATAATAAAATATTCAAATAGCCCCAAAATTGCCCTGGAATCGCGCCTAGGTGGGTAAGACTTCATAAATTTTCCCTCTCCAACATTTTTTCCATAAAAACAAACACATTTTTATAAAATTTACTACCATCCCAAGGGGAAGTCAATTTATATGACTAACCGCCAATATTTGTTACAGTCTTTATATTATCCCAGAACGTATATACCATCTAACCTCAACCCTTAAGGTGGTTCTCACAAATTTGTTTCATTTTTTTTTATATTTTTATGAAGGAAAGGGCCAAAACTGCACCCTAATTGCCCATAGAGAAAATATACGTAAGGTTGGCTTCCATTTAGTTTATATCCCTTACATGGTCCCCAAACATACCTTCCACCTATCTCCACTCCATAATGGGGTTTACATACAAAAACTATATTTTTATAAAATTTGCTCCCAACGCTCTAACTGTCCCAACAAGGCCCCTAGTGGAGTCAAATGTATGACCAGACCCCAATATTTTCTGAGAAAACACCTACCCTCCATCTATAACAATTAAGGTGGCCCCCATACATTCGTCTATTTATACACTCCACGAGAGTATTATGGCTTTGTGCATTTGTTTGTAACACCCAAAAGGAAGCGGGATAGACCCATTGTTAAGTATACCGATCGACTTAGAATCACTTTCTGAGTCGATTTAGCAATGTCCGTCTGTCCGTCTGTCTGTCTGTCCGTCTGTCTGTCTGTCCGTCTGTCTGTCCATCTATTGTTGTAATCAAACTACAGGTCGCAATTATAGTCCGATCTTAACAAAAATTGGCACAAGTAAGTTTTGTGGATCAAGGACGAACGCTATTTAATTTGGAGCAAATCGGTTCAGATTTAGATATAGCCCCCATACAAATGTCGCTCCCGATTTGACATTCTCCGCTCTAGAAACGACATATTGTACCCGATTTTCTTTAAATTTGACACAACATCTTACAATCCAACTAGAAACACCTATGCAGAAAGTGGGCAAGATCGGTTCAGATTTAGATATAGCCCCCATACAAATGTCGCTCCCGATTTGACACTTTCCGCTCTAGAAACCACATATTGTATCCGATTTTCTTTAAATTTGGCACAACATCTTATAATCCAACTAAAAACACCTACGCAAAAATTGGGTAAGATCGGTTCAGATTTAGATATAGCCCCCATACAAATGTCGCTCCCGATTTGACATTTTCCGCTCTAGAAGCCACATATTATACTCGATTTTCTTTAAATTTGGCACAACATCTTATAATACAACTAGAAACACATATGCAGAAATTAGGTAAGATCGGTTCAGATTTAAATATAGCCCCCATACAAATGTCGCTCCCGATGTGACATTTTCCGCTGTAGAAACTACATATTGTACCCGATTTTCTTTAAATTTTGCACAACATCTTATAATCCAACTAGAAACACCTATGCACAAAGGGGGCAAGATCGGTTCAGATTTATATATTGCCCCATACAAATGTCGCTCCCGATTTGACATTTTCCGCTCTAGAAACCACATATTGTATCCGATTTTCTTTAAATTAGGCACAACATCCAACAATAACAATAATCCAACTAAAAACACCTATGCAAAAATTGGGTAAGATCGGTTCAGATTTAGATATAGCTCCCATACAAATGTCGCTCCCGATTTGACATTTTTCGCTCTAGAAACCACATATTGTACCCGATTTTCTTTGAATTTGGTACAACATCTTATAATCCAACTAGAAACACCTATGCAGAAAGTGGGTAAGATCGGTTCAGATTTAGATATAGCCCCCATACAAATGTCGCTCCCGATTTGACATTTTCCGCTCTAGAAACCACATATTGTACCCGATTTTCTTTAAATTTGGCACAACATCTTATAATCCAACTAGAAACACCTATGCAGAAAGTGGGTAAGATCGGTTCAGATTTAGATATAGCCCCCAAACAAATGTAGCTCCCGATTTGACTTTTGCCGCTTTAGAAACCACATATTGTACTCGATTTTCTTTAAATTTGGCACAACAGCTTATAATCCAAGTAAAAAACCTATTGTGAAAGTGGCTAAGATCGGTTCAGATTTAGATATAGCCCCCATACAAATGTCGCTCCCGATTTGACATTTTCCGCTCTAGAAACCACATATTGTATCCGATTTTCTTTAAATTAGGCACAACATCCAACAATAACAATAATCCAACTAAAAACACCTATGCAAAAATTGGGTAAGATCGGTTCAGATTTAGATATAGCTCCCATACAAATGTCGCTCCCGATTTGACATTTTTCGCTCTAGAAACCACATATTGTACCCGATTTTCTTTGAATTTGGTACAACATCTTATAATCCAACTAGAAACACCTATGCAGAAAGTGGGTAAGATCGGTTCAGATTTAGATATAGCCCCCATACAAATGTCGCTCCCGATTTGACATTTTCCGCTCTAGAAACCACATATTGTACCCGATTTTCTTTAAATTTGGCACAACATCTTATAATCCAACTAGAAACACCTCTGCAGAAAGTGGGTAAGATCGGTTCAGATTTAGATATAGCCCCCATACAAATGTCGCTCCCGATTTGACATTCTCCGCTCTAGAAACGACATATTGTACCCGATTTTCTTTAAATTTGACACAATATCTTACAATCCAACTAGAAACACCTATGCAGAAAGTGGGCAAGATCGGTTCAGATTTAGATATAGCCCCCATACAAATGTCGCTCCCGATTTGACACTTTCCGCTCTAGAAACCACATATTGTATCCGATTTTCTTTAAATTTGGCACAACATCTTATAATCCAACTAAAAACACCTACGCAAAAATTGGGTAAGATCGGTTCAGATTTAGATATAGCCCCCATACAAATGTCGCTCCCGATTTGACATTTTCCGCTCTAGAAACCACATATTATACTCGATTTTCTTTAAATTTGGCACAACATCTTATAATACAACTAGAAACACATATGCAGAAATTAGGTAAGATCGGTTCAGATTTAAATATAGCCCCCATACAAATGTCGCTCCCGATGTGACATTTTCCGCTGTAGAAACTACATATTGTACCCGATTTTCTTTAAATTTTGCACAACATCTTATAATCCAACTAGAAACACCTATGCACAAAGGGGGCAAGATCGGTTCAGATTTATATATTGCCCCATACAAATGTCGCTCCCGATTTGACATTTTCCGCTCTAGAAACCACATATTGTATCCGATTTTCTTTAAATTAGGCACAACATCCAACAATAACAATAATCCAACTAAAAACACCTATGCAAAAATTGGGTAAGATCGGTTCAGATTTAGATATAGCTCCCATACAAATGTCGCTCCCGATTTGACATTTTTCGCTCTAGAAACCACATATTGTACCCGATTTTCTTTGAATTTGGTACAACATCTTATAATCCAACTAGAAACACCTATGCAGAAAGTGGGTAAGATCGGTTCAGATTTAGATATAGCCCCCATACAAATGTCGCTCCCGATTTGACATTTTCCGCTCTAGAAACCACATATTGTACCCGATTTTCTTTAAATTTGGCACAACATCTTATAATCCAACTAGAAACACCTATGCAGAAAGTGGGTAAGATCGGTTCAGATTTAGATATAGCCCCCAAACAAATGTAGCTCCCGATTTGACTTTTGCCGCTTTAGAAACCACATATTGTACTCGATTTTCTTTAAATTTGGCACAACAGCTTATAATCCAAGTAAAAAACCTATTGTGAAAGTGGCTAAGATCGGTTCAGATTTAGATATAGCCCCCATACAAATGTCGCTCCCGATTTGACATTTTCCGCTCTAGAAACCACATATTGTATCTGATTTTCTTTAAATTAGGCACAACATCCAACAATAACAATAATCCAACTAAAAACACCTATGCAAAAATTGGGTAAGATCGGTTCAGATTTAGATATAGCTCCCATACAAATGTCGCTCCCGATTTGACATTTTTCGCTCTAGAAACCACATATTGTACCCGATTTTCTTTGAATTTGGTACAACATCTTATAATCCAACTAGAAACACCTATGCAGAAAGTGGGTAAGATCGGTTCAGATTTAGATATAGCCCCCATACAAATGTCGCTCCCGATTTGACATTTTCCGCTCTAGAAACCACATATTGTACCCGATTTTCTTTAAATTTGGCACAACATCTTATAATCCAACTAGAAACACCTATGCAGAAAGTGGGTAAGATCGGTTCAGATTTAGATATAGCCCCCATACAAATGTCGCTCCCGATTTGACATTTTCCGCTCTAGAAACCACATATTGTACCAGATTTTCTTTAAATTTGGCACAACATCTTATAATCCAACTAGAAACACCTATGCAGAAAGTGGGTAAGATCGGTTCAGATTTAGATATAGCCCCCAAACAAATGTAGCTCCCGATTTGACTTTTGCCGCTTTAGAAACCACATATTGTACTCGATTTTCTTTAAATTTGGCACAACAGCTTATAATCCAAGTAAAAAACCTATTGTGAAAGTGGCTAAGATCGGTTCAGATTTAGATATAGCGCAAATACAAATGTTGCTTCCAAATGTTTAACCGATTTTGGCCAAACTATACATATTATATTTCACCTATATCGTTCCAGATTTCAATATACCCCCATACAAATGTCCTTTCCGATTTAACATTTTTTGTCAAACTTTTTCACCGAATTAAATTGTATTCGTATAGAAAGTGGAGTGTATCATAGAGTCGGCCCCGCCCGACTTTAGCCTTTCCTTACTTGTTTTATATTGTTTATGAAAGAAAGTCCCTAGATGGGAGAAGTGTAATGCTGACCCCCATTAATATTCCCTCCTGAACGTCTTCTCCAAACATACCTACCCCCTATCGCCACTCCTTAAGGGAAAATCTTGATAGACTTCCTATAATGCTTAAGTGTGCTTTTATTAAATTTGATCCCACCTCTCTATAAGATTCAAATGCAATAGCTCTATCGGCAGCCAGATATTCGGCAAGTGAGTTGTACTTCTCATTCATTTGTGAGAATCATTTACTTAAAGAGACCGTATATGTGTTGAAAAGTTTCTGCGAAGTTACCTGACAACGTCTTTCACAGGGTAGGAATCATGATAGTGGTAGTGTGCCGCCAAATAATAAATGTCACCATGTCATTTGTAAATAAATTGCATTCTATAAAATATAGATGCCAAATCAAAAAACCCCGTTGAGCTCTTTAAACAAAAAATTTACAATATATTTATTTTAATTTGTGTTCTAAACTTCAACAGTTCTTCATAGATAGTTTAGCTTTGATTTATTTGGAAAATGGACGTCTCCCGTGTCAAAGTGAAATTCGCAACATTTGCAGGCATCAGCTGCACCTTTATTTAAAAATAAAGACAGGTGTTATCGGACTTATATTTCAAAAATGAGAGTACAAGTATTAATGGTACCTTCTATGAAAATCGAAATTTTAGTAAATAAAAACAAGTAAGGAAAGGCTAAAGTCGGGCGAGGCCGACTATATGATACACTCCACTTTCCGGGGCTATATCCAAACATGGAAAAATGTGACTAATTTTCAAAATAAGTTCTTCCAGTTCAAATATAAGGTGTTATGCTCACTTTGAAGAAATTCGGTGAAAATTCGTGGTTTGTGGGGCGGAAAAAGTTAAATCGGGAGCGAAATTTGTAGGGGAGCTATACATAAATATGAACCGATCTAACACATTTTCACCACAGGTGTTTCTAGTTGAAATATAAGACGTTTTGCCAATTTTGAAGAAAATTTCTTGTAGAGTGAAAAGATTAAAATCGGGAGTGAAATTCGTATGGGAGCTATATGTAAATCTGAACCGATCTGACCCATTTTCACTATGGGTGTTTCTAGGACAAATATAATATGTTTCGCCTAATTTGAAGAGGATCTGTTAAAATATGTGGTTTCTAGAGCGAAAAAAGTTAAATTGGGAGCGAAATTTGTATGGGAGCTATATATAAATCTGAACCGATCTGCCACATTTTTACCACAGGTGTTTCTAGTTGAAATATAAGATGTTTTGCCAAATCTGAAGACAATCTGATACAATATGTGGTTTCTAGAGCGGAGAAAGTTAAATTGGGAGCGAAATTTGTATGGGAGCTATATATAAATCTGAACCGATCTGACCCATTTTTACCACAGGTGTTTCTAGTTGAAATATAAGATGTTTTGCCAAAACTGAATATAATCTGATACAATTTGTGGTTTCTAGAGCAGAAAAAGTCGAATCGGGAGCAAAATTTGTATGGGAGCTATATATAAATCTGAACCGATCTGACCCATTATTACCACAGGTGTTTCTAGTTGGAATATAGAATGTTTTGCCAATTTGGAAGAAAATCTGTTGTAATATGTGGTATCTAGAGTGAAAAGTGTCAAATCGGGAGTGAAATTCGTATGGGGGCTATATCTAAATCTGAACCGATTTTCTTCAAATTAAATAGCGTCCGTTCTTATCCCGAAAAACTTCGTTGTGCAAAGTTTCATTTGGTTCTGTTTACAATTGCGACCTGTATCGTGATTACAAGAATAGATGGACGGACGGACGGACAGACAGACGGACATTGCTAAATCGATTCAAAAAGTGATTCTAAGTCGATCGGTATAATTAACAATGGGTCTATCTCTCTTCCTTTTGGGTGTTACAAACAAATGCACAAAGACATAATACTCTCGTGGAGTGTATAAAAATATAAAAAGCGATAAGTTCTAAGTAACTTTTTATACCCTCCTCCATGGAATTCATTCCACAGAGGCTGTCGATTTCCATAGAATGCAGAAATATTTTACGAAAATATTAATTTTTTTAATATAGCCAAGCCAAATACAAATACCAATATTGAAAACATAATTTTATAAATTAATATAATATTTTTATTATTTCAACCTACGCTTATAAGACAAGGCTACCAATACTATATAGATCGAAATAATACTTCAAGTCAATTGAAAAACTAAATTATTCTTATCTTTATATAAATCTAGCTGCGGCCTTTTGGTGCGTACCATTTTTATCCCCTTTTTTCCTATTTTACCCCCTTAAAAGTACGACTTTCTAAAATCTCTTTATTTCACGTGTCTACGCAATTAGGGGAATGTACACACCGAATTGTAGCCGTTTAGTTGTTTCATGATTCCATCTGCGGTCATTAGGTGCGTACTATAATTATCCCTTTCTATTTTATACCCAAAATGTACGAATTTCGAAAAATCCGTTTATTTCACATGTCTACGCAATCAGAAGAAAGTATACACCGAATTTCATTATTCTAGGTGCAGCCGTTTGGTTTGTACCATTTATTCCTATTTTATCCCTTGAAATTAAAAATTTGAAAAGAATACTTTTATATTGTGTACCTGTCAATTAGAGGAATGTACACACACAATTTTCGTGTTCCTAGCTCTTGTCCTTTAATATGTACAATTTGTATCCCTTTTTGCCCCATTCCACCCCCTACGAATAACATTCACTTTATGGTGCATGTTTTTATTATAGGGTGGGCCATTTAAATAATGGATTACTTTGACTTTGAAAGGTAGAATAAGATTTATTTTTAGGGTGGGTTTTTAACACTTTGAAAGCACGCTAGCATCTAAATGAAAGGAGCTGTGACGTCCAAATTTTACATAAATCCGTCTTATAGTCGGTTGGGATTGAAACTAGGTGAAATCGACCCAAATAGAAAAAAAATTCCCTCACAAGGACTAAAAATGCCCATAATAACCCCTAATATTTTAGAGTATTTAAGCACATTTTTACCTTTCAAACGGCAAGAGCTAGATGATGTGCACATTCAACTAATTGAGTAGATACATAATATAAAATTATTTTTCCAAATTTAAGGGAAAAATGGGAATAGAGGGATAAAAATGGTACAAACCAAACGGTTGCTCCTAGAATAATGAAATTCGGTGTATACATTCTGCAATTCTAATTGCGTAGACACATAAAATAAACGAATTTTTTGAAATTCGTACTTTTTGGGGTTAAAATGGAAAAAAAGAGATGAAAATAGTACCAACCAAATGACCGCAGCTAGGGTCATGAAATTCGGAATATACATTCCTCTGATTACGTAGACTCCAAAAATAATAGGTTTCTTCCAAATTCGTACTTTCAAGCGATACAATGGATACAGAGGGATAAGTACCAACTAAACGACTTACTAGAATGATGAAATTCGGTGTGAACATACCTTAAGGGGATAAACTAGGAAAAAGCGGGATAAAAATTGTACTAATCAAATGGCCGCAGCTAGAATCATGAAGTTCAGTGTATACATTCCTCTGACTGTATAGCCACACAAAATAAAAAGATGTTTCCAATTTCGTACTTTTTACTTTTACGGCAAAAAAGGACTTTTGGAATTAAAATAGAATGGAAATACAACCAACTGTAGCACCACTATCTACTTATATTTATGTTACTTAAGCTTTTTTGAAAATATAAATATAAGAATATTTATTTTTTGAATTGACTTGAAGTATTATTTCGATATATATATAGTGTAAACGTATTGGTAGCCTTGCCTTATAAACGGGGTTTGAAATAAAAATATTTTATATTTATTTATAAAATTATTTTGTCATTTGTTTTGGTTTGGCGATATTAAAAAAAATACATTTTCCTGTAATATTACTGCACTTCTACGAAAATCGACATCCTCTGTGGAATGCAATCCATGGTGGAGGGTATATAAAGTTCGGCCCTTTTTATTTTTATTTTCAGTTTTATGTTTGACATTTGCAAAATGGGACGCTATACGCTCGAACAAAATTGGGAAATATTAAAAATTTACTTCCAAAGTAGGGAATCTTTAACGAAAACTGTAAGAAATTTACGAGAAAACTTTTGGAGAAGAGAAGCCCATTTTCATCTCGGTGGGTATGTCAAATTGGCAAAATTGGCACATGCGGGGTTCAGAGAAACCACACGTGACTATTGAGAAGCCAATGCATCCACAACGAGTCACTGTTGTGTGTGTCAATATGGTTTAAAATATCAACATTTAATAACTGGTGTGTTTTTTTCAATACTGTCATATTACAAATTAAAAACGAATGTTATTGTCAAAATATTTTACAAATTATTTTTCATTTTACAAATATTTTACTCTACACCTTTTCAAGATTATATTTATATTGATAAATGTAAATTCATATTAGGGACATATGAATTCATAATGGGTAATGTAAATTTATAATAGGAACATGTTAATTCATAATGAGATATATAAATCATAATTCATTGAGAACAATTAATTCATAATAGGAACATAGCAATTCATAATGAAATATACAAGTTTGTAATCAGAAAATCTAAATTCATAATCAGAAAATACGTTTTCATATTCAGAAAATATGAATTCATAATGAGAAAATATAAAATCATATTGAGAAAATGTAAATTTATAATGAAAACATTGATAAAAAAATTTATTTCTACGAAAATATCCATAGAAACACGTACATACATAGCTTCGATTATAAATTTTAGAGTTCCTGATTATGAATTTATATTTTATGAATATATATTCCTGAAAAAGAATTTATATTTTCTCATTATCAATTTGGATTTTCTCATTTTTTATTTATATATCTGATTATCAATTTGTATGTTCTTATTATGAATTTATATTTCTCAATATGAATTTACATTTCACATTACGAGTAACAGTGCTGATTATGAATTATCATGCTCCTATTATGAATTTACATTTCCTGTTATGAATTTACATTTCTCATCGTGAACTTACATATTCCGATTATAAATTACATTTTCTCATTATAAACTTGAAAAGTTGTTGACTAATCGTCAGAATTGGACATTTATATCGCAGGTAGAAGTGACTGACACCTAGACTAGATTCAAAATTGAAAACGATTAAGGAAACAAATAACTCATATGACGAAGAATGTTATGACGCATTTAATTTAGAATATTCATTCGTCTGGAGACAAAAATATTTTATAGAAACAAAAAATTATTATTAATTTAATAAATTCATAAAAAATAAAAATATTGAAATAGTCCAGTCATTAATTCTTTCAAAGGGCCATTTAAATACACCGTAGCATATATTTACATTCCTATTAGATTTCTCTTGAAAGTTTCCAGGCGAACAATTTTTATTGTATTCCTATTTTTAGACCATTTCTTTCTGGCTACATATGTAAAGTACATACATTGTTCTTGAAGAAGATATTCACCTCGATTCTTCTAGGAAAACAAGAAAATTTACATTATGTAAGCCATAGTATTGTCGGCATGATACTTTTATTTCACAAAAAAGATCCTCACAAAAAGTTTTTATTCCCTAGCTGGGTTTCGCATAAAATGGCTATTTAGCGAATTTAAAAAGTTTTTTTTTGTAGTAATATAATATAAACAAATACTCATTATTGTCAGTAATGTAAATACATATATGAATTTGAAATACATCTACAAATTCCAATTTATATAGTAACATTAAATTACACTATGTAACAAGATTTTTGTCCCTGGGTTGTAATTTTTATTTCCTAGTCAGTTATGTCCCAAAAGTATAGAAAACAGCTATTGTCGCAAGATAACTTTTGTGACCATGGCAGCGCTTATCTGCGTTTATTTATTTAATTTTTTAATTTAATTTTTTAATTTTTATTTTTTTTTTAATTTTGCAACGTCGCAATAAATTTTGCAACATTTTTGTGATTTATTGAGAGTTGTTTCTTATTTTATTACAGATAAATTCGTCAAACATGGCTTCACGAGGCTGCAAGTATCCTGCAGATGCATTTTGTTATGTCTGCGGATATTTTATCAAAACAAGAGCGAATAAGTACTCCTTGGAAACAGGTTTTAAAATGTGCGAAGCTTACAATGCTTATTTCGGCATTCCTGTGGGTGATCAAGACAAATCCTGGGCACCTCATTTCGCCTGTGAAAACTGCAAAAGGACTTTGGAAGGTAAGACATTTTAAAACAATATTGCTTTGTTATGGGTAAAATAAATGTTTCTATTAACTTTTTTATTAGACTGTACTTTTCTTTTCTAATTTTTTTTTTTCAGGATGGTACAGAGGGGAAAAGAGAGCTATGAAGTTTGCTGTGCCAAGAGTTTGGAGAGAACCCACTGAACATTTAAGCAACTGCTTCTTCTGCATGGTGGACCCTTCCAAACGTCGGACTGGCAGAAAAGCAAGTCAAATCATGTATCTTGACATTCCTTCATCCATGGCTCCAGTTCCACACAGCTCTGGCCTCCCCGTTCCTACTCCTCCAGAGAAAGAGCAGGTGTCTTCCTGTGAGAGCCCTGATTCCCAGAGTGAGGAAGACAATGAAGGTGAAGGATTTAATTTACTAGCTGATAACAAAAACCCATACTATCCCAACCAAAAGGACATGAATGATTTGATCAGAGATCTTGGTCTCACCAAGTCCAATGCTGAACTTTTGACGTCCAGACTGATGCAGTGGAATTTGCTGGATCCTAGTGTTAAAGTCTCATGTCAGAGGAAGCGTCACGAACTTTTTTCCAACTTCTTCATAAGCGAAGATGGGCTCTGCTTCTGCCACGACGTGACCGGTCTGTTCGAGGAAATCGGAATTGATTTCGAACCAAAAGAGTGGCGCCTCTTCATTGACAGCTCATGCAAGAGTCTCAAAGCCGTGTTGCTTGCAAGTATCCGTCTCTTCCTCTGGCGCATTCAGTATCTCTCAAAGAGAACTACGACAATGTCAAGAAAGTGCTGAACGCATTGAAGTATGAGCAATATGGCTGGGAAGTGATCGGAGATTTCAAAATAGTGACATTCTTAATGGGCCTGCAAGGCGGTTACACCAAGTTTCCTTGCTTTCTTTGCCTGTGGGACAGCAGGAACGACAGTGCACACAACAGTAAGCGTGAATGGCCACAACGAACTGAATTCACAGTGGGGAGGAACAACGTCAAGTGGGAGCCCTTGGTGGACCCCCAGAAGGTACTGATGCCACCACTCCACATCAAACTGGGTCTTATAAAGCAATTCGTCAAAGCTCTCGACAAAAATTCTTCAGCGTTCAAGTACCTACAAGACTTGTTCCCTAAGCTCTCTGAGGCGAAAGTTACAGCCGGTATCTTCGTTGGACCACAAATAAAGAAAATCTTCGAGTGTGAGGAATTCCCCAAGAAGCTCACTCGTGTTGAGAAAGCTGCTTGGATGAGTTTTATGTTAGTGGTACAGGGATTCCTAGGCAATCACAAAGCCGCAAACTACGTGGAGCTGGTCGAAAGTCTTGTGGAGAACTACGGCAAAATGGGCTGCAGGATGTCTCTCAAACTCCATATTCTGGATGCACATCTTGACAAATTCAAGGAGAACATGGGAGCATATTCAGAGGAGCAAGGCGAGCGCTTCCATCAGAATATAATGTAATTTGAGCGGCGATACCAAGGGCAATACAATGAGAACATGATGGGAGATTACATTTGGGGATTGATTAGAGAAAGTGACTCGCAGTATAAACGCAAATGTCGAAAAACCACCCGCTTCTGTTTTTATGTTTTTATGTTTATGTTTTTGGTTTTCTGAAGTTTTAATAAAATCTAGTTTTGATTTATATGTGCTGTTCTGTATGATTTTCTCTGTAGTGAAAGACTCAAACACGTTTTTCTCACAAAAGCAAAGTTTCAGAGGAATATTAGATGGTTTCCATACTTTTAAGACATAACAGACTAGGAAATAACAATTACATCCCAAGATTTGAGAAATTTTTTATTTTTGTTACATAGTGTTATTGATCAACATAAAAAATAAATTATTTTTTTAATATTTCCCGTATTCCCGGGAAATTGAAAAAATTTTCCCGGGAATTCCCGGAAAAATTTGGACGGGAATTCGGGAATTCCCGGACCCCAAACCCTAATCTGCACCCAATCTATAGTCGGGTACCACCGACTTTAGCCATTCCTTACTCGTTACTTGTTTTGTTCCATTGGCCCATCACTTTTCGGTCATTCTGAAGGCTGTATATGAGAAACCATCTTATATTAATATTAGCTACTATATATGTCGTTATTTGTAAATCATTATTTATTAATTGAAACTGGTGTACACAGAGTCTTTGCTGCGAAGAAGGAGTCTTACAAATACATCTGCATTGATTCTTTGAATTTCTTTAACGTGTCATCTTTAATAACATTTCTTTTGAATTCGTGATTTCGTTTTTGATTCTAACATTTCTTTTTTATTGAGTTTCTATGTAATGTAAATTTATTTACAAATGGCATGGTGATATGTCCATATCATGATTTCCATATGGACTAACGTACACTAGACTTTCATGGCCGAAATTCATCACAATAGCTATTGTTTTCTATTTTATTGCCCAGGGTAATAAGTAAAAATATAATGTTAATGTAATTATAAACAATATTAAATTGTAACATCTGCAACATCACCCGTGAGCCCTTCCTCCATTATCTGTCGGCTTTGTAATTGCCATTTGCAAATCAAAAAATCTGCTCTAGCAAGTAAACACACTTATTTGCTGCCAATCCGTCTAGCAGTATTTGCTAAGCGTCTTTATTTGCATAAGTAGGTATAATCAGTATTTGAATGAATAAACACCATTCTAAGGAAGATTTGCTCTAATGTGTTTCCTTCTTGGCTATTTGTTCTTTATTTATTTATTTTTCAGCTCGCAGCAATATTTAAATGGCGCATCACAGACTTAAACTGGAATAGTAAAGGGAAGGAAACAACAAACAAATGACTTTTCACAGAAAAAAACGTTGAAGGGAAGATGGTATTTTGAATGCTGCACAGGGAAGGAATGAATTCAGCAAAATCATGTGAAATTGAAAAGTGCAAAAACAAAAAACACTGAGTGTACTCAGTGGATAATAAATGTGAATTTTCATTTCATAAATTTCCTTTCGTTTATGCCGAAATACATAAATAGACTTGTAGTCACTACCTCCGCTCTTCCACAAATGGCTGCCCAATATCTGTATCTCTGTTGTGTCCACAAACACACACATTCATTTTCAAACTGGAAACTGGAAGCTGGAGAATGAATATGCACGAAACGAGTTCCTCTTTCACTTCATTGGAATTCAATTATAAATCACTCAAACTGAAAACGGCCAGAAAAAATTACCACTCTATCTTTGTAAACGCATGACGATTTTAAGAATTGCATTATGGGCGTTACTGCACTTAAGAACCATTTCAATTCACTAATAAAAAATTGCTGGAATATAAGCATAGTTTTAGCAGCAGAAAATTACACCGAAGAAAATATTGAACGGGAACGAGAAATATGTTAATAGTTCAGGTTAATTTCGCTGAAATTAATTTAAAACAACCAGGTTTTTAATGGACAAACTTTTTTAATTGACAAAGAAAGTGCTAGAGGTGTTTTTAGTATAGTATACCCCCATCCTGGAGGTGGAGGGTATAATGAAAGGTTAGATTCCATTAGATGTCAACCCCGTAAACAGGTTCTGGCACTTGATGATATAGTTACACCAATGATAGATGATGAATAAAAGTCTATATTTAAATGCATGTACTGCAATTCATTTATAAAGTAATTAGTTTTGCTAAAGAAACAAAAATTTTTGCGAAAAAATATAATATGGGTTACATGGGCGGTGAGTGGTGAGTAGTGGGCGTTAATTGAGGTAATAAAAGGTTCTGTGTCAAATTTCAAAAAGTTTGGACCAAAAATAAATTTAGGTTCTATGGGTGGTGGGATGTGGGCGTGGTCAATTTTGATGAAACTTTATTTTATTCTTAATTGAGCTAACCAAAGGCTCAGAGCAAAATTTCAACATTCTACGAGCACTCCTTATATTTTTTTGCCAAACTTTGTATGAACAAATTCCTCTGTGTGTTGTATCGAATAAGACATGATTCCTTTATGTATAAACCAATAAAAAACTAACAATAGTAGTCAATGGCTGCGATGTTACACATCATGGTCCAAACGAAGCTATTTGATATCCTACTTGGTTTTTTCAACGCCACAAATCAATATTTTTGGAAAGTGAGCCAGGACAATATCCCAGTTCAAATCTAATATTGATCTAATATTGTTAATAGTTAATAGTGTCACAAGGATGTACCATAAGTTATGATTGTGTTTCATTTCATTTTTTGTTCCGCTCACCCCTTATAAGAAAAAATTGCAATACTTAAGTTGGTACCGTTTTTATCCCGAGAGAAATGTAAATAACGATTTTCACGATTCTAGCTGGAATTCTTAAATTGGTGCCATTTTTATCCCTTTTTGTCTCTTTCCTCCCTTAAAAGTAAAAATTTCGAAAAATACCTATTTGTAGCTCGTTTGCATGATCATTGCAAGGAACACACCGAATTTCTAGCTACTGCCGTTTGGTCAGGACGAAAGTTCGATGTTTACCCTTTTTGTCCCATTTTACCCCATAAAGTACGAATTTCGAAAAAATTTTCTTAGTCGATGTCTACGTCATATTTGGGAACTACCCTTAAAATTTATGGGGGTATAATAAATAAATCCTGTAGCGATGTGACCTGCTTTTACCATGTAAGTCAATAGGTAAAAATATATAATATAAAGTTTGTCCAAAATTGGTTAAACATTTGGGAGCAACATTTGTATGGGGGCTATATCTAAATCTGAACCGACCTTACCCACTTTCACCATAGGTATTCTAGTTGGATTATAAGATGTTGTGCCAAAATAAAAAAAAACAAGTAAGGAAAGGCCAAAGTCGGGCGGGGCCGACTATATGATACCCTCCACTTTCTATCCGAACACAATTCAACTCAGTAAAAAAGTGAAAACGGGAATGCTTTTTGTATGTTTCCTAATCATAGTATGACCTGGTCCAATTTGTCAAATCGAAAAGAATATTTATATCGTGGATATATCCAAACATGGAATAAAGTGACTAACTTTCGCAATAAGTGCTTCCAGTTCAAATATAACGTGTTATGCTCACTTTCGGTGAAAATTCGAGGTTTCTAGGGCGGAAAAGTTTTAGCCGTGAGCGAAATTTGTATGGGAGCTATATGTAAATCTGAACCGATCTGATCCATTTTCACCATGGTTGTTTCTAGTTGAAATATAAGATATTTAGAAAGATTTGAAGAAGATATGTTAAAATATGAGGTTTATAGAGTGGAGAAAATGAAATCGGGAGTGAAATTTGTGTGGGAGCTATATAAATCTGAACCGATTTCACCCATGGCTGTTTATAGTACAAATATAAGGTATTTCGACTAATTTGAAAGGGATCTGTTGTAATATGTGATATCTAGAGTGAAAAGAGTCAAAACGGTAGTGAAATTCGTATGGGGGCTATATCTAAATTTGAACCGATTATCTTCAAATTAAATAGCGTTCCTCCTTGTCCCGAAAAACTTCGTTGTGCAAAGTTTCATTTGGTTCTGTCAACAATTGCGACCTCTATCGTGATTACAAGAATAGATGAGCAGACAGACGGACATTGCTAAATCGGCTCAGAAAGTGATTCTAAGCCGATCTGAGTAATAAATGATGGGTCTAATTCGTTTCCTTTTGGATGTTACAAACAATTGCACAAAGACATAATATCCTAGTGGAGGGTATAAAAATCGCTCAGAAAATAATTTTTGGACAATCTTTAATATTTGCAAAATCACCCAAAAGAATATGAAATATAATTTATAAATAATTTCAAATTTGTAAAATGGCCCTTTTAGGCGTCGGAAACTATTAGCCTGCGTTGCCGGCTTTGGACATACCCTAGATGATTAATTTTGGGCGATTTTTCATATTAACAAGTAAAAGCGGCCCGGCCGAACTTTAAATTGCATTCCACAAAGGCTGTCGATTTTCGTAGTAGTGCAGTAATTTTAAAGAAAAATATAATTTTTAATGTAGCAAACCAAAGCAAATACAAATATTGAAAAAATAATTTTCTAAATAAATATAATATTTTTAATATTTCAAACTACGCTGACTTCAAGTCAATTCAACAAATAAATATTCTTGTATTTATATTTTCAAAAGCTTAAACCATATACATATATTGGTAGATAGTGGGTGCTACAGTTGGTTGTATTTCCATTCTATTTTATTCAAAAAGTACAAAATTTGAAAATCCAATCTCATGTGCAAAATAATCTAACTTCATGATTCTAACTTCTTGAATATGGAAAAATCTTTATATTTTGCATGTCTATGCAGTCAGAGGAATATATACACCGAATTCCATGATCCTTGAAAGTACGAATTTCGAAAAATCCCTTTATTTTACATGTCTACGCAATCAGAGGAATGTATACACTACTATTCCCATTTTATCCCTTAAAAGAACGAATTTGAAAAAAAATATTTTTATATTATGTGTCCACTCTACGCATTCGCCCTATAACAAAAAGTGCACCATAAAGTGATTATTATTCGTAGGGGATGAAATAAGCCAAAAGGGGATAAAAATGGTACCTATCAAACGACAGCAGCTAGAAGCACGAAATTCGTTATGTACATTCATCTAGTTGAGTAGATACATAATATAAAATTATGTTTTCCAAATTCGTACTTTTAAGGGGTAAAATGGAAATAGAGGGATAAAAATGGTACCAACCAAACGGCTGCACCTAAAATAATGAAGTTCGGTGTATACATTTATCTGATTGCGAAGATACGTAAAATAAACGGATTTTTCGAAATTCGTACATTTTGGGGATAAAATGGAAAAAGGGGATAAAAATAGTACCCACCAAATGACCGCAACTAGAATCATGCAATTTGGAGTATACATTCCTCTGACTACGTAGACTCGGAAAATAAATGGTTATTTTCAAATTCGTAATTTCAAGGGATACAGAACATAGGGATACAAATAGAAACACCTAAACGGCTACAATTCGGTGTGTACATTCCACTAATTCCGTAGACACGTCAAATAAAGAGATTTTAAAAAGTCGTACTTTTAAGGGGGTGAAATAGGAAAAAGGGGATAAAAATGGTACGAACCAAATGGCCGCAGCTAGATTCATGGAATTCGGTGTATACATTCCTCAGACTGCTTAGACAAGCAAACTTATTTTGTTACTTTTACTGCAAAATTTGGTTGAATCATGAAGTTAGGTAATGTTGTGAGCTAATGGATTTTCAAAATTAGTACTTTTGGCCTTAAAATAGAAAGGACATACAACAAAAGTTAACACCAATATTTATGGTATTTAAGTTTTTTTGAAGATATAAAGATAAGAATGTTTAGTTTTTGAAATATATGTATAATAAACGTATTGATAGCTTTACCTTATTCAATATTAGTATTTGTTTTGGTTTGGCTATATAAAAAAAATTGATATTTTCGTAAAATATTTCTGCACTTCTACGAAAATCGACAGCCTCTATGGAATGCAATCCATAACGGAGGGTATAAAAAGTTCGGCCCAACCGAAATTAACATCGTTTTTACTTGTTTGTTTTGGGCGATTTTTCATGTCGCCTATTGTACATCCACAATTAATAAAAATGCTGTGGCAAATTGACCAATTGTATTGAGGGGAAACAAGTAAAATCTAGAGTAAAATTTTTATGGCGCCTATAGGTAAATCCGAACCGATGAGAATCTCTTTGACCGCAGAGGATAGGTTAGTAATTAACTGCGTTATCGAAGTTTTCATTAAAACTAATACAAATTTTACTTTATATGTATCTTTTCCAAATAATGGCAAACTAAATGTACACTAGAGCGTACCAGGTTACAAGTAAAAAAAAAAAAGTTCGCCGTACACCTTCGAATATGAAGTATTATTGAAAGGTAGTTTCAAAAAAATTTTTTTTATTTTTTTATGCCGAACGTAGGGGTCGCGCTTTTACATTTTTCTATATAACTTCTGCATTTATAAACGGATTTTAAAGTGTGATACATCGATGTTTTTGTCCGATTTTTTTGTCTTTGAAGTCATTGAGCTCAAACATGATTCATGATTTTATGCGAGCTTTAATTTTCGATTATTAGAGTGGTACATTAGGGTAGTAGCAACTGAGAAATGATGGGTAAGTACCAGAAGGGGGTGCTTGAGCTCAATGACTTCAAAGACAAAAAAATCGGCCTCGTCGAGACAAAAACATCGATGTATCACACTTTAAAATCCGTTTATAAATACAAGTTATATAGAAAAATGTAAAAGCGCGACCCCTACGTTCGGCATAAAAAAATAAAAATTTTTTTTTTGAAACTACCTTTCAATAATACTTCATATTCGAAGGTGTACGGCGAACTTTTTTTTTGAGGTACGCCCTAATGTACACCCCCTCCGCCACGGACTCGTTGCTGTATGTCGACGTTGTATCCTGTATCCTGGCTTCTTACTGGCCCACTCCCAAGATATTTTCGTTTTCTTTTATTCTCAAACGACATTCCACCGGGAAATAATGTGAAAATGAACATACTACGCAAAAAGTGTGTGTAATGTAATTCTTAAATTGTATATGCCGGCAGTTAATACGCTGAATGTGGCAATTAATATGAAGCAAGAACAAGAAGCTGTAGGACGGCGTGCTCGTGCTGCACGCACTGCCTTACACGGCCATTTGAATACAGGTGCTGTCATTCGACTAATGAGACATCAGTTCGTCGCAACAGCCATAACTAGGAGGAGAGAAAAAAAAAACGAAACATTAACTACGACAAGCTTGAGCAATTGAATGGAGTGGTGGCTGCTAAACTAGGTATGGGGGGTGGGGGTCGTGGAAATTAAAACGATTCTCTGGAAGAGTGTCATAAAAAATTAAAACCTAAAACGAAATTCGCAGGTTATTTGACTACATAGAAATAGACACCCTGGCAAATGTTACATTAATAATATAGATAGAGATGGTTTTAGAACCAACAATGATTTTATATTATTCATTTGTGTCCAAATGGTCAATACTTAGTGGGTGGGTGCTAAACTAGTCATGGGAAGAATTAAGTGATTCTCTGGAAGAGTGTCATAAAATATGAAAGCCTAAAATTTAATTCGTAGAGAAATAGTAGTGCTTGCTAATATTTCATTAAGAACATGGGTAGAGAGAATTTTATATTATTCATTTACTTACTTGAATTTGTATACCCTCCACCTAAGGATGGGGGTATATTCACTAAAATTCGAAGACGATCTAGCCACGTCTGTCTGTCGAAAGTCCGTAGCGGCTGAACGGAATGAGTTAAGAGGTTCAAATTTCCCCTAAATGTGTCTAAAGGCTGCAGATCGGTTGGTATTGAAAGTGGGCGAAATCGGACCAGAGGGGAAATTTTTCCTTAACAAGGACTGAAAGTACTCCCTAATATTTAGAATATTTAAGCATTTTTTTTAAATTGCTGCTTTATATGCACTTAAAATTCGTTGCGTTGAATTATTGAAGCGTAAAAGCCCCAAAAAGTAAATATACGTTTTAGCGGGCGAAATGGAACAAAAAGGGATGAAAATGCTACCAATGATACGATAACAACTAGAAACATGAACTTTGGAATCTACATCCCTTTAACACATTGAGGAAATTAATACTTTTAAGGGATACCATTGGAAAAGATGCATAAAAATGATACCCACCACACCGATGAAGTTGAGATCTTGAATTTCGATGTGTACTCTCATTTGACTGTGAAGATGCGAATATGAAATTGGGTGATTACCTTCCCCTTAAAAATAATACCAACCAAAGTAATACAGATAGAATCGTGAAATATGTAAGCAAATCTTTAAAAAATTATTTTAGTGGGGAAAGAGACAGAAACTGGAACATTTTCATAACAAAAAATATAAATTTTTTTAAAGTGAGACCAAATTACGCCTATTTATAAGTGATAGGCTAGAATATTTGCGAAGTAGCGGGCTTTTTCCAGTACTATTTATTATATATACATACTTTTATTATTAACAAGTAAGGAAAGGCCTAAGTGGGGCGGACCGACTACATGATACACTCCACTTTCTATCCGAATACAATTCAATTCAATTCGGTAAAAAAGTGAAAACGGGAAGGATTTTTGTATGTTTCCTATTCATAAGCTAATATTACCTGACCCAATTTGTCAAATCAAGAAGAATATTTGTATACGGGCTATATCTAAAAATGGAATGAAGTGATCAACTTACACAATAGGTTCTTCCAGTTCAAGTATTACGTGTTATGTTCAATTTGAAGAAATTGGGTGAAAATACGTGGTTTCTGGGGCTGAAAAAGTCAAATTGTCTGGGAGCTATATATAAATCTGAACCGATACGACCCATTTGCACCACACATGTTTCTAGTAGAAATGTAAGATATTTTACAAGATTTTAAGAAGATCTGGTAATATATGTGTGGAAAAAGTAATATCGGGAGCGAAATTTGAATGGAAGCTATATATAAATCTTAACCGATCTGACCTATTTTCATCAGACGTGTTCCTAGTTCAAATATAAGATGTTCTGCCAAATTTGAAGACAATCTAATAAAATATGTGGTTTCTAGAGCGGAAAAAGTAAAATTGGGAGCGAAATTTGTATGGGAGTTATATACAAATCTGGACCGATCTGACCCATTTTCATCATAGGTGTTCCTAGTTTAAATATAAGATGTTTTGCAAAATCTGAAGACAATTAGATACAATATGTGGTTTCTAGACCAGAAAAGGTCAAATCTGGAGCGAAATTTGTATGGGAGCTATATATAAATCTGAACCGATCTGACCTAAATTCATTATGGGTATTTCTAGTGGAAATATAAAATATTTTGATAAATTTAAAGAAGATCTGCAAAAATATGTGGTTTCTAGACCAGAACAAATCAAATCGGGAGCGAACTTTGTATGGGAGCTATATATAAATCTGAACCGATCCGACCCACTTTCACCACACATGTTTCTAGTTGAAATGTAAGATATTTTGCAAGATTTTAAGAAGATCTGGTAATATATTTATGGAAAAAGTAAAATGGGGAGCGAAATTTGAATGGAAGCTATATATAAATCTTAACCGATCTGAACTATTTTAACCAGAAGTGTTCCTAGTTCAAATATAAGATGTTTTGCCACATTTGAAGACAATCTAATAAAATATGGTTAGGTTTCTAGAGCGGAAAAAGTACAATTGGGAGCGAAACTTCTATGGGAGCTATATACAAATCTGAACCGATCTGACCCATTTTCACCATAGGTGTTCCTAGTTTAAATATAAGATGTTTTGCCAAATCTGAAGACAATTAGATAAAATATGTGGTTTCTAGAGCGGAAAAAGTCAAATCGAGAGCGAAATTTGAATGGGAGATATATATAAATCTGAACCGAGCTCTTTTAAATTCACCATGGGTATTTCTAGTGGACATATAAGATATTTTGCCAAATTTGAGGAAGATCTGCAAAAATATGTGGTTTCTAGACCAGAAAAGGTCAAATCGTGAGCGAAATTTGTATGGGAGCTATATATAAATCTGAACCGATCTGACCTAAATTTATTATGGGTGCTTGTAGTGGAAATTTTAGATATTTTGACAAATTTGAAGAAGATCTGCAGAAATATGTGGTTTCTAGACCAGAAAAAATCAAATCGGGAGCGAACTTTGTATGGGAGCTATATATAAATCTGAACCGATCTGACCTAAATTCATTATGGGTATTTCTAGTGGAAATATAAGATATTTTGATAAATTTAAAGAAGATCTGCAAAAATATGTGGTTTCTAGACCAGAAAAAATCAAATCGGGAGCGAACTTTGTATGGGAGCTATATATAAATCTGAACCGATCCGACCCATTTGCACCACACATGTTTATAGTTGAAATGTAAGATATTTTGCAAGATTTTAAGAAGATATGGTAATATATGTGTGGAAAAAGTAAAATCGGGAGCGAAATTTGAATGGAAGCTATATATAAATCTTAACCGATCTGAACTATTTTAACCAGAAGTGTTCCTAGTTCAAATATAAGATGTTTTGCCAAATTTGAAGGCTATCTAATAAAATATGCTTAGGTTTCTAGAGCGGAACAGGTAAAATTGGGAGCGAAATTTGTATGGGAGTAATATACAAATCTGGACCGATCTGACCCATTTTCATCATAGGTGTTCCTAGTTTAAATATAAGATGTTTTGCCAAATCTGAAGACAATTAGATACAATATGTGGTTTCTAGAGCGGAAAAAGTCAAATCGAGAGCGAAATTTGAATGGGAGATATATATAAATCTGAACCGATCTCATCTAAATTCACCATGGGTATTTCTAGTGGACATATAAGATATTTTGCCAAATTTGAGGAAGATCTGCAAAAATATGTGGTTTCTAGACCAGAAAAGGTCAAATCGTGAGCGAAATTTGTATGGGAGCTATATATAAATCTGAACCGATCTGACCTAAATTTATTATGGGTGCTTCTAGTGGAAATTTTAGATATTTTGACAAATTTGATGAATATCTGCAAAAATATGTGGTTTCTAGACCAGAAAAAATCAAATCGGGAGCGAACTTTGTATGGGAGCTATATATAAATCTGAACGGATCTAACACATTTTTACTACAAGTGTTTCTAGTTGAAATATAAGACGTTTTGCTAATTTTTAAGAAAATATGTGAAAATATGCGGTATCTAGAGAGAAAAGAGTCAAATCGGGAGTGAAATTCGTATCGGGGCTATATCTAAATCTGAACCGATTTTCTTCAAATTAAATAGCGTTCGTCCTCATCCCGAAAAACTTCGTTGTGCAAAATTTCATTTGGTTCTGTCGACAATTACGACCTGTATCGTGATTACAAGAATTCAAAGTGATTCAAAAAGTTATTCTAAGTCGATCGGTATAATTAACAATGGGTCCTTTTGGGTGTTACAAACAAATGCATAAAGACATAATACTCTCGTGGAGTGTATAAATATTACAATATTGTTTGCACTTTGCGTATTCGGCTTTGGACACACACCAGAGAAAATTTTTAAACCTGGCCGAAAGCTAATAAACAAAAAGCCTGAAACCTTTACTCTTCGTATCAGAGTTCTTGATTACCGCAGATTAGAAAAACATTAAGTTCCGCGTGAATTCATTACTTTACAAGAACTTTGCAAATACTTCCTTCGTTTCGTTGAAATCGGGAGAAAAAAATGGTTGGGAACTTTTCAATTTCCGATATCTCGCCACTATCGTGAAGTAGTTGTTTCCCGAGGGTCCTGTATGGGACTGTTAGGTGTCCAAAACTTTAACCGTTTGGTTTTATATATCGAACCCGTCGGTTTCGAATGATAAATTATAGTTTTTTGAAATATTCAGAATAATCTGTGGCGAAGAACTCCTCCAATGGGCTACAAAAAATTCAGATTGAGATATGAGTTGTGAGTCAAATAGCATAAGTAAACTATATACATTAGAGTGGCTTCAAAATAAATGTTGTGGATGTTCCCGACTACAATGAACGATTGGTTTGTGTTATGTGTTCTCCGAAAATATTTCGCTTTTATCATTGTCCGTTCGTGAGCTGGACGCGTTCAAAATAACCTCTATAAATCAAGTTTTTCTCGAATAAAATTCACGATGAAAATGGTATTGAGAAAAAAAAGCTAGATATTAAAATCTGGCCCGAGCCTTATCAAATCATATCAAAAACTTGCATTTTAACCCAGCTTAGAGGGTAGAATTTTAACGTTTTTGTGCAATTTCTGTTGTATTTTTTATAAAAACCGCAATAACTCCATATTTTTAGTTCGAATTGTGTTTTTGTTGGATCGTTGAAGAGGTATTGATCACCAATAGGAATTTTTAGAACTTCCTAACCCATTAAGGGCCGAAAATTTTCTTCTTACTGTTGGTTCTTAGTGGGTTAAATGTGATGTAAAAACTGAAATATGGGGTTATTTGCATCGTAAACACATTCTAGTCATACAAAAAGCTAATTTTAAACAAGTAAGGAAAGGCTAAAGTCGGGCGGGGCCGACTATATGATACACTCCACTTTCTATCCGAATACCATTCAATTCGGCGAAAAAGTGAAAACGGGTAGGTTTTTTGTATCCTGTAAATGTATGTTTGACAAAAAAATGTTAAATTGTATGGGGCCTATATCTAACTCTGAACCGATCTTACCCAATTTCTGCATAGGTGTTTCTAGTTAGATTATAGAATGTTGTGCCAAATTTGAAGAAAATCAAGTACAATATGTGGTTTCTAGAGCGGAAAATGTCAAATCGGGAGCGACATTTGTATGGGGGCTATATCTAAATCTGAAGCGATTTGACCTATTTTCACCATAGATGTTCCTAGTTGAAATATAAGATGTTTTGCCGATTTAAAAAAAAATCAGTTGTAATATGTGGTATCTAGAGTGAAAAGAGTCAAATCGGGAGTGAAATTCGTTTGGGGCTATATCTAAATCTGAACCGATTTTCTTCAAATTAAATAGCGTTCGTTCTTATCTCGAAAAACTTCGTTGTGCAAAGTTTCATTTGGTTCTGTCTACAATTGCGACCTGTATCGTGATTACAAAAATAGATGGACGGACAGATAGACAGACGGACGGACAGAGCTAAATCGATTCAAAAAGTGATTCTAAGTCGATCGGTATAATTAACAATGGGTCTATCTCCCTTCCTTTTGGGTGTTACAAACAAATGCACAAAGACATAATACTCTCGTGGAGTGTATAAAAACAAACATCTGAAATGTTGGCCTTTCAATGGTTAAATTGGGGAGGAAAACTTCACATAAGATGTTACAATAAAACCGTGCGACATGATTTCCATCCCAAGATCGAGATTATATTGAAGTGAAACTATAGGTCACTAATAGGAAAACTCATACTCAGTTTTTTTATTTCGTTGCCGTTTGCCTTTTTTACAGGACTTTTAATTTCCAA
Organism: Polietes domitor; assembly: GCA_947397865.1. NCBI lineage: Eukaryota > Metazoa > Arthropoda > Insecta > Diptera > Muscidae > Polietes > Polietes domitor. The sequence goes on along the minus strand of OX377622.1, from coordinate 54,096,718 downwards.
AGGATGTAAATGTTTCAATAATTATGTTTCGCACTTTTGCGTAGCATACAATGGCGATATGGGTATCAAATGAAAGAGTAGAACATCTGCTAAATATATTTTAAATTTCATGCGCCTATCTATGTTTATTTAACATTAATAACCATTTAAATTTTTCGCATTTAAAGAGTTTATGTAGATTATTCATGTTTTAATTTTTAAGGGGAGGGAATTTGAAATGGTTGAATTTCATTCAAAAAATTTGCTTTATATACGATTAGAATGTGTTTACGATGCAAATAATCCCATATTTCAGTTTTTATTTCTCATTTAACCCACTGATTATTAACCGTATGAAAAAAATTTGCGGCCCTTAATGGGCCGCATACCAATTAAAATTGGTTATCAATACCTATCTAACGAGCCCATTAAAACATAAATCGAACTACAAATGTGTGTGTTATTGCGGTTTTTATAAAAAATGCATCAAAAATTGCACTAAAATAGTATAAATCTGTCCTTTATACTGGGTCATATTACAAGTTTTTAATATGGTTTGTTAAGGCCCGGGGCGGATTTTCATTTTTAGTTTTTTTCTCAATACCATTCTCATCGTGAATTTTATTCAAGAAAACCTGATTTATAGAGGTTATTTTGAACGCGTCCAGCTCACGAACGGATAATGATAAAAGCGAAATATTTTGGGAGAACACCTAAAACAAACCAATCTTTCCTTTTTGTCGGGAACATCAACAACATTTTCCCCTTCCTCACAAAAGAAGCCACTCTAATGTACATGTGTTACTTATTTTATTTATTATTATTATTATTTTAGATATTTTTGTGATTTAAAATGTACTTAATCAATCAAAAAGATTGAATTTCATTATTATACGAGATGTTAATTATAATTGACTGTTACTTGCTGATTTTTTATTGTACAATGCAATGATAAGACATTTTTCATTATTTTTCTACGTATTTTGGAACTGGTTTTCTCGATAAACCAATAACCGATAATAAATTTTCGGTTAAAACGAAACCCACTTTTTTCCAAAAAACGATTTTTGGACAATCTATTGTTTCATCTATTGCGCATGGCTTTCAATTGGACAATGATGGCATTGTGATCATTTTCTTCTATTGTGGGATATTTTCACTTCAGGTTTGCCCGCATATTTCACAAAACTTTTAATTGTCCACTTGAAATTAGCTCCGTCTAGATATTGTATGAACAGATATTATAGGTATTGCGAGAGTACTTAAAGTCACCATTCATACAGATAACTAAGTTGGAACAGCTTCTCAATGCACCGACTTACTGCGGATAGATTTTAGAGACAAAAGAACAGTTTGTGTATCAACAAAAATTCCTATGCGATCCATTGAGTCTAAAAAGGAAAGGAAGCCTGCCGTACTTCCTTAAATGCGAAGACTTCTGCCAGAAAGACGTTGCAGCGTGAAGACCCCATAGTCCTTGTATATATCGGTCACATATTCGACAAATGTGTGTCCCCTGTACCATTCTATCCTTGAAAGGAAATACTTAAAAAGACATGGAACAATATCGACATTTATTACGGAGAACTGAAGTGCTCTGGGAATTGTTAAGACGAAGATATAATAAGAACCTGTTCATTTCGCATGAAAATGCCTATCATGCAGCAAGCCACTTGTCTGCGGCATTGTTCCTTTAAGAACTTGGTGTCCAGGTCCTCAATTTGACGTGGGGGAAAATTTGCGTGTGTCTTGTGCCAATGCCAGCCAGCTACATAGCTTTTCACTTACACATGCTGACGTCTGAACACGTCCTACACAACATTTATAAACAGCAGACATTTATTGTATTTCCCGCATTGTCAGATAACAAGCCAACAACCGACAACACCAAGAGGAGCTCACTGCGCGAGTGTGTCATCCGTGTGTTTCCGTTTCTCCCCGTATTTCGCATTTCGCATTTGCCATGCCCACGCACGGGCAATTTAGCCTCCAAGTACGGCGGGATGCACACAATGGCTTTCGAGGTCCATAAGTGTATTCCCATGTAAGTGAATAGGCCGCGTGTTAAGTTCAACATAAACCAGACCATAACAATAGCAACAGCAACAGCAACAGCGGCAAGAAAGCGGATCTCTGGAGCGAACAGCTAATTTAGCCAAGAAATTTAATGGACTGCTGTAAATCAAATTAATTTCAGGCTAGAACATGAAAAGCGAAAGTGACTTTTGTTATTGATACTGTCTGCCGTAAGCTCCTGCTCCTGCTGCTGCTCCTACTTCATTCACATGGCACAATATGGGAATAATTAGACAATTGCTACGCTTGTTTTAATTGGCCCGAATGACATGGGTTACAAAGGTGCCGGGGGTTGTGGTGGATGCTATTAAAGTGCTGCTGTACTTGGTATGAACGTATGAGTGATGGCCTTTAAGTATCATACGTTAATCATACGCCACATAATTGTGAGCGAGAAACACGCAAGTGGTTAGTTTCAAATGTCCGAACCCATTGCGAAAATAATCATTACATACGATTACAAATGACGACCAACTTCTTTATTCCCTCGCAACAGCTCCAGTTGGAAGTGCCGAGGTTTTGGCGGTGGTGGTTGCTGCTTTAAGTTCTGCTGTACTTGGTAACGTATGAGTGATATCCTTTAAGTAATCATACGCCACGTAATTGCGTGGGAGAAAAGTACAGGGATATGCACACTGGTTCAGCTTCATACGATTGGTGGCATTAAATATAAGGAAACATCGTAGAGCTTTGAATTTTGGTATAGGCTAATATTTCGTTATTATAAAAAAATGCTGAAAATTTGAAAAAAATCGGAGCACAACCACGCCTACTTCCCATATAACACAAAAATTAAAAATCATTGTAGAGTCATAATTTTTGGCTCATTGCAAAAGTGTGTTTTTTATTTGATAAAAAATATATACAAATAAAGTGCAGCAACAGTCATGCCCATATTAAATATAAATATCTGTAAATAAATGAAAAATAAATAATAAAAAATTTATAACAAAGTAATTCGTGAACCTTTATTAGCATAACAAATTTTTTACTTCATCAGAAAATTCCAATATATCCTTCTTGGGCTGGTTACGATATGAATTTAAGTATGGATCTGAAGATGCTAATAACATATGCATTACATCTTCATTTGTTGATATGCGATCCGTTTTTCTGGAGTGGTTTAGACGATAACTTCTGTAATCTTTATTACGAGCTTCCTGAGCTTCCTCCGACAACATGCCAAGTGGCAATATTGCTGCTGACACAATTTCACTCCCATGAATTAGCACTTTGTGTACAGTAATAGGCATATAGTACCAGCTGTAGAGTTCTATATATCGTTCTGCAGTGGCCAAACAATAAACTTTAAATTTATCCGTATCTATTTCAAAATTACTATTTATTATTGTTAAAATTGTACTAAAGCGATGAATTAAATTTTCATCAACACCAAGAACATCTGCCGTCAAGGAAGGATTTGCAAAAAAACGTCGAGAAGTATTGCCAGTGTTCGATGAGCCCATTCCTTGTTTAACCATATCCACATTTATGCCTAAAACCGATTTCAAATTTCTTTGTATTTCCGCTTTTGCTTTTTCTTTTTCATGTTTTGTTTCTTTAGTGACTCTCCACTTTGAAAAACTTTTGTTGTATGCTATATGCAATATGCACTCCATAAATTTTATCCTAGCATGTAAAGGGGAAATTCCAAATTGAAGCCCCTCCTCCGAAACTGTTTTTGTTCTTAATAATTCCAAATTATTCATTTCGCTAGGCTTACATTGACATATAAAGCATACAGACATTCCTGCTGTTTGTGTGATTACATTTGCAACTTTTCCATCAATCATGGTTAAAATAGGTGTATGCAAAATTTCATGACTTTTGCCATATATATTAACAACAGTTTTTTTCAAATTTTTAATTTCATTTTCTACCCTTTCAACTTCTTCAGAAATTACATTTGCTGTTTCTTTTACAAATTGAAATTTTATTGGCCTACATAAAGCTGTTGATGATGGCCTTGGGTTTCGCCAGTAATCAGATGTACCATCAATACATTTCAAATAAAGAGGAACAATACTTGTCAAAAATATATTTTTGTCATTTAAATTGGGATCATTGAATTTTTGGTGGTATTCGCTATGACCCGAAGATCCATCACAACCCCATTTAGAAACAAGTTGTAGTTGGTTTGGAAGTACATCCGTCTCAGCTTTCGTTTTCGCCTTCAATATTCTGGATACAGTATGATCTAGTAATTCTTGCATACTGACTTTACTATAGTTCTCCTGTACTTCCAAATTTTTAGGATAACATTCTTTTTTAGCACTAAGAACTTGATGGTATGAGGGGAAAATATCACATCCAATTTCTTTGGCACTCCATCTTAATATTTGATACTGTTGTTTTGATAAACAAGCATCAATTAGTGCTTTTTCTCGACTAAACATTTTCGACGTTTGTTCATCCTTATTTATTTTTTTTGCAGCTGATGCAATAAGTTCTGCCGAATTACTATCACGTAGCTGCTGTACTTTAATCCTTTTAGCACGAGTTTGGCAAAGTTCAAAGGTTTTAGAAGGCCGACCACGTTTGACTTCATGGGAACACGTAGGTTTTTCATACTCTGAAAAATCTTCACCAAAACAGTACATATTTTCCAACCAAACTTCATTTTGTTCAACAAATCTGTCTTTCATACGTTTTGCATTGACCCACTTAGTTTTCAGTTTTGGTAAAAATTGTTTACTTAAAAATGTTTTAAATTTATCTAACTCAATAATTGACAAATTTTTATTATTTGTTGAAATAATATCACAAACTACATTAATGTCCTTATCACAATCTAATAAAAGATCAGAAATTTCATAATAAGATATCTGAAGATTATCCATTTTTAATAATTTTTATTTCTATTTTTCACTTCTAAGACAATAATCGAATTAGCTTTATTCATCTAAACACAACTAATAAACAAAACACCTGTCAACTTCATTTCAAAATCAAAAAGCTAACTACAAAAACAATGCAACAAACAGTCACAGCTGATGCGAAAAAAATGGGAAGAAATGCAAATTTGTAAACCTCATGATCATGATAGACAACTGTTTTACTATTTTTTCATATTTTATGTTTACGCAAATGTCAATTCAGTGCATTTTGTTTTGTTTTCTTTTTGTACCACCATTGCATTGTTGCTACAAAAGATGACCGAAAGTCAATTTTCAAAAATGCTTCTGCCTGACTTATAGTGTCATGGTAAACATGTGTGTTGTTGTTGCCTTTTGTAATCGCAACTGTTGCCTTTTGTGTGTTTTTTTACAACAAAAAAACGAAACAACAAAGCAAGCAAGCAAACAAAAACAAACAATGATGCACAATAACGCGTTAATGAAGGCAATTTTTCCTTACTTTTTTAAGTTTTTTATACCGGAATTGCTTAGGGACAAAAACGGGCAGCTGAATTTTTGTATGAATCGTTAGGTGAGATTACAAGCTTTAATTTGATATAAGTCTCGAGCTGGAGCACGTTGGAGATCAAAAGATGCAATCGATAGAAGTTTGAGAAAATAAATATTTTTGCACAATTTATAGTAGTAAATACAAAAAAAAATTGAGCTTCGAAATTTTTTTTTCTTTGTGAATATACATTTCTTATAACATCTAATTTCAGAAAAAAATAATTCTAGTTTCATTACAAGAGTATATCTGAAGCAAGAAGTGATAGAAGGTAGCACATATAATACGATAATTTCAAATGCATTCATTTTGGTCAACTTTGAATGCCTCTGGACAAAAAAGTAATAAAGATATCGACCTAAAATTTTTGGTTCATGCTAGTAAGATTGTTTTCTACAAACTATGAAAAAATTAGGTAGATCTGAGTACATGAAAAAAATGAATTAATGCCGCTCTTGAACCAGTGTGATACGTAGTTAATGTTAGTTTTAAATGTCCAAGACCCTGCAAAAGGATCCTTACAGACGATTACTCACTTCACAATTTCCTTCTCATCATGGGCCTTACAACAGTTCCAGTTGGAAGTTGAATTTATGCGAAAATCACCTCCGATTACGAGACGTACCATTTATTTCTTACTTTCCATATCATGGTTTATCTCACATAGGAACACCTAGATCATTTGAGGTGAATCTCTTTCTCCACAGCCCTTTTCAATATTTTGGAACATAATGCAGTCAGTGGTGGCTAGATCTGGTGGATAGGACTGGTGTGAAGGCATTTCGTAGTAAGAGTATTATATATAATAATGATTGAGCGCCCCGTTAGTCAAGTTGGTAGCGTGCTCGGCTATCAGCGTGGGGGTCGTGGGTTCGATTCCCACCAGAGGCTCTGGTCTGTCGCTGCAATAACTAGCTACAAATGTCTTAGTCACCCCTGCTCAATCCCTGGACCCAAAATTAGAATATAAATTTACTTTGTATTGTAATTCATAATAAATAAATAAGTAAATATAATAATGAAGTATTAATATTTTCATCATATCACGCGAAAAGAAATAGGATGGGTGGGAAATATTGAAATCTTCCCCTTTTTCTTTTGAATGAGAAAGTTGTACGAAATTGAACATTACTTATTTATTATCCAACATTCCCATATCCATTATCAACTACATTTTACTTATGGACAATTCACGTAATTATCAAACTATAGTATGTGCACAAAGAAGGAAATGGAAAAGGAAGCGAAGGCACTGTGAATGCAATTAGTGATGACGGCAAATGTCAACAACAGCCGTTCCAGGTGCTGTTTGTACTTGGAGAGAGATTTGTGCTAGAATGTCGAATGATAAGTAGTGTAAAACGAAAACGGTTAAATTTCACAACCTCCACTATAGGAGAGACTCTGTAACACATACAAATATTGATCTGTCAAATAAAATATTGATAAAGTCAAAATGTATGGAGTAATTCCATATGAAACGGAGCAAAAATGTGGAAGTTATTATAGGTTTTATTAAAAATGTGTCAAAAGCAGCACTATAATCACAAGGGAGAACTATTTTGTTAGCACGAATAGGGTTTGGGGTCTGGGAATCGACCTTTTTTCGGGAATTCCCGGGAAAACAGGAAATGTTGAACAATATTATATTGCTTAGTAGAAGACTAAATTAGGTTTACTTCATAAACGGAAAACTGAAAAATTATTTCATTATAGATATTTGTATCATATTCATATATTTATGAACAAAATATTTATGATTAATGCAGTGGAATACATTTTTTGTGAACATATTTGCAGGATCTTGCCTTGTAGAGTATTTGGACAAACAACTATTCTGTCAGATAACAATTATTTTAATTTCCCTAAAAGGATGATCGAAGTCAAAGGTGAAAGTGGTATCAAAAACAGGAAACTGCACAGAAATCATAAAAGTATAGAAATATAGACTACGGTACATTGTATTTGTAGATAACTAATGACTGGACTTTTCAATGTTTTTATTTTTGCATGATTTTATCTAAAGGATACTAACAATCATAAACATAAATTTTGTTTTCGCAGTTTCTAATAGTTGCAAAATAAAACAAAAAATGGCAGAAGTGAGTTTTGTGGATCAAGGACGGTTCAGATTTAGATATAAATTTATTTATATATATACCAATGTTGCTCCCAAATGTTTATCCGATTTTGGAAAAGCCTTACATATTATATTTCAATTATAAATATAAATGATAACGTCGTTCTATGTTTCAATATACCCCCATACAGATGTCCTTTCCGATTTAACATTTTTTGTCAAACACATACATTTACAGGATACAAAAATCCTTCCCGATTTCACTTTTTTACCGAATTGATAGTAGGCTCCGTCCGACTTTAGCCTTTCCTTACTTGTTAATTAAAAGTTGAAGTTATAACGAAAATTACTACTTTTTTACTTCGAGTGGAAATATTTGTAGCCTCCGTTTTGTCGCGTCTGCATTTCTGCTGTACCTAACTAAAACAAGTAAGGAAAGGCTAAAGTCGGGCGGCCCGACTATATGATACACTCCACTTTCAATCCAAATACAATTCAATTCGGTAAAAAAGTAAAAACCGGAAGAATTTTTGTATGTTTCCGAATCATGGGCTAATATAACCTGGTCCAAATTGTCAAATCAAGAAGAATATTTGTAATGGGGCTATATCCAAACTTGTAATGAAGTGACTAACATTCACAATAAGTTCTTCCAGTTCGAGTATAACGTGTTATGCTCAATTTGAACAAATTCGGTCAAAATACGCGGTTTCTGGGGCGCAAAAAGTCAATCCGGGAATTTGTATGGTAGCTATATGTAAATCTGAACCGATCTGACCCATTTTCACGATTGGTGTTTCTAGTTGAAATATATTATATTTATTTATTTATTATGAATTACAATACAAAGTAAATTTATATTCTAATTTTGGGTCCAGGAATTGAGCCGGGGTGACTAAGACCATTGTAGCTAGTTATTGCAGCGACAGACCAGAGCCTCTGTTGGGAATCGAACCCACGACCCCCACGCTGATAGCCGAGCACGCTACCAACTCGACTACCGGGGCGCTCAAATATATTATATTTTTCAAGATTTAAAGAAGACCGGTTAAAATATGTGATTTATAGAGTGGAAAAAGTGAAATCGGTAGTGAAATTTGTGTGGGAGCTATAGATAAATCTGAACCGATCTGACCTATTTTCACCATGGGTTTTTCTAGTTGTAATATAAGATATTTTGCATGATTTTAAAAAAATCTGTTAAAATATGTGGTTTCTGGAGCGGAAAAAGTCAAATTGGGAGCGAAATTTGTATGAGAGCTATAATCTGAACCGATCTAACACATTTTTACCACATGTGTTTCTAATTGAATTATAAGATGCTTTGCCAATTCTGAAGAAAATCTTTTAAAATAGGAGGATTCGAGAGCGGAAAAAGTCAAATTGGGAGCGAAATTTGTAGGGGCTCTATATAAATCTGAACCGATCTGACCACTTTTCACTACAGGTATTTAAATATAAGATGTTTTGCCAAATCTGAAGACAATCTAATACAATATGTGGTTTCTAGAGCGGAAAAAGTCAAATTGGGAGCGAAACTTGTATGGGAGCTATATATAAATCTGATCCGATCTTACCGAATTTCTGCATAGGTGTTTCCATTTGAATTATAAGATGTTGTGCTAAATTTAAAGAAAATCGGGTACAATATGTGGTTTTTAGAGCGGAAAATGTCAAGTCGGGAGCGACATTTGTATGGGGGCTATATCTAAATCTAAACCGATCTTTCCGAAATTCTGCATAGGTGTTTCTAGTTGGATTATAAGATGTTGTGCCAAATTTAAAGAAAATCGGGTACAATATGTGGTTTCTACAGTGGATAGCGACAAATCAGGAGCTAGATTTGTACGGGGGTTATATCTAAATCTGAACCGATCTTTCCGAAATTCTGCATAGGTGTTTCTAGTTGGATTATAAGATGTTGTGCCAAATTTAAAGAAAATCGGGTACAATATGTGGTTTCTACAGCGGATAACGACAAATCAGGAGCTAGATTTGTATGGGGGTTATATCTAAATCTGAACCGATCTTACCCAATTTTGGCATAGGTATTTCCAGTTGGATTATAAGATGTTGTGCTAAATTTAAAGAAAATCGGGTACAATATGTGGTTTCTAGAGCGGAAAATGTCAAGTCGGGAGCGACATTTGTATGGGGGCTATATCTAAATCTGAACCGATCTAACCCGCTTTCATCATAGGTGTTTCTAGTTGGATTATAAGATGTTGTGCCAAATTTAAAGAAAATTGGGTACAATATGTGGTTTCTAGAGCGGAAAATGTCAAATCGGGAGCGACATTTGTATGGGGGCTATATCTAAATCTGAACCGATTTCCTCCAAATTCAATACCGATCATCCTTGGCCAATAAAATTACAATTGCGACCTGTAGAGTGCTAACAAGCTTAGAAGGACAGCAGACAGCTGGTGATTCTAAGCCGATCCGTATACTTAAAGGTGGGTCTAGCTCAATTATTTCTTGGTGTTACAAACATTTGGCGGAAAACTAGACCACGAAGTGGTGTAGGGTATAAAAATTATATTTTCCTCAAATACTACTGCAATTCTACGAAAATCGACAACCTCTGTGGAATGCAATCCATGGTGGAGGGTATACAAAGTTCGGCCCGGCCGAACTTAAGGACTTCTTTCTCAAACTTTATTCTCAAAAATTCAGAAGGCAGTAACGTTTGCTTCTGAAATGACTACATATTTCTACAAGACAAAATTGTACGCACACCTGGTTTAAAATGAGATCTTGGGAAGAAATAAATGTACGAAGAAAATGTTGGGGTTTGATAACACTGTATAACCAAAGTCTAAGAAAATATTTGAAAAAAAAATTTAATTGACAAGTTTTTGCAGTGGGACGAAATGTGCCTCAGGTCAACTTAAGACAAGAACGAAGCAAACTGGGTTTAAGCAGAAAGACTATCCACATTAAGCACAAAATCTATAATTTGTTTCCATCTAGAGTAGATATGATGTGGCGTCTTCACTGTACACAACGTCGCATAGATTAGTTTATGGTGGCAGTCAGAAAGTAACCACCTAATTCACTTAGACTAGAAGAGGTCCATTGTGACCACTATTACAATTTAACTTTGCTGCCACCATTGGACCATTCCGATACTGAATCCATTTCCAAGCCAGTGAAAAAAGTTAATTCCTTTTAGAATTTATTCACTATTTACCCAGACATATGCAAATTTTAATCGTTTTTGGGTCGGTGTGTTGTACACTCGCTTGTTACAGCCATTAAGGACGCATTTATCCTGCCGCATTTACTGTAATCGCATCCATGCGATCTCCTCCCACACAAACACCCACCAATCGAATTGTATAGGTTGGAACGCACAATTTAGTCCCAAAAGGGGGATAAACACATTGAACCTGCACTCCGCCTTGCAAACAACACCCTGCCACACGATCACTGTGTCAGAGTGGCAGAGTTGGAAGGCGGTTGTAATCTTTGCCAAAATGGCCTACCATAAAGGAGTCACCAAATGACTGGTTGGCAAAAGTTTGCTACTCTTTTTAAGCAATCCTGCTCTTACACCAAATGTGGGCAACACACATTTTGGGCTCTCACAAACTTGGAAGGATGTCGCATGAAAATGTATAGCACACACACTCGCACGTGTGTGCTATTATGGAAATTCATTCGTCAATGCTGCTTGGCTGTACTGGTGCAGCACTGCTGCTAAATATATATTTTCCTTCCAGTCATGTGTTATTGTATCGGCAAATGTGAAATGTACAAACAAATGTATGTATGTATGTATGGATGTGCTGGTGGTGGTGGTGTATGGGTATGTGTGTGTTTTACTTTTTGCACCATATTTACAAGGATTTCGCCTTCATTGTTGTTTATCACACTCTGTATAAAGTATATTTAAGTTAAAGCAGTGAAAATCTGTTGTGAAAACCCGCATAATATGGTTATGCCTATCCCTATCCCTGTCCCTTTTGCATGCTTTCGCTGTCACTATCCTTGACTTTACTTACACTTGCTTCGTGGCAGCAATTACAGAACATACACAGATTCGGGTTCGAACAGTGGTTCGGTCAGACTGAAATTTGGGACGGATCAAGAATTAATTAACAAAAATCCTAAAATGGGAAAAATAGTCGCCAAAACTTTGATATTTTTAGAAAAGTTGCCAACATTCCTTCATTTCAATTTTGGATAAGAAGAAAAAATATTATTAGCAGCTATGTCCGTGAATAAAGGCGTAGGAATGAGGTGGCTGGAACTGGAACTAGGTCTGTAAGTAGAGATTCTGTACATAAACTTATTTTGTTTTTAGTTTTCCCCAAGAAAATGAAACTATTCCAATATTTTGACAGTCTTATGATGGTGCAATTGTAATGTCGGGCTACAAGTATATATTTCAAATGAAATTAAACCAAAAATCTACAAGCCGCTTTTATTCACTGCCTGGCACAAATTATGTTTGGTAATTGTAGACTAATGTTCAAACATAAAACCAGCATATGGACATTTTTCAATGTTGTGGTGCATATTTGCTGTGTTGCAGCAAAGTTTGGGAGTCTCAGAACAACTAAATAGAGTTACAGATACGATTATTGTAGATCAATCACAACAAATTATGTTGGTAAAAAATTCTATAGAGTAGGTAAATTGGGGATTATAAAATATAATTATTCAGAGATGCTTACGAAACGGTTATGACAACTATAAATGCCTTTAAATATTATAGGAATACATTTACCCACATTATGAGATATATTGAATATTTTGCATTTGAGCTCATAATAATTTCAAAAAGAGAAAGACAAAGGTCATTTAACAAATATTTATTGTTTGAATCAGCAGTTTGGCGATTTGCCAATTGAATTTACGGGGAGTAAAATAAAATAGTTTACCCACATTTTAAGTAAAAAAACAACAAATTAGTTTTTAAATTCGAAATAGAGCGGGGTGTTTTATTAAAAAACGTACCTTCGGGTTTCGGGTTTTATTCGGGAAGTAATTAATATTAGTTTGACAGTTTGTCATTTTTATACACTCCACGAGAGTATTATGTCTTTCTGCATTTGTTTGTAACACCCAAAAGGAAGAGAGATAGACCCATTGTTAATTATACCGATCGACTTAGAATCACTTTCTGAATCGATTTAGCAATGTCCGTCCGTCCGTCCGTCCGTCCATCTATTCTTGTAATCACGATACAGGTCGCAATTGTAGACAGAACCAAATGAAACTTTGCACAACGAAGTTTTTCGGGATAAGAACGAACGCTATTTAATTTTGAAGAAAATCAGTTCAGATTTAGATATAGCCCCCATACGAATTTCACTCCCGATTTGACACTTTTCACTCTAGATACCACATATTACAACAGATTTTCTTAAAAATTGGCAAAACATCTTATATTCCAACTAGAAACACCTGTGGTAAAACTGGTGCAGATCGGTTCAGATTTATATATAGCTCCCATACAAATTTCGCTCTCGATTTCACTTTTTCCGCTCTATAAACCACATATTGTATCAGATTGTCTTCAGATTTGGCAAAACATCTTATATTTCAACTAGAAACACCTGTGGTAAAAATGGGTCAGATCGGTTCAGATTTATATATAGCTCCCATACAAATTTCGCTCCCGATTTGACTTTTTCCGCTCTAGAAACCACATATTGTATCAGATTGTCTTCAAATTTGGCAAAACATCTTATATTTCAACTAGAAACACCTGTGGTAAAAATGGGTCAGATCGGTTGAGATTTATATATAGCTCCCATACAAATTTCGCTCCCGATTTGACTTTTTCCGCTCTAGAAACCACATATTGTATCAGATTGTCTTCAAATTTGACAAAACATCTTATATTTCAACTAGAAACACCTGTGGTAAAAATGGGGCAGATCGGTTCAGATTTATATATAGCTCCCATAAAAATTTCGCTCCCGATTTGACTTTTTCCGCTCTTGAAACCACATATTTGAACAGATCCTCTTCAAATTAGGCGAAATATATTATATTTGTCCTAGAAACACCCATAGTGAAAATGGGTCAGATCGGTTCAGATTTACATATAGCTCACATACGAATTTCACTCCCGATTTTAATCCTTTCACTCTAGATACCATATATTACAAGAGATTTTCTTCAAAATTGGCAAAACATATTATATTTCAACTAGAAACACTTGTGGTTAAAATGTGTTAGATCGGTTCAGATTTATATATAGCTTCCATACAAATTTCGCTCCCGATTTAACTTTTTCCGCCCCAGAAACCACGAATTTTCACCGAATTTCTTCATATTTGAACTGGAAGAACTTATTGTGAAAGTTAGTCACATTTTTCCATGTTTGGATATAGCCTCGATACAAATATTCTTATCGATTTGACAAATCGAACCAGGTTGTATTAGCCTATGATTAGGAAACATACAAAAATTCTTCCCGTTTTCACTTTTTTACCGAGTTGGACTGTATTCGGTTGGAAAGTGGAGTGTATCATATAGTCGGCCCCGCCCGACTTTAGCCTTTCCTTACTTGTTCATTTTCTTTTCGTTTTCTTCAGAATTCTTAGATATAATGCAATGTATTGTATTTCATGTACAATTTATACTTAATTAAGGTGCCCAGCGTAGACATCCCGCCCCCTTGCAAAAATGCAAAAGCAAGAAGGATCGAGTCTGGGAAATTATACAAGAAATTAAATTTATACAATTCAAAGAAATTCATTCCAATCCCTTAAAAAATAAATCAATATATACAAAATCAATATATATAAAAATCGATAATGCGGCCATTGTTTCCACGGTCGTTATTCGGGTTGTTCGTATTGTTGCGCTTGTTGTTGGTATTGTTGCCGTTATTGTTCTTTTTGTTGTCTCTGTTCCTATTGCCCCGACCTTTGTTGTCGTTGTTGTGGGATTTGGGGCTGGCGGTGCGATTGTCGCACCTGCTACGGCTTCGAGCGTTGCTGCGACCACGACCGTTGCTGCGGCTTTGACCTTTGCTGCCAGGGCCAGCACTGTCGGCATTAGTGCTTCTACTTCTTGGGGTTCTCCATTTGAAAAAGTGAAGCATTGTGTGATGCTCCGCCGTGAAATCCTTGCATCGCTCTCTGCTCCGACACCCCTTTACAAAATGTGACTCCGCCAGACAATTAATGCAATAATTGTGCCTCCTCACTGCTTCCAGCCGTTTCTGGGGATCCATCGCTCGGAAACGTGGGCACACTTGTAAGACGTGCCTCTGTAGGCAGACGCGGCAGCGGGCACTAGATGCTTCGGACTCTTCTTTCGGGGCCTCTGGTCCTTCAGCGACAAGTCGTCTCGGCATATTCCCTAAGGGGCGATAACAAAAAAATATATAATTAGTGATGTTCGGGTTTAGGAAACAGTACGAGCTTCACTACTGGCCGAGTAAGGACACCATTAGCGGTTCGAACATCAACCACTCGAACTTTGAAATCAGATCCAAGATAAACCTTTACGACCCTGACTATATGCCATACATGGGGAGGTAGATTATCTTTCCTAATTACGACCAAATCATCTAGGACAAAATCACGTTGAGGATACTTCCACTTATTTCTTTTATGGAGTTCAACCAAATACTCATCTTTCCATCGTTTAGCAAAATAATGATGTAGAACCTTCAGTTTTTGCCATCTGCTTCTTTGAAAGACGTTTTTCGACGATACGAGGATAAAAATTTGGCTAAAATCTACCATGAACCATGATCGATTTTTAATATTCTTTATTTTTTTACTCAACTCCATTCCTTACGAAAGACTGAATTCTTATTTTTATATTCATATATATATTTATCATATAAAAATTGTAAAAATTATTATATCAACGAATTTTCAGTGAATTAATTTTTAATTCTCATTGTCATTTTCTCATAAAATTAACAAATATTTTTTTGTTCTACAACTGGGATATTGTCCTGGCTCAGGACCATTTTGCATCTATATTTAATAGAATGCAGATTTATTTACAATTTACAATTTATTTACATGGTGACATTTATTACTTGGCTGCAGACAACCACGATCATGATTTCGACCATGTCAAAAGTCTTTTCAAGTGGCTTCGCCACTTTTGAATACAAAAGCTGTGGGAGGCAATAGCCCTCTCCAGCAGAAATGTATTGCTACGCCCATGGAAATAGGTTAGGATATGTTGATAAAGAGGAGTTCTATCTCTTTTTCTACTCACATTTCAATGTGGTTCGCAACTTCACCTTGGATTTAGTGATCCCCTGCTTGGCTATACGTGCAGATTCTAACATTATGGGATTGTGTAGGTTACCTATCTCTAGAAATAATTGTATAATTAATAAATTGCTCATATTCTAGCGAATTATTTTAGTTATTGATTTCTATATTATTTTGTGTTTATTTATATAAATTCCTGGGTTAATGTAATCATTTCAAAAATAAAAAAGAAATAAAAATTTAAAAACTTAAAAAAATCAAACTCGCCTTACGTGCGTTACACAATTTCAGGCGATTAAATTAATACACCTTTTTCAAAAAACGTAATTTCGCCACTGTTAAATTGGCGATAAATCGTATTCTTCCAAAAATACGTATTAAATATTTGTATGAGGGGAATACATACACAAAACAATCCAAGCTGTTGAGGTCAAAAATCGAGCCGATGACTCATGCCTTAATGAAGGCATATACGGACTATCAAAGACATATTCTTATAAAGAGTGATTTTTTTGAGGTTAGGATTTTCATGCATTAGTATTTGACAGATCACGTGGGATTTCAGACATGGTGTCAAAGAGAAAGATGCTCAGTATGCTTTGACATTTCATCATGAATAGACTTACTAACGAGCAACGCTTGCAAATCATTGAATTTTATTATCAAAATGCGTGCTCTGTTAAGAAAGTTCAGAAAGAAAGAAATTGTGTTCAGCGACGAAGCTCATTTTTGGCTCAATGGGTACGTAAATAGGCAGAATTGTCGATTTTGGAGTGAATATCAGCCAGAAGCATTGCAAGAGCTACCAATGCATCCAGAAAAAGTCACAGTTTGGTGCGGTTTATGGGCTGGTGGCATCATTGGACCGTACTTCTTCAAAGATGATGCGAATCGTAACGTAACTGTGAATGGTGAGCGCTACCGTGAGCTGATATCCAACTTTTTTTTGCCCAAAATGGAAGAACTGAACTTGGTTGACATGTGGTTTCAACAAGATGGCGCTACATGCCACACAGCTCGCGATTCTATGGCCATTTTGAGGGAAAACTTCGGAGAACAATTCATCTCAAGAAATGGACCGGTAAGTTGGCCACCAAGATCATGCGATTTGACGCCTTTAGACTATTTTTTGTGGGGCTACGTGAAGTCTAAAGTCTACAGAAATAAGCCAGCAACTATTCCAGCTTTGGAAGACAACATTTCCGAAGAAATTCGGGCTATTCCGGCCGAAATGCTCGAAAAAGTTGCCCAAAATTGGACTTTCCGAATGGACCACCTAAGACGCAGCCGCGGTCAACATTTAAATGAAATTATCTTCAAAAAGTAAATGTCATGGACCAATCTAACGTTTCAAATAAAGAACCGATGAGATTTTGCAAATTGTATGCGTTTTTTTTTTAAAAAAAGTTATCAAGCTCTTAAAAAATCACCCTTTATTTATAAGAAAATTGTGTTCCTTCGCCCTAAGATCTTATCATCCAATCTTACTGAAAATTGGTGCTATCACTCTTTTCGTACCCTAACAATTTGGGCAGATTGATGTTGATATTGCATTCATTAGGGTTGTCTCAGGTTATAAGAGATTTAGAGATATCCATTTATATTTACTTTTATATTATTATTTTTTAATAAATCAAAAAGATGGCTATAACAAATATTTGTTATAAACTTTCCACTTTAACACCAATAAAAGATCAAATAACTAGATTGTATATAGCACCTATTAAACTTACACATAGCCGCTGACGTTGCCTATCTATTGGTATAAATTACAAATGTTTCCTATTACTTGTTATACCCTCCACCCCCCAGGATGGGGGTATACTAATTTGTCATTCAGTTTGTAACACCTTGAAATATCGACCTGAGACCCGATAAAGTATAATATACTTTATATTTTATATATTGTTGATCGTCATAAAATTCTAAGACGATCTATAATTTTAACAATTTAAAACCTTTTTCTTAAAAAAATACAAATTTATTACTTTATTAATGTACTTCAAATATTTATTTTTTTATTAATTATTAATACTACATAATGTCCGTTAAATTAATTTTTTAATGCTAATTTAGTATTAATTTGCGTTATATTTTTATTCATACTATTGTCAGTTCTAACCAACAAAACCATTTAATTTTTCAGCACTCACAACAGTGGATAGCTGAGATGGGTGGATAGCTGAATGCCGTAGTAGCAACCATAAGGTCAGCTGTTCTACTCCTGGCAGCGGTGGTCTTTTTAATACAGAAATGGAAACTAGTGAAAAAGTGGTTCCTTTACAACAACTTTAAACTAACTTTTAAGTCTTTCAGAATAAAGGACATCCCTCCATTGACAACTCCATGTTAAACTCATTGGTGGATATCTCAATTTTCACTACTTCCGAATCGTAAAATGAACATCCTTAATACCATCACTCTATACAGTAGGAGGGTATATATCATTTGGAACAGAAAACAAGTAAAAAAGCCGTTAAGTTCGGCCGGGCCGAACTTTATATATTCTCCACCATGGATTGCATTCCACAGAGGATGTCGATTTTCGTAGAAGTGCAGTAATATTACAGGAAAATATAATTTTTATACCCTCCACCTCCAGAATGGGGGTATACTAACTTTGTCATTCCGTTTGTAACACCTTGAAATATCGACCTAAGACCCTATAAAGTATATATATTCTTGATCGTCATAAAATTCTAAGACGATCTAGCCATGTCCGTCCGTCCGTCCGTCCGTCCGTCTGTCCGTCTGTTGAAAGCACGCTAGCATCTAAACGAAAGGAGCTAGAACGTTCAAATTTTCCATAAATGCGTCTTATAGTCGTAGATCGGTTGGGATTGAAATGGGGCGAAATCGGCCCAAAGGGAAAAATTTTTCCCTCACAAGGACTAAAAATACCCATAATAATCCCTAATATTTTAGCGTATTTAAGCATGTTTTTGAATATGTCTGTTTATATTTGCTTGATATCTGGTATGCGCATTCCCCCTACAGCAAAAACGTGGACCATAAAGTGATTCTTATTTGTAGGGGGTGAAATGGGGCAAAAAAGGGATAAAAATGGTACATATTAAACGACAACAGCTAGAAACACGAAATTCGGTCTGTACATTCCTCTAACTGAGTAGAGACATAATATAAAAACATTTTTTCCAAATTCGTACTTTTAGGGGTAAAATCGGAATAGAGGGATAAAAATGGTACCAACCAAATGGCTGTACCTAGAATAATGAAATTCGGTGTATACATTCCTCTGATTGCATAGACATATAAAATAAACGAATTTTTTTAAATTCGTACTTTTTGGGGTTAAACTGAAAAAAGGGGATAAAAATGGTACCAACCAAACGGCTAAACCTGGAATAATGAAACTCGGTGTATACATTCCTCTGATTGCGTAGACGCTTAAAATAAACAGATTTTTCGAAATTCGTACTTTTTGGGGTTAAAAAGAAAAAAGGGGATAAAAATAGTACCAATCAAATGACCGCAGCTAGAGCCAGGAAATTCGGAGTATACATTCCTCTGACTGCATAGACAGGGAAAATAGACGAATTTTTCGAAATTCGTACTTTTTGGATACAAATAGTACCAACCAAATGAATGCAGCTAGAGTTATGTAATTCGGAGTATACATTCATCTGACTGTATAGACACGAAAAATAAACGGATTTTTCGAAATTCGTACTTGCATGGGATACAGTGGTACAGGGGCATAAAAATAGTTCCAACTAAACGACTACAGCTAGAATGATGAAATTCTAATTACGTAGAAATGTTAAGGGGGTAAAAATGGTACCAACCAAATGGACTCAGCTGGAATCATGGAATTTGGTGTATACATTCCTCTGACTGCATAGACACTCAAAATAAAAAGTATTTTTTCCAAATTCCTACTTTTTCTTTTACTGCAAAAATTGGTTGAATCATGAAGTTAGGTTATTTTGCACATTACACATGTACGTCTGATAATGGATTTTCAAAATTTGTACTTTTGGAATTAAAATAGAATGGAAGTACAACCAAATGTAGCACCCACTATCTTCCAATATTTATGGTATTTAAGCTTTTTGAAAATATAAATATAAGAATATGTAGTTTTTGTTTTGAAATAGATAATGGTTTGATATAATTATTTATTATTATTTTTTTCAATATTTGTATTTGTTTTAGTTTGGTATATTACAAAATTTATATTTTCCTGTAATATTACTGCACTTCTACGAAAACCGACAACCTCTGTGGAATGCAATCCATGGTGGAGGGTATATAAAGTTCGGCCCGGCTGAACTTAACTCCGTTTTTACTTGTTTTAATATAGACAAACCAAAACAAATACAAATATTGAAAAAAAATATTTATAAATAAATATAATATTTTAATTATTTCAAACCACGCTGATAAGACAAAGCTACCAATACGTCAATTCAAAAAATAAGTATTCTTATATTTAAATTTTCAAAAAGCTTAAATGCCATAAATATTTGTAGATAGTGGGTACTACAGTTGATTGTATTTCCATTATATTTTAATTCCAAAAGTAAAAATTTTGAAAATCCCTTATCAGACGTACATAGTGCAAAATAACCTATCTTCATGATTCAACCAATTTTTGCCGTAAAACAAAAAGCACGAATTTCGAAAAATCCGTCTATATTCCGTGTCTACGAAGTCAGAGGAATGTATACTCCGAATTTCATGACTCTAGCAGCGGTATTTGATTGATACTATTTTTATCCCTTTTTTTTTCATTTTAACCCCAAAAAGTACGAATTTCGAAAAATCCGTTTATTTTAAGCGTCTACACAATCAGAGGTATGTATACACCGAATTTCATTGTTCTAGGTGTAGCCGTTTGGTTGGTACCATTTTTATACCTTCCACCTCCAGGATGGAGGTATATTCACTTTGTCATTCCGTTTGTAACACCTTAAAATATTCATCGGAGACCTCATAAAGTATATATATTCTGGGTCGTGATAAAATTCTAAGACGATATAGCCATGTCCGTCTGTCTGTCTGTTGAAAGCACGCTAGGTTCCGAACGAAATGAGCTAGTAGGTTCAAATTTTCCCTAAATGTGTCTTATGGTCACAGATCGGTTGGGATTGAAAGTGGGCGAAATCGGCCCAGAGGGAAAAAATTTTCCCTCACAAGGACTGAAAATACCCCTAATATTTAGAGTATTTCAGACAGCTTTTTGTATATGTCTGCTTGTATTTACTTGATATTTGGAATGAACATTCCCCTTACAGCATAAAATCGCACCATAAAGTAATTCTTATTCCTAGGGGACGAAGTGGGGCAAAAAAGGGATAAAAATTTTACATATTAATCGATAACAGCTAGAAATTTGGTGTGTACATTCATCTAATTGAGTAGATACATAATGTAAAAGTATTTTTTCCAAATTCGGACTTTTAAGGGGTAAAATGGGAATACTCTACTCTATAAAATGGTACCAACCAAACGGCTGCATCTAGAATAATGAAATTCGGTGTATACATTCGTCTGATTGCGTAGACACGTGAAATAAACGGATTTTTGGAAATTCGTACTTTTTTGGAGTTAAAATGAAAAAAGGGGATAAAAATAGTACCAACCAAATGACAACAGCAAGAGTCGTGAAATTCAGAGTGTATAGGGTGATTTTTTAAGAGCTTGATAACTTTTTTTAAAAAAAAACGCATAAAATTTGCAAAATCTCATCGGTTCTTTATTTGAAACGTTAGATTGGTCCATGACATTTACTTTTTGAAGATAATTTCATTTAAATGTTGACCGCGGCTGCGTCTTAGGTGGTCCATCCTCTTAGTCCAATTTTGGCATTTCCACGTTTTTGAGTAACAGAGACCCAATTGGTGCGAACGGCGACGAATCGAAAATTGGTGGTCATCATTAACACTGGCCGATACAGCTGCGATATTTTCTTCAGTTCGCACTCTACGTAAGCATGTTGGTGGTTTAATGTCCAACAATGTAAATTTGGTGCGAAATTTAGTCACAATAGCCCGAATAGCCGCTTCAGTGGGTCGATTAAACTGACCATAAAATGGAAGCGCGCAATGAACTTTCTTAACAGAGCACGCATTTTGATAATAAAATTCAATAATTTGCAAGCGTTGTTCGTTTGTAAGACGATTCATGATGAAATGTCAAAGCATACTGAGCATCTTTCTCTTTGACACCATGTCTGAAATCCCACGTGATCTGTCAAATACTAATGCATGAAAATCCTAACCTCAAAAAAATCACTCTTTACATTCCTTTGACTGCGTAGACACGAAAAATAAAAGTTGTTTCAAATTCGTACTTTCAAGAGATATAATGGGTACAGAGGGATAAAAATAGTACCACCTAAACGGCTACTTCTAGAATGATGAAATTCGGTGTATACATCCCTCTAATTGCTTAGGCAAGTAAAAGAAAGAGATTTTAGAAAGTCGTACTCTTAAGGGGGTAAACTAGGAAAAGGGGATTAAAAATGGTACCAACCAAACGGCCGCAGCTAGAATCAATCATAGACACGCAAAAAAGAGATTTTTCCAAATTCGTACTTTTTTACTTTTACGGCAAAAATTGGTTGAATCATGAAGTTAGGTTATTTTGCATTTAGAATGGAAATCCAACCGACTGTACCACCACTATTTACCAATATTTATGATATTTAAGCTTTTTTGAAAATATAGATACAAGTATATTTATTTTTTGAATTGTCTTTAGGTATTATTTTGAGATATATATAGTGTAAATGCATTGGTATCCTTGCCTTATATGCGTGGTTTGAAATAATAAAAATATTATATTTACTTATAATATTATTTTTTCAATATTTGTATTTGTTTTGGTTTGGCTATATTAAAAAAATATATATTTTTCTGTAATATTACTGCACTTCTACGAAAACCGACAGCCTCTGTGGAATGCAACCCATGGTGGAGTGTATATAAAGTTCGGCCCGGCCGAACTTAACGACGTTTTTACTTTTTATCCCTCTTTTCCCATTTTATCCCTTAAAAGTACGAATTTGGAAAAAATACTTTCATATTACTCAATTAAAAGAATGTACACAACGAATTTCGTGTTTCTAGCTGTTGTCGTTTAATAGGTACCATTTTTATCCCTTTTTGCCCCATTTCACCCCCTACAAATGAAAATCGTTTTATGGTGCACGTTTTTGTTATCGGGGGAATGCGCATACCCAATATCAAGTAAGTACAAGCAGACATATTGAAAAAATATGATTAAATACTCTAAAATATTAGGGGTTATTATGGGTTTTTTCAGTCCTTGTGAGGGGAAAAAATTTCCCTTTGGGCCGATTTCACCCAGTTTAACTCCCAACCGATCTACGACTATAAGACGTATTTATGCAAAATTTGGGCCTCCTAGCTCCTTTCGTTTAGATGCTAGCGTGCTTTCAACAGACGGACGGACTGACATGGCTAGATCGTCTTAGAATTTTATGACGATCAAGAATATATATACTTTATAGGGTCTCAGGTCGATATTTCAAGGTGTTAAAAACGGAGTGACAAAGTTAGTATACCTCCATCCTGGAGGTGGAGTGTATAAAAATATTTGTGATTTAGCCACACCCTCTCTAGTACCTCTCACAAAATTGTCTTTATCTTAGGTAGAATTAAGTGCTTTACAACTCCTATACTGGTGCCTGTAATCCATTATGACTTCATATTTGATCATGTTTTGAGCATGTTTTTACAATTATTTATTAATACGGAAGCTGCATCCAATTGCCACAGACTTCTAGTATTCCACTTCGTGGAATAAAGTCCTTTCATATTGTTCCCATCATGATCTGATGTAATATGAGGATTCAAAGGCGGTAAATTTTAAAATTTGATTAGCAGTTGTATGTTGGATTATTGAAAAACTTGGCCCATATGGTTCGATTTTACGGTAGGAATACCGAAATTGAATACAGTTGAACTTCGATTAACCGTGATGCTCGGGACCGGGCTAATCACGGATAACCGAAATTCACGGTTAAAAAAGGTAAAATTTTACATGTATAAATTTTATTATTTTTATTTATTTTTGACAAAAACATGTAAATCTGCGTCTATAAATAACTTATCATATCTCTAGGAATACATACATTCTTATGCTTTTAGCTTTTGATTGTTCTTCCAACAAATGAGTTTGTATGCGATATATTTGCATTTTATCTGGTTCTGAAATACTTGGACAATTAAAGTTTTCTAAAAAACTTAACAAAATACTACTAGCCTCTATTGCCTGAGCCAATGTAGGCGTTTCGTCCGCATTTCCTCCATCTGATTCCTCGGAATTTGAATCAAGCTCATCATCTTGGCTCTTGTACACTTCAATAGAATATTCATTACCACTAGCCAAAGAACTCTGAGGCAAACACCTCCAAAATAGACTGGTTTCGTCTGCATTGTAGATCTGTTCAGTTGTAAGTTGTTCGTTTTTAATGATTTTCATCCAAGTCGTCCACAAACATCGTAGCAGACACATAATCAGCACACTCCTTTTCTCCCGTAGATTTCAGTCGACGGATTCCATGACGTTTTTTGAATTTATCCAACCAACCAAATGAATAAGTGCACTCTGAATTCATGTTTAACTTTAAATGGAACATTTTTGCCTTTTCGACAATCATTTCGCCTGAAGTTCAGAAGCAAATTTCAGTTTAAGTTCATACAATATCTCGATTTCAGTTAACTTACCTGAAAATGGAGTTCCCTTAAATCTTTCTTGCCGAAACCATTCATATGTTGCGAAATCAACTTTTGGATTTTCGGATGTTTTTAGTGTATATCTGTGTTTAAGGCCAAGCATTGAATCAGTATCGGAGCAAAATTTTAAAATCCGATCTTTGTTTTTTATTAAATCGGATACAGTTTGAATGCCAACTCCATATTTTTCAGACAACATTTTAAAAGGTACTTTACGTTTTGAGTATTCATTAATCAGCTCCATTTTTTCTTTAATTGAAAGAACCTTTCTTGCTCTTTTCGCGGATTTAGTTTTTGACGGTGGCATGATGTAAGGAAAACACGTCTTCACAGATCAAATTTCACACTGAAGAATGAATATGAAAATTGCACTTTCATGAAAAAGGGGAATCACCGAATTTTAATATGAGAGATGTGTGTATATTATACGAAAACAAGTAAGGAAAGGCTAAAGTCGGGCGGGGCCGACTCTATGATACACTCCACTTTCTATCCGAATACAATTTAATTCGGTGAAAAAGTGAAAACGGGCAGGATTTTTGCATCCTGTAAATGTGTGTGTTTGACAAAAAATGTTAAATCGGAAAGGACATTTGTATGGGGGTATATTGAAATCTGTAACGAAGTAGGTGTATAGTTTGGCCAAAATCGGTTAAACATTTGGGAGCAACATTTGTATTTGCGCTATATCTAAATCTGAACCGATCTTAGCCACTTTCACCATAGGTTTTTTACTTGGATTATAAGCTGATGTGCCAAATTTAAAGAAAATCGAGTACAATATGTAGTTTCCAAAGCGGCAAAAGTCAAATCGGGAGCCACATTTGTTTGGGGGCTATATCTAAATCTGAACCGATCTTACCTAATTTCTACATATTTGTTTCTAGTTGGATTATAAGATGTTGTGCCAAATTTAAAGAAAATCTAGTATAATATGTGGTTTCTGGAGCGGAAAAGGTCAAATCGGGAGCGACATTTGTATGGGGCCTATATCTAAATCTGAACCGATCTTACCTAATTTCTACATATGTGTTTCTAGTTGGATTATAAGATGTTGTGCCAAATTTAAAGAAAATCGAGTATAATATGTGGTTTCTAGAGCGGAAAATGTCAAATCGGGAGCGACATTTGTATGGGGGCTATATCAAAATCTGAACCGATCTTACCGAATTTCTGCATAGGTGTATCTAGTTCGATTATAAGATGTTGTGCCAAATTTAAAGAAAATTGGGTACAATATGTAGTTTCTAGAGCGAAAAATGTCAAATCGGGAGCGACATTTGTATGGGGGCTATATCTAAATCTGAACCGATTTGCCCCAAATTAAATAGCGTTCGTCCTTGATCCACAAAACTTACTTGTGCCAATTTTTGTTAAGATCGGGCTATAATTGCGACCTGTAGTTTGATTACAACAATAGATGGACAGACAGACGGACAGACAGACAGACAGACGGACATTGCTAAATCGACTCAGAAAGTGATTCTAAGTCGATCGGTATACTTAACAATGGGTCTATCCCGCTTCCTTTTGAGTGTTACAAACAAATGCACAAAGCCATAATACTCTCGTGGAGTGTATAAAAACAAACAAGCAGTCACATGGACATGTGCATCACGGATAATAGAGGTAAATCACGGTTAATAGAGGTAAAAAATCAACCACTCAGCTTCACGGTTAATAAATAATCACGGTTAATAGAGTCACGGTTAATCGAAGTTCAACTGTATAAGATGATCTGGAAAATTTGATCAGGATCCGATGACAAATTCAGATTTTACAGCAGTAATATGATAAATCGGAGGGACATTTGTAAGGAGCCTATAACAATACTAGGCGGCTATAACATGGACTCACACAGTTTACTTTCACTGTAGATATTCCTAGCTGAATTGATCTGCAACTGTAAAATGTAAAATGTTGGTTCTTGTAAAAAATGAGGCAGCTACACCAAAAAGTGAACCCATACAGTAGTTATTCATAGTTGAAATGAACATGAAATAATATATCTCTTAAACTTACTGAGCACTGACACCGCATAAAATGTTTAGAATTTTATAGCAAATCTAACATTATACATAATGAAAATCGGACTAATAATAAGATCACCAGAACGCAATTTTTGCAGGTTTTCACTATAGCTATCCTTTACAATCAGTACATAATTTGGCAATCACTTCAAAATTTGACATGACCGAGGTGGCCAAATTTGGAGGGTCACCCGTTTGCCCACTAGGGATCTACAATTCTACAAATGATCCAAACGTTATTCACCGGATAACACTGATTGATGCGCATTTTCACTTCGTTTCGTATGTCCTTGATGAGGCTCTTAATGATAACCAATTTATTTTGCCCCAAATTAAATTATATGGACGTGAACGTGTGGTTCTATCAGAACCGTGATGCGTGTCTCGGAGCGTACGCCACAATGAAAGAATGCCACACACAGCTCAGTCCACAGGACTTTTTGAATTTCGATAATAAAGTCACCATTTTTGGCAATAGAAGGCTCAAATTGTATGATGATGTGTATTTTGGTGTAATGCACTATGGATTTTTATGATGTTACGCCATTAGACATTTCAGGCGACGACATATATTCTTGATCCTCATAAAATTCTGCCCGTCACCAAAGAAGCTAGTTGGTGCAAATTTTCCAAGTATACTTATAGTTCTTACATTAAAGTTGCCGTTAAATACCCTATGCAATCCACTGTGCGCACACAGAAAGCAAAGGGATATTTAAATTCATGTGTTTTAAAACACAAAGCCCTAAGCCATTCGGATATAAGGAAAATTACGCTCATACCACATGCGGTAGTGTCCCACAGACACATACGTTACCCCGATAGGGTCTCACAGCCTCACACATACAAAGGATAACCCAACGCAGGAACACAGGCCAACTCACACATATGAATATGAACACACAGCCTTCCACCAAAGTCATATTAAAAATTTGCATATCCGTTTATTGTTGGGGAATAAAGTTTATTGTTTGTGCTGCAGTAGATTTCTCTCGGCTGTCGTAGATCCTTCGTAATTGATAACGTGCAGTTTAATGTCTTTTTAACGGTTATTTATAGAATTTAATGCTAAATGATGCTGCTAACAATTTTAGGCATTAACATGTTATTTTTCACTCTCCCCTCCATCTCTTTCGCAATCGATCCCCTCACAGTCATAACGATACCCACGTGTTTGAGGCCTTTTGTTCGACGACTGACAAACGGCATACGTTCCCCGCCGTAAGTTAGTTTTACAGTGGTCCCAATCAAACAGGGTTGTAATAACTGAGTATCGGCCAAATTACTTAAACGAAAAATGCTTAGTTGAGTTGTGGAGGTCGATTTCAATAAGTGGTCTGTTCAATAGAAGAGGTGACTTTTGAAATTATCGGGCTACGTGCATTCGACTAGCGTTTTTATGTTGGCACACTTGTCCCGAACATATGTTTATACACTGCACGAGAGCATTATGTCTTTGTGCATTTGTTTGTAACACCCAAAAGGAGGCGAGATAGACCCATTGTTAATTATACCGATCGACTTAGAATCACTTTTTCAATCGATTTAGCAATGTCCGTCTGTCTGTCCATCTATTCTTGTAATCACGATACAGGTCGCAATTGTAGCCAGACCCAAACGAAACTTTGCACAACGAAGTTTTTCGGGACAAGGACAAACGCTATTTAATTTGAAGAAAATCGGTTCAGATTTAGCCCCCATACTAATTTCACTCCCGATTTAACTCTTCAATCTAGATACCACATATTACAAAAGATTTTCTTCAAAATTGTCAAAACATCTTAAAAATAGGTCAGATCGCTTCAGATTTTTATATAGCTCCCATACAAATTTCGCTCCCGATTTGACTTTTTCCGCTCCAGGAACCACATATTGTATCAGATTGTCTTCAGATTTGGCAAAACATCTTATATTTAAACTAGGAATACCTATGGTGAAAATAGGTCTGATCGGTTCAGATTTATATATAGCCCCTATTCAAATTTCGCTCCCGATTTGACCTTTTCAGCTTTAGAAACCATATATTTTAACAAATCTTCTCAAATCTTGCAAAACATCTTATATTTAAACTAAGAACACCTATGGTGAAAATAGGTCAGATCGTTTCAGATTTTTATATAGCTCTCGTATTGACTTCTTCCGCCCCAGAAACCACATATTTTCACCGAATTTCTTCAAATTGATTGTGAAAGTTAGTCACTTCATTCCATGTTTGGATATAGCCCCGATACAAATATTCTACTCGATTTGAAAAATTGGACCAGGTCATATTAGTCTGTGATTAGGAAACATACAAAAATTCTTCCCGTTTTCACCTTTTTACCGAATTGAATTGTTTTCGGATTGAAAGTGGAGTGGACCAGGTCATATTAGTCTGTGATTAGGAAACATACAAAAATTCTTCCCGTTTTCACCTTTTTACCGAATTGAATTGTTTTCGGATTGAAAGTGGAGTGTATCGTATAGTCGGCCCGCCCGACTTTAGCCTTTCCTTACTTGTTTTAGTTGAGTTTGTGTGTTTGTGAGAGGCATAAAAGTTACACATGTTTTGCCTTTTAGGCGTCTACAAAGTCTGTCATTACTTCTACATTTATCCATAGATACTTAACATTTTTAATTTTGCGATAACTTTGATATGCTTGATTTTTGTTTTTTTTTTCTTAAGTGATTTTCTAAAAAACTACACATAGTTACTGTTATTATGGAATTTATTTATTGAAATTTCATTATTGCATACACAAAGCTTTTTTTTGTTGAATGAGATTTTGTTTAACTAGGATTTCGTTAGGCATGGATGTTTAAACATTTCATGGATATTTTAAACATATTATTTTTAGTTAATATATTTTTGATGTAATATGCATGAGTTTTTACGTTTTAAGATGAAATATTGGAATATATATAATTGTCAATTTAAAAATTATCTGGTAAGACTAATTTAAAAATTATCGGTCCATAGTTGCCCACATTTTATACCCTAAAAATAGGGTATTATAAGTTAGTTTCAAGCCAAATTTTCGTAACACCAAATAATAATCAAGCTAGATCCTTTAAGCGTATGATCAAAGAACTGATAGCAATTGTTGTGCGGGGTGAAAAAATTGGAACATACAAATTAGGTCCAAGTTTTAATATGGGATATGAGATAAAATCGTTCCAACGCACAGTGGTTCCAAATCGTTTTTGACTCAATTCTATAACTTTATATATTTGAGCATTAATGGCTATGTGCTTATTTTAAAATTCATAGTGCTCAATTTCAAACGTGCAAAAGTGGCTATGAACCATAAAACCGCGAATAATAGGAAATTTCGTAAAGTTTTTAATCGTAGCAATTAGTAATTAGTCCATATTGGACGTCTGGCTTTAAAGCTCTCAGTAAGTCTATGATCGAATACATAGTCTCATTTTAAAGCTGCCCAGAACAAACGGTCATAGTAACAAACATGAAATTAAGCATGAAACATGCAGTGCCGCGAACGTGAAATCACAGTTATTTGTTATCAATTGCTTTTCCCATAAAATCATACATTTTTATACCCTGCACCTCCAGGATGGGGGTATACTAACTTTGTCATTCCGTTTGTAACGCCTTGAAATATCGACCTGAGACACTATAAAGTATATATATTCTTGATCGTCATAAAATTCTAAGACGATCTAGCCATGTCCGTCCGTCCGTCTGTTGCTAGCATCTAAACGAAAGGAGCTAGAATGTTCAAATTTTCCATAAATGCGTCTTATAGACGTAGATCGGTTGGGATTGAAACGCGGCGAAATCTGCCCAAAGGGGAAAATTTTTCTCTCACAAGGACTAAAAATACCCATAATAATCCCTAAGATTTAAGAATATTTAAGCATATTTTTTCAATATGGCTGCTTGTCCTTACTTGATACTGGGTGTGCCCATTCCCCCGATAACAAAAACGTGCACCATAAAGTGATTCTTATTTATAGGGGGTGAAATGGGGCCAAAAAGGGATAAAAATGGTACATATTAAAGGACAATAGCTAGAAACACGAAATTCTGTGTGTACATTCCTTTAATTGAGTAGATACATAATATAAACGTATTTTTTCCAAATTAGTACTTTTAAGGGGTAAAATGGGAATAGAGGGATAAAAATGGTACCAAACATACGGCTGCCCCTAGAATAATCAAATTCGGTGTATACATTCCTCTGATTGCATAGACACGTAAAATACGCGGATTTTTCAAAATTCGTACTTTTTGGGGTTAAAATGAAAAAAGGGGATAAAAATAGTACCAATCAAATGGCCGCAGCTAGAGGCATGAACTTTGGAGTATACATTCCTCTGACTGTGTAGACACGGAAAAAAAACGGATTTTTCGAAATTCGTACTTTCTGGGGTCAAAATGAAAAAAGGGGATAAAAATAGTACAAACCAAATGACCACAGCTAGAGTCATGAAATTCGGAGTATACATTCCTTTGACTACGTAGACATGGAAAATAAAAGGTTTTTTCCAAATTCGTACTTTCAAGGAATACAATGGGTACGGAGGGATAAAAATGGTACCAACCAAACGGCTACACCTAGAATAATGAAATTCGGTGTATATATACCTCTGATTGCGTAGACACGTAATATAAACGGATTTTTCGAAATTCGTCCTTTTTGGGGTTAAAGGGGTTACAAATAGTACCAACCAATTGACCGCAGCTAGAGTCATGGAATTCTGAGTATACATTCCTCTGACTGCGTAGACACGGGAAATAAACGGATTTTTCGAAATTCTGATTTCTCGTACTTTGTAGGGATACAATGGTACAGAGGGATAAAAATAGTACTAACTAAACGACTACAGCTAGAATGATGAAATTCTAATTGGGTAGAAACGTCAAATAAAGAGATTTTAGATAGTCGTATTCTTAAGGGGGTAAAAATGGTACCAACCAAATGGCCGCAGCTGGAATCATTGAATTCGGTGTATACATTCCTCGGACTGCATAGACACGTAAAATAAAAAGTTTTTTTCAAATTCGTACTTTTTCTTTTACGGCAAAAATTGTACGTCTGATAATGGATTTTCAAAATTTGTACCTTTGGAATTAAAATAGAATGGAAATACAAGCAACTGTAGCATCCACTATCTACCAATATTTATGGTATTAATGCTTTTTGAAAATATAAATAGAAGAATGTTTATTTTTTGAATTGACGTTTGAAATAATTAAAATATTATATTTATTTATAAAATTATTTTTTTAATACTTGTATTTGTTTTGATTTGGCTATATAAACAAATTATATTTTCCTGTAATATTACTGCACTTCTACGAAAATCGACATCCTCTGTGGAATGCAATCAATGGTGGAGAGTATATAAAGTTCGGTCCGGCCGAACATAACGCCTTTTTTACTTGTTAATAGTCACTTTATGCTACTATTTGTGTTTATCCCTTTTCATCCCTCACCCGCCTTAAAAGTAAAAAAATTAAAAAAAAAACATTTATGTTCCGCGTCTACATAATTAAAAGGTTGGTCAGAGTACTTTAGTTGCTTTCATTTGTATTCCTTTTAGTCCTGCTCCCTCCTCAAAAGAACACACTTCGAAAAGAATTTGGTATTCAGAGTTATTGGGCGACTATTTACTATTACTATATTATTATTTTTGTATCCTATTCACACATTTTGATTCTAAGAAGAACCAATATATTGCACGTCTGCACAGTCAGAGTGACGTATACACCGAATTGCATTACTCTAGCTGCCGCCGTTTGGATAGTGTCAGCTTTATCCCCTTTCGTCCCAATTCCCGCAAATTTCAAAAATCCCTTTATGCTAAGTGTCTACACTGTAAGAAGGACCAATGTACGTACATCACTGTACTTGTCCATGTAGCAGATGTGATACCATATTTATTCTTTCGTGGCCCATTAATATTGGAAATCAAGTTTTTCCTTTTCCGATACACTGTGCGCTCTCCTGTCGGATTTGACTACAATTTGTGTAAAGTTTTCACGAACTCACCTGAAAAAAGTTTAACTGAAAACGGAAGAGAAAGTTTAAATATATTAAAATTGATTACGCCTGTCTGTATGTATATATGTATGTACACACACCTATGCCACAGCATATAAATAAATATGTATACAATAGGCTGGGTCGCCATCCACAGGAAAACTAATATTATTATGAACAGTTTTAGGCTCTATTCTGTCATATAATTTAAAAAAGCGTTATTAATAATATACTCCGGTGCTTTCACAAAACAAGGAATTTTAATAAAAAACAAGTAAAAACGGCGGTTAGTTCGGCCGGGCCGAACTTTATATACCCTCCATCATGGATTGCATTCCACAGAGGTTGTCGGTTTTCGTAGAAGTGCAGTAATATTACAGGAAAATATAATTTTTTAATATAGCCAAACCAAAACAAATACAAATATTGAAAAATTAATTTTATAAATAAATATTATATTTTAATTATTTCAAACCACGCTTATAAGGTAATGATACCAATACGTCAATTCAAAAAATAAATATTCTTATATTTATATTTTCAAAAATATTTTCAAATCCATAAATATTGGTAAATAGTGGGTGCTACAGTTGGTTGTATTTCCATTCTATTTGAATTCCAAAAGTACAAATTTTGAAAATCCATTATCAGACGTACATAGTGAAAAATAACCTAACTTCATGATTCAACCAATTTTTGCCGTAAAAGAAATTACGAATTTGGAAAAACTTTTTATTTTGCGTGTCTATGCAGTCAGAGGAATGTATACACCGAATTCCAGCTGCGCCCATTTGGTTGGTACCATTTTTACCCCCTTGACGTTTCAACGCAATTAGAATTTTATCATTCTAGCTGTGGTCGTTTAGTTGGTACTATTTTTATCCTTCTGTACCATTGTATCCCTTGAAAGTACTAATTTCGAAAAATTCGTCTATTTCCCGTGTCTACGCAGTCAGAGGAATGTATACTCCGAATTTCATGACTCTAGCTGCGGTCATTTGATTGGTACTATTTTTATCCCCATTTTTTCATTTTAACCCCAAAAAGTACGAATTTCGAAAAATCAGTTTATTTTCCGTGTCTACACACTCAGAGGAATGTATACTCCGAATTTCATGACTCTAGCTGCGGTCATTAGATTGGTACTATTTTTAACCCCTTTTTCATTTTAACCCCAAAAAGTACGAATTTTGAAAAATCGGTGTATTTTACTTATCTATGCAATCAGAGGAATGTATACACTGAATTTCATTATTCTAGGGGCAGCCGTTTGGTTGGTACCATTTGTATCCTTATATTCCCATTTTACCCCTTAAAAGTACGAATTTGGAAAAAATACTTTTATATTATGTATCTACCCAATTAGAGGAATGTACACACCGAATTTCGTGTTTCTAGTTGTTGTCGTTTAATATGTACCATTTTTATCCGTTGTTTGTCCCATTTCACCCCCAACAAATAATAATCACTTTATGGTGCACGTTTTTGCTATAAGGGGAATGCGCATACCAAACATCAAGCAAATATAAACAGACATATTCAAAAAACATGCTTAAATACGCTAAAATATTAGGGATTATTATGGGTATTTTAAGTCCTTGTGAGGGAAAAATTTTTCCCTTTGGGCCTATTTCGCCCCATTTCAATCCCAACCGATCTACGACTATAAGACGCATTTATGGAAAATTTTAACGTTCTAGCTCCTTTCGTTTAGATGCTAGCGTGCTTTCAACAGACGGACAGACGGACGGACATGGCTAGATCGTCTTAGAATTTTATGACGATCAAGAATATATATACTTTATAGGGTCTCAGGTAGATATTTCAAGGTGTTACAAACGGAATGACAAAGTTAGTATACCCCCATCCTGGAGGTGGAGGGTATAATTAAAACATAAAAAAATGTATCGTTTTCGAGTTTAAGTCCTACCAAACTTTAGAATTTCCTGTCTAGTGTTACAATGATTCTTCAGTGGAACAAATGAAACAAGTAAGGAAAGGCTAAAGTCGGGCGGCTTAGTTGAAATATAATATAATCTGCAAAATGTGAAAAACTTCCGATGTAAAATGTGGGTCATAAAGGAGTAACAATAAAAATGGGGCCCATTTGTAAGGCCGCTACATAAAAACTGGTTCCATATAGATCACTTTCAAAGTAGGTATTCTTAGTTGAAATTTAACATGATATGCAAAATTGTATTATATTAGAGTAGACTGATGGCCGAATTTATATGGGGGTTATACCAAAATATGGACCCATATATTAGACTTTCATAGTATGTAATATTAGTTGAAATATAATATAATCTGCAAACTGTGAAAAACTTCTAATGTAAAATGTGGGTCCTAGAGAGGTAATAATTAAAATGGCGTCCATTTGTAAGGGCGCTACATTAAAAAGTGGGCAATTATAGATCACATTCAAAGTAGGTATTCTTTATCGAAATATAACATGGTCTGCATTTATCAAGATCCAATGTAAGATGTGGGTTCTAGAGCGATAATAGTGTAAACTGGGGGCCCATTTGTGTGGGGGCTATACCAAAACTTCGACTTATATAGCTGACTTTAAAAATAGGTGGTTATTGTCTAAATATAACATTGTGTGGAAAATTTGATCAAGATCCGATGTAAAATGTGTATTTTAGAGCAGTAATATTGTAAATCGGAGGTACATTTGTAAGGGGGCTATATCAAAACATAGCCCCATGTGATCCACTTTCCCGTGAGCTGTTTCTAGTTAAAATATAATACGATCCTGAAAAATTGGCCATGATCCCATGTAAAATGTCTATTCTAGAGCAGTAATAGGGTAAATGATAGGGATATTTGTATGGGGGCTATAGCTAAATCTGAACCGATCTTACCCACTTTCAGCATAGGTGTTTCTAGTTCGATTATAAGATGTTGCGACAATTTTAAAGAAAATCGGGAACAATGTGCGGATTCTAAAGCGGAAAAGTGAAATCGGGAGCAACATTTGTATGGAGGCTATATCTAAATCTGAACCGATCTAACCCGCTTTCGTCACAGGTATTTCTAGCTAAATTATAAGGGGTTATGCAAAATTTGAAGAAAATCGGGTACTATATGTGCCTTATAGGGCGGAAAAAATATCGATTTTTTCCAAATTCAATACCAATCGTCCTTGGCCAAAAAAGTAACTTCTGCCAAATTTCATGACAATCGGACCACAATTGCGACCTGTAGAGTGCGAACAAGCTTAGATGGACAGCAGACGGACGGACGGACAGACGGACAGACAGACATCGTTAAATCAGCTGGTGATTCTAAGCCGATCGGTATACTTAAAGGTGGGTCTAGCTCAATTATTTCTTGGTGTTACAAACATTTGGCGCGAAACTAACTTATAATACCCTAGTCCACGAAGTGGTGTAGGGTATAAAAAGTTGGGAATAAAAAGAATCAATTTAATCCAGAACTAAAATATAATATAAATCAACCCGAAAAAGGCAATCTCATGACCCACTCTAGTATTCACACATACAATTACGAAGAGTAAACAACGAGAACGGAAGCCAGCACGTTTATCACGTAAATAAGGTGAACATTTCATTTGCATATTAACGCCATAAAGGCGGCATAATAAATTTTCACGCAGTCGAATAATAAAATACGAGAAAATATGAAAAATAATTTCACTATAATTTATCCACCCGAAATGGATGAATGAATGAATGAATGGTACCGAGACCGGGGAGTGCAGGAGGCAGCAAGTGATAAGGATATTCGGAGTACATGCGTTGAATATCAAAACATAAAATCCCATCAAGTGGCTGGGAATGTTGGTTCTCTGTCTACAACTTATGTTCGATTTCCAAAGGAAGGGCAGCGGGAAATACAAGAAATGGGATTACAAGTCAATATTGCCGTAAGCGTAATGCCAATGGCAGCTGTGGACAGGTTTCCTGATTCGTTGTTCCACGAGTGCAACAGTTGAAATGGTTATTAGAGCTAAACTGAAGCGTGGAATTTGAAGTATTTTTAACAGATAATTATAATTATAATCTCCTCTTTAATTTGACACATTTATCGGCATCTTAGGTAGCTAATAAGTATTTATTTACTTATTTTTTTTTGAAAAACTTTATTCTTTGAAACTTTGTAGTCCTTTAAGGGACAACTGGATGAGGATTTAAAAAAAAAAACTAAAAACGCCAATTAAAACCATTTTGCCTATAGTTTCAGACGTAAATCATCCGGTTCATGTGTAAAAAGGACTGTCGGACGGTGATATCACACTTCAGTACATCACACAAAATCTGTAAACTGTCCCACTGTTCACCTAGAAAAATTAAATAAAACAAGTATATTTTCCAACATTTTGTTTAAAGGATTTGTGTCTGGCAATTTCAAACGTTGTCCACGTTAATTCTTAGACAAGATCCAATTTAAGTGTAAACTTTTTACACTTTTTCCCAAAATTTTTCATGATTTTGACCTCACATTCAAATACTGATAAATAAAAATCTTAAATCTTATATTTACAGATACAAACATTATAACATATATACTATTCATACTATGGAGTGATGCCTTCGTATTGAACCGCATCGATAGACAATCTTGCCTTTAGTTTAAATCTCGCTCACATATCAGTTAAGTAATTAAAATGTCAACATATACTTTATACAGGGTTTTTCAACAAGAGGTGTTATTTTGAATCACCTATTATTTCGGTCGCTGTCGCTTTTGAAGCTTTTATTCTTTGACATTTGACAAGTAGAAACTACGCCATTAAAAAGGCTAAAGTCGGGCGGGGCCGACTATATAATACCCTACACCACTCCCTGCGTATGTACCTCGCTTTGATTACTAAACCCAGGTATTTCATGGGAGCAATTTTATGTAGTTCATATAAATTATACAGTATAAATTATACTATAAATTAATCTTTAGTCATATTTAACGAATATGGTTAATAATATGGTAATTGATCCAAATATCCGACAGACAAATACAAATTATACAGTAGTAATAGGATGAATCGGACCAACATTTCAAAAGGGGGCCTATAACAACATTTTGGGCCTGGTCCAAAACATGGGCCTATATATTTATCATTCACGGTAGGTATTCCTAGTTGAAAAATATCATGATCTGCAAAATTGAAGATCCGATGTAAGATGTATTTTCTAGAGCTGTAATAGATCAGAACGTTCCCCATTTGGGTTATACCAATGTATGGACATATGGGAATCTCCCAAACAAGTAAGGAAAGGCTAAAGACGGACGGACTATCTATCTATCTCATTACAATTCAATTCGGTAAAAAAGTGAAATCGGGAAGGATTTTTGCATCCTGTAAATGTATGTGTTTGACATTTGTATTGAAACCTGGAACGATGTTACCCGCTTTCACAATGTACGTTTATTGACGAAATATAATATGTAAAGTTTGACCAAATTCGGTTTAATATTCCGGAGCGACATTTGTATGGGGGCTATATCTAAATCTGAACCGATCTTACCCACTTTCAGCATAGGTGTTTCTAGTTGGATTAGAAGATGTTGTGCCAAATTTAAAGCAAATCGGGTACAAGATGTGGTTTCTAGAGCGGAAAAAGTCAAATCGGGAGCGACATTTGTATGGGGGCTATATCTAAATCTGAACCGATCTAACCCAGTTTCACCATGGGTGTTTTAAGTTAGATTATAAGATGTTGTGCCAATTTTAAAGAAAAACGGGTACAATATGTGGAATTTAGAGCGGAAAAAGTGAAATCGGGAGCGACATTTGTATGGGGGCTATATCTAAATCTGAACCGATCTAACCCGTTTTCGCCACATGTATTTCTAGTGTGATGATAAGGTGTTAAGCCAAATTTGAAGAAAATCGGGTACTATGTATGCTTTATAGGACAGAAAAAGTCAAATTGGGAGCCACATTTGTAGGGGGGCTATATCCATCAAAAAATCATCTTAACTGATGAGACCCATTTCCAACTCGGTGGCTACGCCAACAAGCAAAATTGTCGCATCTGGGGTTCGGAAAACCCAAAAGCTGAGTTATTGTTGAGAAGCCTCTCCATCCTCATCGTGTGACTGATGAGGTCTATGGTCAGGCGGGGTCATTGGACCTTACTTTTTCGAAAATGAGGTTGGATCAACAGTTACGGTGAATGGATTGCGCTATCGAGAGATGATTATTGATTTTTATGGTCGGAGTTGGATGGTATTGGATTTACTTTCAACAAGACGGCGCTACGTGCCACACAAGCAACGAAACCATTGCTCTTTTACGGGAAAAGTTTCCGGATCGTGTTATCTCTCGAAGAGGTGATCACAAATGGCCATCGAGATCTTGTGATTTAACACCTTGCG
Source organism: Polietes domitor (assembly GCA_947397865.1). Classification (NCBI taxonomy): domain Eukaryota; kingdom Metazoa; phylum Arthropoda; class Insecta; order Diptera; family Muscidae; genus Polietes; species Polietes domitor. The sequence continues at coordinate 54,057,886 of OX377622.1, read as the reverse complement.
ACTTCTTCCTTTGGTGCCACGTCTACGCCAACAGCTCAGCGTCGATTCAAGACCTCAAAGATAGAATTCGTGGACATAGGGCAGCCACTTTGCGATTTGGTTATGGAAAATTTCATGAAAAGGATATGGTCCTGTAAGCGTGGTCGTAGTGGCCATTTGGCTGATGTTGTTTTTCATAATTATGGCGTTCCTCTTTATTATGAAATAAACATCCGATCATTTATCTCAAAAAATGGCATTTTTCTTTGAATACCAAAATAACACCTCTTGTTGGAAAACCCTGTATAAGTCAAGTCATTTAATGACAATAATTCAAACGTATGTTATGTAAGTTTATGCCGCCGTTTATGTCCTGTCAGGCGACAGGAAACTGTCAAAGTGAAGTGTAATTTCAGAAAAAATATGCGAGTAATTACAGATAAATTGGAAATCACAATTAACCTTCGCCTGCACGACTGAAATCGTACCCTACACTAAAAAAATTATGTATGTAGTTTTTGGGTAGATGGTAGTACCATATTATGAAAATTATGATGTTTTTATGCAAATTTAGACGCAATTAAAGACCACTGCCGTTTAATTGGACTTTACAATAAGGACTTGAGAACTTTTTTATACCCTCCACCTCCATGAATACCCCATATATTCTCTTTGTCATTCAGTTTGTAACACCTTAAAATATTCATCGGAGACCCGATAAAGTATATATATTCTTGGTCGTGGTAAAATTCTAAGACGATATAGCCATGTCCGTCTGTCTGTCTGTTGAAAGCACGATAGCGGCCGAACGAAATGAGCTAGGAGGTTCCAATTTTTCCTAAATGTGTCTTATGGTTGCAGATCGGTTGGGATTGAAAGTGGGCGAAATCGGCCAAGAGCGAAAAAATGTTCCCTCACAAGGACTGAAAATACCCCTAATATTTAGAGTATTTCAACATGCCTTTTGAACATAATAGCTTGTATTTACTTGATATTTGCAATTCGTAATCCCTTTATAGCATAAAAGGGCACGATGGAGTGATTTTTATTTGTAGGTGGCGAAATGGGACAAAAAGGGATAAAAATGGTACCTATCAAACGACAACAGATAGAAACACGAAATTTGGCGTGTACATTCCTCTAATAAAGTAGATACATAATATAAAAGTATTTTTTCTAAATTCGTACTTTTAAGGGGTTAAATGGGGATAGAGGGATAAAAATAGTACCAACCAAACGGCTGCACCTAGAATAATGAAATTCGGTGTATATATTCCTCTGATTGCTAGACACATAAAATAAAAGAAGAAAGGAAATTTTCGAAATTCGTACTTATAGGGTGTAAAATGGAAAAAGGGGATAAAAATTGTACCAAACAAATGGATGCAGCTAGAACCATGAAATTCGCTGTATACATTCCTCTGACTGAATTCACACGAAAAAAGTTTTTTCCAAATTCGGAGTAAAATGCGAAAAAAGGGATAAAAATGGTACTAACAAAATGGCCTCAGATAGTATCATGGAATTCGGTGTATACATTCCTCTGAGTGCAAAGCAACGTAAAAAGAAAAAAAAAAAGAAAAATAAATAAAAAAAATCCATATTCGTAATTTATTTTGTTGCTTTTACGACAAAAAATTGTAGAATCATGAAGTTGTCTTATACTGCGTACGTGAGAGAAAAGGTATTTTCAAAATTTACACTTTTGAAATTAAAGTAGGATGGAAATACAACAAACCAAACGACTGTAGCTGAAAATACACTCTCTGTCCCCCAATATTTAGGGTATTTATGATTGCTGCCTTATATTTACTTTATGAATAGAAGTATTATTTCCATTCTATATATACATAGTATAAAAATATTGGAAGTCTCTGTTTATTAATTAAATTTCTGATTTTCATACATTTGAAATTTGTTGCGGACATTCCGCTGGTAGCTTGGAAGCACCACAAAAAAAAAAATAAAAGTTTTAGCGGGCGAAATGGGACAAAAAGGGACAAAATATGGTACCAATGATACGACAACAGCTAGAATCATGAAATTCGAAATTCGTACTTTTAAGTGATATAATTGAAGAAGAGGGATAAAAATGGGACCTTCCAAACCGCTGAAGTTGATATCATGAAATTCGGTGTATATATTCGGTGTTCTGACTATGAAGACTCGAAACAAAAAGGTTTTTTTCGAAATTTGTACATTTGGGCGGAGAATGGGGCGAATGGGGATATCTTTTTAATTTGTACTTTTCTTATCAAAATAATACAGTCACTTTCTCTGTATCTGAAAATGCTTCTCCCTAATGGCGACTGACAATCGCCTAATATTTATGCATGTTCACTTTCACATTTACAGCATTGAATTTATTTATAGTAGTAGATTTTAAACAGTGCGCATAAGTATACATTATAGTTTGAAATAGTAATCAAATATAGTAATGTGCATAAAAATATCACAATTTTCGTAATATGGAACTGTAATTCTATGTAAAGTCGACATCCTTTAATACTGTGGAATGCACTCCGTGGTGTAGGGTATATAAGATTCGGCCCGGCACAACTTAACGCCTTTTTATTTGTTTAAAAATAAAATCGGAGAACTCACGTCGTGTCAAATAGTCCATCGGCTTCAAATCTTGAGTCAGCTTGACTTTGTATGGTTGTAAACTAAGATCCTTAAAAATTTGCCATAAGATGCCCAGTTCTTGAGAACGCCGCGGTATCGACTGATTTGGATCGTTTGCTACGGACGCCTGAACGGCAGCTATATTTTCGTCACTTCGACCAACCCGTTATCTCACTAACTAAACTTGTTATTGCTTGTCTACTAGGGCGAGAATAACGACCGAAAATTGCAGTTAACGCTCTTAAAGTTGCATACGTTGTTCGTTCGTGTACTTTGCCATGATGAAAATGAGTTTATTGAAGAAAATGAAAAGTTAGATGATCAGTGAAATAGTGCGTCCACAAATTAAATTCAAAGTTGACAAGTACATATTGGAAACCCCCTTATATATATTATATCTATACTTAACCTGGCTATATTTAACCTGCCTGGAATGCTACACGATACGTGCAGCGTATACCAAGCCGACGTTATGAAAATTAGAGTAGTTGCGGAGTGATTTCATCGCACTGTTTAAGCTGAATTCAACATCTACTCGGTTAGTCTGGCTGGCCTCAGATCAATGGACTTGGTGGCCTTAAATGCAAAAACAGCTAAAGACTGCAACGAACTACTTCAGAAAATAACCAATCAGTTCGCCAGGGCAAATGGCAGAATAGCGAAAATGGCCCGGCCAAAGAATAGAATGTAACATTTTATAAAAAAGTACTGAGCGGCAATTTTGCTCATTGACATAGTCACTGAGATGAAAATGAACTTCATGAAGGCTGAATTGAATTAAGTTTTTAAAAGTAAGTTTTTAATATTTCCCAATTTGGGTGTCATTTTCCAAATGTCAAACATAATCCTGAAAATAAAACATGTAAGGAAAGGCCAAAGTCGGGCGGGACCGACTATGTGATACACTCCACTTTCTATCCAAATACAATTCAATTCGGTCAAAAAGTGAAAACGGGAAGGATTTTTGTATGTTTCCTAATCATAGGCTGATATGGCCTGACCCAATTTGTCAAATCGAGAAGAATATTTGTATTGGGCTATATCCAAACATGGAATGAAGTGACCCACTTTCACAATAGGTGCTACCAGTTCAAGTATAACGTGTTATGCTAAATTTCAAGAAATTCGGTCGAAATACATACGTGATTTCTGGGGCGGAAAAAGTCAGGTCGGGTGTGGAATTATAAGATGATTTGCCAAATTTGAAGAAGATATTTTTAAATATGTGTTTTCTAGAGCAGACATGTAAGGAAAGGCTAAAGTCGGACGGAGCCGACTATATGATACACTCCACTTTCTATCCTATTACAATTCAATTTGGTAAAAAAGTGAAATCGGCAAGGATTTTTGTATCCAGAAAATGTATGGGGGTCTATTGAAACATGGAATGATGTGACCATGTATGTTTATAGGTGAAATATAATATGTAAAGCTTGGCCAAAATCTGTTAAACATTTGGGAGCAACATTTGTATATGTATAAATAAAATATATACCTAAATCTGAACCGATCTCACCTACTTTCACCATAATAATTATAAGATGTTGTGCCAATTTTAAAGAAAATCGAGCGGAAAAAGTCTAATCGGGAGCGATATTTGTATGGGGACTATATCTAAATCTGAACCGATCTAGACTGTTTTCGCCACAGGTGTTTCTCGTTAGATTATAAGGTGTTGAGCCAAATTTGAAGAAAATCGGGTACTATATGTGATTTATAGAGCGGAAAAAGTCAAATCGGGAGCGACATTAGTATGGGGGCTATATCTAAATCTTAACCGATCTTACCCACTTTCAGCGTAGGTGCTTCTAGATGGATTATAAGATGTTGTGCCATATTTAAAGAAAATCGGGTACTATATGTGATTCATAGAGCGAAAAAAGTCAAATCGGGAGCGATATTTGTATGGAGGCTATATCTAAATCTGAAACGATTTGCTTCAAATTAAATAGCGTTCATCTTTGATCCACAAAACTTACTTGTGCCAATTTTTGTTAAGATCTGACTATAATTGCGACCTGTAATTTGATTACAACAATAGATGGACAGACGGACAGACAGACAGATGGACGGACATTGCTAAATCGACTCAGAAAGTGATTCTAGGCCGATCTGTATTATAAACAATGGGTCTATATAGCTTCCTTTTGGGTGATACAAACAAATGCACAAAAACATAATACCATAGTGGAGGGTATAAAAATGAATGTTATGCTACTTTTCAAAGTCAAAGTAATCGGTAGTTCAAATTTAAGATTTTAAATGGCCCACACTATATGATACAAAAACATCGAGCTACATTATTTCACTTGAATGATTTCAATTGTATACGTTGAATTCAGTATTGACAAGCCACTGTGTAATAAGTACACATGCTCAGAGGCTGTAAAAGCCCGCATAATGGAGCTCTGGTCTAAGTGAATCAGGTGTTTACTTTATGAGTACCACCACAACTTAACCTAATCGTGTCCTGAACACCTATTAACGAAATACCCCCTACGGAACTGCTGGGCAACATATATATCATAAACAACTGAGGGACCTAAAATAGCGTCCACTAAAGCATTTGACTCTACATTCCCTATAATGAGACACTGAATGAGACACGCAGAGAAGTTGGCTCCGGTATGTTTAGCATGTTCAATCCGACTTCTTGACTCCCCTCAATTTAGTTGGGAATTGATATAGAAATTTTAATCAAATAGCTCAATAGTTCACTCAATATCAAGTATCAAAAAATATTACTCATTTCGTCTACTTGCAAGTACGTAACATTTCGTTGCATCAACGTAAGTATGTCGCTGCAGCATACGTGCTTTGTTTCAGTGTATGGTCTTTTAAGCCCTTCATTACTGATGACATTTCGCCCTGTAAGTTTCGGCACTTAATTTTGTATTTTTTAATGGCACTTCATATATCAGCAGACACATACATGACAATGTCGCCTGCACTTCACATACATAAATACATCGAAAGTACTTGGACAAGTCTCCGCCACATGTTGTCGTCGTTGTTGTTGCTGTTACTGAAGTTAAAGTTGTTGTAAAATTGTGTTAAATTAAATTCAGTTCGCGATTAAGTCGAGTACAATGTAGCATGTTGCAAGGAGGACAGTGGCGCCGCTGTAATTGTCAAAAGGTGGAGAGCCATAATTAAAGTTGCAGGAGACAATGGCAGATGAACAGGTCATTTGTAAATTCATTCCGAAGATCCTGGGGTCGACTATCCTTGACACACGATCAGGATTCCGTTGTCGAAGTTAGTCCATAATACACATTTTTAAATTTATTATTTTCTTTTAATTTTTCGAAAACATTTTTCCGATTTTCGGGCTTTTTCTTCCCAACAAAAAGCTAGTAAAAATTATTTCTTTTTTATTATACGCTCCACCTCCAGGATGTGAGTATATTAACTTTGTCATTCCGTTTGTAATACCTTGAAATATCGACCTGAGACCCTATAAAGTATATATATTTTTGATCGTCATAAAATTCTAAGACGTCCGTCCGTCCGTTTCTCCGTCTGTTGAAAGCACGCTATCATCTAAACAAAAGGGACTAGGACGTCCAAATTTTCCATAAATACGTCTTATAGCCGTAGTTCGGTTGGGATTGCAACTGGGGCAAATCGGACCAAAGGTAATTTTTTTTCCTCACAAGGATTGAAAATACCAGTAATAACCCCTAATACATTAGAGAACTTAATCATGCTTTTCAGTATGTCTGCTTCTATTTTCTGGATATTTGGTATGCGCATTCCCCCTATAACAAAAACGTCCATCATAAAGTAATTCTTACTCGTATGCGGTGAAATGGCGCAAAAAGGGATAAAAATGGTACCTATCACACAACAACAGCTAGAGACACGAAATTCGGTGTGTAGATTCCTCTAATTGAGTAGATACATAATATAAAAGTATTTTTCCAAATTCGTACTTTTAAGGGGTAAAATTCGAATAGAGGGATAAAAATGGTACCAACCAAACGGCTGCACCTAGAATAATGAAATTCGGTGTATACAATCCTCTGATTGCGTAGGCACGTAAGATAGAAGGATTTTTCGAAATTCGTACTTTTTGGGGTTCAAATGGGTAAAAGGGGATAAAAATAGTACCAACCAAATGTTTGCAGCTAGAGTCATGAAATTCGGTGTATACATTCCTTTGATTGCGTAGGCACATAAAATAATGAGATTTTTCGAAATTCGTACTTTTTGGGGGTAAAATGAAAAAAGGGATAAAACTTTTACCAAACTAATGGCGGCAGCTAGAGTCATCAAATTCAGAGTATACACTCCTCTGACTGCGTAGACACGGAAAATAAAAAGGATTTTCCAAATTCATACTTTTAAGGGATACAATGGGAACAGAGCGATACAAATGGTACCAACTAAACGGCTACAGCTAGAATGATGGAATGCGGTGTGTACGTCCCTCTAATTGCGTAGACACGTAAAAAAGAGATTTTAGAAAGTCTTACTTTTAAGGGGGGTAAAATGGTACCGCAAATGACCGCAGCTAGAATCATGGAATTCGGCGTATATATTAAGGCTGTTTTTCTTTAAGACTGGATAACTAAGCTGCGATAAGAAAAACCTAAATACAAAGTTAAAATTTCACTCAAAATAAAAACTTATTTTTTTTAAATTATCGCCAACAACAATATAAATGTGTGTATGAAAACAATTTTTGAAAAAATATTTTATATTAAAAAAGTAAGGAAAGGCTAAAGTCGGACGGAACCGACTATATGATACTCTCCACTTTCTATCCTATTACAATTCAATTCTGTAGAAAAGTGAAATCTGGAAGGATTTTTATACCCTGTAAATGTATGTGTTTGACAAAAAATGTTAAATAGGAAAGGACATCTGTTCGGGGGTATATTGAAACATGGATCGATGTGACCCGCTGTTTATAGGTGAAATATAATATGTAAAGTTTTGCCAAAATCGGTTTAACATTTGGGAGCAACATTTGTATATATACATATAAATAAATTTATATATGAATAAATTTATATCTAAATCTGAACCGATCTTACACACTTTTTAGTTGGATTATAAGATGTGTCTTTAGAGAGCGGAAAAAGTCAAATCGGGAGCGATATTTGTATGGGGCCTATATATAAATCTGAACCGATCTGACCGATTTTCACCATATCTGTTTCCACTTCAATTTCAAGGTTCTGTGCCAAATTTGAAGCAAATCGAGTGAAATATGTGGTTTCTAGAGCGGAAAAAATCAAATCGGGAGCGACATTTGTATGGGGCTATATCTAAATCTGAACCGATCAGACCGATTTGCACAATAATTACACCGATTTTCATCTCTGTGCCAAATTTGAAGCAAATCGAGTGAAATATATATAATAAATTTGTTTACAACAATAGATGCACAGACGGACATTGCTAAATCGACTCAGAAAGTGATTCTAAGTCAATCTGTATAATAAACGATGGGTCTAACTCGTTTCCTTTTGGGTGTTACAAACAAATGCACAAAGACATAATACTCTCGTGGAGTGTATAAATATTGGACTTAGCCTGGATAATTATCCAGTATAAGTCAAATTTATGGTTATCGAGGCTAAGTCCAAAAAATTCAACACAAAATATTTTTTTTGAAAATTTGTTTTGATACAAATATTTATATTGTAGTTGGCGACAATGTGAAAAAATATTTCTTTATATTTTGAGCAAAAAAACAAATTTTTATTAACGTTTTTGTTATCGCAGCTTGTTATCCCGGCTTAAAGAAAAACAGCCTTATTCTTTCAACTGGGTAGACACGAAAAATAAAGAGGATTTATTATTTTTTTTAAAGGATACAATGGGCGCAGAGGGATAATAATGGTACCCACTAAAGGGCTACCGCTAGAATAGTGTGTACATCCCTCTAATTGCGTACACACGTAAAATAAAAAAAATTTAGAAAGTCGTACTCTTAAGGGAGTAAAATAGTAGACAGGTGATAAAAATGGTACAAACAAATGGCCGCAGCTACAATCATGGAATTCGGTGTATATATTCCACTGACTGCATAGACATGCAAAATAAAAAGATTTCTCCAAATTCGTACTTTTTACGGCAAAAATAGGTCCAATCATCAAGATAGGTTATCTTACACTGAGATAATGGATTTTCAAAATTTGTATTTTGCGGTATTAAAATAAATTTAAAATACAACCAATTGTAGCACCAACTATCTACCAATATTTATGGTATTTCAGCTTTTTTGAACATTTCTGTCTTTTATTTACCTTTTGAATTGACTTCAAATATTATTTCAATAAATTGGCATTTTCCTGTAATGTAACTACACTTCTACGAAAATCGACAGCCTCTGTGGAATGCAATCCATGGTGGACGGTTTATAACGTTCGGCCCGGCCGAACTTATCGCTGTTTTTACTTGTTTATTTAAATTTTATTATTTTTGTAAATTCATCTTAAATATTTTTCCCATTTTATCGGGGGTTTTGGACCTAGAAAAAAGCTAATTAAAAACTCACATTTTTCTCAATTATTACTTATTTCATTTATACTCCCAACATCTTGAATGGGAGTGGGCATTATTAAGAAAAATTGTTTGTTGAACACAGATTTGTTTTCAAGTGAAGTTTTTTAAATAAATCTGAATTAAAAAACTACTTTAAATTTGAATTGTATATGTGCTTGTGGTCCACCAGGAATCAGCTTTAAAAAAGTACTGATTATTTTTTTCAAATGTCTGGTTTTATTGGAAAGGTTGAACTTTGTCATTTAATAATAGAACACAATATTGTTCATATGACAACGACGACGGTATATCATCCGATCAACCCAATTTTTCAGTACAGCCCAAAATCCATACCAAACAGTGATTGGTTGTGGATGCATTGGCTTCTCAACAATCACGTGTGGGTCCTCTGAACCCCATCTGTGGCAATTTTGCTTATTGACATAGCCACCGAGATGAAAATGAGCTTCATGAAAGCTGTACTGAAGGCCGATCTGTTCTCGAAAAATTTCCATGTACAGTTTGCGCTACAGAATTGGAATTTGAAAATCAAAATAGTTCCCAATTTTGTTCGAGCGTATATCGTCCCATTTTGCAAATTTTGAAAATCCAATATCTGGCGTACACATGATTCAACAACCAATTTTTGTCGTAAGAGTAAAAAAGTACGAATTTGGAAAAATATTTTTATTTTGCGTGTCGATGCAGTCAGAGGAATGTCTACACCGAATTCCATGATTCTAGCTGCGGCCATTTGGTTGGTACCATTTTTATCCCCTTTCCCCCCCCTTAAGAGTACGACTTACTAAAATCTCCTTATTTAACGTGTCTACGTAATTAGTGGTATATACACACCGAATTTCATCATTCTAGCTGCAGTCGTTTAGTTGGTACTATTGTTGTCCCCTGTACCCATTGTATCCCTTGAAAGTACGAATATGGAAAATCTTCATTTTTCGTTTCTACGCAGTCAGAGGAATGTATACTCCGCATTTCATGCCTTTAGTTGTGGTCATTTGGTTGGTACTATTTATATCCCTTTTTCCAATTTTAACCCCAAAAATTACGAATTTTGAAAAATCCGCCGAATTTCATTATTCTAGGTGCAGCCGCTTGGTTGGTACCATTTGTATCCCTCCATTCCCATTTGACCCCTTAAAAGTACGAATTTGGAAAAAATACCGAGCTTAAAGCATTTTTACTTGTTTTTCGATTCATTTCAATTATAATTTATATTATTTTAAATTTTAACATATTTTCATGTTACTATTTACCAAATAAGTAAACGCCTGAAAGTATGCTGCAAAATGTGCATAAATTTACCCGAATACACTAACCAATAGCGTACAAAGTATGCTAGCGCCCGACCGAAGCTGATATTTCAAACCGAATAAATATCACTATAGGAACAAAAAATAAAAAAATCGTAGGTCCATTTTCTCACAGCTCGATTAAAAGGCCAATCAACTAACCGGGATTCGTTTTTCGCAGCGATAAAGTGCCGATTAAATATTTTGTTTTGTTTTCATATGTTGTATTTTGTTATGTTGCCATACTGATAATTATCAACTGAAATGAGAGTCAAATGACAATGCTGTTTTTATTAGTGTTTGTGTCGAAGTGTGAAAATGATACAACATGCAACTATGGAAATAGGTTTCACAGGAGGTGAAACACTTAATTATTTAAGTATAAGTGTATGTTAAGAAATAAATGCTAACTTGGCAGCCATAAAGATGAAGCTCAAAACAAATTGATGGAAAACATTTTTATACACTCCACGAGAGTATTATGTCTTTGTGCATTTGTTTGTAACACCCAAAAGGAAGCGAGATAGACCCATTGTTAATTATACCGATCGACTTAGAATCACTTTTTGAATCGATTTAACAATGTCCGTCTGTCTGTCCGTCCATCTATTCTTGTAATCACGATACAGGTCGCAATTGTACACAGAACCAAATGAATCTTTGCACAACGAAGTTTTTCGAGATAAGGACGAACGCTATTTAATTTGAAGAAAGTCGGTTCAGATTTAGATATAGCCCCCAAACGAATTTCACTCCCGATTTGCCACTTTTCACTCTAGATACCACATATTACAACAGATTTTATATAGATCTTATATTCCAACTAGAAACACCTGTGGTAAAAATGTGTTACATCGGTTCAGATTTACATATAGCTCCCATACAAATTTCGCTCCCGATTTGATTTTTTCCGCTCTAGAAACCACAAATTGTATCAGATTTGGCAAAACATCTTATGTTTAAACTAGAAACGCCAATGGTGAATCGGTTCAGATTTACATATAGCTCCCATACAAATTTCGCTCCCGGATAGACTTTTTCTGCTCCAGAAACCACGAATTTTCACGATTTTCTTCAAAGTTAGCATAACATGTTATATTTGAACGGGAAGAACTTATTGTGAAAGTTAGTCACTTTATTCCATGTTTGGATATACAAATATACTTATCGATTTGGCAAATCGGACCAGGTCATATTAGCCTATGATTAGGAAACATACAAAAATTCTTCCCGTTTTCACTTTTTTATCGAAATGATTGTGATTGGCTACAGCTTAACACCACCAGCTGTTCGAGTTTTTCGATTCGATAAACGCGGATCCTAGACTCTAACTACATACATTTTGAAAACTGAAATTTTGGTAACTGGACTATGAGAAAATGGCCGTAAGTATTCTAGTTTTGTGTGGATTGAGGCATATTGTTAAAAACGACATCAACAATTTTTTATTAAACAAGTAAGTAAGTTTCAGTCGGCTTAACCGACATATGTATACTAGGGCGTACCTCAAAAAAAAAGTTCGCCGTACACCTTCGAATATGAAGTATTATTGAAAGGTAGTTTCAAAAAAAAAATTTTTATTTTTTTATGCCGAACGTAGGGGTCGCGCTTTTACATTTTTCTATATAACTTGTATTTATAAACGGATTTTAAAGTGTGATACATCGATGAATAAAAAACACGTAAAATTTTGTGTGTGATTTCTTCTTATTCCAAACCAAATAATACTGATTTCTGGGCCTGGATTTAATTGTGTTACATTTTTTTGATAAGGTGCGACTATCTAGTTTCAACATATGTACTTGCAAATGTGAATTAAATGTTTTATCATCTAGCTCTCGAACTAAATTAACAAATGACTTTCTGATTCTTTTTCAGAGTTTATTTGAGCACAATTATCCCAGAAAAAAACATATGAACGAACATATATTTTTTATATTTAAACAAGTAAGGGCGTGGTCGACTATATGATACCCTACACCTAGTCAATATACCCTGTGGTGTAGGGTATAAAATGGTACTACGAATTTCATACTTCTATCTGTATTTGTAAAAAAATGAACAAAAACTTTGAATAAGAGCTATACATAAATCTGAACCCATCTGGCCCATTTTTACCAGAGTTGTTTCTAGCTAAAATATAAATTTGAAGAAAATCTGTTCAAATATGTGGTTTCTAGAGCGGAAAGAATTAGATCGGGGGAGTCATTTATATGGGAGCTATATATAAATCTGAACCGATTTGACCCACTTTCGCCATGGATGTTTGTAGTTGAAATATGAGCTGGTTTGCCAAATTTTAGGCAAATCAGTTTAAATATGCTATTTCTAGGGTGGAAATAATCAATTCAGTGGCGAAATTTATATATATATATATATATATATATATATATATATATATATATATATATATATATATATATATATATATATATATATCTGAACCGATCTGGCCCATTTTTACCAGAGCTGTTTCTAGTTGAAGATAATTTGTTTTACAAAATTTGAAGAAAATCTATTAAAATATGTGGTTTATAGAGCGGAAATAATCAAATCGGGGGAGATATTTGTGTGGGAGCTATATATATATCTGAACCGATGTGGTTTATTTTTCCAGAGCTATTTCTAGATAAAATATATGACGTTTTGCTAAATTTGAAGAATGTGGTTTCTAGAGCGGAAAAAGTAAAATCGGGAGCAAAATTTGTATGGGAGCTATATCTAAATCTGAACCGATTTTCTTCAAATTAAATAGCTTTCTTCCTTATCCCATAAAACTTCGTTGTGCAAAGTTTCATTTAGTTCTAACCACAATTGCGACCTTGACTTTGATTACAAGAATAGATGGACGGACGGACGGACATCGCTAAATCGACTAAAAAAGTGATTCTAATTCGATCGGTATAATAAACGATGGGCCTATCTCGTTTCCTTTTGGGTGTTACAAACAAATGCACAAAGACATTATACCCTGTGGTGTAGGGTATAAAAATTGCGGGGTAGAGGGCTAGCTTTAGACAATTGTGGGCGAGGCTAAAGCGAAAATATTTTATAGGTTTAAAGCGATTATAAAAATATTTTCAAATATCAAATGATGTTAAACAAAAAATATGTGACTTTGTGTGGGAGGTACCACAAGGGGTGTGGCAATATCACCCATATATGGAATATGCATCTACTATAAAAGCATTGGCAATTATCAAATTTCACAGTATTCCGATCATACATACGTACAGATGATATAACAGCTTTAATTTTACGTGGGTTAGCGTGATTTGTGTGGGAGGTACCAGAAGGGGCGTGACAAAACCCGCCATATTTTGTACACTTAAAGTTATTATGACAAGTTTATCACATACCAAAATATATCTTATGCCGAATATCCGTGCTGAAGTTATATGGTTTTTAATCTAGCATTGGAATGTGGACTATTTTTGTGGGAGGTACCAGAAGTGGCGTCCCAAATGATATATATCCTCCTATTCCGTAGAGTGAGGACATAAAAATCACAACCAGTTACACAGGGAATTTTCGAATTTCACCTTCACATTGAAACAGTTATTTAGGAACACATGCTAAAAGTTGAGAAAGAAAAACATAATTTTCTATTTTTCAGGGATATATGGATATAGTTGCGGTCAAAATAATAGTTTAAAAAAAAATTTTCATATAATTGTTTGTGTGATAATTTTGTATTGCTCCTACTGCATTAAGTGCTGTGTTATGAGAGTTCAAACACAAAATAATTATTTATTTGATGATATTGTTTTAATTACTTAAAAATTGTAACATTTTTTTTTGATTATTCGACATTTTGGTCCGGTCAAAATAATGACAGTTTTCAAAAATATCCCGATTATATCACCTGCAACCCTTCGCCGAGTACAACATATCCCACAATAACGCCCACCACCGAAATAGGAAACAATGTCTGTCCATCTTTAAGTGTTTATAATGTTCGTAAAATACTAAGAAAACATAATCTGTATGTAAGATGTCAGAGAAAAATTGCACTTCGCATCTGCAGTGAGTGAATGTTTTATGTTCAGTTGAATCTAAAATTGTTTTTTATAGTGGGACAGTTTCTCGACAGTTAATAAGACATCCTCAGAACACGGAATACGTCTCCAGGTATAGTACAAAAACTGTCAAACATGGAGGTTCAAGTGAAATATCTTGGGCGAATTTATCATATTCTGGAGTAGGGTCAATACATTGGCCCAGAACTAGCATGGACTCTGCCCAGTACGTCAAAATACTGTCTAGGTCTTCTTGAAGGACAATCATCCCAAACACACCAGCCGACTCGCAAAAAGGTGGTTTGAAGTCAATAATATCGATGTTATTGAATGGTTCGCGCGGAGACCGCATCCCAATCTAATCAAAAAAAAAAAAATAATTGTTATGTCCAAAATGAGGACTCACTAGCAAAACAGTAAAACAAAAACTTGTTTTGGCACTTTATTTTAGAGGCATGGTCAAAGAAACCAGATGATAAGTGCGAAAGACTAGTCGCCTCCATGAAACGACGTTGGGCTGCGGTAGCAATCAATAAAGGCAGTTCAACTAAGTATTAAATTCAAGAATATATCATTGTTTAAGTTATTATTCAAATATTTCGTTTAAAGTGAATTAAAAACAAAATATATTTAATTTTTCTTAGCACTCCTTTTTTATACCTTCCACCTCCAGGATGGGGGTCATTCCGTTTGTAACACCTTGAAATATCGACCTGAGAGCATATTAAGTATATATATTATTGATCGTCATAAAATTCTATGACGATCTAGCCATGTCCGTCCGTCCGTCTGTCCTTCTGTCCATCTACACAACAAAGGAGCTAGGATGTCCAAATTTTCCATAAATGTGTCTTAAAGTCGTAGATCGGTTGGGATTGAAACTGGCCGAATTCGGCCCAAAGGGAAAAAATTTTCCCAACAACATTTTCGACAACAGCTATAAACACGAAATTCGGTGTGTACATTCCTCTAACTGAGTAGAGACATAATATAAAAGTGTTTTTTCCAAATTCGTACTTTTAGGGGGTAAAATGGGAATAGAGGGATAAAAATGGTACCAAGCAAACGGCTGCACCTAGAATAATTAAATTCGGTGTATACATTCCTCTGATTGCGTTGACACGTAAAATAAACTCATTTTTCGAAATTCGTACTTTTTCTGGGTAAAAATTGAAAAAGGGGATAAAAATAGTACCAACCAAATGAACGCCACTAGAGTCATGAAATTCGAAGTATACATTCCCCTGACTGCGTAGACACAAAAAATAAAACATTTTTTCCAAATTCGTACTTTCAATGGATACAATGGGATCAGAGGGATAAAAATAGTACCAACTAAACGACTACAGCTAGAATGATACAGATCCGACTACAGATTCCTCTGACTGCATAGACACGCAAACTAAAAGATTTTTTTCAAATTCGTACTTTTTACTTTTACGACAAACAGTGGTTGAATCATGAAGTTAGGTTATTTTGCACATGTACGTGAGATAATGGATTTTCAAAATTTGTACTTTTGGAATTAAAATAGAATGGAAATACAACCAACTGAAACACCCACTATCTACCAATATTTATGGTATTTTAGCTTTCTGAAAATATAAATATAAGAATATTTATTTTTTTGAATTAACTTGATATATGAATTAACTTCGATATGTAAACGTATTTTTTGCCTTGCCTTAAAAGCGTGGTTTGAAATAACAAAAATGTTTATTATTTGTATTTATTTTAGTTTGGCTATATTAAAAAATATATATTTCTGTAATATTACTGCACTTCTATGAAAATCGACAGCCTCGGTGGAATGCAATCCATGGTGGAGGGTATATAAAGTTCGGCCCGGCCGAACTTAACGCCGTTTAATATTCAACACAAAAACCTCATTTTTAGAGGTATTTTCAGGAGCGTTTAGCTCATTGGCGGCTTGAAATAATTTGCAGATCATCATTTAACTATCCCATCTTATTTCTAAGGCAATTGTCTGTTTTTTTGTGACCCAGCCTAATGTACATATCTTGGTATTTTGATAAAATATCCAATTAAAAAAATGTGTATATAGAAAATTCAGCTTTTTACGCCGCATACAAAATGCATGCTGAATTTGAACATTTGGTAGCTCTTTGAACAATACGTTGGCTGACCACATTCGTGCTTTTTCTCCGTTCCCTGAAAAAACAGAAATTTTATTAATATTTTCCCTTTAAAAACTGTCATTGTAAAAAATATACATATAACAAAAAATGAAATCTATTAAGAAAACATTTCACATGACGACAAAGCAAAAAATGTTGGCTACAAAAAACAAACACTCATAACAACAACGATATCGACAGCTAGCAGTTCTTGGCGTGACAACACAAATGTCCAAGGATGCGTAACTAACATGATTCCTGTGCATACAGACCATATGTCAGCAATGCACATCCATCATAAAACAAAATATTAACAATGCAGATGGGCATGGGAGGAGTTGTCGTAGAAATTCAACACGACCCAGAATAAAAGTTTATAGATATTTCGAAGGGTAGAAGCCCTTATGGAAACCGGTACGTAGGCGGGGGGTATGCAAATTGGTTGTGACATATTTGAAAAAATTGGACAGAAGTTTATTAGTATTAGTATTAGTATTAGTATTAGTATTAGTATTAGTATTAGTATTAGTATTAGTATTAGTATTAGTATTAGTATTAGTATTAGTATTAGTATTAGTATTAGTATTAGTATTAGTATTAGTATTAGTATTAGTATTAGTATTAGTATTAGTATTAGTATTAGTATTAGTATTAGTATTAGTATTAGTATTAGTATTAGTATTAGTATTAGTATTAGTATTAGTATTAGTATTAGTATTAGTATTAGTATTAGTATTAGTATTAGTATTAGTATTAGTATTAGTATTAGTATTAGTATTAGTATTAGTATTAGTATTAGTATTAGTATTAGTATTAGTATTAGTATTAGTATTAGTATTAGTATTAGTATTAGTATTAGTATTAGTATTAGTATTAGTATTAGTATTAGTATTAGTATTAGTATTAGTATTAGTATTAGTATTAGTATTAGTATTAGTATTAGTATTAGTATTAGTATTAGTATTAGTATTAGTATTAGTATTAGTATTAGTATTAGTATTAGTATTAGTATTAGTATTAGTATTAGTATTAGTATTAGTATTAGTATTAGTATTAGTATTAGTATTAGTATTAGTATTAGTATTAGTATTAGTATTAGTATTAGTATTAGTATTAGTATTAGTATTAGTATTAGTATTAGTATTAGTATTAGTATTAGTATTAGTATTAGTATTAGTATTAGTATTAGTATTAGTATTAGTATTAGTATTAGTATTAGTATTAGTATTAGTATTAGTATTAGTATTAGTATTAGTATTAGTATTAGTATTAGTATTAGTATTAGTATTAGTATTAGTATTAGTATTAGTATTAGTATTAGTATTAGTATTAGTATTAGTATTAGTATTAGTATTAGTATTAGTATTAGTATTAGTATTAGTATTAGTATTAGTATTAGTATTAGTATTAGTATTAGTATTAGTATTAGTATTAGTATTAGTATTAGTATTAGTATTAGTATTAGTATTAGTATTAGTATTAGTATTAGTATTAGTATTAGTATTAGTATTAGTATTAGTATTAGTATTAGTATTAGTATTAGTATTAGTATTAGTATTAGTATTAGTATTAGTATTAGTATTAGTATTAGTATTAGTATTAGTATTAGTATTAGTATTAGTATTAGTATTAGTATTAGTATTAGTATTAGTATTAGTATTAGTATTAGTATTAGTATTAGTATTAGTATTAGTATTAGTATTAGTATTAGTATTAGTATTAGTATTAGTATTAGTATTAGTATTAGTATTAGTATTAGTATTAGTATTAGTATTAGTATTAGTATTAGTATTAGTATTAGTATTAGTATTAGTATTAGTATTAGTATTAGTATTAGTATTAGTATTAGTATTAGTATTAGTATTAGTATTAGTATTAGTATTAGTATTAGTATTAGTATTAGTATTAGTATTAGTATTAGTATTAGTATTAGTATTAGTATTAGTATTAGTATTAGTATTAGTATTAGTATTAGTATTAGTATTAGTATTAGTATTAGTATTAGTATTAGTATTAGTATTAGTATTAGTATTAGTATTAGTATTAGTATTAGTATTAGTATTAGTATTAGTATTAGTATTAGTATTAGTATTAGTATTAGTATTAGTATTAGTATTAGTATTAGTATTAGTATTAGTATTAGTATTAGTATTAGTATTAGTATTAGTATTAGTATTAGTATTAGTATTAGTATTAGTATTAGTATTAGTATTAGTATTAGTATTAGTATTAGTATTAGTATTAGTATTAGTATTAGTATTAGTATTAGTATTAGTATTAGTATTAGTATTAGTATTAGTATTAGTATTAGTATTAGTATTAGTATTAGTATTAGTATTAGTATTAGTATTAGTATTAGTATTAGTATTAGTATTAGTGATTTTTTTGAGGTTAGGATTTTCATGCATTAGTATTTGACAGATCACGTGGGATTTCAGACATGGTGTCAAAGAGAAAGATGCTCAGTATGCTTTGACATTTCATCATGAATAGACTTACTAACGAGCAACGCTTGCAAATTATTGAATTTTATTATCAAAATGCGTGCTCTGTTAAGAAAGTTCAGAAAGAAAGAAATTGTGTTCAGCGACGAAGCTCATTTTTGGCTCAATGGGTACGTAAATAGGCAGAATTGTCGATTTTGGAGTGAATATCAGCCAGAAGCATTGCAAGAGCTACCAATGCATCCAGAAAAAGTCACAGTTTGGTGCGGTTTATGGGCTGGTGGCATCATTGGACCGTACTTCTTCAAAGATGATGCGAATCGTAACGTAACTGTGAATGGTGAGCGCTACCGTGAGATGATATCCAACTTTTTTTTGCCCAAAATGGAAGAACTGAACTTGGTTGACATGTGGTTTCAACAAGATGGCGCTACATGCCACACAGCTCGCGATTCTATGGCCATTTTGAGGGAAAACTTCGGAGAACAATTCATCCCAAGAAATGGACCGGTAAGTTGGCCACCAAGATCATGCGATTTGACGCCTTTAGACTATTTTTTGTGGGGCTACGTCAAGTCTAAAGTCTACAGAAATAAGCCAGCAACTATTCCAGCTTTGGAAGACAACATTTCCGAAGAAATTCGGGCTATTCCGGCCGAAATGCTCGAAAAAGTTGCCCAAGATTGGACTTTCCGAATGGACCACCTAAGACGCAGCCGCGGTCAACATTTAAATGAAATTATCTTCAAAAAGTAAATGTCATGGACCAATCTAACGTTTCAAATAAAGAACCGATGAGATTTTGCAAATTTTATGCGTTTTTTTTTAAAAAAAAGTTATCAAGCTCTTAAAAAATCACCCTTTGTTAGTATTAGTATTAGTATTAGTATTAGTATTAGTATTAGTATTAGTATTAGTATTAGTATTAGTATTAGTATTAGTATTAGTATTAGTATTAGTATTAGTATTAGTATTAGTATTAGTATTAGTATTAGTATTAGTATTAGTATTAGTATTAGTATTAGTATTAGTATTAGTATTAGTATTAGTATTAGTATTAGTATTAGTATTAGTATTAGTATTAGTATTAGTATTAGTATTAGTATTAGTATTAGTATTAGTATTAGTATTAGTATTAGTATTAGTATTAGTATTAGTATTAGTATTAGTATTAGTATTAGTATTAGTATTAGTATTAGTATTAGTATTAGTATTAGTATTAGTATTAGTATTAGTATTAGTATTAGTATTAGTATTAGTATTAGTATTAGTATTAGTATTAGTATTAGTATTAGTATTAGTATTAGTATTAGTATTAGTATTAGTATTAGTATTAGTATTAGTATTAGTATTAGTATTAGTATTAGTATTAGTATTAGTATTAGTATTAGTATTAGTATTAGTATTAGTATTAGTATTAGTATTAGTATTAGTATTAGTATTAGTATTAGTATTAGTATTAGTATTAGTATTAGTATTAGTATTAGTATTAGTATTAGTATTAGTATTAGTATTAGTATTAGTATTAGTATTAGTATTAGTATTAGTATTAGTATTAGTATTAGTATTAGTATTAGTATTAGTATTAGTATTAGTATTAGTATTAGTATTAGTATTAGTATTAGTATTAGTATTAGTATTAGTATTAGTATTAGTATTAGTATTAGTATTAGTATTAGTATTAGTATTAGTATTAGTATTAGTATTAGTATTAGTATTAGTATTAGTATTAGTATTAGTATTAGTATTAGTATTAGTATTAGTATTAGTATTAGTATTAGTATTAGTATTAGTATTAGTATTAGTATTAGTATTAGTATTAGTATTAGTATTAGTATTAGTATTAGTATTAGTATTAGTATTAGTATTAGTATTAGTATTAGTATTAGTATTAGTATTAGTATTAGTATTAGTATTAGTATTAGTATTAGTATTAGTATTAGTATTAGTATTAGTATTAGTATTAGTATTAGTATTAGTATTAGTATTAGTATTAGTATTAGTATTAGTATTAGTATTAGTATTAGTATTAGTATTAGTATTAGTATTAGTATTAGTATTAGTATTAGTATTAGTATTAGTATTAGTATTAGTATTAGTATTAGTATTAGTATTAGTATTAGTATTAGTATTAGTATTAGTATTAGTATTAGTATTAGTATTAGTATTAGTATTAGTATTAGTATTAGTATTAGTATTAGTATTAGTATTAGTATTAGTATTAGTATTAGTATTAGTATTAGTATTAGTATTAGTATTAGTATTAGTATTAGTATTAGTATTAGTATTAGTATTAGTATTAGTATTAGTATTAGTATTAGTATTAGTATTAGTATTAGTATTAGTATTAGTATTAGTATTAGTATTAGTATTAGTATTAGTATTAGTATTAGTATTAGTATTAGTATTAGTATTAGTATTAGTATTAGTATTAGTATTAGTATTAGTATTAGTATTAGTATTAGTATTAGTATTAGTATTAGTATTAGTATTAGTATTAGTATTAGTATTAGTATTAGTATTAGTATTAGTATTAGTAAAGTACCCATACAAAAATCGTTCACAATATCACTTTTTCCCCGAATTTATTTGTAATGGGGTAGTCGCCCTTTCCTTACTTGTTTATAGATGCGGAAGCTAGGTCCATATGCCACGAACCTTTTAATACCTCCCATAAAGAAACTCTTTGAGAGTATACTAAGTGAGAAATGTGCTGTACGTTAACCTTTATCTATATTCATACTCTATATTCGGTGTGTACATTCCTTTAACCGAGTGTATAAAAAAAATATAAAGGAATAAATATTTTACTAACCAAACTGCTGCCGCTAGAACAATGAATTTCGGTATACACATTCCTTGATTTCGTAGGCACGTAAAATAAAGCAATTTTTCGAAATTCGAACTTTTAAAGGGTTATAATAGAAAAAGGGATAAAAATAGTACCAACCAAATGGCCGCAGCTAGAGTCATGAAACTTGGAGTATACATTCCTCTGACTGCGTAAAAATAAAAAGTTTTTTTTTCCAAATTCGTACTTTCAAGGGACACAATGGGAACAGAGGGATAAAAATGGTGTCAACTAAACGGCTACAGCTAGAATGATAAAAATGCCTCTAATTACTTAAAATAAAAAGTTTTTGGAAAGTCGTACATTTAAGGGCATAAAATAGGAAAAAGGGGATAAAAATGGTACATTCATCTGATTGCATAGACTTTTTTCAAATTCGTATATATTTTTACGTGTATGGCAAAAATGGATAGAATCATGAAGTTAGGTTATTTTGCACTATGTACGAGAGATAATGGATTTCAAAATTTGTACTTTTGGAATTAAAATAGAATGGAAATACAACCAACTGTAGCATTCACTATCAACCAATACTTATGGTATTTAAGGTTTTTTGAAAATATAAATATAAGAATATTTATTCTCTTGAATTGACTTGAAGTATTATTTCGATATATATAGTGTAAACGTATTGGTAGCCTTGCCCTTTTTTGAAATAATAAAAATGTTATATTTATTTATAAAATAATTTTTTTAATATTTGTATTTCTTTTGTTTTGGCTATATTAAAAAATCGAGCAGCGTCAGCCTCTATGGAATGCAATCCATGTTGGAGGGTATATAAAGTACGACCAGGCCGAACTTAACAACGTTTTTACTGGTTTAAATTTATTGTCTTAAATTTATAAACGATGTTAGAACTTTAATGGTCTTATTTTAATTTATTAAACCAAATTACCTATGTATAAAACTAACAACTAACTGAGAAACTGAATTGCCAATGATCTTTAGAGACTCTCTTTTTAGTTATTTTTGATAAAAAACTAGATCGTTAAACGTTGAAGTAGGGCAATATGTTTGTTCTCTTGTTTTACTCATCTTATATTTTTAAAGAGTTCTGCTCTCTATGTTAATAAAAGGTAAAAGTGGTCTCATTTCAAGTAAATTAAAATCTTATCTGGTATCAGGCGGGTATTTTTGCAATGGTCCAATGCAAAAATAAAACTTTCTCAATGAACTTGAATTTCATCAACATTTTAGAAAATTACTTTAAACTAAATTAGATGAACTGGTTTCGAATTCGAGGAGATTGCGTGGCGACGCCTAACAGATGTCCGCTGAAATGCTATTTACTCCATTATTATGCTTTTGATAAATTGAAGCAATAGTAACGTGATATTGTGTAAATGTACATACCGTAACGGGCACACTTCATATGGGCCACACAGCACCATGTTAAGAAAAAAAATACATATTTTTGTATACCCTCTACCACATGATGGGGGTATACTAAGTTTGCAATTCCGTTTGTAAAGCCTTGAAATATCGACCAGAACCCTATAAAGTATATATATTCTTGATCGTCTTAAAATTCTAAGATCTAGGTATGTCCGTCTGTTGAAAGCACGCTGGCATTTAAACGAAACAGTTAGGAAGTCCAAATTTTCTATTAATGTGTCTTATAGTCGTAGATCGGTTCGTATTGCAACTGAGTGAAATTGGTCCAAAGGGAAAATTTTGTCCCTCATAAGGACTAAAAATACCCCTAATAACCACTAATATTTAGAGTATTTAAGCAAGTTTTTGAATACGCCTGCTTATATTACACTTACACTTATAGCATAAGCGTGTAGCATAAAGTGATTTTTATACCCTACACCACTTCGTGGTCTAGGGTATTATAAGTTAGTTTCGCGCCAAATGTTTGTAACACCAAGAAATAATCGAGCTAGACCCACCTTTAAGTATACCGATCGGCTTAGAATCGCCAGCTGAGTCGATTTAACGATGTCTGTCTGTCCGTCTGTCCGTCTGTCCGTCCGTCCGTCTGCTGTCCATCTAAGCTTGTTCGCACTCTACAGGTCGCAATTGTTGTCCGATTGTCATGAAACTTGGCAGAAGTTATTTTTTCTGGCCAAGGACCATCGGTATTGAATTTGGAGGAAATCAGTTCAGAGTTAGATATAGCCCTCATACAAATGTCGGTCCCGATTTGACATTTTCCGCTCTAGAAACCACATATTGTACCCGATTTTCTTTAAATTTGGTACAACATCTTATAATCCAACTAGAAACATCTATGCCGAAATTGTGTAAGATCGGTTCAGATTTAGATATAGCCCCCATACAAATGTCGCTCCCTATTTCACTTTTTCCGCTTTAGAAACCACATATTGTACCCGATTTTCTATAAAATTGGCACAACATCTTATAATCCAACTAGAAACATCTGTGCAAAAATTGGGTAAGATCGGTTCAGATTTAGATATAGCCCCCATACAAATGTCGCTGCCGATTTGACATTTTCTGCTCTAGAAACGACATATTGTACCCGATTTTCTTTAAATTTGTCAGAACATCTTATAATGCAACTAGAAACACGTATGCAAAAATTGGGTAAGATCGGTTAAGATTTAGATATAGCCCCCATGCAAATGTCGCTCCCGATTTGACATTTGCCAAACGACACATTGTACCCGGTTTTCTTTAAATTTTGCAGAACATCTTATAATCGAACTAGAAACACGTATGCACAAATTGGGTAAGATCGGTTCAGATTTAGATATAGCCCCCATACAAATGTCGCTGCCGATTTGACATTTACTGCTCTAGAAACGACATATTGTACCCGATTTTCTTTAAATTTGGCAGAACATCTTATAATGCAACTAGAAACACGTATGCAAAAATTGGGTAAGATTTAGATATAGCCCCCATGCAAATGTCGCTCCCGATTTGACATTTGCAAACGACACATTGTACCCGGTTTTCTTTAAATTTTGCAGAACATCTTTTAATCGAACTAGAAAAACGTATGCAAAAATTGGGTAAGATCGGTTCAGATTTAGATATAGCCCCCATACAAATGTCGCTCCCGATTTGACTTTTTCTGCTCTAGAAACGACATATTGTACCCGATTTTCTTTAAATTTGGCAGAACATCTTATAATGCAACTAGAAACACGTATGCACAAATTGGGTAAGATCGGTTCAGATTTAGATATAGCCCCCATACAAATGTCGCTGCCGATTTGACATTTTCTGCTCTAAAATCCACATATTGTACCCGTTCTTCTTTAAAATTGGCACAACATCTTATAGTCCAACTAAAAAAACCTATGGTGAAAGTGGGTAAGATCGGTTCAGATTTAGATATAGCCCTCATACAAATGTTGCTCACGAATGTTTATCCGATTTGGGCCAAACTTTACATATTATATTTTACCAATAAACATACATGGTGAAAGCGGGTCACATCGTTCCAGCTTTCAATATAACCTCATACAAATGTCCTTTCCGATTTAACATTTTTTGTCAAACACATTCATTTACAGGATGCAAAAATCCTTCCCGATTTCACTTTTTGATTTGTAATGAGATAGAAAGTCCGTCCATCTTTAACTTTTCCTTACTTGTTTGGGAGATGCCCATATGTCCATACTTTGGTATAACCCCATTCTGATCTATTACGGCTCCAGAAACTACATCTTACATCGGATCTTCATCAAATTTTGCAGATCATTATATGTTTCTACTTCGAATACCTACCGTGAATGAGAAATATATAGGCCCATGTTTTGGACCAGGCCCAAAATGTTGTTATAGGCCCCCTTTTGGAATGTCGGTCCGATTCATCCTATTACTACTGTATAATTTGTATTTGTCTGTCGGATAATTGGATCAATTACCATATTATTAACCATATACTTTAAATATGACTAATGATGAATTTATAGTAACTGTATAATGTATATGAACTACAAAAATTGCTCCCATGAAATACCTGGGTTTAGTAATCAAAGCGAGGTACAGACGCAGGGAGTGGTGTAGGGTATTATATAGTCGGCCCGCCCGACTTTAGCCTTTCCTTACTTGTTACTTCTAGGGTGTGAAATGGTGCAAAAACAAGCAAAAACAGCTCGAAGCACGAAATACGAAATACGATGTGTACTTTCCTCTGACTACGTATACGGGCAAAGGGTAAAATGGGAACATTGGGATCAAAAAGGTACCAACTAAAAGGCTGTAGAAATGATATATTTGTGTATTTGGCCGGTTCAATCCTTTGATAGCGATCCATACTTTTAAGGGGGTAAATTGAAATAACAATGAATAAAGCTATTTTCGAAATTCGTACTTTTAAGGGGGGAAATGTGGAAATAGGGATTAAATTTGCAGCAACCAACCGGCTCTGGTTGCGCAGACTCGGAATATAAAGTGATTTTCGTTCTTTTAGGGTAAAAATGGGCAGACAAATAAAATTAGTGCCGACCAAATGACTGCAGCTAGAATAATATTTATATATTTCTCTTAGTTCTTAGACGCTCAAAATAAACGCTTTTCTCCAAATTCTCACTTTAAGAGGCAGAACGGTATAAAGGAGATAAAACTGGTACCAAGCAAATGGTTGCAACTATCATATAATTAAGAAGAAAATGGAATTTCGAAATTCGTGTTTATTTTCGTCGAAGAGCAGTAATATTACAGGAAAATATATATTTTTTTTAATATAGCCAAACCAAAACAAATAGTGAAAAAATAATTTTATAAATAAATATAAATTTTTTCTTTTTATTAGTATTTAATATAATAAAATACAATTGATACAAAGTGCCTCAGCGCCTCTAGGGCATTATTGAGACAATCTAGCAACACAAATTCAAGAATAATCTTTACAATAAATAATATTATGCATTATAAATTCTAAAAGATCGTATAGGAAATCATATATAAGAAGCAGTTTGAGAATCTTTCAAAATTTGCGGTGAGTTATTATATTCAACGATACCCATGTGTTCAAATTCTTTGCTTAGTAACTTCTAATCTGCATCTTGCAATATATAAGTTTGAGTTGTTCCTTGTGTTAAAGTTGTTTTGAATTCTGCTAAAATTTATACTATGATATCCAATCTAATATTTTTATTATTTCAGACCACGCTTATAAGGCAAGGCTAACAATACATTTACATATCGAAATAATATTTCAAGTCATAAGTGGCTATGAACAAAAACACAACTTTTCAGCAGATCAAAAACACTGATTTACTCCTAAATTTCAAGAGTAATTATGAATCATTGTTCTACAGATTAATCTAAGAAGTATTACTAATTGCTACGATTAAAAAGTTTTCGAAATTTCCAATTATTCGCGGTTTTATGGTTCACTATGAATGTTGAAATAAGCACATAGCCATTAATGCTCAAATATATAAATAAGACTTATTGTAAACTCGATAGCGTTTTTTATGGAATGTTGTGTAGAAAACGCATTTTCTTGAATGTGAATTGGCACAGCGAATTTAAAGATTCATTCATTCATCCGTCAGATTGGTACCATTTTTATCCCTTTTTCCAATTTTTTTATAAAAAGTGGATATTGCTGAAAATATTATATTATTTTTAATATTTTTGGAAAATTTTCATTTTCGTGGCAAATTGATGATTTTCGCACATGACATTTTTGTTGTTTGATTTTCTCGTGATCTAGCCAACGGATCCGACTGATTTTTTGTTTGTGTATTAAGAACCAATGTCGCTTGTAAGATATATGTAGCCAGTCGCTAAAATCGCTGCAATCGTTGAAAAATCCAAAATTCGCGGTTGCAATTGCTTATATTTAAACTCTCTCTGTTCATGATTCAGAAACTTTTCTGACACAAATATTCCGAATGAAGTCAGCAATCATATGCTATAAAAATATTTGTTGTATTCTCAATATGATAAAAAAGTTACGCGGGTTTTTCTAAAGATACTTTTCACACCACACTTTTCACAGATACTATTTATCCTATTTTAGCCTGATAACTTGGAAACCAAAATGCTATTAACCGCGTAATGATGGAATTTGATAGTACGATATGCCCTAAATCTAGAAAAATATTTTAAACGAAATCGTTGTAGCGAATTACAATCTTCGGTTATATGCTGCTCCATTTTTGATCTATTTTATTTCTATTATTTTTATGTTCATAGCCAGTTATGCAGTCACAAAATAACGTGTGAGTTGATAGCCAAATCAGAAAATTTTGAAAAAATTGCTTTAGAACAAAATTTCTTCTCCAGATTAATATATGACAGATGACATCCAAATCTGAGAATAATTTGGTATCAAAAACTCATTTTGATACCAAAATGGTTCATAGCCACTTATGAATATAATCCCTCGATATAGTCTTATATTTATATTTTCAAAAAGCTTAAATACCATATTAGTAGATAGTGGTTGCATTTCTATTCTATTTTAATGCCACAAGTACAAATTTTGAAAATCCATTATCTCTCACGTACGCAGTGCATGATAACCCATTTTTTGTCGTCAGTAAAAAAATACGAATTCCATGATTCTAGCTACGTCCATTTCTACCCCCCTTTTTCATAAAAAAATTAAAATCTCTTTATTTTACGTGTCTACGCAATAAGAGGGATGTACACACCGAATTTCATTATTCTAGGTGCAGCCATTTTACCCCTTAAAAGTACGATTTTGGAAAAAATACTTTTATATTATGTATCTACTCAATTAGAGCAATGTACACACCGAATTTCGTGTTTCTAACTGTTGCCTTTTAATTTGTACCATTTTTATCCCTTTTTGCCCTATTACACCCCTACGAATAAAAATCACTTTATGGTGAACGTTTTTGTTACATGGGAAAATGCGCATACCAAAAATCAAGTAAGTACAAGCAGTCATATGGAAAACATATGCTTAAATACTCCAAAACATTAGGGGTTATTATGGGTATTTTTAGTCCTTGTGAGGGAAAAACATTTTCCCTTTGGACCGATTTCGCCCAGTTTCAATCCCAACCGATTTACGACTATAAGAAAATTTGGAAATATGGAAAATTTGGACGTCCTAGCTCCTTTCGTTTATATGCTAGCGTGCTTTCAACAGACGGACGGCGGACATGACAAGATCGTCTTAGAATTTTATGACGATCAAGAAAATATATACTTTATAGGGTCTCAGGTCGATATTTCAAGGTGCTACAAACGGAATGATAAAGTTAGTATAACCCCATCCTGTTGAAAGCACTCTAAAAAAATTTTCCCTCACAAGGACTAAAAATACCCATAATAACCCCCAATATTTTAGAGTATTTAAGCATATTTTTTCAATATCTCTGCTTGTACTTACTTGATATTCGGTATGCGCATTCCCCCAATAACAACCAGTAAGGAAAGGCTAAAGTTGGGCGGGGCCGACTATATGATACACTCCACTTTCTATCAGAATACAATTCAATTCGGAAAAAAGTGAAAACGGAAAATTTTTGTATGTTTCCTAATCATAGGCTAATATGTCCATGTTCAATTTGTCAAATCGAGAAGAATATTTGTATCAGGGCTACATCCAAATATGGAATGAAGTGAACATTTCACAATAGGTTCTTCCAGTTCTCAATTTGAAGTAATTCGATGAATATACGTGGTTTCAGGAAAAATCAAGCCGGGAGCGAAATTTGTATAGGAGCTATATATAAATCTGAACCGATCTGGCTCATTTTCACCGTGGGTGTTTCTAGTTGAAATAAAGATGTTTTGCCAATTTTGAAGAAAATCTGTTAAAACATGTGGTTTCTACAGCAGCCAAATCGGGAGTGAAATTCGTATGGGGGCTACGACCAATTTTCACAATAGGCGTTTCCAGTTGAAATGTAAGATGTTTTGCCAAGTTTGAAGAAAATCTGTTGTAATATGTGGTGGCGTGAAAAGAGTCAAATCGGGAGTGAAATTCGTATCTAAATCTGAACCGATTTTCTTCTAATTAAATAGCGTTCGTCCTTATCCCGAAAAACTTTGTTGTGCAAAGATTCATTTGGTTCTGGCTACAATAGCGACCTGTACTTTGATTACAAGAATAGATGGACAGACGGACGGACGGACGGACGGACGGACGGACGGACGGACGGACGGACAGACGGACAGACGGACATTGCTAAATCGATTCAAAAAGTGATTCTAAGTCGATCGGTATAATTAACAATGGGTCTATCTCGCTTCCTTTTGGGTGTTACAAACAAATGCACAAAGACATAATACTCTCGTGGAGTGTATAAAAACGTGCACCATAAAGTGATTTTTATTGGTAGGGGCTGAAATAGGGCAAAAGGGGATAAGAATGGTACCTATCAGACGACAATAGCCAGAAACATGAAATTCGGTGTGTACATTCCTCTAATTGAGTAGGTACATAATGTAAAAGTATTTTTTCCAAATTCGTACTTTTAAGGGGTAAAATGGGAATAGAGGGATAAAAATGGTACCAACCAAACGGCTGTACCTAAAATAATGAAATTCGGTGTATACATGCCTCTGATTGCGTATACACGTAAAATAAAGGGATTTTTCTAAATTCGTTCTCTTTGGGGTTAAAATGGAAAAAGGGGATAAACATAGTACCAACCAAATGATCGCCGGTAGAGTCATGAAATTCGGAGTATACATTCCCCTGACTGTGTAGACGCGAAAAATAAAAGATTTTTTCGAAATTACTACTTTCAATGGATACAATGGGAACAGAGGGATAAAAATGGTACCAACTAAACTGCTACAGCTAGAATGATGAAATTCGGTGTGTACATCCCTCTAACTGCGTAGACACGAAAAATAAAGAGATTTTAGAAAGTCGTACTCTTATTGGGGTAAAATAGGAAAAAAGGGATAAAAATGGTACCAACCAAATGGCCGCAGCTAGCATCATGGAATTCGGTGTATACATTCCTTTAACTGCATAGATAAGCAAAATAAAAATATTTTTCGTACTTTTTACTTTTACAGCAAAAATTGGTTGAATCATAGTTAGGTTATTTTGCACTATGTACGTGAGATAATAGATTTTCAAAATTTGTACTTTTGGAATTAAAATTTGAAATGGAAATACAACCAACTGTAGCACCCACTATCTACCAATGCTTTTACGCTCTTATGTATATATATATGTATATATATATATATTATATATATATATATATATGTATATATATAGAAATAATACTTCAAGTCAATTCAAAAAATAAATATTCTTATATTTATATTTTCAAAAAAGCGTAAAAGCATTGGTAGATAGTGGGTGCTATACATATAGATAGATAGATATACATATAGTGTGAACGTATTTGTAGCCTTGTAGTCTTATAAAATTATTTTTTCAATATTTGTATTTGTTTTATTTTGGCTATATTAAAAAATTTATATTTTCCTGTAGCATTACTGCACTTCATTCAATGCAATCCATGATGAAGGGTATATAACTTAACGCCGTTCTTACTTGTTTTCAATACAAAACATTCCTTCGGTCCTTGACTAATCTCAATTCTTTTACAGAGCTTCAAAATATTTACTAGAACAAAAGTTAATTAATGATAGCCGATGGATATTGATTTTGGATCACTATGCGCTGGTAGCGGTTTTTTTCAACGTTCATATCAACGAAAAATAAAACAAAAATTCCGCTAAGAATTACACAAAAGGCGAAAACTCACAATTAATGAAATGCTGTCCTCGCAATTTATTGTAAAAGTGCCAGAGTCAAACAATTTGTTGGAACAAAAGGTATTAAACGAGCAACACCGGTCGGTCAAACGGTGGAAATGTGTTACAATGGTGTGCATACGATTCCATGGCAAAAAAACTTTCGACCTTTGTGTCCTGACGATACACGGAGAAAAACAAATATTTTTATCTGTATATTTGATATACAATTTATTACAAATGTGAAAATAATATTACCCAAATATAAGAAATATTTGGATGCGAACCATTTCTATTACCACGTGAGTAAATAATTTTTGCAGAATATTGCTTCTAATTAATAATTAGTCTGCCCCAATTAAAATGTGATTCCAGCAAAATTTTCTTCAATGTGTACACACATTCGTGTTCACTTAATTGTTAATTGCATGCGGAGAATCATCCCACTCACACCGTAAACAAATGGCTGGAAAGTGAGTGTGTTGGTTCAATTATGGCTAGTTTGGAAGCATATTAAATTATCCCACAGTTCCCTAGCAACGGTGTGGACTTTTAAATTGTCAGAATTTCATGATATTTTATTCTATGTCGAGTTTCTGAAAATTTTAAATTTAATTTATTTTATAGAATGCTAGCAACTAGAGCTTACGAAATAATTTTGTTTGAAAACTTCACATTACCAGGTAAAAAGTTATTCCAGTTAAACATTAAGCGAGTAATAAGCGAACTCACTTAAACGTAAAACTACAATGTTCCCTCGAACTTAGAATTAAAAAAAATATTTCAAATGCAATTAGTTGGTGTTATTCTTTAAATAAAATCAATTTTAAAATATTCGAAAATATGACTAAGACTAATAAGGCGTGTGAGTAACAAGTGTGTTACCAATAAATCTCGATAATTGTTTAAAAAAAATTATAAAAAAGCTGGCTTATAGTTTGAGACCAAACGCAAACTTGTGCAGTTGGACAAAAAAGCAGTATATATTGTGAATAATAGTTTTGAAATTGGGAACATGCTTTAAATATGATGAACAAGTTCATATCTAGTAAAATTGGAGCACATTCCACAGTATTACTGTCATTTAAGAAGATGTCGACTTTACGTAGAAGCAGGGCTGTGGAGTCGAGGCAAAATTGCTAGACTCCGGCTCCAGCATTTTACAATGTTTCGACTCCGACTCCTACACCGGAGTCGACTCCGGATGTTCAATCAATAATATTTAGTGGTGTATTTTTATACCCTGCACCACTTCGTGGGCTAGGGTATTATAAGTTAGTTTCACTCCAAGAAATAATCGAGCTAGACCCACCTTTAAGTATACCGATCGGCTTAGAATCACCAGCTGAGTCGATTTCACGATGTCTGTCTGTCCGTCCGTCCGTCCGTCCGTCTGCTGTCCATCTAAGCTTGTTCGCACTCTACAGGTCGCAATTGTTGTCCGATTGTAATGTAGTTATTTTGTCTGGCCAAGGACCATCGGTATTGAATTTGGAGGAAATCGGTTCAGATTTAGATATAGCCCCAAAGAAATGTCGCTCCCGATTTGACTTTTTCCTCCATATAAAGCACATATAGTACCCGATTTTCTTTAAAATTGGCACAACATTTTAAAATCGAACTAGAAACACCTATGTTGAAAGTGGGTAAGATCGGTTCAGATTTAGATATAGCCCCCATACAAATGTCGCTCCCGATTTTACTTTTTCCGCTCTATAACCCACATATTGAACCCGATTTTCTTTAAAATTGGCACAACAATTTATAATCGAACTAGAAACACGTTTGCAAAAATTGGGTAAGATCGGTTCAGATTTAGATATAGCCCCCATACAAATGTCGCTCCCGATTTTACTTTTTCCGCTCTATAACCCACATATTGCACCCGATTTTCTTTAAAATTGGCACAACAATTTATAATCGAACTAGAAACACGTTTGCAAAAATTGGGTAAGATCGGTTCAGATTTAGATATAGCCCCCATACAAATGTCGCTCCCGATTTTACTTTTTCCGCTCTATAACCCACATATTGCACCCGATTTTCTTTAAAATTGGCACAACATTTTAAAATCGAACTAGAAACACCTATGTTGAAAGTGGGTAAGATCGGTTCAGATTTAGATATAGCCCCCATACAAATGTCGCTCCCGATTTTACTTTTTCCGCTCTATAACCCACATATTGCACCCGATTTTCTTTAAAATTGGCACAACAATTTATAATCGAACTAGAAACACGTTTGCAAAAATTGGGTAAGATCGGTTCAGATTTAGATATAGCCCCCATACAAATGTCGCCCCCGATTTCACTTTTGCTGCTTTAGAAACCACATATTGTACCCGATTTTCTTTAAATTTGGCACAACATTTTATAATCGAACTAGAAACACCTATGCTGAAACTGGGTAAGATCGGTTCAGATTTAGATATAGCCCACATACAAATGTCGCTCCCGATTTGACTTTTTCCGCTCCAAAATCCACATATTGTACCCGATTTTCTTTAAAATTGGCACAGCATCTTATAATCCAACCTATATTATTAACCACATTCGTTAAATATGACTAAAGATGAATTTATAGTATAATTTATACGAACTACATAAAATTGTTCCCATGAAATAAATGGGTTTAGTAATCAAAGCGAGGTACATACGCAGGGAGTGGTGTAGGGTATTATATAGTTGGCCCCGCACGACTTTAGCCTTTCCTTACTTGTTTTTATATAAAGAGTGATTTTTTTGAGGTTAGGATTTTCATGCATTAGTATTTGACAGATCACGTGGGATTTCAGACATGGTGTCAAAGAGAAAGATGCTCAGTATGCTTTGACATTTCATCATGAATCGTCTTACAAACGAACAACGCTTGCAAATTATTGAATTTTATTATCAAAATGCGTGCTCTGTTAAGAAAGTTCATTGCGCGCTTCCATTTTATGGTCAGTTTAATCGACCCACTGAAGCGGCTATTCGGGCTATTGTGACTAAATTTCGCACCAAATTTACATTGTTGGACATTAAACCACCAACACGCTTACGTAGAGTGCGAACTGAAGAAAATATCGCAGCTGTATCGGCCAGTGTTAATGATGACCACCAATTTCGATTCGTCGCCGTTCGCACCAATTGGGTCTCTGTTACTCAAAAACGTGGAAATGCCAAAATTGGACTAAGCGGATGGACCACCTAAGACGCAGCCGCGGTCAACATTTAAATGAAATTATCTTCAAAAAGTAAATGTCATGGACCAATCTAACGTTTCAAATAAAGAACCGATGAGATTTTGCAAATTTTATGCGTTTTTTTAAAAAAAAAGTTATCAAGCTCTTAAAAAATCACCCTATATATAGATATGTAAAAAAATTTGAACACAAACTTTGAATGGGAGCTATATACAAATCTGAACCGATGTTTAGCAAAGGTTTTCTAGTTGAAATATTAGACGTTTTCCCAAATTTTATGGAGTGTTAAATATGTGGTTTCCGCTCGAAAGAATCAAATCGGGAGCTATATATAATCTGAACCGATCACTTTCGCTATAGTAATTTATATTTGAAACATTAGCTGATGTGCTGAATTAGTAGAAAATCTGTTCAAAAATGCGGAAAGAGTCAAATCGGATGAGACATTTGTATGGCAGCTATATATAAATCTGAACCGATCTATCCTATTTTTACCAGAGATGTTTCTACTTGAAATATAAGCTGTGTTGCCAAATTTGAAGAAAATCTGTCAAAGTTTGTTGTTTCTAGAGCGGAAAGGGTCAAATCGGAGGAGACATTTGTATGGGAGCTATATATAACTCTGAACCGATCTATCCTATTTTTACCAGAGCTGTTTCTAGTTGAAATATACGGCGTCTTGCCAAATTGGGGGAAAATCTGTTGAAATATGTGGCTTCTAGAGCGGAAAAAGTAAAATCGGAAGCAAAATTTGTATGGGAGCTATATCTAAATCTGAACCGATTTGCTTCAATTTTGATAGCGCTCGTCCTTATCCCATAAAACTACGTTGCGCAAAGTTCCATTTAGTTCTAACAACACTTTCGACCTGGACTTTGAATCGACTCAAAAAGTGATTCTAAGTCGATCGGTATAATAAACGATGGGTCTATCTCGTTTCCTTTTGGGTGTAGGGTATAACAATGGGGGCCCATTTGTAAGGGCGCTACATTAAAAAGTGGGTATAATACTTTCAAAGTAGGTATTCTTTATTGAAAAATAACATGATGTGCAAAAATTTATCAAGATCCAATGTAAGATGTGGGTTCTAGAGCGATAATAGTGTAAACTGGGGGTATGTTTGTAGGGGGGCTATACCAAAACATTGACCTGTATAGCTGGCTCTCAGAATAGGTGCTCCTAGTCTAAATGTAACATTGTGTGGGAAATTTGATCAAGATCAGATGTAAAATGTGCATTTTAGAACAGTAATATTATAAATCGGAGGTACATTTGTATGGGGGCTATATCAAAACATGGATCCATTTGGTCCACTTTCCCGTTAGCTGTTACCAGTTCAAATATAACACGATCCTGAAAATTTTGTGATGACCCCATGTAAAATGTGTATTCTAGAACAGTAAGAGTGTAAATTATAGGGAAATTTGTATGGAGGTTATATCTAAATCTGAACCGATTTCCTCCAAATTCAATACCGATCGTTCTTGGTCAAAAAAATAACTTCTGCCAAATTTCATAATAATCGGACATCAAGCTTAGATGGACAACAGACAGACGGACATCGTAAAATCGATTAAGCTGGTAATTCTAAATTAAAACAGCTTGTTTGAAATTCACTACAACAACTATATTTCTATCTCCTACCAGAAAAAGTTAAGGTTTTTCTAATTACCTCATGAAATAAATCCTGATTTCGATTCATCGAGAAATGCAGTTCTATTTTTTAATCAGAAGTACAAATTTACAAATTATCATTCAAATTAGTCAAATCTAAAATATATTGTAACATTTATTTAATTAAAAAAAAAATACTTTAAATTGTCAACAACACGAGGGATTTAAGATAGCAACAGGGCAATATTGCACGTGGCCTTGAGATTCTTTTTCAACTGCACAGCTTCTCTATGAACGAAAGAAACCATCTATTGGCCAGAAATTGTTTATTTTTGGCTTTTAACCCGAATGGCGCTGTAATTATTTTTTCGAATTTTGAGATAAAACTTTCATGTTATCAAAGGTCCACACCAGAAGCGTTGTTCTATTACCAACGCTTCTTGTGTGGACCTTTGATAAAAAACCAAGTAAAAACGGCGTTAAGTTCGGCCGGGCCGAAGTTTATATACCCTCCACCATGGATTGCATTCCACAGAGTTTGTCGGTTTTCGTAGAAGTGCAGTAATATTACAGGAAAATATAATTTTTTTAATATAGCCAAACCAAAACAAATACAAATATTGAAAAATTAATTTTATAAATAAATATAATATTTTAATTATTTCAACCCACGCTTATAAGGCAAGGCTACCAATACGTCAATTCAAAAAATAATTATTTTTTATTTATATTTTGAAAAATATTTTCAAAGCCATAAACATTGGTAGATAGTGGGTGCTACAGTTGGTTGTATTTCCATTCTATTTGAATTTCAAAAGTACAAATAAAAATGAAAATCCATTATCAGACGTACATAGTGCAAAATAACCTTAACTTCATGATTCAACCAATTTTTGCCGTAAAAGAAAAAGTACGAATTTGAAAAAAAAAACTTTTTATTTTGCGTGTCTATGCAGTCAGAGGAATGTATACACCGAATTCCATGATTCCATTTGGTTGGTACCATTTTTACCCCCTTGACGTTTCTACGCAATTAGAATTTTATCATTCTAGTTGTAGTCGTTTAGTTGGTACTATTTTTATCCCTCTGTACCATTGTATCCCTTGAAAGTACTAATTTCGAAAAATTCGTCTATTTTCCGTGTCTTCGCCGTCAGAGGAATGTATACTCCGAAATTCATGACTCTAGCTGCGGTCATTTGATTGGTACTATTTTTATCCCCTTTTTTCATTTTAACCACAAAAAGTACGAATTTTAAAAAATCCGTGTATTTTACTTATCTATGCAATCAGAGGAATGTATACACCGAATTTCATTATTCTAGGTACAGCCGTTCGATTGGTACCATTTGTATCCCTCTATTCCTATTTTACCCCTTAAAAGTACGAATTTGGAAAAAATACTTTTATATTATGTATCTACTCAATTAGAGGAATGTACACACCGAATTTCGTGTTTCTAGCTGTTGTCGTTTAATATGTACCATTTTTATCCCTTTTTTCCCCCATTTCACCCCCTACAAATAAGAATCACTTTATGGTGCACGTTTTTGCTATAAGGGGAATGCGCATACCAAATATCAAGCAAATATAAACAGAAATATTCAAAATACATGCTTACATGGGTATTTTTAGTGCTTGTGAGGGAAAAATTTTTCCCTTTAGGCCGATTTCGCCCCATTTCAATCCCAACCGATCTACGACTATAAGACGCATTTATGGAAAATTTGAACGTTCTAGCTCCTTTCGTTTAGATGCTAGCGTGCTTTCAACAGACGGACGGACATGGCTAGATCGTCTTAGAATTTTATGACGATCAAGAATATATCTTTATAGGGTCGCGGTCGATATTTCAAGGTGTTACAAACGGAATGACAAAGTTAGTATACCCCCAGCCTGGAGGTGGAGGGTATAAAAAATATTAGAAAAAATATTAGAAAAAGTTGATCTTTTGTACTGCTGAAAATTGACTTTTAAACTTTCACAATAAAACACTTCCTTCTTATGACAATTCCATGTTAAATTCATTGGTTATGATCCAAAATTGTAATAATTTCAGAGATTTTTATGATTTTGATTTTTCACTTCTTATGGAGTTCCCTTTTTTAGTTGAATTCCGAATAACGGCTTGGAAATTGCATTAACATTGTTTTAAGCCTGCTAATAGTGTGCGAAGTGCCAGTGGGTCGTGCGAATTTTTCCCATTTCCTAACTCAAACTATGCTAAATGCTTTCGAAACAAATGAAACCTCTGGTGTAAACTGTTCATTGAATCGCCTCTGTTACAGTTTGATAAAGTGGCTCAATTTACACAGTAACCTGCCTAAAATCGTAGATTTTTTCGAAATATTTGTTAAAGACTTTGTTGAATGCAATCGTTTTTCATTTAATAATTTAAATTTCACTCACATTTATCTGTGCAGCAGCACATATGTATGTCGTGTGACAACGATGATTGCGGCCAGCATCTCTGCATTCGGTGGTTGATTGTCATGGGGTTTCTAGTTTTTCGTGTTATGCAAATTTGGCTAATATATGATGATGATACTTGCAGCACGTTTTCGAGATAGTTTTCATCAAATCTAGCGTCATAAAGTGATAAAAAAACACTGGAGCTGCTGTTGGAACTAAAATTGCAAAATAATGCAATTAAACTAACAAAAAATGTGATCCATGCATTGGATGACATGCGGTTGGTTGAACATTGTCACCACGACTCCGACGGCACGCCATGGACACACTCACACACGACATTCACATGCACCGGCATCCATGTGAACCAGAAAATCATCACATGAAGAAAATGTTGGCATGTTTTATGTATCTTATATACAATTACACTCAATTATCTATGATTTCAACATTTGACGATGTTATAATAACAGCCAAAGAAAAAAGCTAGATCAAGAGAAAGTGAAGATGGGTAAAAGAATATTCCATTGGATCCCACTTAATGTATATGTTGTGGGAAATCAACTTTAATGTACAACCACATTTCAGCCTTTAAAGAAAATTAATGCATCGTTATCTTCGACGGTCAATTTTTCTTTGAGTGTAAAAAAAATGTGAACGATGGCTGGCTGATGGACTGACCTTTGACAACAACTGAAAGTAATTTAAATCTATTTATGATATACTTTAGCACGAAATTTTACCCAACGCCGAT
Source organism: Polietes domitor (assembly GCA_947397865.1). Taxonomy (NCBI): domain Eukaryota; kingdom Metazoa; phylum Arthropoda; class Insecta; order Diptera; family Muscidae; genus Polietes; species Polietes domitor. The sequence continues at coordinate 54,018,422 of OX377622.1, read as the reverse complement.
TATACTGAAATTATTGTCACGTTTGAAACCAAAAACACCAACAAAACAAAAAACGCAAATGAAATTAGGTTAAGGCCACAGTCAATTGGCAAAGACCAGGTGAGTGCGAGTGGCAACCACACTCACACACACGCACAATGTACAGATATAACCACGCGCGTGTGTGCATGCTTCTGGGGACATGTAGAATTGCTCTTAAATGAACTGGAACCTCATTTGAATTCAGCCCAAAGTTTTAAAGCAAATTGACTTAACAAAGAATGTTTTTGCCATGATAAGACTGCTCTCACAGTTTGGCCAACAGCAAACAAAAACAATGGAAATTATACGAGTGGCCAAGTGTCAGCCTCCTGGGACAGAATCCAAACCATGCGGGCGGTCATTTCAAAATAATCGTTTGTGTGTGTATGAATGTGTGATTTAAACGAAATTAAATGCAATTAACATAAAATGGCAGATCGAGCAGAAAACAATAGCAAATCCTATATATGTAGATAGGTCCATTAGTGTGGGGTCAATTTGAATGGAACGAAAAGAGGCAATGAATTCAATTATATGATACTAGCAGTACCCGCTGCTTCGCAAGCGAAAAATCCAGTTATTTGTTAATTTTATCCGTCTTTGCTTTTGGATAGTATTTATTTAATTTTCTTTTGGTGGATATAGATAAATCTAAAATAGTAATTTGGAAACCTCCTATTAGCTAGCAATCACACACAGTCAAAGGAATGTGCTTGTCTATACTGCACTGTTTTAGCTTAACTACTTCATATGTATAATTTTTATAATTTTCTCCCAAATTTTGAACAAAAAAATACAACCATTTATATCCTCGATCTCATGTTTCCAGATTCAGCCAGCCAGTTTATAACTTTTTGCACTTCTTTCCCAAAAAGTACACATTTTGAAAAATCACATGTGTTTTTGCTTCCCCTAAAAATATGTACTTTATTTGGTAACACATTTATTAATTGTTGTCCCGTATCCCCCTTTTAAGTACAAATTTTGCAATATCCATTTATGTTCCGCGCTTACGTAATTAAAGGATTGTACAGCATTTTTATCCCTTTTCGTCCCGTGCACCCCTTAAAAGTACAAATTTCGAAAAATCAAACTACTGCGCTTCTATATGGCCAGAGGAATTTACACACTAATTTTCACGATTCTAGCTGTAATACTAAAGTTGGTACCATTTTTAATCCCTTTTTGTCCCGCTCGCAACTTAAAAGTACAAATTTCGAGAAATCCATTTATGTTGCAAGTCTACGTTGTCAGAGAAATTTAAACACAAAATTTCACGACTATAGATGAAATATTTTAGTTGGTACTATTTTTATCCCGCTCATTGTTTATAAGTACAAAATTGGAAAAATTCGTTTAGATTTGCGCATCTCGTTATCAGTGGAACTTACGAAAAACTTCGAAAAAATCCATTTAGATTGCGCTTTACACACAGTTTACACTCCAAATTTCCAAATTTAGCCCCTAAAAAGTACAAATTTCGAACAATCCAATTACACTGCTCTTCTACATGGCCAGAGGAATTTACATACCAAATTTTACGATTCTAGCTGTAATACTTTTGTTGGTACCATTTTTATCCCTTTTTGCCACTCTCATCCATTAAATGTGCAAATTTCGAAAAATCCATTTATGTTGCGCGCCTACATGGTCGGAGAAATCTACACGCCGCATTTCACGATTCTAACTACAATAATATAGTTGGTACAATTTGTATCCCTTTTTGTGCCGCTCTTCCCTTAAAAGTACAAATTTCGAACAAATCAAATTTTACTTCGTTTCTATATGGTCAGAGGAATTTACATACCAAATTTCACGATTCTAGTTGTAATACATTAGTTGGTACCATTTTTATCCCTTTTTGTCCCGCTCTTCCCTTAAAAGTACAAATTTCGAAAAAAATCAAATTCTACTTCGTTTCTATATGGTCAGATGAATTTACATACCAAATTTCACGATTCTAGCTGTAATACTTTAGTTGTTACCATTTTTATCCCTTTTTGTCCCGCTCTTCCCTTAAAAGTACAAATTTCGAAAAATCACTATTTGTAGCTCGTCTGAATGGTCATTGCATCAGTCAGTCAGTCAATAACGCAACTCTTTTATATATATAGATTGGCATTCACTCTAAACTTCAGTTGTGCTAAAAATAAGATTTGTACTTCTACTGAAAGTCTATTATTACATTCAGTCATATTATTACATTCAGTTAAACATCATTGGAACATGAAAAAAATGGCCAGATATTTCCCATTATATATGAAAATGTAAGTTGATACAAAGTTGATTACATTTGAGGCCTTAAGGATTTGAAGGATATAATTATTCAACAATTTATTATAATTTATCCCAGTCATTCCAAGTCAAACGGTACGTTTATTGACCTCGATAGCTTGGATTGTTTTCAAAATTGGTGTATGTATTACTTTCGTAAAAATATTGTATACGTATCTATGGAAAAAATAATTTAATAATTAATTTAATATTGGTGAAATTACGATTTTTTCAAAATGGTGCGTTCATTCAATCGCCTGTAACTCCTGAAATTCTTTACCGATTTTAATTTACTACGCCTTGTTTTGAGGAGGTAAGTAAACACCCTGTTTTTTAGAGTTTTATACCCTCCTCCTCGAAGATGGGGTATACTAAGTTTGTCATTCGTTTGTAACACCTTGAAATATCGACCTGAGACCCTATAAAGTATATATATATATATTCACTATCGTCATAAAATTCTAAGACGATCTCTGAACTTGTGTTTATACGCAAAATAGAGGGATTTTTCGTAATTCGTAAATTCGTAGTTTTAAGGGGCTAAAATGGGAAAAGGGATAAAAATAGTACCAACCAAATCACCAAATGGCAGTGCCTAGAATCTTGAAATTTGATAAGGACATTCCTCTGGCAGCATGAAGGAATCCCAAAAATTGGCATTTGCTAAATTCGTACTTATGGGGGGTTAAATGGGACAAAAAGGGACAAAAATGGTACCAACAATATGGCTGAAGCTAGAATCATGGAATTTAGTGTGTACATTTCCCACTCTAATATCTAAACTCAGATAAAAGTGAACCCTATAATGAATTAAAATAAACTAGAATTTAGGAAAATTGAACTTCCTCATAGCAAGTTCAAAGTTTTCTTGAAAGTAAATAATTACTCAATCTGGGAAAAACCAAGTAAATATTTACTCAAAGTGTGGACAATTCCAGTAAGTTTTTCCTGATACCAAGTACATTTTTACAAAATCTAAGTAAATTTTTACTAAAATTTCCAAAAATTATGCAAATTTTTTCTCAAATCAAGTAAATATTTACTTAAAATGAGGACAGTAAATGAACTATTTACTATGACTTTGAAAGAAGGAAACTTTACTCATACTTATTTAATTTTCCTACTTTTAAGGAAAATTTTGCTGAGCTGGAGTAATATAAATTGATTTGCGAAATTTGTACTTATAAGGGGCGAGCGGGACAAAAAGGGATAAAAATTGTACCAACTAAAGTATTGTAGCTAGAATCTTGAAATTTGATATGTAAATTCCTCTGACCATGTAGATTGGATTTTTCAAAATTTGTACTTTTAAGGGTTGCGAGGGACAAAAGGGGATGACAATGGTACTAATTTAAGTAGTGCAGCTATAGTCACGAAATTTGGTGTGTAAATTCATTTGACAACGTAGAAGAGCAATCTAAATGATTTTTTTGAAATTTGTACTTATAAGGGTTGAGCGGGACCAAAGGGGATAAAAATGGTACCAACTAAAGTACAGCAGCTATGGTCGTGTAATTTAGTGTGTAAATTCATCTGACAAGGTAAAAGCGCAAATTTAAATTGATTTTTCGAAATTTGTGCTTATAAGGGGAGAATGAGACAAAAAGGGATAAAAATTGTACCAACTAAAGTATTACAGCTAGAATCGTGAAATTTGGTATGTAAATTCCTCTGACAACGTAGACTTGCGACATAAATCGATTTTTCGAAATTTGTACTTTTAAGGGGAGAGCGGGACAAAAAGGGATAAAAATGGTACCAACTTAAGTATTACAGCTAGAATCGTGAAATTCGGTATGTAAATTCCTCTGACCATATAGAAGCGCAATCCAAATGAATTTTTCGAATTTTTTCTTGTAAGGGGTGAGCGGGATAAAAATGGTTCCAATTAAATTATTATAGGAAGAATCGTGAAATTTAGAATGTAAGTTCCTATGACCATGCAGAAGCGCGTTAAAATTGGATTTTTTCAAAATTTGTACTTATAAGGGAGAATGGGACAAAAAGGGATAAAAATGGTACCAACTAAAGTATTACAGCTAGAATCGTGAAATTTGGTATGTAAATTCCTCTGACAACTTAGACTTGCTACATAAATGGATTTTTCGAAATTTGTACTTGTAAGGGGCAAGCGGAACAAAAAGGGATAAAAATGGTACCAACTTAAGTATTACAGCTAGAATCGTGAAATTCGGTATGTAAATTCCTCTGATCATATAGAAGCGCAATCCAATTGAACTTATCGAATTTTTTTCATATAAGGGGTGAGCGGGATAAAAATGGTACCAATTAAATTATTATAGGTAGAAATATTATAGGGTGAAATGTAGTATGTAAGTTACTTTGACCATGTAGAAGCGCGTTTAAATTGGATTTTTGTACTTATAAGGGTTGACCGGGATAAATAGGGATAAAAATAGTACCTACAAATGTATTGAATTTTAGACGTGAATTTTGATGTGTAAATTCCTATGACAACGTAGAATCGCAAATCTAAAGGAATTTTTCGAAATTTGTTCTTATAAAGGGTGAGCGGGATAAAAATAGTACTAACTAAAATATTATCGTGAAATTTGGTGCGTAAATTCCTCTGACAACGTAGACTTGCAACATGAATGATTTTTTTCGAAATTTGTACTTTTAATGGGCAAAAAAATGTACCAAATTTAATATTACAGCTAGAATCGTGAAATTTTGTATGTAAATTCCTCTGACCATGTAGAAGCGCCATTAAAATGGATTTTTTCGAAATTTGTTCTTATAAGGTGGTAATTTTTTGTTCAAAACTGGGTAGAAAATGATAAAGATTATACAGGGTGATTTTTTAAAAGCTATAGAAAAGTTTTAAAAAAAAAACACATAATATTCAGAAAAATGCATGAAATCTTTATTTGAATCGATAGTACGGTCCATATAATTTAATGTTTGAAGATTATTTCATGCAAATGTTGACCTTGACTGTGCCTCAAATGGTCCATCCGCTTAGTCCAATTTTTTGCGTCAGCTGTTTAAACCAGTGTTGCCAAAAACATAATAGCTAAAAAATCACCCTTTACATACGAAGGGAGTTTAGCTAAAGTAGTTCACATATGTATGTAAAGGGTCCGCCAAATAACTTTTTTTTTTTGAAAATGCTATAAAAAAACTACTGAATATTTTCTCAAATTTCTTTTTTTATTTGAAAGTACAATCCTTCCGGATAATCATAAAAATTCGTTACGAGATGATCAGTATCAAATTGTTTTTATGAAAATTTTAGGATTTTTTGTATTTATTTTCTGCGTTGTAGAATTTAAGGGGTATTTTATTTTACAACGAAAAATATTAAAAATTTAGAATTTGAAATTTCGACAATTTTTGTAGTTGACAGATATAGCGATTATGGAAACATATAGATGTTCCGTAGCATGATTAATGGAGCATGTATGCATTCCCCAACTAAATTGCTGCAAATAAAAAAGTGTTTAATAGGGCTGTCTGAATGTCTATTCATTGCAATAAATCGAAGAAGAGTGTCAAATTCTAAATGCCTGCAACGAGAAGCATCTGTTATTCCAGCCAATGTTTAAACTTTTCTCCACACACAATAAACTTGGTTAACTCAACAACTGATGTTTCCTTTCGTTCGGTTTCCTTTGGTGCGGTTGGGTAGCCAAAGACTCTTAACCAACATATGCACCACCAAGAATACCAATTGCCAGAATGCCTGTCAGTCTGTCCGTCTGTCTGCAAGGAAGAGAGAAACTAACGATGACGAAGCAGCACACGAAGGATGTAGAAGAAGATGAACAAATAGAGTAACAACGATAATTGGTGTTGAATACGTGATGCCATTGCCCAAATTCACTTAACTTAACAAAATCGTCTTTATGTTGGTTTTAAACTTCAAAAGGAAGGAGGCAGTTCAGCAAGCCTGCCTGCAACCAAGCGGAGTGTAGTGTCGGCTCCCCAACACCATTACACTCCCACCTCCGGGGCTAAAGGATGGTTGAGTAGGGAGCGGGGGTAGGGGAGCAAATCGAAAAACTTTCGAGCTCTAGCATGTATGTAAGTTGAGATGCCTGAGAAGACATGTGGTAAGGGCCCAAAAACTGTCATTGCCTCCTCCTCATCCGGCCTGATTCCTGATGAAAAGCACCAACAGTTTAAGGTTGTTTAAGTCGATTGTCATAAGGTAACAGAGCTCAAGTGTTAGTGCTGTATGCGAAGCAATAACACAATCACATCATCACAGTGTTCAGCACTCCCGCTCTCTCTCCCCCTCTTCGTTTGTGGCAATTTTCAATTTCTATTTCAGCTTTGATAAACGTTTAGTGCAAATGTTTTCGTAGAGCACTCGTGCCCACAACCAACACACAGACACGTATTGGAAAAATCACAAAGGATTTTCTTTTTGTTTTAGTGTCGTTTTCTTACTCCATTCCTTGGCAGTTGACTTTTGACATTTTAATGCAAATCTTTAAATCGACCATCCACTCAATTATCAGCACTTGCTTTGTTGCTTTTTATTGGTTCGGTTGGTTGGTAGGGGTGACAATTCTTGTGGGTTCTCGAAATAACATTTAACAATTCAGGGGAAAATTTTAAACAAATCTTATAAATTATTGGTTTTTAGCTAGAAATACAAAATATTGGAAGATACAAATGAGAAAAAAATTTTGAAAATAATTTCCACTTTGTCTTTGCGTTTGCAAAAATTTTAATTATATTTTGTGAATCGTAGAAAAACAATATAGCCATATATGTTTGTCCGTAGGTATGTCTTTCCGCATATAGGTCTAATACAGTGAGCGAAATTTGCTTAGCCGCATGCTAATTTTTTTTAATTAACTGCTGTTCGTCTTTTCTAAAACTTTGTTTAGGTAACATTATATTTTTTAAAGAAAACATCGAAGAAAACAAACCGAAGAGAAAATGCAAACAAAATATGATCATAACGGTACTTAGATGTAGGTATGTATAAACAACCAAAGAAATTAATGCGAAATTTGTATAGCCGCAGTTGCTTTTAATGAGTCAAACCGGTAAGTTCTCTAAAAAGATTCCAACTCTTAACAAACATTTTGTAAGATTGTATTGTTTTAAATTATTTTTTATCAAGTTTGTGAATATTTGGTAAGCCGATGAAAAATGGCGCGCAATAAGTTTCTGGACGACGTGGAAAAGGGACAAATCAAAATTTTAAAGGGAACTGGCCTTTCAAATAGAGAAATTGTGAGACAGATCAGTAGATCGGAGAAGGTGGTAAGAAATTACTTACGATTAAATGACAAATACGGTGTTCCTACCTCAAAATGTATGCGAAACAAACAAATGTATACCAAAGTCACCAAACGTCAAATCAACGTATTTCAGGAGGAGGCCACTAAAAATCGACTATCCTCATCCAAATATTGGCTAAATTTCAGCTTCCAATTGGAAAGCGGAGAATCCAACAGATTTTAAGCGCTGACAAAAACATAAAGTGCAAAAAACCTACAAAAAAACCCAATTGACAAGAAAACATAAAGTGGCTAGATTAGCTTCTGCGAAAAATCACATTGCGTGGACAGAAAATTGGCAAAGGTTATTTTTTCCGACAAAAAAAATTTAATCGGGATGGACCGGATGGTTTCAGTTATTATTGGCACGATCTTCTCGGAAATAACCCTCCACTACTAAGTCGTAACTTCGGAGGAGGTTCCGTCATGATATGGGGAGCTTTTTCTTACCATGGAAAACTAAAGTTACGCTTTGTTCCAACAAAGATGGACTCTGCAAAATACATTGAAATGTTAGACGATGTTTTAATTGAATATTTGGAAGAGAAGGACCAAATTGAATTCACATTTCAACAGGACAATGCCAGCATTCACGTGTTTAAGCTATCTATCATCCCGATCAATACCCTTACTTGACTGGCCAGCTTTAAGCCCTGACTTGAATCCAATAGAAAATCTTTTGGGAATTATTGCAAGAGCTGTATACACCAATGGGAGACAATATTCAACGGTTCAGGAACTAAAAACATCAATTTTACAAGCTTGAATAGATTTGGACATCGATTTGCTTCGAAATCTTATTGACACACTCCCTGCTCGGATTTTTCAAACAATCAACAAAAATGGAGGGCCAACCAAATATTAAAAATTTAATTTTCATATTTAAGTTAAGTTAAACGTATTTTTTTTTTGATATATTAGTACTGTGCGGCTAAACAAATTTCGCATAAAAACTGAATTAATTGTGATTACTCTAATTTACCGTTTTAGCTTGAACTTGAAACCCTTTTTCTGTTGTTTTATAATAAAAAAGAAATACAAAACAACTTATGTCCATATTTAATACTAAAATGATTGTTTTTATCAATTAAAAAAAAAACTATACGCGGCTAAGCAAATTTCGCTCACTGTAGCTACGATCGAAAATGGACGAAGTCGGCCAAGAGCAAGAAATTATTATCCAACAAAGACTGAGGATTTAATAATTATACACTCCACGAGAGCATTATGTCTTTGTGCATTTGTTTGTAACTCCCAAAAGGAAGCGAGATAGATCCATTGTTAACATCTTATATTTCAACTAGAAACAGCTGTGGTGAAAATGTGTTAGATCGGTTCAGATTTAGATATAGCCCCCATACATATGTCGCTCCCGATTTGACTTTTTCCGCTCTAAAAACCACATATTGTACACGATTTTCTTCAAATTTGGCTTAACACCTTATAATCTAACTAGAAACACCTATGGTGAAAGTGGATTAGATCGGTTCAGATTTAGAAATACTTTTATTTATATATAGATTCAAATGTTGCTCCCAAATGTTTAACCGATTTTGGCCAAACTTTACATATTATATTTCACCTATAAACATACACGGGTGTCACATCGTTCCATGTTTCAATATACCCCCATACAGATGTCCTTTCCGATTTATCATTTTTGTCAAACACATACATTTACAGGATACAAAAATCCTTCCCGATTTCACTTTTTTACCGAATTAAATTGTAATAGAATAGAAAGTGGAGTGTATCATATAGTCGGATCCGTCCGACTACAGCCTTTCCTTACTTGTTTTTAATAATGGTCGTATATTCATTCAAAATTTGATAGATGCACTCTGTTTATTGCCTTTTTAGGCAATTTTTTAGGCCGGTGATATAGGAAAAACGGATATAAAAATGGTATAAATCGAAAGATAACAGCTAGAAACATGAAATTCCCTCTACTGCTTAGTCACGTGAATAAGGGATAAAATAACAAGTAAAAACGGCGTTAAGTTCGGCCGGACCGAACTTTATATACCCTACACCATGGATTGTATTCCACAGATGCTGTCGATTTTCGTCTAAGTGCAGTAACATTACAGGAAAATGTCAAAGCAAAACAAATAAAAATATAAAAAAAAATGTATAAATAAATATAAATTTTTTATTATTTCAAACGACGCTTATAAGGCAAGGATACCAATACGTTTATAATATAAAGGGTGGTTAAATTTTAAGGGCCGATATTGATATTCAATAAAACACAAATTATTTAGGAAATTATTTATTTTTATTATGATAATATTGGTATGGTTCGATTATGTATGGAACAAAATATCGGCTAAATGGCCGCCGCGACCTCGCCGGCACACCTCCATCCGATGGTCTAAATTTTCGATGACGCTGAGGCATAATTGAGGTTCTATGCCGTTAATGTGCCGAATTATCTCATCCTTTAGCTCTTTGTTGCTTTTCTTTCAAATAACCCCAAAGAAAGAAGTCCAAAGGTGTCAAATCACATGATCATGGCGGCCAATTGACATCGCCACCACGTGAGTTAACACGGCCATTGAATTTGTCGCGCAAAAGAGCCATTGTTTCGTTAGCTGTGTGGCAAGTGGCACCGTCCTGTTGAAACCACATATCGTCCACATTCATATCTTCCAATTCGGGCCATAAAAAGTTCGTTATCATATCACGATAGCAAAGACTATTCACAGTAACTGCCTCATTATGGAAAAAATACGGCAGCCCATAAACCGCACCAAACAGTCACTCTTTGTGGGTGCATTGGTTTTTCGACAATCACTCTTGGGTTATCATTCGCCCAAATGCGGCAATTCTGCTTATTGACGAATCCACTGAGGTGAAAATGTGCCTCATCCCTGAAGATGATTTTCTTCGAAGTGCACGATATGCATTTTGATTCGATCGCCCATTTTCATAATAAGCCTGAATAACTTTAACGCGTTGCTCGATTGTGCATTTTTCCATGGTTCAAATTGAGTTAGTCTGAAACTGAGAAATTTCAAATGAAATACAGAAAAAAACTTGACGTTTGGGCGTGGTTTACATTCAACATCGGCCTTTACAATTTAACCACCCTTTATATCCAAATAATACTGCAAGTTAATTCAAAAAGTAAATATAAGACAGCAATCTTCAAAAAAGCATAAACATTATAGTTGGTTGTATTTCCATCCTATTTTAATTCCACGTACACAGCGCATAATGACCTAACTTCACGATTGAAAAAATCAAAAAATTGAATTTGGAAAAATATTTGTATTTTGCTTGCCTATGCAGGCGGGCGAATGTGTACACCGAATTCCAGGATTCTAGCTGTGACAATTTGGTTGGAACCATTTTTATCCACTTTTTGCCATTTTACCCCCTTAAAAGTACAACTTTCGAAAAATCTCTTTATTTAACACCAAATTTCATCATTCAAGCTGTAGCCGTTCAGTTGGTACCATTTTTATCCCTCTTTTCCCATTTATTTTATGTATCTACTCAATTAAAAGAACCTACACACCAAATTAGGTGTTTCTAGCTGTTGTCGTTTGATAGGTACCATTTTTATCCCTTTTTGCCCCATTTCAGTCCCTACGAATAAAAATCACTGCGAATACCCAATATCAAGTAAGTACAAGCAGTCATATCGAAAAATAAGCTTAAATACTCTAAAATGTATTTTTAGTCCTTATGAGGGAAAATTTGTTCCCTCCTGGAGGTGGAGGGTATAAAAATTGTACCAACCAAACGGCTCAAGCTGAAATCATAAAATTCGATTCTAGCTTTGTGAACAGGAAATACAAAGCGCTTTTTGAAATTTGTACTTTTGGAAATGCAGCGAAATGGTATAATAAACATATGAATAAAATGAAAATAAGCAAATGAAAAATCGCTCAAGTAAAATTATGAAAACAAGTGAGGAAAGACTAAAGTCGGGCGGAAACGACTCCACCTTGCATCTCTTTCAAGTCGGTGCAAAAATTTAAATCGGGACCGCTGTGACCCGCATTCACCATAGATGCTTCTAACGTGCTCGGCCTAATTAGATCAAAAGCTGTAAATGTATGTGGCTTCTTGAGCGATAAAAGTCAAAGAGGGAAGCACATTTGTATGGGGCTATATTAAAATAAGGAACTGACCCACTTTCACCACATGTGCTTCTTGTTGAAATAGAATGTGTTTTGGCAAATTTGAAGAAGATCTGTTCAAATATAGAGTTTCTATAGCGGAAAAAGTCAAACGGGGATTGTCATTTGTATGGGAGCTATATATAAATCTCACTTTAACCATAAATGGTTCAAGTTAAAATGAAAAATGTTGTGGTTTCTCTGTAAGAAATTATGTGGTTTCTCAAATCTGGACGGATCTTTCACCATTTTTTATACCCTACACCACTTCGTGGTCTAGGGTATTATAATTTAGTTTCGCGCCAAATGTTTGTAACACCAAGAAATAATCGAGCTAGACCCACCTTAAAGTATACCGATCGGCTTAGAATCACCAGCTGAGTCGATTTAACGATGTCTGTCTGTCCGTCCGTCCGTCCGTCTGCTGTCCATCTAAGCTTGTTCGCACTCTACAGGTCGCAATTGTTGTCCGATTGTCATAAAACTTGGCAGAAGTTATTTTTTCTGGCCAAGGACCATCGGTATTGTATTTGGATGAAATCGGTTCAGATTTAGATATAGCCTCCATACAAATGTCGCTCCCGATTTGACATTTTCCGCTCTCGAAACCACATCTTGTACCCGATTTTCTTTAAATTTGGCACAACATCTTATAATCCAACTAGAAACACGTATGCAAAAATTGGGTAAGATCGGTTCAGATTTAGATATAGCCCTCATACAAATGTCGCTCCCGATTTGACATTTTCCGCTCTAGAAACGACATATTGCACCCGATTTTCTTTAAATTTTGCAGAACATTTTATAACTAGAAACACGTATGCAAAAATTGGGTAAGATCGGTTCAGATTTAGATATAGCCCCCATACAAATGTCGCTCCCGATTTGACATTTTCCGCTCTAGAAAAGACATATTGTAACCGATTTTCTTTAAATTTTGCAGAACATCTTATAATCCAATTAGGAACACGTATGCAAAAATTGGGTAAGATCGGTTCAGATTTAGATATAGCCCCCATACAAATGTCGCTCCCGATTTCACTTTTTCCACTCTAAAATCCACACATTGTACCCGTTTTTCTTTAAAATTGGCACAACATCTTATAATCGAACTAGAAACATCTATGGTGAAAGTGGGTAAGATAGGTTCAGATTTAGATAGAGCCCTCATACAAATGTTGCTCCCGAATGTTTAACCGATTTTGGCCAAATTTTACATATTATATTTCACCAATAAACAGACATGGTGAAAGCGGGTCACATCGTTCCAGGTTTCAATATACCCCATACAAATGTCCTTTCCGATTTAACATTTTTTGTCAAACACATACATTTACAGGATGCAAAAATCCTTCCCGATTTCACTTTTTTACCGAATTGAATTGCAATGAGAATTGTGTGGGTGATGTCCATATGTCCATACTTTGAAATAACTTTGGTATACTACTGTATAATTTGTATTTGTCTGTCGGACAATTGGATCAATTACCATATTATTTACCATATTCGTTAAATTTGACTAAAGATGAATTTATAGCATATAAATTATATGAATATAATTTATATAATTTGTATGAACTACATAAAATTGCTCCCATGAAATACCTGGGTTTAGTAATCAAAGCGAGGTACATACGCAGGGAGTGGTGTAGGGTATTATATAGTCGGCCCCGCCCGACTTTAGCCTTTCCTTACTTGTTTAAATATAAGTTGTTGTCCAAATTTGAAGAAAATATGTTATAATATAAGTCGTTCCATGTCAAGCGGTACAACTTTTGACCTCGATAGCTGTGATTGTTTTGAAAGTTTGTGTATGTATTTCTTCTCATACAAATATTGTATGCGTATTTTTGGAAAAAAATATAGAATTTTTTCACGAGATATGACCAATTACAGTGAAAAAATAATACTTTTTCAAAAAAAAAAAGTGTTATACCTTGTCTTGAAGGTACTTTCAATTACTTTTAAAATGTTTAAATGGTACGTTATAGTCGGTTTAGATTTTTATAAAATTTCTACAATTTTAATTCTTTTATTTTGATTTTCGAAATGATTAAATTAATCCATTTTTTAATTTGTAAAGTAATGTTCTTATATCTCTCTCTAAGCGACTGTCTGAGGTTGAATGTTGTGGTTGTTTAGAATATTACTAGAATTATTTAAAAATAAGTCGCGGTAAACGAATGAGAATTGCTTCTTAAATTAATATTCAAGAATTTCTTAAACAAATTGAAGTGATTTTTTATAAGTTCATCAATACTTAAATGTATGAAGAACTCGGCATAAATTTCAGTAAACACATAAACTTAATTTTAAGATAAAACTAATTTTTTAGATAAAATTTCCTAAATGAAATTTTTTCCAAACAAAAAAAATCTTAATATTTTTCTTACTTAAAACCTTGGAAACTTTCTTCCACACAAGTACGTATTTAGTCAATTTAAAAAAATATTTTATTAGATTCAATGAAATATTTTTAAGTAAATTTTCTACCCTAGTTCTAGTAAATGAACTATTGAAATAAGGAAATGACTTTCAAATAAGAAAACATTACTCATACTTAGTTAATTTTCCTATTTTAAAGGAAATGTTTACTAAACTGGAGTAAAATTGTTGAATTAAATTGGTGTATGGATTTTAATCAAATCTAGGAATGCTATTTTTCTTAGTGTACATTTAATTATTTATTCTACTACCGCTGTAAAATCTGCATATTTATTTGTTTACATAATACTCTGGATTCAACTTATTACATCTAATCTTGATGAAAAAATCGTTCTATTCTTCCTTAGGCGTAGCTACAATGAGACAGGATCACACCGCTTTTGTTCGTGTATAGACTCACCACATATATGAGTAACATAATGCAAAAGATTTTCATCAATTTTGCCATAGTTGTTAAATTTGGCTAAAGATGCATTTATGTATAACACAGTGCAACACGAAAAAATATAACCATATACGAACACCACTATATGGTGATAAAAGACCGAAAAAATACCCGTGTCTCCCAGTTTTGCCCAAAGTCATGCATTTGTATGTGCCCCAAAGATTTGGGGCCTCGGTGTCATTTTTGCAAAAAGTGGAGGTTTGGAATTTTGTGAACATATTAACATAATCTTCAAGGTCAAAATCGCAACAATTCGTCTTTTTTATCCGTTCAAAATTTAAGGAAACAATGAACTTCAAAAATGTACCTAAGATCTCAATAAACAACTTTCTAGAACATATGAACTCCCTAGGAATGATTCTTAACAGGAAAAATATATCTTGTAAGACTGTTTCTGTTAATGGTCATTCAGACTACAGTGCGTATGATTGATATTATCATTAATCAACAGCACGTATACGCTACCTACACACACTACAGCCTATACGATTTGTTCGACGACACTTGAGATGTTGACCTTGAAGATGAATTTTTTTTTGATTTTATATGTTTACAATTTCTGTTCTTTATGACAAGATATACAACTTTGCCTCAGAGAGTAAATCAAAATTCCAAACGGTTTGCAAAATATGAGCCTTAGAAAATGAGCACTTTTTGCAAAAATGACAACGAGGCCACAAATCTTTGGGGGCCCATAAAATAGTGCATTCTTTGGGCCTTTTATCACGTAGTGGTGTCCGTATATGGTTATATTGCCATGATTAAAAAAAATACACACAGTGTAATTCATATGAACTACCTAAAATCGCCCCCATAAAACACCTGGACTTCGTAATCAAAAGCAGTTACATATGCAGTGATTGGTGTAACGTATAATATAGCCGACTTTAGCCTTTCCTTACTAGATTGATGTGTTACATTATTTTACCCTACAACACTACGTGGATAGGTTTAGTTTCACACCAAATTTTGTAAACCAAGAAAAAATGGAGCTGGCCCCACATTTAAGTATACCGATCGGCTTGCCACGACATTTGACAGAAGAAAACTTCAACTTTGGGGGTCATAAAGATTGAATTTAATTGAATTGTCGACATAAAGAC
Source organism: Polietes domitor (assembly GCA_947397865.1). Lineage (NCBI taxonomy): Eukaryota > Metazoa > Arthropoda > Insecta > Diptera > Muscidae > Polietes > Polietes domitor. The sequence goes on along the minus strand of OX377622.1, from coordinate 54,002,743 downwards.
ATTGTGAAGACTGGATATGGTTCGAGTAATGCTGAGAATACGGCTAGGAGATTTGATTGACTATAGACTAATTTAATAGACTAAATTAATAGAAAATATGACTATTCCAAGTGGCTTCACGAATCATATTTAATAAGAAACTCAATAACTGTAAATGGAAACCCTCTCGAAGAAGGCGTGAAGCAAGCAATATTCCGAAAAAACGCAAGTATCATTCATGAAAAAAATTAAGAATTAATTACAATAACGATTTAACGAAAATGGTTATTAACGATAATGGTTATCCAATCCGAAGTAAATCTGAATGTATATATCAATAGAATCGTTTAAGCAAATTAAAGGCTAAATACCAGAAGAAAATTGTCATTTCAAAAACCAAATTGGTGAAATGGAATTGAAACTGGACTAATATAAATATTTAAGACAGAATATATTTAAAACATTATTTTTCTGTAGACTATCTTTTTTATAAATTTCTCACAATAAATTTTCCTAAAAACTAACGAGATGGGTTGTTTCTATTATTTCTGTTATATTTGATTCATAAAGTTATGTCGATATTTATATATTTTTAAATGTATCCAATAAAATCTGCTGCTTAAAATGTTGTGAGCACATGGAAAGCACATCTAGAATGATCTTAGAGTGTTGTGGGATGATATAATGTACTAGTGTACTCCTGCAGACCTTTCAAACAAGGTATAAAACTTTAAAATCGGTTAAACGGATTGCGAAATGCAAGGATTTGAATATACACTCGTCAACAGGATTTTCTTTTTTTTTGGAAATTGGTATGTCTATAACTCTGCAAACAAAATTTTAAGATTTTTTGCACAAGACACGTGCAAAACTTTTTTAAAGAAGAATATTTTCTGAAATTCGGAGCGATGTGGTTTTTTTTTTGGCCGGTTTGACGTGGAAATTTCACCCGTAATCATATTCAGTTGCTATATAAGCATGTACCAAATTTCAGATTTCTACGATAATTCCTTCTAGTTTTGGCCACTCGCTGTATGAATGAGACTCTGTGTCGTGGGCGCATAGTGCCAAATATTTATATTTATATATTACCTCCATATAAATATCCCTCCAATCTACGCTATTAGCGCTAGAAACGTCTAATGTTAAAGAGTACCATATAAATGTTTATACATTCCACGAGAGTATTATGTATTTGTGCATTTGTTTGTAACACCCAAAAGGAAGCGAATTATACCGATCGACTTAGAATCACTTTTTGAATCGATGCACGTCTGTCTGTCCATCTATTCTTGTAATCACGATACAGGTCGCAATTGTAGGCAGAACCGAATGAAACTTGGCACAACGAAGTTTTTCGCGATAAGGACAAACGCTATTTAATTTGAAGAAAATCGCTTCAGATTTATATATAGCTCCCATACGAATTTCACTCCCGATTTGACTCTTTTCACTCTAGATACCACATATTTTAACAGATTTGCTTCAAAATTGGCAAAACATCTTATGTTTGAACTAGAAAAACTTGTGGTAAAAATTGGTTAGATCGGTTCAGATTTATATATAGCTCCCATACAAATTTCGCTCCCGATTTGACTTTTTCCACCCTAGAAACACGATATTTAAAAAGATCTTCTTCAAAATTTTTCGAAATATCTTATATTTTTGGTGATTTTTTAGCTATTATCTTTTTGGCAACACTGGTTTAAACAGCTGACGCACGTTTCGTGTTTTGTTTCACTGTCGAACATCTTCAGTTTGGTCTATAATTTAACCATGAATCGTCTTACAAACGAACAACGCTTGCAAATTATTGAATTTTATTATCAAAATGCGTGCTCTGTTAAGAAAGTTTATAGCGCGCTTCTTCCATTTTATGGTCAGTTTAATCGACCCACTGAAGCGGCTATTCGGGTTATTGTGACTAAATTTCGCACAAAATTTACATTGTTGGACATTAAACCACCAACACGCTTACGTAGAGTGCGAACTGAAGAAAATATCGCAGCTGTATCGGCCAGTGTTAATGATGACCATCAGTTATCGATTCGTCGCCGTTCGCAGCAATTGAACCTCTGTTACTCAAAAACGTGGAAATGCCAAAATTCAATCGGTTCAGATTTACATATAGCTCCAATACAAATGTCGCTCCCAGATAGACTTTTTCCGCCCCAGAAACCACGAATTTTCACCGAATTTTGTTGTACTGAGCATAACACATTATATTTGAACTGGAAGAACTTATTTTGAAAGTTATTCTCTTTATACCATGTTTGGATATATCCCCGATACAAATATTCTTTTCGATTTGACAAATTGGACCAGGTCATATTAGTCATAGGCAACATACAAAAATTCTTGCCGTTTTCACTTTTTTACTGAGTTGAATTGTATTCGGATAGAAAGTGGAGTGTATCATATAGTCGGCCCCGTCCGACTTTAGCCTTCCTTACTTGTTTTATATTTCCCCCATTCAAATAGGCATCCAGTAAGACTTTAGACATATTTTCCACATCATTGGGTGTTCTTTAAAAGTTTGAGAAGTCAAAGTAATAATGCAAGGAAGGAATTCTTTCAGTACAATCTGCTAGATAATTTATTTTTTAAATATCATTTTCGGCATAAGGTCCACTCGATCAATCCAATTTTTTTGACAATTTTTCAAAAATCTGGCCATATGGCGTCAATGGTCGCTTCCAATGCTTCAAGAGTTACTGGTTTGTAGGCATAAATCAAGTGTCGTTGTTGGAACCAAAAATTCAGTCAGCATGGCTCGATAGCGCTCGCTATGCACCGTAACGACAGCCCCTTCATCATTTCGAAAGAAATAAAGACCGATGATGCCGCCAGCGTGTAGTACGCACTAAACTATCAATCGTAATGAATGTAAGGGTGAATTATATTAGCATAATATCTATATAGTATGAACAGACGTCGAAAATATCTTTTGAGCTCTCGTCCAAGTCATGGCTTTTTGGAACTGGTTCTAAGACTGGACTGGATTAGACAGCCGACATGGCCAAGTTATACTACAGAGAGTAATTCACACCTCCAATGACAAATCCATGTAAAAGGTACCGGTCACCTTCATATATTTGAGATAGAACCTAGACCGGTCCCTATCCATCAGGGTCTAGTCCAAGACTAATAAAAATTACTTTATAGTGCGCGTTCATACTATACAAAACGGAAAAAATGATGCTGAAACATGCTATAATTGAGTCTGAGAAATGTACTCAATCTAAATACATTTGTAGTTGAAATGAGTTAATAAAACTCACTTTGAGTAAATTTTACTGTATGCGACTAAAAAATAAACTTACATTAAATAACAACATTCTGGGAGTCATACAGATACCAATTCCCGAGTTTTAGTTATTTTTTTCTAGAATTTGGTACTCTTTTTGAGTGTAAAAGAATTGTAGTTACCAAGTGAGTATAATGTAGAAATGTCCAAAATTATGTTAAAAGATTATCGCTATTAGGGATGATTGGTGTATTATTTCCCTCCCCTGGTTTAGTTCACTTGCAAGCTAGTGTCTTGAATTTACCACGATCTAAAATATATCTACTTTATGCAGTCTCCACTGAATATTTTAAAGTTGTACAGACGAAAGGGCAAAATTGTGGCTGCTATTAAAATCAACTATTCAAGTTATTATACTCTGCACGTTAAGATGTTCGTAATTAGCACTTTATTGAAAGTATTCATTTGGAAACATTGTGCTTTCGTTTGACGCATGTTCTTTTGTAAAACGAAAGACATCCAAAGATATTCTATAAATTATTATATGTAAGCCGATTCCAAACAGTTTGTTACAATTATTCAAATTCAAAATTAAAGGGCAAAATTTTGGCTGCTATTAAAATCAACTATTCAAGTTATTATACTCTGCACGTTAAGATGTTCATAATTAGCACTTAATTAAAAGTATTCATTTGGAAACATTGTGCTTGCGTTTGACGCATGTTCTTTTGTAAAACGAAAGACATCCAAAGATATTCTATAAATTATTATTTGTAAGTCGATTCCAAACAGTTTGTTACAATTATTCAAGTTCAAAATTGAATTTCTTAAATGAAATACTAGTCAAATAATAATCCAAGACTATGAAACTCCAAGAGTTCAAATTTCTTCCTATTGATGTAGTAACCTTCATCTAAGCGCCGTTTATTTTGTTAGTAGCATTTTTATCAGAAACCTGAGTGAAATATCAACTCTTGTTGTCTGTAACTCCTTCGTGCAGGTATGGTCTGTTTAATTTCCGCAAAACTCTGTGTGTGTGTGTGTGCGCGCACATTTATAATCAACAAACCTAGAGGCTCTATTGGACTGATGTTAAACAGTAACTTTAAACTCAAGCTGTGATACTTCGTAATTCTCTTATTCAATCATTAGCAGCTGCATGTGGAAATATTGTGGAATTGAATTTTAGAATTAAATTATACACCAATGATGTCGGGTGTGTGTCAGTTATGGGAAACATAACACAGTGCAACACGAATAAATATAACCATATACAGACACCACTATGTGATAAAAGACCAAAAAAGACCCGTGTCTCCCAGGTTTGCCCAAAGTCAAGCACTTCTTTTATGAAACGATGTCATTTTTGCAAAAAGTTATCATATTCTCAGGTTCATATCTTGCAAAGCGTTTATAATTTTGATTTACTCTCTGAGGCAAAGTTGTAGCTCTTGTCATACAGAACAAATAAAAAATGCAAAAAAAAAACATAAAAAAATAAATTTTTTCTTCAGGTCCATAGGTAGCAAACCGGTAGCAAAATGTAAGGAAACAATCAACTACAAAAATGTACCTAAGATCTCAATAAACAACTTTCTAGAACATATGAACTCCATAGGAATGATTCTTAACACCGTTTAGGTAGGAAAAATATATCTTGTTTCTGTTAATGGTCATTCATACTACAGTGCGTATGAGTGACATTATCATTAATCAACAGCACGTATACGCTACCTACACACACTACAGCCTATACGATTTCATCGACGACATTTACCATGTTGACCTTGAAGATAAAGTTTTTTGATTTTATATGTTCACAATTTTTGTTCTTACTGACAAAAGCTACAACTTTGCCTCAGAGAGTAAATCAAACTTCCAATTCCTCGGTGCAACTTTTGCAAAAAAAATCTTTGGCGGGCCATAAAAAAGTGCATGACTTTGGGCAAAACTGGGAGACACAGATCTTTTTTTGGCCTTTTATCACGTAGTGGTGTCCATATATGGTTATATTTCAATGACTTAACAAATTTCACACAGTGTAATTTTGTATGATGTGTTACATTTTTATACCCTAAAACACTGGGGTTAATTTCACACCAAATGTTTGTAAACCAAGACAAGTAAAGAAAGGCTAAAGTCGGGCGGGGTGGACTATGTAATACCCTACACCACTCCGTGCGTATATACCTCGCTTTGATTACTTAACCCAGGTATTTCATGGGAGCAATATGTAGTTCATATAAATTATACAATTACTATAAATTCATATTTAGTCAAATTTAATGAGTATAGTAAATAATGAAGTAATTTGTCCAATTTTCCAGCAGATATTCCGTGTAAAGTAAATAAAGGGTGATTTTTAAAAGCTATAGGAAAGTTTTTCAAAAAAAAAAACACATAAAATTCAGAAAAATGCATGAAATCTTTATTTGAATCGATAGTACGGTCCATATAATTTAATGTTTGAAGATTATTTCATGCAAATGTTGACCTTGACTGCGCCTCAAATGGTCCATCCGCTTAGTCCAATTTTGACATTTCCACGTTTTTGAGTAACAAAGGCCCAATTGCTGCGAACGGCGACGAATCGATAATTGATGGTCATCATTAACACTGGCCGATCGATACAGCTGCGATATTTTCTTCAGTTCAGCACTCTACGTAAGCGTGTTGGTGGTTTAATGTCCAACAATGTAAATTTGGTCCGAAATTTAGTCACAATAACCCGAATAGCCGCTTCAGTGGGTCGATTAAACTGACCATGAAATGGAAGAAGCGCGCTATGAACTTTTTTAACAGAGCACGCATTTTGATAATAAAATTCAATAATTTGCAAGCGTTGTTCGTTTGTAAGACGATTCATGGTTAAATTATAGACCAAACTGAAGATGTTTGACAGTGAAACAAAACACGAAACGTGCGTCAGCTGCTTTAACCAGTGTTGCCAAAATGATAATAGCTAAAACATCACCTTTTATAACATGAACTGGAAAAATTGATCAAGATCCGATGATAACTACAGATTATACAGCGGTAATAGAATGAATCGGACGGACATTTGAAAAAGGCCGGTATTACACACATTCACCATAGGTGTTTTTAGTTGGATTATTTTTTTATTTATTTATTATGAATTACAATACAAAGTAAGTTTATATTCTAATTTTGGGTCCAGGGAATGAGCCGGGGTGACTAAGACCATTGTAGCAAGTTATTGCAGCGACAGACCAGAGCCTCTGGTGGGAATCGAACCCACAACCCCCACGCTGATTGCCGAGCACGCTACCATCTCGACTACCGGGGCGCTCAATAGTTGGATTATAATATGTTGTGCTAATTTTAAAGAAAATCGGCTACAATATGTGGTTTCTCAGCGGAAAAAGTGAAATCGTGAGCGACATTTATAGGGCGGAAAAAGTCAAATCGGCAGCGAAATTTGTATGGGGGCTATATCAAAATCTGAACCAATTTGTTCAAAATTCAATACCGATCGTCCTTCCCCAAATAAAGTAACCTCTGCCAAATTTCATGATAATCGGAGAGCAAATGCGACCTGTAGAGTGCGAACAAGAATAGATGGACAGCAGAAGGACGGACGGACAGACAGACATTGTTAAATCGATTCAGCTGGTGATTCTAAGCCGATCCGTATACTTAAAGGTGGGTTTAGCTCAAATATTTGTAACATCAAGAACTACTCGAGCTAGACCCACCTTTAAGTATACGGATCAGCTTAGAATCACCAGCTGCATCGATTTAACGATGTCTGTCTGTCCGGCCATCAGCTGTCCATCTAATCTTGTTCGCACTCTACAGGTCGCAATTGTTGTCCAATTGTCATGAAACTTGGCAGAAGTTATTGTTTTGGCCCAAGAACCATCGGTATTGAATTTGGAGGAAAGCGGTTCAGATTTAGATACAGCCTCCATACAAATATCCCTATAATTTACACTCTTACTGTTCTAGAATACACATTTTACATGGGATCATGACAACATTTTAAGGATCTTATATTTGACATAGAAACAGTTAACGGGAAAGAGGACCACATGGGTCCATGGTTTGATATAGCCCCCATACAAATGTACATGCGATTTACAATATTACAGCTCTAAAATGCACATTTTACATCGGATCTTGATCAAATTTCCCACACAATATTACATTTAGACTAGAAGCACCTATTTTTAAAGCCATCTATTTGGGCCAATGTTTTGGTATAGCGACCATACAAATGGTTCCCCAGTTTAAACTCTATTCGCTCTAGAACCCATATCTTACATTGGATCTTGATATAATTTTGTAGATCATGTAATATTTCAATGAAGAATACCTATTGTGAAAGTGATCTATAAGGTCCCACTTTTTAATGTAGCGCCTGTACAAATGATCCCCATTTTTAATATTACCCCTCTAGGACCCACATTTTACATCGCGAGTTTATCAAATTTTGCAGATTATATTATATTTCAACTAAGAATGCATACTGTGAAAGTTATATATATGGGTGCATATTTTGGTATAACCCCCATACAAATTGGGCCCCCATTATACTCTATTACAGTTCGAGAACCCATTTCTTTATAAAATTATTATTATTATATATCTTTATAAAATTTTCCAGTTCATGACTCATTACCTATGCCTAAAGGGAATTATAATGGCCCATGTTATGGTACAACCCCCCAAGTTTTGTTATAGGCCCCCTACAAATGTCCGTCCAATTTATCGTATTACCGCTGTAAAATCTGCATTTGTCATCGGATCTTGGTCAATTTTTCCAGATCATATTATATTTACTCTGGGAATACCCACCCGAAAATTGGACCATATGGCTCAATGTTTCCAACTACAACTGTCCCACCAATTTTCAATATTATCGTTATAAATTATTCATATTACATCGGATCTGGACTAAATTTTCCAGATCATGGATTATTTCACATAGTAACACTTACTGATGAAGTGAACCATGGATCTCTAGTTTATCAGTTTCTGATTTGTTTACATAACGCTTCAGATTTAATTTATTACAGCCAATCAGTTTTGCCATGATCGTTAAATTTTACTAAAAATGCATTTATAGTTTTCTGTTTAATTTATTTATTTATAATTTTGCCACCGAGATGAAAATGAGCTTCATGAAGGCTGAACTAAAGGCCGATCTCTTCTTGAAATTTTTCCAAGTAAATTTTTTGAATTTTGCGTTAAAGACTCACTACTTTGGAAGTATGTTTTTAATATTTCCCAATTTTGTTTTTGCAAATATCAAACATAAACCTGAAAATAAAAATGAATTTTATTCTACCTTTCAAAGTCAAAGTAATCGATAGTTCAAATTTAAAATTTTAAATGGCCCACACCATAGCAGGATTTTTAATAGAAATCTGAGAGAAATATCAACTCTTGATACCTGCAACTCCTTTGTGCAAGTATGGCCTGTATAGTTTCTGCAAAATTATCTGTGTGTTCGCACATTTATAATCGACAAACCTTGAGGCTCTACAGGACTTCTGTTAAACATTTACCTTAAACTGAAGTTGTGATTCCTGATAATTCTCTTATTACATCATTGATTCATTAGCAGCTGCATGTGGAAATATCCATGGCATTAAATGTGAATATGCCTAGAACTGAAACTCAGAATTAAATTATGCGCCAACGATGTCAGGTGTGTGTGTGTCTGTCTTTTATGGGAAGCATAATTTAAGGATTGGTTGGTGTTGAGAAATAAACTATCAGTCTTGTTTTGATGAGCAACACAATGTCTACCTTTTCCGAATATTTCACAATAAAAGATTTGTTTCAATTTGGATGCTGTTTTAGTTCTGGCGTGAGTTTACATTACTGGAAATTTGATTGCTTAATTGAGATATATTCGTATATGCTAGTCGAATGCTAGGTTTTATTAGTGTACTTCCATTGAAAAAGGAATTTATCGCCGAAACTGTTTAAAACCAACTGCTGGCGAAATGAATGTTAATAAATGCATTTTTAATTCCTCTGAAATGTTCTAGAAAATATGTTTCGATTTGGTACCAACTCAAAGGCATTTCGTAAATCGTTTGGATTTATGGAATTTTCTTTTTCTTTCTGCATAACTTTCCCATTGAATGGAAACAATTTCACTTTCACAAAAGCAGTCCGAACAGACCAGACAACAACATTTTCACACGCTCTAATTACTTTCATTTATTACATAAACAAAAACGAAAAAAGAAAAACCAACTTCAATATTGTTGTTGTGCTCTGCTCCGTTCTTGGTCCAGTGAAAATAACCTTGTTCTATTTGGAAGAGCAATTAAAAATCTTAATGGAAATACCATAAACACACTGACATTCTGCTCTGGTTGTTGGCTGGTGTTTTATTTTCCAGTTATTAACCATAAATCGATCGATAAACATGAAACCCACTCAGGCGTTGGCTGATATACATACTGGCAGTTTTCAAAACAATTTATATTCCATTAGTGGTGGTCGGGTCCATCATCAAAACGCCCTGCCACACATCATTCCGCAGTCATTGATGGCTGTGGCGAAAAGCTATAAAACGTTTCATTTACATTTGAATTGGTTTAGTTTTCACATAAGTTTCGTATTCGATTATTTGCCTCTATTCATAGTTTTTTTTTGTGTGTGGAAAATTTCTATTTGTGTTGAAATATCGGAAATACCCCCGAAAAAAGTACGCAGTTTGTGTAAAAAAAAAAAAACAAATAAAAACAAAATAAAAGCCAATTTCAATAAATCGAAATAAAATCGAATAAACGCCAACACAACAAGGATATAGAAAAGAAAATAAAACACCACAAGCGCATTTGTATTCCATCAACTTATATTTAGTTAGCATTTGGTAAGTGGATTTTTATTTCAAAAATAAAAGAAAACAATGTTTTTTTGTCAAGAGCCAATAATTCAAAAATATTCAAATTTTATTTATTTGTATGGATGCATTTATTTATTTATGTGCGAGTTCTACTATGATGATCATGCAATACATACACACATGCATCTGTAAGCTAAGGACATTTGCAGGACAAGTAAAAAAACTAACATTTGCCGCATATGCTAGCAAAGCTAGTAATAATACCGGAAAACAATAAATGTCCAAACATATCAGCCAACTATATTTAGCTAAAAATGAAAAAAAAAACTCTTATATACCCTGTACCCTAAGAACTTTCCATAGTATTAACGGCAGATTGCAGGCGGTCGACTTTACCTAAAAGAACAGTATCTTTTTTGAAAATTTATGCATTTTTTTAAGCAAATTATATCTTTACTATTTTAAATAAATTGCAATGTTTCTTTATAATACCCTACACCACTTCGTGGGCTAGGGTATTACAAGTTAGTCTTCCGTCAAATGTTTGTAACACCAATAAATAATCGAGCTACACCCACCTTTAAGTATACGGATCGGCTTAGAATCAACAGCTGAATCGATTTACCGATGTCTGTCTGTGCGTCCGTCCGTCTGCTGTCCATCTAAGCTTGTTCGCACTCTACAGGTCGCAATTGCTGTCCGATTATCATGAAATTTGACAGGAGTTACTTTTTTGACCAAGGACGATCGCTATTGAATTTGGTGGAAATCGGTTCAGATTTAGATATAGCCCCCATACAAATGTCGCTCCCGATTTGACTTTTTCCGCCCTATAAATCACATATAGTACCCGATTTTTTCAAATTTTGCATAACACCTTATAATCTAACTAGAAATACCTGTGACGAAAGCGGGTTAGATCGGTTCAGATTTAGATATAGCCCCCATACAAATGTCGCTCCCGATTTGACTTTTTACGCTCAAGAAACCATATATTGTACCCGATTTTCTTTAAAATTGGCACAACATTTTATAATCGAACTAGAAACACCTATGCTGAAAGTGGGTAAGATCGGTTAAGATTTAGATATGGCCCCCATACAAATGTCGCTCCCGATTTTCTTTAAAATTGGCACAACATTTTATAATCGAACTAGAAACACCTATGCTGAAAGTGGGTAAGATCGGTTTAGATTTAGATATAGCCCCCATACAAATGTCTCTCCCGATTTGACTTTTTCCGCTCTAGAAACCACATATTGTTCCCGCTGAAAGTGGGTAAGATCGGTTCAGATTTAGATATAACCTCCATACAAATGTCGCTCCCCATTTGACTTTTTCCGCTCTAGAAACCACATATTTTACCCGATTTTCTTTCAAATTGGCACAACATTTTCGGTTTAGATTTAGATATAGCCCCCATACAAATGTCTCTCCCGATTTGACTTTTTCCGCTCTAGAAACCACATATTGTTTCCGCTGAAAGTGGGTAAGATCGGTTCAGATTTAGATATAACCTCCATACAAATGTCGCTCCCCATTTGACTTTTTCCGCTCTAAAAACCACATATTGTTCCCGATTTTCTTTAAAATTGGCACAACATTTTATAATCGAAGTAGAAACACCTATGCTGAAAGTGGGTAAGATCGGTTCAGATTTAGATATAGCCCTCATACAAATGTCGCTCCCGATTTGACTTTTTCCGCTCTAGAAACCACATATTGTTCCCGATTATCTTTAAAATTGACACAACATTTTATAATCGAACTAGAAACACCTATGCTGAAAGTGGGTAAGATCGGTTTAGATTTAGATATAGCCCCCATACAAATGTCGCTCCCGATTTGACTTTTTCCGCTCTAGAAACCACATATTGTTCCCGATTTTCTTTAAAATTGGCACAACATTTTATAATCGAACTAGAAACACCTATGCTGAAAGTGGGTAAGATCAGTTCAGATTTAGATATAGCCCCAATACAAATGTTGCTCCCGAATGTTTAACAGATTTTGGCCAAACTTTACATATTATATTTAACCAATAAACATACATTGTGAAAGCGGGTCACATCGTTCCAAGTTTCAATATACTCCCATACAAATGTCCTTTCCGATTTAACATTTTTTTTGTTAAACACAAATCCTTCAAAAATCCTTCCCGATTTCACTTTTTACCGAATTGAATTGTAATGAGATAGAAAGTGGGGAGTATCATATAGTCGGCTCCGTCCGACTTTAGCCTTTCCTTACTTGTTTGGGAGATGTCCATATATTTATACCCAAACTGGGTCCCATTCTGCTCTATTGCAGCTCTAGAAACTACATCTTACATCGGATCTTCATCAAATTTTGCAGATCATTCTATGTTTCAACTAATATATAGACGCTTGTTTTGGCACAGGCCTTAAGTGTTGTTATAGGCCCCCTTCAAATGGCCGTCCGGTTTATCCTATTACCGTTGTGTCATTGGATCTTGATCAATTTTTCCAGATCATGTTATATGTATTTACTTTACTCGGAATATCTGCTGGCAAATTGGATAAATTACTTTATTATTTACCATACTCATTAAATTTGACTAAAGATGAATTTATAGTAACTGTATAATTTTTGTGAACTACATAAAATTGCTGCCATGAAATACCTGGGTTTAGTAATCAAATAGTATAAACGCAGGGAGTGGTGTAGGGTATTATATATTCGGCCCCGCCCGACTTTAGCCTTTCCTTACTTGTTATAGTATTGAAATAATTCTGAAAGATCACATGTTTGAGGAGACTGGAGATGTAAAATACCGCCACCGCCCACGCTCTGTTCGAACAACGCATGTCATCAAAGCCGTTAAATCAAGAATTCACCGAAATCCGCTCCGAAAACAGAATATCATGGCCCGTGAGATGAATATCAGGCAAAAGTCCATGAGTCGAATCATTAACAACGACTTGGGACTTGGGGCTTTCAAACGACGTACCGGACATTTATTGAATGCAGTTTAAAAAAATAGGATTAAAAAATGCAAACGTCTTTTGGTGAAGCACGCTGATAACTTGCACAGAAAAATTTTGTTCACCGATGAAAAAATGTTTACCGTTCAGGAAAAATTTAACAAGCAAAATGATAGAGTGAATACGCGGTCATCTAAGGAGCATCTGGACTGATCCCAAGGGTGGAAAAGGGTCATCACCCAGCTTCAGTCATGGTTTGGTGGGGTGTCTTACGATGGGGTCACTGACCTGCATTTCTGCGAACAAGAAGTCAAAACATCGACCAAAGTTTACCAAGAAACTGTTGTGAAGCCTCTTAACAATTCCCTGTTCCAAAACCCGCCATGGACTTTCCAGCAGGATTCTGCGCCGGCCCATAAGGCTAAAACGTCCCAGGCCTGGCTTCGAAACAATTTGCCAGCGTTCATAAGGCTAAAACGTCCCAGGCCTGGCTTCGAAACAATTTGCCAGCGTTCATTTCCTCTCAAGAATGATTTTCAGGCAGTCCAGATTTGAACCCATTGGATTACAAATTGTGGACGGTTTTAGAGGACAAGGTTTGTCAAGGTTTGTCGAGCTGTGGCCAATTTTCCAATGGACGAGGTTCGTGCAGCCAGGCGTGTGTAAAGGCAAAAGGCGGACATTTACATCAATAAATATATTAAAAAATATTTGGTCCAAAAACAATTAGCACTTTTTATTTTACAGCATAAAACGTGTGTAACAGTATTTATGTCCCTACTAAGCATACCCTACACCATGGATTACATTCCACAGCAGCTGTCGATAGAATTGCTGTAACATTACAGGAAAATGACAAGTTTTTATACCCTCCAGAGTAGGAGGGTATATATCATTTGGGACAGAAAAAAAGTTTAACGCATTGAAGGAGTGACTTAAGACCTAAGTATGTTTGGCTCAAACATTTTAAGATGTTTGAGCCTTGTCCGTCTGGCTGGCTGTTGTACACGATAACTCTCGAAAGGAGTTAAGGAATCAATTCAAATTTGCACATGGTAATATTTTTCCCAAACTTAGTTGAAGTTCGAAGATGGGCGAAATTGCCACGCCCCTTCTGGTACCTCCCACACAAATGACCCATATTTCAAAGTTAAATTAAAACTAATGTAACTTCCACACGGACATTCAGAATCTGCTATATTTTGGTATTTGATAAAGTTTTTATAATCACTTTAAGCGTACAAAATATGGCAGGTATTGCCACTTCCCTTCTTGTACCTCCCACACAAATCACCCTAAACTACTTAAAATTACATCTGCTATAACTTCTATAAGAATTATCGGAATACTCTAAAATTTGATATTTTGCAATGCTTTTATATATGTTGCATTCATGTGGAATATGGACGATATTTCCACACCCCTTCTGGTACCTCCCACACAAAGTGGCGTAAACTTTGTTTAAAATAAAACCGATATAACTTCCATACGGGTGGTCCAACTCATTTGAAATTTAATATTTGAAAATGTTTTTATAATCACTTTAAACAAAAAAATATTTACGGTTTATACACGCCACTTCTTGTACCTCCCACATAGTTGTCTATATCCTAGGTAAAATTAAATCCTTCGTAAATTATATACTGGTGCATGGAATCCACTATAACTTGATATTTGAATATGTTTTGCAATTGTTTTATAACTGTGGAAGTTAGGACCAAATGCCAAAGAAACTTGTAGTACATCCCACACAAATCATTCAGCCCTACGCAAAATTTAAGTTATTATAATTTCCATAGATATGTTCTCTGAGAGTGAGGGTATATATAAGTCGGTTTAGCCGACTGGCGTTTTCTTACTTATTCAATATAGCCATTAGACATCAATCTTCGAAAAAAACTTAAATGAACAAATGAGCGTTGGCACGGCAGAAGTATTGCTGGGTAACTATACCTGCATATACACATACTTACATATGCAACTCAATGAGATGTTTGTAAGATGGCATGTGTACTTTATAACTTGGTGTGATTTTTTAAACGCAAATTCGGCAAGTGAGTTGTGCTTCTCGTTCGTTTGTGAGAATCATCTCCTTATAGAGGCCGGGTTTGATGTTGAAAAGTCGCTGCGAAGCCACTTGAAAAGACTTTTGACAATGTCGAAATCATGATCGTAGTAGTCTGCAGCCAAGTAATAAATGTCACCTTGCCATTTGTAAATAAATTTGCATTCTATTAAATATAGATACAAAATGGTCTAGAGCCAGGACAATATCCCAGTTCAAATCAAATATTGATTACAGACCAAAAAAAAAATACAAACGAAAAAACTAAAAAAAAACTTAAATACCATAAATATTGGTAGATAGTGGGGGCTACAGTTGGCCGTATTTTCATCTTATTTTAATTCCAAAAGTACAACTTTTGAAAATCCATTATCTGTCACACAGTGCAATTTAAGCTAACTTCCTGATTCAAACAATTTATGCCGTAAAAGTAAAAAGTACGAATTTGATTTTTTTTTATTTTGCGTGTATATCCCCTTTTTCCCAATTTACCCCCCTAATAGTACGACTATCTAAAATCACTTTACTTTACGTGTCTACGCAATTGGAGGGAATTTCCTTATTCTAGCTGTAGTCGTTTAGTTGGTACTATTTTTATTCCTCTGTACCCATTGTATCCCTTGAAAGTACGAATTTGCAAAATAACTTTTATTTATCGTGTCTACGCAGACAGAGGAATGTATACTCCGAGGAACTCCGAAAGAGTTGGCAACCCTGTTGAAGCAACACGTCAAAAATACTAAGCTCGGATCGCAAAACTTTTATAATTAAATAATAAAGTGAATACGAAGTGTAACGAGTATCAAAATACAGAAACATAACAAGCAAACAGTGTGCAACCCAGAAAGCATCAAGTATGTCTCCAACTACCGGTCGTAGAAGTACTAAAAACAAAAAAATAATTTGTGCCCAATGCAAAATAGAAGTGAGAGAAGGAAAAGACGATTACATCGATTGTGACAAGTGCTCAAAAACATATCATGCAATGTGTACGAAACTAAAGAGTGATTTTTTTGAGGTTAGGATTTTCATGCATTAGTATTTGACAGATCACGTGGGATTTCAGACATGGTGTCAAAGAGAAAGATGCTCAGTATGCTTTGACATTTCATCATGAATCGTCTTACAAACGAACAACGCTTGCAAATTATTGAATTTTATTATCAAAATGCGTGCTCTGTTAAGAAAGTTCATTGCGCGCTTCCATTTTATGGTCAGTTTAATCGACCCACTGAAGCGGCTATTCGGGCTATTGTGACTAAATTTCGCACCAAATTTACATTGTTGGACATTAAACCACCAACACGCTTACGTAGAGTGCGAACTGAAGAAAATATCGCAGCTGTATCGGCCAGTGTTAATGATGACCACCAATTTTCGATTCGTCGCCGTTCGCACCAATTGGGTCTCTGTTACTCAAAAACGTGGAAATGCCAAAATTGGACTAAGCGGATGGACCATCTAAGACGCAGCCGCGGTCAACATTTAAATGAAATTATCTTCAAAAAGTAAATGTCATGGACCAATCTAACGTTTCAAATAAAGAACCGATGAGATTTTGCAAATTTTATGCTTTTTTTTAAAAAAAAAAGTTATCAAGCTCTTAAAAAATCACCCTTTAGATAAAACACAAAATCAACACTTGCAAAAGAACGAGGAAGATGAGTATGTGTGTCATGTGTGTGATGTAAACAAAGCCGGTACAGTTGAAGAACAACTGCAACGTATGAATACAAAACTGGACAAACTCGATCAGCTGGCAGAATCTATGAACTTCATGTCAGCAAAGTTCGATGAGTTGATGAGTGGTATAACTGCCAATAGGAAAAAAATAGATAATATAGAAAAAGAAAATAAAAAACTCAAAAACGAAGTAAATGTATTAAAGGAGTCCGTTAAGATGCTAAATGACCAACGTGTGAAAAATGATTGCATTATAAGTGGTGTTAACGCTATTGAAGGAAAAAGTGCAGTGGAATCCGTTATTGATTTATCAGAAACAGTAGGCGTTACTATTGCAAAAGAATCAATTGAAGAAACCTATTTTTTGAAAAACAAAAATCTGTCAAACCAAAATCAATCGCTTGTTGTAAAATTTAACACAAAAGCAGCAAAAAATAATCTCATGGACGTAAAGTCAAAGTTAAAAGACAATGAGGACACAAAGTCTGTGTATGTTAATGATTTTTTAAGTAGAGAGTCCCTGGAACTCTTTAATTATGCTAAATCACTGAAGTCTGTTGGGTTTAAATTCATTTATACAAACGGGAACAAAATTTTTGCTAAGAAAAGTTCAATAACAAGGCCAAGAGTTATTCGAAGAAAAGAAGATGTTGATGACTTACTGCTGCAAGCTGCAACAAATAATTACCATGGAAGAAGATCCATGCGTAGGGAACCAACTCCAGGTGATGATTCCGATGACAACGAAGCTGATGTACAAGCACAATTTTTGTCTCCAGATCAACAAAATTGAAAATAAGTATTTACTTTATACATACATACATTGAATTATTTATTATATATTTTGAATTGTTATGATCAATAATAACTATTATTTTGATAACATTGAATCTTTTTGTGATCATTTAAAAAATTTAGATCGAAACTTTTTTAATATCATGTCTGTAAACATCAGAAGCATATCTTCTCTTAACAAGTTTAATTCATTTAAGTCGTTGTTAGCGCAGTTTCTCGTCTTGCCAAATATAATTGCTATACAGGAGACCTGGTTTCAATCTGATTTAACTCAAATTTATAAGATTCCTGGTTATAGTGCCTTACATTGCTGCAGAGATGACGGTTATGGAGGAACATCCTTCTATATTCGTGAGAACATAATTTATACAATTGAACTTTGTGAAAGTAAGCAATCTATAGAAGCTATACGTATTTCTTTAGAAAACTTCAAAATAAACGGAAGACCATTAAAAATTGCTTCATTCTATCGTTCTCAAAGATGTGATTTAAATACATTCCTGCAATATGTAGAAAACGAACTGTGTGGTAATTGTCAAACTACAACAATTATTGTTGGCGACTCTAATGTTGATTTGCTTAATGCCGATGCTTCCTGTGACCTTTCAAATATCCTGCTGCATGTTGATTATGAAGCTTGTCATTCGTTAATAACACGCCCAGACAGTGCAAAATCTATAGACCATGTTTATAGCAATATCCGCAATAAATTGTCAATTGATTCAATTGTGTGTGATATCACTGATCACAACATAGTATGGTGTAAGCTGCTATGTACTTTACCAAGTAATGAATACACCACGAAGCGTTATAAACAGTGTAACTACCATCTATTGATACAAAATCTACGTTCTGATATAAATGCATTTAACCCTAGAGGAATCCCTTCTGAAGATACAGAAGAATTAATAAATGTAATTTCTAACAGCATCAACAGAAATACGGTTGTAATGGAAGAAAAGGAATTAACGAAAAAATTTCTTAACCCCCTGGTGTAATAAAAACCTGCAAGCTCTCAAAAAATTCAAAGGGAAATTGTTAACAAGAAGAAGAAGGAATGGTACAAATGACCAAATTGAATTCACCTTAAGGCATATAAGTAAAATTATAAAGAAAGCCGATAAAATATGTATGAATAATTTCTTACAACTCCATCTAGATTCTCTAGACCAAAATCCACGAAAGTGTTGGGAATTTTTAAATGAATGTTTGGGAAGGAATGGTTCTAGACAAATTCAATTAAGGAACTGCAATAATGAGTTCATAACTGATGACAAAGAAAAATACAATATGTTCAATTAATACTTTTTAAATATTCCGAAAGTCTTAAAGGACAATATTATAAACAGCGGCGATGATGGTTGTAATAAATTAAATTCTCTTGTTCAGTGTAGATGTACGTTCTCATTCAATAATACTCGTAATGAAGAAGTGCTGGAACTAATTGAGAGCCTACAACCTAATAAAACTCCTGGTCATGAGAAAGTTCTACATAAACAGCTTTGGAACTATTTAGATCAAACAAATCAACTATATGGTATGCAGTTTGGTTTTAAGAAGGGCAATGGCACTCAGGATGCTGTTGTGAATGTCATTAATTATATTTGTGGATGTTTAGATGATAACTTTGGGGGCGTCGGTGCTGTGTTTTATGATTTTTCTAAAGCAATTGACTTGGTGGATCATACAATTTTACTTGAAAAACTTCCATACTTGGAATACAAGGTGGAGCAGTACAATTGTTGCAGAGTTACCTTCATAACAGGAAGCAATTCGTTGAGATAAACGGAGTTAAAAGCGAGATTGGTTTAGTTGAACATGGCGTACCTCAAGGTAGTGTCTTTTGTTCACAGTATATTTGAATGATATCTGTAAGCTTCAACTCTATGGGAAATTAATTATGTATGCGGATGACATTTCTCTGTTTTACCCATATAATCATGAAGTTGTACTAAAATCACAAATGGAACACGATGCTGCTGTGATATTAGAATACTGCAGAATAAACAAACTAATGCTGAACTCTGAAAAGACAAAATTAATACTATTTCGTCCACACAGCGCTGGAAATGGCCAACCTTTCAATTTAACTGTTGGGAGAACACATAAATGAATGTTTTTCATTAAAATACTTGGGCATTCATTTGCAAAACAACCTATCTTGGAACTTACATATACAAGACTTGAAAGCTAAAGTAGCTCCAGCAATTGGAATATTATACAAATATAAAAATAAGTTTAATACAAAGACAAAGCTGTTAATATACAATGCTTTAATACAAAGCCATCTCAACTATATGCCTATGATATATGCCTACAAGAAAAGTGTCCAACTAAAGTCTCTTCAAAGAACCCAAAATAAAGCACTAAAAACTGTTTATAACATACCTCGTACTCACTCCACATTTACGTTATATGATGGTATAGCTAAATCTACGTTACCTATATATACAAAATGCAATTACTCACATACATGTTTAAATCAGTACGAAACCTTGGTCCCCGTGCAATTGAATTTCATACAAATCAGACAGTTTTTAATACGAGAAATCGATCAAATTTGCGAATTAAAAGATGTAGACTTGAAATAATAAAACAACGAATAAAACACAACGGCTGCTCGGAGTTCAACCATCTTCCCCAAAACTTGAGAGATATACCTAGAATATCCTTATTTAAAGTACATGGTTCTGTTGTAAAGTAAATTGATCTCATTTACAAATAATTTTATTTTTGTACTTTTTATAAATAATATGTATATACTTAAGTTTTATATTTAAAGCCAACTCGCCCCAAAAATGTCTTTGAGACATTTTGGGGGCAAAATAACTTCTTGTAAATATTATTTATGAATAAAACCTAAATAAATAAAAAAAATTGCATGACTCTAGATGCGGTCATACGTTGGTATTATTTTTATCCCCCTTTTCCATTTTAACCCCAAAAAGTACGAATTTCGAATAATTAGTTTATTTTACGCGTCTACACAATCAGAGGAATGTACACACCGAATTTCATGATTCTAGGTGCAGCCGTTTGGTTGGTACCATTTTACCCCTTAAAAGTACGAATTTGAGAAAACACTTTTATATTATGTACTAGCTTTTTGTACCCGGCGTTGCACGGGTTTTCGTCTTCCTTATGTATGTAACTTTGTATGCTCGCAATTTTTGTTTTGTATATTTTTACTTCTGTAAATTAGTTTAAATTAATACTTATTAATTCATATTTATAAGTTACATTTTTAAAATACAAAAACTTCATGAAAATTTAAGTAATCTTTTCAGTGTTTCTTTGAAGAAAATGAAACATTTATTAGAGAGTTAATTAATTATGGTAATTATTTCTAAGAATGTATTTTATGTCTATTAGTTAAGTTAGTCAGTATTTCATTGGAGTGCTTCGGGATACACGATATTTACAATTTTTCCACCTTGTTCAAGTACATTAAAGTTTTTGGGCCCGAGTGCAAGCAACAACCATGTGAAAAACGTGGATTTTCCAGTTTCAATCCACAAACTTTAAGTGATTGTCCCTGTGCTTTGTTTAGGCGAATGTTTAGGCGGTGGGAATTATCGGAATGCGTGGTATAAGGACATATTTTCGTTTTGATTTTCCATTTAAAATCGTTGCTTCAATGACGTTGGGCATTAGTCTCTTGACAGCAATTCTAGTACAATTGCGCTATCGGATTAACATTCCTTAGGAGAATTATAGGTGAACCAATTTTAAGAGATAACATGTGCGGCAGTCCAAATAATTTAGAAATTCAATTCGATAGTTGACAACTTCATCCACATTCATGATAATGTCTATCGATTTGTAATGTGTGCAATCACCTAGAAATTTGTTCCCCAATTAAATTATTGATTGCATTAACATCGTTGTTTTTTTGCAGCCAATATAGCACGGACGTAAAACCACTCTTCGTTTCCATAGTTTGTGGTAATTTGTGGGAAGACTTTCTCGATTAATTGCTGAATTGATTCCTGAATGACATTTTTTGAAAATTTTTTTTTAGTTTTTTCGTTTGCATTTTTTTTTTTGGTCTTTAATCAATATTTGATTTGAACTGGGATATTGTCCTGGCTCAAGACCATTTTGTATCTATATTTAATAGAATGCAAATTTATTTACAAATGGCATGGTGACATTTATTACTTGGCTGCAGACTACCACTATCATGATTTCCACCCTGTCTAAAGGTTTCATTCAGGTGGCTTCGCAGCGACTTTTCAACATCAAACCCGGCCTCTATAAGGAGATGATTTTCACAAACGAACGAGAATCACAACTCACTTGCCGAATTTGCGTTTAAAAAATCGCACCAAGTAATAAAGCACACATGCCATCTTACAAGCATCACATTGAGTTGCATATGTAAGTATGTGTATATGCAGGTATAGTTACCCAGCAATACTTCTGCCGTGCCAACGCTCATTTGTTTTAGTTTTTTCGTTTGCAGTTTTTTGGTCTTTAATCAATATTTGATTTGAACTGGGATATTGTCCTGGCTCAAGACCATTTTGCTTCTATATTTAATAGAATGCAAATTTATTTACAAATGGCATGGTGACATTTATTACTTGGCTGCAGACTACCACTATCATGATTTACACCCTGTCTTTTGAAAATTTGAAAAAGGAGTACCTTTTCACTGCATGAACTGATTGATGCTTTTCCATTACCAACATACAGTATATGATTCGGAAATATAGCTGCTGAGTCATCGTGATGCAGATGTACACGAATATTGGTGGTCAGATTAATTGTTTGTACATATCGCCAGAGATGCGGGTGCTGATTTTGGAATTACTGGAAGGGTCTGTCGGAAGTCTCCAACTAGTAAAATAAGAGTTCCACCGAATGGTTGTGTATTCGATATTAAATCTTGAAGTGCCCGACTAAGCGCTTGTAGGGATTTCTTATGTGCCATGGTGCAGTCATCCCACACAATCAGCTTGCATGTTTTGAGCATTTTCGCCATGCCTGAACTTTTGCCAATATTACAGGTTGGAGAATCAACAAATTACATATTCCATGGCAATTTCAACGCTGAATGTGCCGTTCGTCCTCCATCCAATAATGTAGCAGCAATACCAATAGCAATAGCTAAAGCTATCCCATTTTGAGATGGATGTGCGCTAATACCAAACTGATGAGAATGGTTTTAACTGTGCCTCCTGGTGCATCGAGAAAAAAAGGCCGCTGTTATTTGTTACTGCAGCTATAATTTTGTCAAAGGCCACTTGTTGCTTTGCAATTAATTGAGGTTTTTTGTTGCGACAAACAAACGCAAGTCTTCAACATTGAATTGCCGTTCTCTTAGCAAATCTCGATCAGTAATGTCAATGGTAGAACGTTCAGGCACCACCATTCCAAGTTGATTAAGAGTTTTGTTGCTGATGGCTAGGCATATGTCTTAGATTTTTATCAGCGTATCGTTGAAAATGCTAATCGCAAATGATATAGAATCGTAACGGTGCGATAATGATGCAAAATGTCCTCACTCATACCCACATTGAATTTTTCCCACAGGCCTTTTGGGTTAGATGGCGAGCAAGTTCTTAATATTATCGCAAACAAAGTTCGTATCTGGAGATGATGACTGCTGACAGAAGCATACATTAATGTGGTCTTCCAGTTTCTGACACGCCTCTCTCAACTGCTCTTAAATTTGAAACTGAAGAGGGTCCTCTCACGTTAGCTAACATTCTCAAATAATAACATTTTGCGTTGTTTGGGTGTACGGTATAAACACGGTCCAATGCATACCCATCTTCTGGAACACCTTGCTTGGTTCGAGTATGAGGAGACGCGCCAATGGTTCATAACACGACCTCTTATATTCAACAACCAAACCCTTACCTGATCGTAGCGGCAGAAAAAAAGTCGGCACGTGTTACTTTATAATATTGATCTACAACTATAAGACGCATTTTTGAAAAATTCGGACGTCCTAGCTCCTTTCGTTTAGATGCCAGCGTGCTTTCAACATACGGACTTGGCTAGATTGTCTTAGAATTTTATGATGATCAAGAATATATATACTTTATAGAGTCTCAGGTCGATATTTCAAGGTGTTACAAACGGAATGACAGATTTAGTATACCCCCATCCTGGAGGCGGAGGGTATAATAACACTTAAGTAAGCTGCAGTCGGTTAAGCCGACATATGTATACCCTCACTCTCATACGCAAGTTGTAAGGAATTAAATTTTATTTAGGGCAGGTAGTAGAAAGTGTGGACGGTAGTAGAAAGTTCGCGGCACATGGTCTCATTTTTGATATTTGTAAAACAATTCCAAGACATGATCAACTATCAATTCATAGTGGGCACCGTCCACCAGTATAGAAATTATGAAGGATTTCATTTTACCTAAGACAATTGTGTGGGAGGTACAAGAAGAGGCATGGCTGTAAATATTTTTTAGATTTAAAGTGATTATTTTCAAATATCAATTTGCAAATGATTTTAACTACCCGTGTGAATTTTATGTCGGTTTTGTTTTAAACAAAGCTTATGTGATTTGTGTGGGAGGTACCAGAAGTGATGTGGCAATATCGCCCGTATTCCATATGAATACAACTTCTATAAAAGCATTGACAATTATCAAATTTCACAGTATTCCGATCATCACAGAGCAACAAGAATAGCCACTAGAATGAAAGGTGACCTAGAAGCTATGGAGGAATAAAGAAAAGTGGATTGTATGGGAACGAGCAACGAACCATCTCTAACATATATATAAAGGAAAACGAACTAATCATAATCGGGGAGATTAGAAATATGTGGAAATTACTAAAAAAAGGGGAAAACACCAGGGCCAGATATAATTCCAAACGAAGGGAGGGAATTCGCCTTCGTGTTTATTTGCTATATACGTTACTTGAGAAACATTTATTACAAATACTAGAAATGGATCTTAAACATCGCGGATGATTATCACCTATGCGATGTGGTTTTGTGAAAAACAAATCAACAATTGACGCTTAATGTTGTTTTGAATTTGGCAAGCGAATCAATGAACAATCATAAAGCTGGACATTAAAAACGCTTTTAACTCTGCTGACTGGGAGGTTATTTGTAAGACTGTGCGTAATTACTTGGAAGACCAAATATAGGAGTACATAACGGATGGTGGAGTCAAACCATATCTTGTATCAGCAGGAGTACTACAGCGATCCATAATAGGTCTATTTCTGTGGAATCTGATGTACGATGGACTACCAATTTACCACTACCCGAAAGTACAAAGTTAGTAGGGTATACCGACGACGCTAAGTGTATTACACAGTGCAACACGAAAACATATAACCATATACCGACACCAACTACTAAAAGACTAAAAATACCCGTGTATCCCAGTTTTGCCCAAAGTCATGCACTGTTTTTGGGGGGGGGCCTCGGTGTCATTTTTGCAAAAAGTGATCACTTTCTCAGGCTCATATCTTGCAAACCGTTTGGAATTTTGATTTACAAAGTTGTAGCTCTTGTCAAAAAGAACAAAAATGGTGAACTTGTAAAATCAAAAAAGCTTCACATGACAGTAGGTTTAGAAACTTAATTTTTTTCTAAACAACTTTTGTGAGCATCATAGTTATTTGTACGAAATTTAAAAGGTCTACCTGTTTCCTAAGATATTTTGGCTCAAAAAAAACTATTACCACCCATTGTAAGTTTGCATGGAAACTCAAATTATGGTAACCACCATAATTGCATGTACGAAATATCAAAGGTATAGCTGCCTCCAATTCTTGTTTGCCTCTAAAACTGGTCATCTGACCCACCGTGCTATGGTTTGATTTTAGTCAATTACAGTTCTTTACGGGCTGACGAACGGACATGGCTAGATCGTCTTAGAATATTATGACGATCAATGATATATGTATACATTTTAGACAGTCTCACTACAACATTTCAAAGCATTGTAGCCGTGCTAATATACTTATTACACTACCATCCTATTGTGGAGGTTATATAAATAAAACAAGTAAGGAAAGGCTAAAGTCGGGCGGGGCCGACTATATAATACCCTACACCAATTCCTGCGTATGTACCTCGCTTTGATTACTAAACCCAGGTATTTCATGGGAGCAATTTTATTCATATAAATTATACAGTTACTTTAAATTCATCTTTAGTCATATTTAACGAATATGGTTAATAATATGGTAATTGATCCAATTATCCGACAGACAAATACAAATCATACAGTAGTAATAGGATGAATCGGACCGACATTTCAAAAGGGGGCCTATAACAACATTTTAGGTCCTGGTCCAAAACATGGGCCTATATATTTCTCATTCACGGTAGGTGTTCCTAGTTGAAAAATATCATGATCAGCAAAATTTGATGAAGATCCGATGTAAGATGTAGTTTCTTTCTAGAGCTGTAATATATCAGAATGGGGCCCCATTTGGGTTATACCAAAGTATGGACATATGGACATTAGGGCGTACCTCAAAAAAAAAGTTCGCCGTACACCTTCGAATATGAAGTATTATTGAAAGGTAGTTTCAAAAAAAAAATTTTTATTTTTTTATGCCGAACGTAGGGGTCGCGCTTTTACATTTTTCTATATAACTTGTATTTATAAACGGATTTTAAAGTGTGATACATCGATGTTTTTGTCTCGACGAGGCCGATTTTTTTGTCTTTGAAGTCATTGAGCTCAAGCACCCCCTTCTGGTACTTACCCATCATTTCTCAGTTGCTACTACCCTAATGTACCACTCTAATAATCGAAAATTAAAGCTCGCATAAAATCATGAATCATGTTTGAGCTCAATGACTTCAAAGACAAAAAAATCGGACAAAAACATCGATGTATCACACTTTAAAATCCGTTTATAAATGCAGAAGTTATATAGAAAAATGTAAAAGCGCGACCCCTACGTTCGGCATAAAAAAATAAAAAAAATTTTTTTGAAACTACCTTTCAATAATACTTCATATTCGAAGGTGTACGGCGAACTTTTTTTTTTTTTACTTGTAACCTGGTACGCTCTAATGGACATCTCCCAAACAAGTAAGGAAAGGCTAAAGACGGACGGATTTTCTATCTCATTTCAATTCAATTCGGTAAAAAGGTGAAATGGGGAAGGATTTTTGCATCCTGTAAATGTATGTGTTTGACAAAAAATGTTAAATCGGAAATTACATTTGTATGGGTACATGTATGTTTATTGGTGAAATATAATATGTAAAGTTTGGCAAAAATCGGTTAAACATTCGGGAGCAACATTTGTATGAGAGCTATATCTAAATCTGAACCGATCATACCCACTTTCAGCATAGGTGTTTCTAGTTGGATTATAAGATGTTGTAGCAAATTTAAAGAAATTCGGGTACAATATGTGGTTTCTAGAGCGGAAAATGTCAAATCGGGAGCGACATTTTTACGGGGGCTATATCTAAATCTGAACCGATCCTACCCAATTTCTGCATAGGTATTTATAATTGGATTATAAGATGTTGTACTAAATTTAAAGAAAATCGGGTACCTGATGTGGTTTCTAGAGCGGAAAATGTCAAATCGGGAGCGACATTTGTATGGGGGCTATATCTAAATCTGAACCGATCTTACCCACTTTTTGCATACGTGTTTCTAGTTGGATTATAAGATGTTGTACCAAATTTAAAGAAAATCGGGTACCTGATGTGGTTTCTAGAGCGGAAAATGTTAAATCGGGAGCGACATTTGTATGGGGGCTATATCTAAATCTGAACCGATTTCCTCCTAGGTCAGAAAAAATAACTTCTGCCAAGTTTCATGGCAATCGGACAACAATTGCAACCTGTAGAGTGCGAACAAACTTAGATGGACAGCAGGCGGACGGACGGACGGACAGACAGACATCGTTAAATCGACTCAGCTGTTGATTCTAAGCCGATCGGTATACTTAAAGGTGGGTCTAGCTCGATTATTTCTTGGTGTTACAAACATTTGTCGCGAAACTTATAATACCCTTGTCCACGAAGTGGTGTAGTGTATAACAAGTAAGGCTAAAACCGGGCGGGGCCAACTATATAATACCACTCCCTGCGTATATACCTCGCTTCCTTGGGAGCAATTTTATGTATCGCATATATTTGACTTTCATAGTATGTATTCTTAGTTGAAATATAATATAATCTTCAAAATTTGATAAACTTCCGATGTAAAATGTGGGTCCTAGAGGGGTAATAATAAAAAATTTGTAAGGGCGCTACATTAAAAGGTGTTCCCTTATAGATCACTTTCAAAGTAGGTATTCTTTATTGAAATATAACAAGATCTCCATTTGTATGGGGGCTATACCAAAACATTGACCCATATAGCTGGTTTCTAGTGTAAATGTAACATCGTGTGAGAAATTTGATCAATATCCGATGTAAAATGTGCATTTAGGGGCAGTAATATTGTAATAGCAAGTACATTAGTGTGGGGGCTATATCAAAACATGGACCCATGTGGACCCCTTTCCCTTTGGATGTTTCTAGTTTAAATATAACACGTTACTGAAAATTTTGTCAAGATCACATGCAAAATGTGTATTCTAGAACAGTATATTTATAGGGATATTTGTATGGATGATATATCTAAAGTTGTAAAGTGCTGTAAAGTTTTTGTAAAAATCGGTTAAACATTCGGGAGCAACATTTGTATGAGAGCTATATCTAAATCTGAACCGATCTTACCCTCTTTCACCATAGGTTTTTTAGTTGGATTATAAGATGTTGAGCCAATTTTAAAGAAAATCGGGTACAATATGTGGTTTCTAAAGCGGAAAAAGTGAAATAGGGAGCGACAATTGCATGGGGCCTATATCTAAATCTGAACCGATCTTATCCACTTTCAGCATAGGTTTTTCTAGTTCGATTATAAAATGTTGTGCCAATTTTAAAGAAAATAGGGTACAATATGTGGTTTCTAAAGCGGAAAAAGTGAAAGCGGGAGCGACATTTGTATTGGGGCAATATCTAAATCTGAACCGATCTTAAACACTTTCACCATTGGTGTTTTAGTTGGATTATAGGATGTTGTGCAATTTTGAAAGAAAATAGGGTACAATATGTGGCTTCTAGAGCGGCAAAAGTCAAATCGGGAGCGACATTTGTATGGGGGCAATATCTAAATCTGAACCGATCTTACCCAACTTCTGCACAGGTTCTTCTAAAGGGTGATTTTTTAAGAGCTTGATAACTTTTTTTTTTTAAAAAAACGCATAAAATTTACAAAATCTCATCGGTTCTTTATTTGAAACGTTAGATTGGTCCATGACATTTACTTTTTGAAGATAATTTCATTTAAATGTTGACCGCGGCTGCGTCTTAGGTGGTCCATTCGGAAAGTCCAATTTTGGGCAACTTTTTCGAGCATTTCGGCCGGAATAGCCCGAATTTCTTCGGAAATGTTGTCTTCCAAAGCTGGAATAGTTGCTGGCTTATTTCTGTAGACTTTAGACTTGACGTAGCCCCACAAAAAATAGTCTAAAGGCGTCAAATCGCATGATCTTGGTGGCCAACTTAACGGTCCATTTCTTGAGATGAATTGTTCTCCGAAGTTTTCCCTCAAAATGGCCATAGAATCGCGAGCTGTGTGGCATGTAGCGCCATCTTGTTGAAACCACATGTCAACCAAGTTCAGTTCTTCCATTTTGGACAAAAAAAAGTTGGATATCATCTCACGGTAGCGCTCACCATTCACAGTTACGTTACGATTCGCATCATCTTTGAAGAAGTACGGTCCAATGATGCCACCAGCCCATAAACCGCACCAAACTGTGACTTTTTCTGGATGCATTGGTAGCTCTTGCAATGCTTCTGGCTGATATTCACTCCAAAATCGACAATTCTGCCTATTTACGTACCCATTGAGCCAAAAATGAGCTTCGTCGCTGAACACAATTTCTTTCTTTCTGAACTTTCTTAACAGAGCACGCATTTTGATAATAAAATTCAATGATTTGCAAGCGTTGCTCGTTAGTAAGTCTATTCATGATGAAATGTCAAAGCATACTGAGCATCTTTCTCTTTGACACCATGTCTGAAATCCCACGTGATCTGTCAAATACTAATGCATGAAAATCCTAACCTCAAAAAAATCACTCTTTAGTTGGATTATAAGATGGTGTGCCAAATTTAAAGAAAATCGGGTACAATATGTGGTTTCTAGAGCGGAAAATGTCAAATCGGGAGCGACATTTGTATGGGGGCTATATCTAAATCTGAACCGATTTGCCTCAAATTAAATAGAGTTCGTCCTTGATGCACAAAACTTACTTGTGCCAATTTTGTTAAGATCCGACTATAACTGCGACCTGTAATTTGAGTACTATAATAGATCGATTACTAAATCGACTCAGAAAGTGATTCTAAGTCGATCTGCATAACTAACTCTAACTCGTTTCCTTTTGGGTGTTACAAACAAATGCACAAAGATATAATACTCTCGTGGAGTGTATAAATATTATTTTTAATTATTATTTAAATGCCACCTAATTTCTAATAGCTAGTATCCTAGCGAGTAAAGCGAATGAATTATACCTCGTCTTTCAATTTGACGAAAACTTCTTTTGGTATGGAAAAATATATAAAAATTATTTTTTAAATGGTCATGTCGCCTACATTTATCAATATATTTTATAAATACGAAGTGAAAAAAAAACGAAAACTTGCATTTAGCTAATGCTTCAAATACCATAAAATTCATATAATTGAAGAGTTTATTTATAGAAATCCGAACTATTTAAATGATAGTACTGCTTACCCCCATCCAAAGAAAAGCTGACACTACCCACTCAACTCCAAGCAATAAATGAACAGATTTCCGGCCTGAATCACGAATAGAAAAACAAAATGCAGTGTTGACATTTCCCTCATTTCATTCATAGAAAAGCCTTTTATTTGCATTGACTTCCAAACCGCAAAAGTTTGCAATTGTTCTGTCAACACCAATTCAATTGGAATCATTCATTCATTCAGTGCCCACTAAAACCGACCTGGGGGAAATGTAAATTGTGTGCAAAATGCAAACCAACAGGCAAAGTAAAAAAATCAATATTAATATTTGTCTTTCATTAATCAGCACAAAGCGGGGAGTTTACAGAAAGTGCCACCGTATGAATGGCTGTGTGTCTGCGGGTAAAGGTAGAGGTGACACGTGCACCCCAGACACCCGGTTTGAGTGCGGCATCAGCATCCCATAAGCCCAGTCATCCATTAGTTCCACAATTGTAAAACGATCACAATCAATTCAATCAACTATTGTTGTCGTCAGTGTGATAGGCGGCGTTTAAAGTAATAAACAACAACTAATGAGTTAATTATTGAATAAAGTGTTAGTGTATTTGTGTGTATTAGGGTGTGCTTTTTTCTTTCAACATTTTCTAAATTTACAAAAGTCTGTATCATAATGTGAAAAAATCCAACACAAATTGGATTGTACACTGGAAGGCATGACATTTGTTCGGGTGGTATATCAAAACATGGACTGATGTGGTTCATTTTACCCGCAGATATTCTTAGATATCTATATTTATATAGATATCTATCCATGTTTTTATATACCTCCCGAACAAATGTCATTCCCGATTTGACTTATCTGCGCTCTAGAACAATGGTGGAGAAAATTGTACGGTTTGCTGGTTTTAAGGGACAAAAGTCTATATTTCAAAAGCTATTAGTGATAACGGCATAACTTTTGGATAACAAGCTGCGATAACAAAAATGTTTTTTTACTTAAAATTTAAATTTTTGCTCACATTGTCGCCAACTACAATATAATTATTTGTATCAAAAAAAAAGTTAGAAAATATATATATTTTGTTTGATAAACATAAACTTGACGTACACTATACAATTATCCAAAATAGTTAACATAAATTTTATTTTTCAAAATTTGTTTATACCCTCACTCTACAGAGTAGGAGGGTATATGGGCAAATCCTGTGTGACGAACGCTACGTTCGTACGCGTTTTCGGATTAAAATATAACAATTTATTGGTCTTTCAACATAGATATCTTCAACTTATACATAGTGTTTAGTGGGATATAAGTGTTCTTTCGGATGCCACAAAAAAAAATAAGTTGCGAAAAAAATTATCACAAGTTATTGCGACGCATGCTACAACAAATTGAAGTAGATTTGAAGGTTAACGTATGTTTTCGTAATTTTTAGCAAATTTTGCATAATGCAAAATGAAATACCTATAAGAAAGATGAATATAAGAGAATTCTAAAAAGAATTATTTGCTGCCAAAATTAGTTGTAGTTTTTCATCAAAAGCCGTGAACTCTATGTGACGCACGCTACATTTTTTCCAGTAGTACATAAATAAAAACAATTGTATTTATTTTAATAAAACAATGTATATTCTTTTCTAATAACATTATTTAATCCATATTTTATGTTTATAACTAACTTTATCATTCCGTTTGTAACACCTTGAAATATCGACCTGAGAGTATATATATTTTCGATCGTTATAAAATGCTAAGACGTTCTAGCCATGTCCGCCTGTTGAAAACTCGCTAGCATCTAAACGAAAAGAGCTAGAACGTTCAAATTTTCCATAAATGCGTCTTATAGTCGTAGATTGTTTGGGATTGAAACGGGGCGAAATCGGCTCAAAGGGAAAAAATTTTCCCTCACAAGGACTAAAAATACCCATAATAATCCCTAATATTTGAGTGTATTTAAGCATGTTTTTATACCCTCCACCTCCAGGATAGGGGTATATTCACTTTGTCATTCCGTTTGAGAGACCCCAATAAGGTATATATATTCTGGGTCGTGTTAAAATTCTAAGACGATATAGCCATGTCCGTCTGTCTGTTGAAAGCACGATAACGGCCGAACGAAATGAGCTAGGAGGTTAAAATTTTTCTTAAATGTGTCTTATGGTTGCAGATCGGTTGGGATTGAAAGTGGGCGAAATCGGAAAGTCGTACTTTTAAGAAGTAAAATTCGAAAAAGGGAATAAAAATGCTACCAACAAAATGGCCGCAGATAGTATCATGGAATTGGGTATATACATTCCTCTAAGTGCATAGCCACGTAAAATAATTTTTTTCCAAATTCGTACTTTATTTTGTTGCTTTTACGACAAAAAATGGTAGAATCATGAAGTTGTCTTATACTGCGTACGTGAGAGATAAAATTTATACTTTTGAAATTAAAATAGGATGGAAATACAACCAACCAAAGGACTGCAGCTGAAAATACACTCTCTATCCCCCATTATTTAGGGTATTTATGATTGCTGCCTTATATTTACTTTATGAATTGAAGTATTATTTCCATTATATATATATACATAGTATACAAATATTGGAAGCCTTGGCTTATTAATTAAATTTCTTATTTTCATACAGTTAAAATTTGTTGCGGCCATTCCTCTTGTAGCTTGGAAGCACCACAAAGAAAATAAAAGTTTTAGCGGGCGAAATGGGACAAAAAGGGATAAAATATGGTACCAATGATATGACAACAGCTAGAATCATGAAATTCGGTGTGTACATCCCTCTAATTGCATAAACACGTAAAATAGAGGGTTTTTCGAAATTCGTACTTTCAAGGGATATAATTGAAAAAGAGGGATCAAAATTGGACCTTCCAAAACGCTGAAGTTGATATCATGAAATTCGGTGTATATATTCTGACTATGAAGACTTGAAACAAAAAGGTTTTTTTCCAAATTTGTACATTTGGGCGGAGAATGGGGCGAATGGGGATATCTTTAAAATTTGTACTTTTCTTATCAAAATAATGCAGTCACTTTGTCTGTATCTGAAAATGCTTCTCCCTAATGGCGACTGACAATCGCTTAATATTTTCGACATGTTCACTTTCACAATTACAGCGTTGTATTTATTTATAGTAGTAGATTTTAAACAGTGCGCATAAGTATACATTATAGTTTGAAATAGTAATCAATTATAAAGGGTGTTTTTTATTGGGGTATAGAACTTTAAGTTGGCATCACTTTTTTAACTGGCGGCCATTTCGTCAGCTGTCAAGTGATTAATATTTAGTTTGGTTTGCCATTTCATCATGAACAGGTTGACAAAAGAACAACGCTTGCAAATCGTGCAAATTTATTTCGAAAGTAATGGTTCAGTTCGCGAAGTTCACCATTTTATGGTCGACATAATCGTCCATCAGAGCAATTAATTCGGTTAACCATGGATCGTTTTCGCACTACGTTTACTCTATGTGATAATACGCATCCGCAGAGACGTCGAACAGTGCGCACCGAAGAAACAATTGCCGCTGTAGAGCAAAGTGTTGAAGAGGACCCGAATGAATCGATTCGCCACCGTGCACAGCAATTGGAGCTGCACAGCAATTGGAGAAAGTGGTTGAAAATTGGACCTGTAGAATTGGCTATAATCGAGCCAGCCGCGGCGGCCACATGCCCGAAATCATATTTAAACATTAATGGCATAAAATTATCCTTCCAATAAAGCCAAATTGATGGACATTAAAACGATTTTCTTGTGTTTTATTTCAATTCGAAGTTCTACACCTCAATAAAAAACACCCTTTAGTAATGTCCGTAAACATATCACAATTTTCGTAATATTGTTCTGTACTTCTATGTCGACATCCTTTAATCTGCTGGTAATACTGTGGAAAGCACTCCGTGGTGGAGGGTATATAATATTCGGCCCGGCCGAACTTAACGCCTTCTTACTTGTTTGAATATGTCTGTTTATATTTGCTTGATATTTGGTATGCGCATTCCCCTTATAGGAAAAACGTGCACCATAAAGTGATTCTTATTTGTAGGGGGTGAAATGGGGCAAAAAAGGGATAAAAATGTTACATATTAAACGACAACAGATAGAAACACGAAATTCGGTGTGTACATTCCTCTAATTGAATAGATACACAATAGAAAAGTATTTCTTCCAAATACGTACTTTTAGGGATTAGGAGGATAAAAATGGTACCAACCAAACGGCTGTACCTAGAATAATGAAATTCGGTGTCTACATTCCTCTGATTGCATAGACACGTAAAATAAACGGATTTTTTGAAAATCCTATTTTTTGGGGTTAAAATGGAAAAAGGGGATAAAAATAGTACCAACCAAATGACAGCTGACAGCTAGAGTCATGAAATTCGGAGAATACATTCCTCCGACTGCGTAGACACGAAAAATAAAAGGTTTTTTTCCAAGTTCGTACTTTCGAGGGATACAATGGGTACAGAGGAAAAAAAATAGTACCAACTTAACGACTACAGCTAGAATGATGAAATTCTAATTGCGTAGAAACGTCAAGGGGTTAAAATGGACCCAACCAAGTGGCCGAACCTAGAATCATTGAATTCGGTATATAAAGAGTGATTTTTTTGAGGTTAGGATTTTCATGCATTAGTATTTGACAGATCACGTGGGATTTCAGACATGGTGTCAAAGAGAAAGATGCTCAGTATGCTTTGACATTTCATCATGAATAGACTTACTAACGAGCAACGCTTGCAAATCATTGAATTTTATTATCAAAATGCGTGCTCTGTTAAGAAAGTTCAGAAAGAAAGAAATTGTGTTCAGCGACGAAGCTCATTTTTGGCTCATAAATAGGCAGAATTGTCGATTTTGGAGTGAATATCAGCCAGAAGCATTGCAAGAGCTACCAATGCATCCAGAAAAAGTCACAGTTTGGTGCGGTTTATGGGCTGGTGGCATCATTGGACCGTACTTCTTCAAAGATGATGCGAATCGTAACGTAACTGTGAATGGTGAGCGCTACCGTGAGATGATATCCAACTTTTTTTTGCCCAATATGGAAGAACTGAACTTGGTTGACATGTGGTTTCAACAAGATGGCGCTACATGCCACACAGCTCGCGATTCTATGGCCATTTTGAGGGAAAACTTCGGAGAACAATTCATCTCAAGAAATGGACCGGTAAGTTGGCCACCAAGATCATGCGATTTGACGCCTTTAGACTATTTTTTGTGGGGCTACGTCAAGTCTAAAGTCTACAGAAATAAGCCAGCAACTATTCCAGCTTTGGAAGACAACATTTCCGAAGAAATTCGGGCTATTCCGGCCGAAATGCTCGAAAAAGTTGCCCAAAATTGGACTTTCCGAATGGACCGCAGCCGCGGTCAACATTTAAATGAAATTATCTTCAAAAAGTAAATGTCATGGACCAATCTAACGTTTCAAATAAAGAACCGATGAGATTTTGCAAATTTTATGGGTTTTTTTTTTTTAAAAAAGTTATCAAGCTCTTAAAAAATCACCCTTTACATTCCTCTGACTGCGTAGACACGCAAAATAAAAAGATTTTTCCAAATTCGTACTTTTTACTTTTACGACAAAAATTGTTAAAGTTCGGTTATTTTGCACTATGTACATGAGTTAATGGATTATCAAAATTTTGATTTTTGGAATTAAAATAGAATGGATATATATATATATATATATACATATATATATATATATAAATATATAAAATTATCCTTAGAAAACTTCAATATAGTTCTCAGAATAAGAATTCTCTCAGACATTAACTTACAACATTTTTTCACTTAAAAAGATCTACTATTCATGGTCTTTCACAATTATAGGGTCGCTCTTCTGTTCCAATGAAAAGTCTTAAAGTCTGCAAAGAAAATTGGTATTTTAATAATTTCAAAAAATTCCAAAATGTATTTATTCTTTTTCTTTATTTTCATTTAACTCATACCGGAGCATAGGGCCAAGAACTTTTATCATTCGCTAGCAACTTTATTTCGATCCAAATACGTCCGCTGATCCCTACCTTTTTCATTAGACTCCTTTTCCTTGTGGTCTTTGGCCGACCTTTTTCCTATTTCCTTGTGGAGTCCAAAGAAGGGCTTGGCGGCATTTTCGTCTGGCTAATTTCGTAGTGTATCTCGGGTCCATTTCTATTTTTCTTCTAATTATAATTGCGGAAATTGGTTCTATACTGTATTTTTGGTATAGTTCATCGTTGTTCACGATATTTATTTTTATTTATTTATACAAAAAATATATTGTATGTCCAACATATATATTTTTATTCTTTTATTGCATATCACCTGTTGTCACGTGTTAGCTGAGCCTAAAACAACTCAAAAACAAACTCACCCCAGTGTACAGTTTGCCAATTTATTCAATTTAATAATAATTATCATTACATTGAAAACATTTTATGGGATTTTGCTAAGCTCAGATAATTAATTAGTTTTTAAATATTTGTCTAATCTATAAATATTGGCTAGTAAATACGACTAGTGGACACATGTGATGGCATTGATATTGATATTGAAAATAAAATCGTATAATTGATGAATTTAATTACAAAGAGTCACCATTATTGGTTAATGTGATGCAAAAGCAATACAAAGTCAGGTAATGACTCGGATTTAACGACTTAAGCAGTGTCTCATTAAATGTTCAAAATGCTAAACATCGGAGTGTGCGAATAATGGGTCAATCATATGGTAGAATAACAAGGTGTAATTAATCGGTTGTTCACACAAATGCATTTGCATGTCCTCCACCATAAAATGAAGTGCAAACAATGTCTGTTTGAATGTTTTCAGCACAATGGCATGCCTTAGATTGTCAATATATCATTCATTCATTGTCAAAGCGAAAGATATTCGTGAACAAATACGTTTTTTTTAATATATAATATTTTTTAAGGGGTTACTTGAAGCCATTGCTTTATGTGAACACCGAAAGCCTTGGAAGATAAATTCCAAATTTGGAAATTTGAATTCTAGAAAAAGCCACATTTCCCAAATTATATTCAAAAACTAATGACATAAAATTATCATTCAAATAAAGTCAAATCTCAATACTAAACATTAACATACAAATTTTCATAAAAATGTTCATCTTTATTTATTATTTTTCTATTGTGCATTTGT
Source organism: Polietes domitor (assembly GCA_947397865.1). Classification (NCBI taxonomy): domain Eukaryota; kingdom Metazoa; phylum Arthropoda; class Insecta; order Diptera; family Muscidae; genus Polietes; species Polietes domitor. The sequence goes on along the minus strand of OX377622.1, from coordinate 53,965,313 downwards.
TTGTAACACCCAAAAGGAAGCGAGATAGATCCATTATTAATTATACCGATTGAATTAGATTCACTTTTTGAATCGATTTAGCCATGTCCGTCTGTTTGTCCGTCCGTCCGTCTGTCTGTCTGTCTATCTATTCTAGTGCTCAATGTACAGGTGGCAATTGTAGCCGGAACCAAATGAGACTTTGCACAACGAAGTTTTTCAAGATAAGTACGAACGCTATTAAATTTGAAGAAAATCGTTTCAGATTTATATAGGGTCCGCCAAATAACTTTTTTTGAAAATACTATAAAAAAACTACTGAATATTTTCTCAAATTTCTTTTTTTATTTCAAAGTACAATCCTTCCGGTTAATAATGGAAAATAATTTCATTCAAGTGGCTGCCTCGGGCACCCCACAAATAATAGTCCAACGGTTGAATAGTTGAAAAAAAAACGTTAGATGGCGGACCCTATACATAGCCCCATACACAATTCACTCCCGATTTGACTCTTTTCACTGTAGATACCAACTGTTTTAACAGATTTTCTTCAAAATTGGCAACACATCTTATATTTAAACTAGGAACACCTGTGGTGAAAATGTGTTGGATCGATTCAGCTTTATATATAGCTCCCATACAAATTGCACTCCCAATTTGGCTTTTTCCGCTTTAGAATCCACATATTTTAACAGATTTTCTTCAAAATTCTCAAAACACTTTATATTTCAACTGGTAACACCTGTTGTAAAAATGTGTTAGATCGGTTCAGATTTATATATAGCTCCCATACAAATTTCGCTCCCAATTTGAATTTTTCCGCTCCAGAATCCACATATTTTAACAGATTTTCTTCAAAATTGGCAAAACATCTTATATGTAAACTAGGAACACCTATGGTGAAAATGGGTCACATCGGTTCAGATTTACATATAGCTCTCATACAAATTTCGTTCCCCCAGAAACCGTGTATTTTCAGAGAATTTCTTAAAATTGATTCAACTAGAAGAACCTATTGTGAAAGTTAATCAATTCATTCCATGTTTGGATACAAATATTATTCTCGAATTAACAAATTGACCCAGGTCATATTAGCCTGTGATTAGGAAGCATACAAAAATCCTGAATTGAATTGTATTCGGATAGAAAGTGGAGTCGGCTCCGCCCGACTTTAGTCTTTTCTTACTTGTTTAATACAGAATATTGTTGTAGTTTATGATTTTTTCGACTTTTTTTTAAATAAAGAATATAAAAGTCTTTAGTCTCTTTATAAATAATATTTTGTAAAATGGAATGACTCATCTACAAACAAGGCCATAACTTGTACATTTATTTCGACAATTTGAACAATTAACGAAGCCGACAATTAGAAAATGGACCACATCATTCTGGAGGATTTTGATCAAAAAATCTGATTTTTTTGTAAAATATTGCTCAAAAATAACAAGTAAAGAAAGGCTAAAGTCGGGCGTCAATTCTGTAGTAAAGTGAAAACGGGAAGGATTTTTGTATCCTGTAAATGTATGTGTTTGACAAAAAAAGTTAAATCGAAAAGGTCATCTGTATGGAGGTATATTGAAACCTGGAACGAAGTAGGTGAAATATAATATGTATAGTTTGGCCAAAATCGGTTAAACATTTAGAAGCAACATTTGTATTGGGGCTATATCTAAATCTGAACCGATCTTAGCCACTTTCACCATAGGTGTTTTTAGTTGGATTATAAAATGCTGTGCCAATTTCAAAGAAAATCGGGTACAATATGTGGTTTTTAGAGCGGCAAAAGTCAAATCGGGAGCGACTTTTGTATGGGGGCTATATCTAAATCTGAACCGATCTTAGCCACTTTCTGCATAGGTGTTTATAGTTGGATTATAAGATGTTTTGCCAAATTTAAAGAATATCGGGCTCAATATGTGGTTTCTAGAGCGGAAAATGTCAAATCGGGAGCGACTTTTGTATGGGGGCTATATCTAAATCTGAACCGATCTTACCCACTTTCTGCATAGGTGTTTATAGTTGGATTATAAGATGTTTAGTCCAATTTAAAGAAAATCGTTTCTAAAGCGGAAAATGTCAAATCGGGAGCGACATTTGTATGGGGGCTATATCTAAATCTGAACCGATCTTACCCACTTTCTGCATGGTGTTTATAGTTGGATTATAGGATGTTTTGTCAAATTTAAAGAATATCGGGCTCAATATGTGGTTTCTAGAGCGGCAAATGTCAAATCGGGAGCGACTTTTGTATGGGGGCTATATCTAAATCTGAACCGATATGCCTCAAATTAAATAGCGTTCGTACTTGATCCACAGAACTTAATTGTGCCAATTTTTGCTAAGATCGGACTATAATTGCGACCTGTAATTTGATTACAACAATAGATGGACGGACGGACAGACAGACTGACATTGATAAATCGATTCAAAAAGTGATTCTAAGTCGATCGGTATAATTAACAATGGGTCTATCTCTCTTCTATTTGGGTGTTACAAACAAATGCACAAAGCCATAATACTCTCGTGGAGTGTATAAAAACCACATTGTACCGACGCGTAGCGTACGATTTTGATCAACAACAACAATTAACACGAATAGTGCTTTAATTGTTTTTTTTCGAATTTTGAAATGAAATTTGCATGTCATCAGTGGTCCACACTAGAAGATTTAGTGAACGCCTTATGCGTGTGACCATATAGTCACGCTAGCACAGACCGGGTTAACCTCACAAATGTCGAGAAATTAAAATTTTGTTTGAATTTTGGGAAACTCTGAATAATGTGCTGTAGAGATACTCCATTACTGACACTAAAATTGGCTGCTCTGCAAGTTGAATTAATTTCGGCTCTCCACAACCTATGTCATTTTACCATACTTTGTTGTAACCGTTTACACTAAACGATCTGTTGTGTAACAATGGTGTAGGATGTTTTTGTTGTGATCTCTGTGTTCTTAGTCATTTTAGCCAAATCCGTTGCTGGAGTAAACCAGTCCAAATTGCAATCTGTTGACGATATTCGAGTATTATTAACTAAAACGATTATGATGTAAGAGGTTCGTTCCCCGGAATTTATCGCCAGCAATCGTACCAACAGATGTGAGACAACAAAGCAGACCAAAAGAAGAATGAATGGACTGAATGTGTATCACCGATGCTAGAGCATCCCCGCTTAAATAAGTTCGAGTCTTTTGTTGTAGTGATACCGACCGAACTCGTGTATGTGAATGTATGTGGATTGATTGCTAAGTTTGAACGATCTTTTTGTCACAACATACCGTAACATGTTCTCTTCAAACACAAACATGTTTGAGTTGTGCCTCTAACAATTGTTGGATCTAATGGATCCAACGGCTGATCTTGAAACCATGTGCATATCTAATGATGTGGACAAAACCAACAAAACACGCCAACTATACACACCAAAAACACAATTTTAAAATAGAAATTGGCTTCTATTACCGCTGTGTTTTGAAATCTACAGCATCAAGTGGTTATTAATCACAAATAGTTCCTATTAAACAATAAAAGATGCGAGAATACTCGCCGATTTAGCAGCAGTATCAGTCAGACCAGTGTCATCAGAGTCGTGCAAAATTGAGAACGAATGGATTTTTATGCAAATCCCATATTTGAACCAAATTTAAACTAATATCGATACAAAAAAAATAAATTTTGCTTGAATATCAATAATATGCAAATTTATGCACAAAATAGACTCGAAAAAAATTGAACAATTAAAAGACATTTTTCAAATGTTTTACAAATTTGTATACACTGCACCATAGGGTATAATGACTTTGTGCATTTGTTTGTTACACCCAAAAGTAGGCGACGTAGTCCCATTGTTTATTATACCGATCGACATAGAATCACTTTTTGAATCGATTTAACCATGTCCGTCTGTCTGTCCAACTATTCTTGTAATCACGATACAGGTCGCAATTTTTGTCCGATTCTAACGAAACTTGACAAAAATGATGTTTGCATGCCAAAGACGGACGCTATTTAATTTGAAGCAAATCGGTTCAGATTTAGATACAAATGTTGCTCCCGATTTGATTATTTTCTGCTCTAGAAGCCGCATACTTGAAGCGATTTTGATAAAATTTTGCACAACGCCTTATATCTAAGTTAGAAACATCTCTGGTAAAAATGGGTCAAATCCGTTCAGATTTAGATATGACCACCATACAAATTTCGCTCCCTGTTTGAAATTTTCCGTTCTAGAAACCGTAAATTTAAACAGATTTTGATCAAATTTTGTACTACATATCATATTTTAACTAGAAACATCTGTGACAAAAATGTGTTAAATCAGTTCAGATTTACATATAGCTTCCATACAAATTTCGCTCCCGATTTGAGGTTAACCGCTGTAGAAACCACATACCGATTTAACCGATTTTCTTCAAATTCGGCAGGACATCTTATATTTACACTAGAAACATCTTTGGAAAAAGTGGATGAGATCGGTTCAGATTTATATATAGCTCCCATACCAATGTCGTTCACATTTTCACCGAATTGAAATGTAGTGGAGTACAAAGTGTAGGGTATCATATAGTCGGCCTCGACCGACTATGTCTCTGTGCATTTGTTTGTAACACCCAAAAGGAAGCGAGATACACCCATTGTTAATTATACCGATCCACTTAGAATCACTGTTTGAATCGATTCACAAAGTCCGTCTGACTGTCCATCTATTCTTTTAATCAAAGTACTGGTCGCACTTGTAGTCAGAACCAAATGAAACTTTGCACAAAGTTTGTTTTTCGGGACAAGGACGAACGCTATTTATTTTGAAGAAAATCTTTTCAGATTTAGATATAGCCCCCATACGAATTTCACTCCCGATTTGACTCTGATGTGGTGAAAATGTGTTAGATCGGTTCAGATTTATATATACATACAAATTTCGCTCAATTACTTATCTATAAATGAAAAAACAATTTCAATAAAATAATTGTTTATTGATAATGTGCAAAATATTTCGTTCCTAGATAAAGCCTTGAGTTAAACGCGCTAAATGGTACAAAAAGGGATAAAAATTGTACCAATGATAAGACAATAGCTAGAGATATGAAATTTGGAATGTACATTAGGGCGTACCTCAAAAAAAAAGTTCGCCGTACACCTTCGAATATGAAGTATTATTGAAAGGTAGTTTCAAAAAAATTTTTTTATTTTTTTATGCCGAACGTAGGGGTCGCGCTTTTACATTTTTCTATATAACTTCTGCATTTATAAACGGATTTTAAAGTGTGATACATCGATGTTTTTGTCTCGACGAGGCCAATTTTTTGTCTTTGAAGTCATTGAGCTCAAGCACCCCCTTCTGGTACTTACCCATCATATCTCAGTTGCTACTACCCTAATGTACCACTCTAATATCAGAAAATTAAAGCTCGCATAAAATCATGAATCATGCTTGAGCTCAATGACTTCAAAGACAAAAAAATCGGCCTCGTCGAGTCAAAAACATCGATGTATCACACTTTAAAATCCGTTTATAAATGCAGAAGTTATATAGAAAAATGTAAAAAGCGCGACCCCTACGTTCGGCATAAAAAAATAAAAATTTTTTTTTGAAACTACCTTTCAATAATACTTCACATTCGAAGGTGTACGGCGAACTTTTTTTTTTTTTACTTGTAACCTGGTACGCTCTAAAGAGGGATAAAAATGGTACCAACCAAACCGCTGAAGTTGAAATCATGAAATTCGGCCTATACAATCATCTGCCTGTGAAGATGTAAAATAAAAAGGATTTTTCGAAATTTTTTATTTTAGGTAGAAAATGGGGATAAAAATGGTACCAACCAAACGGCTGCAGCCGGCTGTGTAAACTTCTCTGACTGTGGTGACGCGAAAAATATAGAGATCTTTCATTATTCATACCATCAGGAAATTAAATTGGCTACAATCAAACGCCGGTAGCTACAATCATGATATTTAGTATTTGCACTCATCTGTCTACGTAGACGCGGAAAATATAAGAGGTACGAATTTTTCTAAATTCGTACTTTTAGGGTCAAAATGGAAAAGAAACATATATATAAAACATACTTGGTCTTCAGTATTAGAACTTTTCCTATCAAAATGGTACAGACATTTAGGCTGTAAATGGAATCAAGAAATTGCAATTGGGTAAAATCGGGCTTAGAGGAAATTGTTTCTACCTAATAATATTTAGGGTACATTTTTCAAGATTTCTGACTAATATTTATATAGTAGAGGACTATTCAAAATTTTCCTAATATGGTAGTGCACTTCTATGTAATGTCGACAGCCTCTAATCTATCGATAATACTGTGGAATGCATTCCGTGGTGGAGGGTATATAAGATTCGGCCCTGCCGAACTTAATGCCTTCTTACTTGTTTTTAAATACTCCACGAGAGTATTATGCCTTTGTGAATTTGTTTGTAACACCCAAAAGGAAACGAGTTAGACCCATCGTTTATTATACAGATCGGCTTAGAATCACTTTCTAAGTCGATTTAGCAATGCCCGTCCGTCCATCTTTCTGTCTGTCCGTCTGTCCATCTATTCTTGTAATCAAAGTACAGGTCGCAATTATTGTCCGATCTTAACAAAAATTGGCACAGGTAAGTTTTGTGGATCAAAGACGAACGCTATTTAATTTGAAGAAAATCGGTTCAGATTTAGATATAGCCCCCGGAAAAATTTTGCTCCCGATTTGACTGTTTCTGCTCTATAAAGCACACATTTTAACCGCTTTTGTTCAAATTCGGCACAAAATCTTATATTTCAGCTAAAATCATCTGTGATGAAAGTGGGTCAGATCGGTTCAGATTTATATATACCTCACATACAAATTCCGCTCCCGATTGGACTTTCTTGCTCTAGAAACCACATGAGTCAACCGATTTTGATCAAATTTGGCACAATGTATTATATTGCAACTAGAAACATGTATGTTGAAAGTGGGTCAGATCAGTTCAGATTTACATGTATCGCTCCTACATATATTTCGCTCCCGATTTGATGTTTTCTGCTCTAGAAACCATATATTTCGACAGGTTTTCTTCAAATTTGCCACAACATCTTATGTTTGAACTAGAAACATCTCTGGCGAAAATGAGTGAAATCTGTTCAAATTTATATATAGCTCCTATACAAATATAACTTCCCATTTGACATTTTCTGATTTAAAAACTACATAAATTAACCGATTTTGCTCAAATTTTTTTAATTATCTTACCTTACAACAACTAGAAACATCTATGGTGATAGTGGGTGAGATCGATTCTGATTTGTTATAGCTCCCATACAAATTTCGATTTCAATTTGATTTTTTCCGTTATAATTTCATTCACAGTTACTGTGAATGGTCTTCGCTATCGTGAGATGATAACGAACTTTTTATGGCCCGAATTGGAATACATGGATGTGGACGATATGTACGTCAATAAGCCAGCAACAATTCAAGAGCTAAAGAATGAGATAATTCGGCACATTAATGGCACAGAACCTCAATTATTCATCAGCGTCATCGCCGGCCATTTGGCCGATATTTTGTTCCATACCAATATTATCATAATAAAAAGAAATGACAATAATTTCCTAAATAATTTGTGTTTTATTCAAAATCAACATCGGTCCTTAAAATTTAACCACCCTTTATTTTGACTAGCAACATCTACAGTGAAAGGGGTCAAATCGCTTCAGATTTATATATAGGTTTCATGCAAATGTTGCCTATTTTACTTTTCCTGCTCTAGAAAATTCATATTTTAACAGATTTTGCTCAGAACAGAACTAGAAACATACTTTTTGAAACATCGGTTCATGATATAGGACACTTACCAAAACACTTTCAGAGAACCCACAAGTGACTATTGAGAAGCCAATGCATCCACATTGAGTCACCGTTTGGTGTAGATTTTGGGCTGGCGGAATCATTGGGCCATGTTCTGAAAAATTGGGTTGATCGGATGAGCTACTGGTCCTCATATGAATGATGTTCCATTATTAAATGACTAAGTTCAACCTTTCCAATAAAACAGGAAATTGGAATTCGATTCTAATTAAAATTTTAAATGACCCACCCCATATATGAATATCTTCTTTCAATGTTTGTAATTAATATTTTAGAAATATTTTTTCCCAGTGTATTTTGTTGATGTTCGAGCTCAGCTGACTGCAAAAGAGAGTCAGTATGTGAGAGAGTGTGTATTTGAGCAACTAACAACTAACGCGGTGTGGCTTAATTTGATTATGATTATGCGATAATGATGTTTGTTGGCCATAACACTAATGATGATGACCATCATTTGTTGTGCCTTTGCTAACCATGTGTGTTTAAGCCGGTTTTCCATTTAAGCGCACACTTTCCAACACAACCTTTCGTGTGAGTGTGTGTGCTTGGTTGTGTTGTTTGTATGATCCCGTTTGATGGTCTGACTGAAACAGCAATGCTTTGGTTGGATGAACAGTTGGTTGGCTGGTTGGGTTGGTTCGCTGGCTAGCCGAAGTTTGTTAACGGTTTGTTGTTTTTAGCCGCAATGATTCATTGTTGTTGTCAACTTTCCTAAAAAAAACAATATTGGCGATTTGTGGTCGAATGTTGTGGCTGTTGTGGTCGGTTGGTATGGGTTGGATTGGTGGTTGCCGTTGCCGTCGCGACTATGGCTGGCTGGTCTGGCTGCTTGTTTCGTGCCGCTGCCGCCGGTTGGACAAGTAGTACGTCGTACGTCTGTCGTGTGTCCATCCGTCTGTCCATTGCTTTTGAATGAGTGTGTGAATGAGAGTATGTGTGTGCTGATTTTTGTTTGTTTTTTTTTTCGGTGTGGGGAGAGGAAGAGTTCCCCACAACCTACCTATACATGTAGTTGGCCTGTGTTTGTTTTGATACCATAAAGTTGTGCTTGTTGATGTCGATGTCGATGTTGTTGCTTTTGTTGATATTGCTGTTTTGTTTTCGGTTTCTGCTGTTGATTTTTCCCCGTTTGTATTACTTAAGCTTATTTGAGTTTAAGCCACAGCTAACTGAATACTCAGTTGCGAATTTCATACAAAACGAAGCGGTTGTTTGACAGAATCTCAAGTCTCAGCTAACAAAGCCAAAGGAAAAAAGAAATAAAATCACGAAAAAATTAGCGTCTATCGCCCGCCGGTTGAGTTCGTCACTTCGTATTCACTCTTTTTATGAGCTTTGTGTTTGTTTGTGCTTCGTCGTTGGCCACTTTTCGATGAATAAGTGCTAAAAAGTATAGTGGAAAAAAGTGAAAATAAAATATTGTTGTTTTCTTGGCTTTAGGAAAGAGCCAAAAAATACAAGTTTTGTAACAAGTACCAGGTGATTTTTTTGGTGATTGTTGACAAATTTCGGGGGAAATTTCCTACGAAACTCCGAATAGCAGTTGCAGATTTTTGTTTTAGAATCTCCGAATTACAAGAGCTCGGACGTCATGATGAACGCGCGTAATCAGTTAGACAAGGTAAGTTGGAAACGATACTCAATTGCCGGCTGCCCACAGTGGGGTATTTGGATATGTTTGTGTTTAAAAATCATATATGTCATAATGCCTGCTGTGGGCTTGTGAAAGCTGGACCCCTTAAAACTTACGGGTGCTATGAAAGCTGAAGGGGAGAGAAAATTTATGTGTGGAATATTTTGGATGGTTAGATTTCCCCCCGTAAAAATATTGTACTTCTTGAAAAAAGTTATATTAAATATTTACTACAAAAATAGAGACAAATCACTATATACTTTTGAAAAAAAAAAAAATAACAAATGCAAACGGTTATCTCTATATAACCTAAAATATTAATTTTAAAAAGTTATATTTCCCAACCAAAGATTAAAAAATACTTTATTTGAAAACAGGAATTAAACAAATAATAAATATAACATCTATAGCGTCTAGAAAATATTGAAAATAATATTTACTTGTCAAATATTTAGATTTTTACCTTGTCTGAATCACATTATGAATAACAAAATTAGTGATTAACTAAAATTAAAAAGAAATATTTTGAAATATTGAAATAAATTTAAAAAAATAATAAAACAACAATAATATAAAAACAAGTAAGGAAAGGCTAAAGTCGGTCGGGGCCGACTATATAATACCCTACACCACTCCCTGCGTATATACCCCGCTTTTATTACTACACCCAGGTGTTTCATGGGAGCAATTTTATGCAGTTCATATAAATTATACAGTATAGATTCATCTTTAGTCATATTTAACAAATATGGTAAATAATAGACACAATTTTCCGGCAGACAAATGCAAATTATACAGTAGTAATAGGATGAATCGGACCGACATTTGAAAGAAGGCCTATAACAACACTTGGGGCCTGGTCCAAAACATGGGCCTATATATTTTTCATTCACGGTTGGTATTCAAAGTTAAAATATATCATGATCCGATGTAAGACGTAGTTTCTAGAGCTGTATTAGAGTAGAATGGGACCCCATTTGGGTTATTCCAAAGTATGGACACATATATTTAACATTGTATTCTTAGTTGAAATATAATATAATCTGCAACATTTGAAAAAAAAAATCGGATGTAAAATTTGTTCTTGAGGGCTAAAAAATAAAATGGGGCCATTTGTAAGGGATCTACATTAAAAAGTGGTTCCTTAGTTGAAATATGACATGATATGGTTCTAGAGATGTAATAGAGTAGAATGGGGGCCCAATTTGTATGGGGCTTATACCAAAATATGGACCCATATATTTGACTTTCATAATATGTCTTCTTAGTTGAAATATAATACAAAATGCAAAATTTGATAAACTTACGATGCAAATTGTGGGTCCTACAGGGGTAATAATAAAAAAGGGGCCATTTTTAAGGGCGCTACATTAAAAAATGGGCCCATATAGATCACTTGTAAAGTAGTTATTTAGTATGAAATACAAATATAATATAATTTGCAAAATTTGAAAAACTTCCGATATAAAATGTCGGTCCGGTAAAAAAGTGAAATCGGGAAGGATTTTTGCATCTTGTAAATGTATGTATTTCACAAAAAATGTTAAATCGGAAAGGACATTTGTATGAGGGTATATTGATACCTGGAAATATAATATGAAATATAATATGTAAAGTTTGGCCAAAATCGGTTAAACATTCGGGAGCAACATTTGTATGAGAGCTATATCTAAATCTGAACCGATCTTACCCACTTTCACCATAGGTTTTTTTAGTTGGATTTTAAAATGTTGTGTCAATTTTAAAGAAAATCGGATACAATATCTGGTTTCTAAAGCGGAAAAAGTCAAATCGGGAGCGACATTTGTATGGGGGCTATATCTAAATCTGAACCGATCATACCCACTTTCAGCATAGGTGTTTCTAGTTCGATTATAAAATGTTGTGTCAATTTTAAAGAAAATCGGGTACAATATGTGGTTTCTAAAGCGGAAAAAGTCAAATCGGGAGCGACATTTGTATTGGGGCTATATCTAAATCTGAACCGATCTTACCGAATTTCTGCATAGGTGTTTCTAGTTGGATTATATGATGTTGCGTCAAATTTAAAGAAAATCGGGTACAATATCTCTTTTCTAGAGCGGAAAATGTCATATCGGGGCGACATTTGTATGGGAGCCATATCTAAATCTGAACCGATCTTACCCAATTTTTGCATAGGTTTTTCTAGTTGGATTATAAGATGTTGTGCCAAATTTAAAGAAAATCGGGTCCAATATGTGGTTTCTAGAGCGGAAAAAGTAAAATCGGGAGCGACATTTGTATGGGGGCTATATCTAAATCTGAACCGATCTTACCGAATTTCTGCATAGGTGTTTCTAGTTGGATTATATGATGTTGTGTCAAATTTAAAGAAAATCGGGTACAATATCTCTTTTCTAGAGCGGAAAATGTCAAATCGGGAGCGAGATTTGTATGGGGCTATATCTGAACCGATCTTACCGAATTTCTGCATAGGTGTTTCTAGATGGATTATATGATGTTGTGTCAAATTTAAAGAAAATCGGGTACAATATGTCTTTTCTAGAGCGGAAAATGTCAAATCGGGAGCGAGATTTGTATGGGGGCTATATCTAAATCTGAACCGATCTTACCGAATTTCTGCATAGGTGTTTCTAGTTGGATTATATGATGTAGTGTCAAATTTAAAGAAAATCGGGTACAATATGTGGTTTCTAGAGCGGAAAAAGTAAAATCGGGAGCGACATTTGTATGGGGGCTATATCTAAATCTGAACCGATCTTACCGAATTTCTGCATAGGTGTTTCTAGATGGATTATAGGATGTTGTGTCAAATTTAAAGAAAATCGGGTACAATATGTCTTTTCTAGAGCGGGAAATGTCAAATCGGGAGCGAGATTTGTATGGGGGCTATATCTAACTCTGAACCGATCTTACCCAATTTTTGCATAGGTTTTTCTAGTTGGATTATAAGATGTTGTGCCAAATTTAAAGAAATTCGGGTACAATATGTGGTTTCTAGAGCGGAAAAAGTCAAATCGGGAGCGACATTTGTATGGGGGCTATATCTAAATCTGAACCGATTTCCTCCAAATTCAATACCGATGGTCCTTGGCCAGAAAAAGTAACTTCTGCAAAGATGTTACTATCGGACCACAATTGCGGCCTGTAGAGTGCGAACAAGCTTAGATGGACAGCAGACGGACGGACGGACAGACAGACATCGTTAAATCGACTCAGCTGGTGATTCTAAGCCGATCGGTATACTTAAAGGTGGGTCTAGCTCGATTATTTCTTGGTGTTACAAACATTTGGCGCGAAACTAACTTATAATACCCTAGACCACGAAGTGGTGTAGGGTATAATGAATGCTAATGAGAATTTCTACATTTTGGCTGATATCTCAGAAACCTCTCAAAAATACAGTCTGAAATTTACAGAATGTTTAGAAAGCAAATGCTGTGAGAAAAACCATAGTAACTTCTATTTTCAAAGATATCGCTTTCCGTTTTACCACATTACAATGATTTCGGGGGGAAAAAAGTAATCACGGGGACGATTTTTCTGAGGATACTATAGAGCGGAAAAAGTCAAATCCGGAGCGAAATATGTATGGCAGCTATATATATATCTGAACCGATCTGACCCATCTTCACCACAGATGTTTGTAGTTGAATTAGAAGGTACTTTGTCAAATTTAAAGCAAATCGAGTAAAACATAGTGTTTCTATAGCGAAAAAAGTCAAATCGGGAACGACATTTGTATATTTAAAACTGAACCGATTTGCTTTCAATTAAATAGCATTCGTCCTTGACCCGCAAAACTTAGTTGTGTCAATTTTTGTTGGGATCAGACAGAAATTTCACCCTATTCTTTGATTACAAGAATAATTGGACGGACGCACGGGCATAGCTAAATCGACTATGTATAATAAACGATAGGTCTATGTCGTTTTCTTTTGGGTGTTACAAACAAATGCACAAATACATAATACCCTAGTGGAGGGTATAAAGATAAATCGCCCCACTCTGAGCAAACTTTTTATTCCACGTAGCCAACTTCAGAACACCACCAACGCACAAAATCTTTAGTCATCGTAGCAGGGTTTAGAGGTGTGCCCAGAGAAGAAAATGTCTAAATCCAACCGAAGTCCGGAAAGCTGAAAACTTTTACTCTTGGTAGCCGCAATAAATCGTGAGGCCTAGTAGCGAATTTCGACATGAAAAACGTTCTTCCCAAAATTTTGTTTGCGATTTTCATATGAAAAATTACCCAATTTTTTGCGATTTTTATACACTCCACGAGAGTATTATGTCTTTGTACATTTGTTTGTAACACCCAAAAGGAAGCGAGATAGACCCTTTGTTAATTACACCGATCAACATAAAATGATTTTAGAATTTAGAATCACTTTATGAGTCGATTTAGCAATGACCGTCTGTCTGTCTGTCTGTACAGGTCTCAATTGTAGCCAGAACTAAATGAAACTTAGCACAACGAAGTTTTTCGGAATAAGGACGAACGCTATTTAATTTGAAGAAAATCGGTTCAGATTTAGATATAGCCCCCATACGAATTTCACTCCCGATTTGACTCTCTTCGCTTGAACTGGAAGAACCTATTGTTATTTTATTTATATATTTTATTTATTATTATATAGCCTCGATACAAATATTCTTCTCGATTTGACAAATTGGATCAGGTCATATTAGCCTGTGACATACAAAACATACAAAAATCCTTCCCGTTTTCACTTTTTTACCGAATTGAATTGTATTCGGATTGAAAGTGGAGTGTATCATATAATCGGCCCCGCCCGACTTTATCCTTTCCTTACTTGTTAATTTTGCATTTATTGTAGGACATAATTTCATTTAAAATCAACTATTTTTGTTAGCCATTATTTTAAGGTTGATTGGTGAAAGCTATGGATTTCATTTAATACGATTAAAGTAATAAACACTCGCCCACCACATATGATTTTAATGTTTGCCATTTTAATTCGTTTTTATGTGTTGAGAGAAATGAGCTCTTTCGACTAATCGAAGCATTTCCTTATTTGTCTCCACATAAAATTTTATTGATCTTTTGTATTGAGTTTAATGTTGTTGTTTTTTGTGTGGTTTGGAAAATTCACTTTTTTTATATATATGTGCAGGTATCAAAAGATCAAATGATCTTTTATACAACACCATGCTACCAAAAAAATGTTATTTAATATAATTCAATCACAAATAAACAAAAAGAAAACAAGTAAGAAAAGGCTAAAGTCGGGCGGGGCCGACTATATGATACACTCCACTTTCTATCGGAATATAATTCAATTCAGTAAAAAAGTGAAAACGGGAAAATTTTTTGTATGTTTCCTAATCACAGGCTAATGAGACCTGGTAGAATTTGTCAAATCGAGAATAATATTTGTATCGGGGCTATATCCAAAAATAGAATGAAGTGACTAACTTTCACAATAAGTTCTTCTAGTATAAGTATAACGTGTTATGCTCTATTTTAAGAAATTCTCTGAAAAAACGCGGTTTCTGGGGGAACGAAATTTATATGAGAGCTATATGTAAATCTGAACCGATCTAACACATTTTTACCACAGGTGTTTTTCAGTGGAAATATAGGGTATTTTGCGAATTTAGAAGAAAATCTGTTAAAATATGTGGATTCTAGAGCGGAAAAATTCAAATTGGGAGCGAAATTTGTATGGGAGCTATATATAAATCTGAACCGATCTAACACATTTTTACCACAGGTGTTTTTCAGTGGAAATATAGGGTATTTTGCGAATTTAGAAGAAAATCTGTTAAAATATGTGGATTCTAGAGCGGAAAAATTCAAATTGGGAGCGAAATTTTTATGGGATATATATATAATTCTGAACCGATCTAGCACATTTTTACCACAGGTGTTTCCAGTTGAAATATAAGGTGTTTTTGCGAAATTAGAGGAAAATCTGTTAAAATATGTGGATTCTAAAGCGGAAAAATTAGGAACGAAATTTGTATGGGAGCTATATATAAATCTGAACCGATCTAACACATTTATACCACAGGTGTTTCTAGTTGAACTATAAGATGTTTTGCCAATTTTGAAGAAAATCTGTTTATATATGTGGTATCTAGAGTGAAAAGGGTCAAATCGGGAGTGAAATTTGCATGGGGGCTATATAAATCTGAACCGATTTTCTTCAAATTAAATAGCGTTCGTTCTTATCTTTGTTGTGCAAAGTTTCATTTGGTTCTGGCTACAATTGCGACCTGTACATTGATTACAAGAATAGATGGACAGACAAACAGACGGAAATTGCAAAATCGACTCAGAAAGAGATTCTAAGCCGATCGGTATAATTAACAATGGGTCTATCTCCCTTCCTTTTGGGTGTTACAAACAAATGCACAAAGGCATAATACTCTCGTGGAGTGTATAATGAAAAAGGGTTACAATATGGCTGTTTTTTTTAAGACTGAAAAATTAAGCTGCGATAACGAAATCCCAGATAAAAAGTTAACATTTCATTGAAAATAAAAAGTTATTTTTTAAAATTGTCGACAACAGCAATAACAATGTATGTACAAATTTTGAAAAAAAAATAATTTTATATTAAAATTGTTCGACTTAGGCTGGATTAATATCCAGTGTAAATCAAATTTATAGTTATCAAGACTAAGTCCAAAAAAGTCAACACAAAATATTTTTTTTTGAAAATTGGTTTTAATACAAATATTTTTATTGTAGTTGGCGACAATGTGAACAAATAATTTTGCATTTTGAGAAAAAAAAATAATTTTTTATTAACGTTTTTGTTATCCCGTCCTTATATTACACACGGTCCCATTAACAGACTCTGCAGCATATTATTGATATTATAAAGATATTTCTAGAAATTTATTATTTTAATAATGTACATACACATACTAAATTTGTAATAAGAAACATCACTTGATTTATTTATTTTATTTATATAAAAGAATCCCCTTTATATAAAAGAATATCCCTTCGATTTGCTCATTTAGCCTTCTAAAATCTCAGTTTCAGATCGGTACACTGAAAGAATTATCTTCATAATATTTATGATTTTGTCATAATTTCAGTGAAAATTTTCATTAAAAAGTCGCCCAAGAAGCACTTTTTAAAATATATGAAACATGTTTCATAAATCACAAATCAATGAAAAGTGTCATAGTATTTTTGAAACATTTATTAGAAACTATGAAATACAGTGAACTTTTGTCATGCAAATAGTTTATTTTTCTTAATGTGAATTATATTTTATAATGAAACTTCATTATTTTTATGAAAAAAAAACTCATAAATATTAATATTTTTACTGAAGTTTCCTACATATAAAAATGAAAAAAAGTTCTGACTTGTTGACGAACCAGTCGATACACACCACCATTGCGAGAATCTTTGCAATGAATATGCCTTTGACCTAAATCAGGGTACACACTTATGTCAAGGTTAATATATGAGACATGAGAATTAAAAAATGTATTTGTATGTTATGGAACATTTCATAAAAACAACAAAACACTTCATTATAGTCATTTCATAACACAAATATTTTATTGGTTATGACATATTTCATAATCTAAAGAATTGTTATACCCTCCACTTCCAGGATGGTGGTACTAACTTTGCCATTCCGTTTGTAACACCTTGAAATATCGTCCTGAGACCCTATAAAGTATATATATTGTTGATCGTCATAAAATTCGAAGATTCCGTCTGTCCGTCTGTTGAAAGCACACTAGCATCTAAACGAAAGGAGCTAGGACGTCAAATTTTCCATAAATGTGTCTTATAGTCGTAGATCGGTTGCGATTGCATCTGGGCGAAATCGGCCCAAAATTTTTCACTCACAAGGACTAAAAATACCCATAATAACCCCTAATATATTTGAGTATTTAAGCATATTTTTTCAATATGTCTGCTTGTACTTATTTGATAATGGGTATGTGCATTCTCCCTATAACAAAAACGTTCATCATAAAGTGATATTTATATGGGGCAAAAAAGGGATAAAACTGGTACATATTAAACGACAACAGCTAGAAACACGGAATTTTGTGTGGACATACCTCTAATTGAGTAGATACATAATATGAAATAGATAGATACATATAGAATAGTACCAACCAACTGACCACAGCTATAGTCATGAAATTCGGAGTATACATTCCTCTGACTGCGTAGACACGAAAAATATTACTTTCAAGGTATACAATGGGGACAGAGGGATCAAAATAGTACCAAATAAACGACTACAGCTAGAATGATGAAATACGCAGACACGTAAAATAAAGAGATTTTAGAAAGTCGTACTCTTGAGGGAGTAAAACAAGAAAATGGGGACAAAAATGGTACAAACCAAATGACCGCAGCTAGAATCATGGAATTCGGTGCATACATTCCTCTGATGCATAGACACGCAAAATAAAAAAAAAATCCAAATTCGTACTTTTTAGTTTTACGGCAAAAATTGGTTGAATCATGAAGCTAGGTTATTTTGCACTATGTATGTGAGAGATAATGGATTTTCAAAATATGTACTTTTAGAATTAAAATAGAATGGAAATACAACCAACTGTAGCACCATCTATCTACCAATATTTATGGTATTTAAGCTTGTTTGAAAATATAGATATAAAAATATTTATTTTTTTTTTTGGAATATTGTCCTGGCTCAAGACAATTTTGCTTCTATATTTAATAGAATGCAAATTTATTTACAAATGGCTTGGTGACATTTATTATTTGGCTCCAGACTACCACGATCATGATTTCCACCCTGTCTAAAGGTTTCATTCAGGTGGCTTCGCAGCGACTTTTCAACATCAAACCCGGCCTCTATAAGGAGATGATTCTCACAAACGAACGAGAAGCACAACTCACTTGTCGAGTTTGCGTTTAAAAAATCGCACTAAGTAATAAAGCACACATGCCATCTTACAAGCATCTCATTGAGTTGCATATGTAAGTATGTGTATATGCAGGTATAGTTACTTCTGCCGTGCCAACGCTCATTTGTTTTAGTTTTTTCGTTTGCATTTTTTTGGTCTGTAATCAATATTTGATTTGAACTGGGCTATTGTCCAGGCTCAAGACCATTTTGCTTCTATATTTAATAGAATGCAAATTTATTTACAATTTTTATTTATTTTTTTAATTGACTTTAAGTTTTATTCCGATATATAGTGTAAACGTATTGTTAGCCTTATCTTATAAGGGTGTTTTGAAATAATAAAAATATTATATTTATTTATAAAATTATTTTTTCAATATTTGTATTTGTTTTGGTTTGGCTATATTAAAAAAATTTATATTTTCCTGTACCTCTGTGGAATGCATTCTATGATGGAGGGTTTATAAAGTTCGGCCCAGCCGAACTTAACGCCGTTTTACTTGTTTCATTTAAATAAAATTTCCTTTGATCTTATGAAACTAAGTTTCGCTAATTTAACAATTTTGTTTTATTAAATATGAAATGGTTATAAAAAAATTGTATGAAACATTTCATTTTATTTATAAATTTTTCATAAATATAAGGAAAAAATTCACTAAGTGTATGAAAAACTTTTATGAAATCGCTTCATAAATATTATAAAGAAAAATTCTTTCAGTGTACTTAGACGACTTTACCAAATATATAGTTGACCTAGGAAGACCTAACATGACTATACCAATATAGCGTTTTCACAAATATTCATTGCACCAAAAAATATATTTGTAACTTTTGCCAGATACAGATACAGAACGTTGCTGCACCACTGTGTGGGCTAAGTGACGTGAGCAAAGTAAACCGCTTAAAAACGTGACACTGCCAAAAACAAATTTTGGTACCTGGAATTTTCCCAACAAATTGGATTTGTGTTACTCGATGCACTTAATTAAATATTACCCGAAAAAACCTGTGGTTTTGCGTCATTTTAAGATTGACTAGAAATAATTTCGTTTTGCTAATCACTATAATAATACAGAAATATTGTATTGGTCGCACAGTGTTGTGTTGAGTTTTCTCTTTTGCCTGTTAATTTGGGCGAGAAAATTTGCTAATAACAAAGTGTAACACTACTGAACGAACGCCATAAACAACAACGAACAACAAGTGTTACGATCCGTCCATACGAAAGGCGAAAAGAGTGTTGTTATTGCATATTAAACATGTTGTATTAGGTAGGCCAAAAAGTTTATGGAATTGTGATCGATTTAGCGAAACTTGTTGATTATCAAAAGAAAATAGACAAATGAAATAAGCAGGCTAAAAATGTAGTTATCAGTGCGGAAAAAAACACCAACGCAGTGCGTGCCAAATATGACCAACTTTCTCTAGATCGTAGTGTGTTGTATAAATCAATGGTGTTGAAGTTATCACATTAATTTGGTCATAAAGTTGGCAACTCATGATAGCGTGATGCCCTTCTCTCGGTGCGCCTGCGCCCACATTCATCAATGTACAGCTCAGCACAGAACTTGTATTTTGTGTTGTTTTGTGACGAACCCCCTTTTTCTCTCTCACCGCTTGTTTTGTTTCTCACACTTCAGTGTCACTGTAGCCATCGTCATGTCACGTTTACGGATACCCACGTCAATTGTTCGTTAACAATTCTAATTGGGTTTCTTGGCTGTGGCATTGTTTGTCAAACAATTGAAACATTTCGAGAGAGTCTCTCGCACTCCCCCCGCCTCCCCAAGACTCTCCTCGCCACCGTTGCACATGCCCAGTACAGCTTTGTACATTGTTGGAAGTTGTCTATTGAAAGTGATTTGTATGCAGTTGAAAGATACAGCGAATTGTTGAAAGTGTTTTTCACACTTATATGCTTGGAAATCGCTTACACTGAGAGAAAAACAACAATACAAAAAACAAACAAGCGTCATAAAATATCTAAAATATTTCATAGAAATGCAGTTCTTCATACAGTGAATTTTGCCACAAAATTTATGAAAATTTTCATAGATTTTATAATGATACTTCATTACATTTATAACAAGTAAGGAAAGGCTAAAGTCGGGCGGGGCCGACTATATAATACCCTACACCACTCCCTCGTATGTATCTCGCTTTGATTACTAAACCCACGTATTTCATGGAAGCAATATTATGTAGTTCATAAAAATTATACAGTTACTATAAATTCATCTTTAGTCATATTTAACGTATATTGTACAGACAAATACAAATTATACAGTAGTAATAGGATGAATCGGACCGACATTTCAAAAGGGGGCCGATAACAACATTTTGGACCTGGTCCAAAACATGGGCCTATATATTTCTCATTCACGGTAGGTATTCCTAGTTGAAAAATATCATGATTTGCAAAATTTGATGAAGATACGATGTAAGATGTAGTTTCTAGAGCTGTAATAGATCAGATTGGGCCCCATTTGGGTTATACCAAAGTGTGGACATATGGGCATCTCCCAAACAAGTAAGGAAAGGCTAAAGACGGACGGACTTTCTATCACATTACAATTCAATTCGGTAAAAAATAGAAATCGGGAAGGATTATATCATCCTGTAAATGTATGTGTTTGATAAAAAATTTTAAATCGGAAAGGACATTTGTATGGGGGTATATTGAAACCTGGAACGATGTGACACGCTTTCACCATGTCTGTTTATTGGTGAAATATAATATGTCAAATTTGGCCAAAATCGGTTAAACATTCCGGAGCAACATTTGTATGCGGGCTATATCTAAATCTGAACCGATCTTACCCAATTTTTGCATACGTGTTTCTAGTTGGATTATAAGATGTTCTGCAAAATTTGAAGAAAATCGGGTACAATATGTCGTTTCTAGAGCGGAAAATGTCAAATCGGGAGCGACATTTGTATGGGGGCTATATTTAAATCTGAACCGATCTTACTCAATTTTTGCAGACGTGTTTCTAGTTCGATTATAAGATGTTCTGCAAAATTTAAAGAAAATCGGGTACAATATGTCGTTTCTAGAGCGGAAAATGTCAAATCGGGAGCGACATTTGTATGGGGGCTATATCTAAATCTGAACCGATCTTACCCACTTTCGCCATAGGTTTTTTAGTTGGATTATAAGATGTTCTGCAAAATTTAAAGAAAATCGGGTACAATGTGTCGTTTCTAGAGCGGAAAATGTCAAATCGGGAGCGACATTTGTATGGGGGCTATATCTAAATCTGAACCGATCTTGCCCAATTTTTGCATACGTGTTTCTAGTTCGACTATAAGATGTTCTGCATAATTTAAAGAAAATCGGGTACAATGTGTCGTTTCTAAAGCGGAAAATGTCAAATCGGGAGCGACATTTGTATGGGGGCTATATCTAAATCTGAACCGATCTTGCCCAATTTTTGCATACGTGTTTCTAGTTCGACTATAAGATGTTCTGCAAAATTTAAAGAAAATCGGGTACAATATGTGGTTTCTAAACCGGAAAAAGTGAAATCGGGAGCGGCATTTGTATGGGGGCTATATCTAAATCTGAACCGATCTTACCCACTTTCATCATAGGTGTTTCTAGTTCGATTAAAAAATGTTGTGCCAATTTTAAAGAAAATCGGGTACAATATGTGGTTTCTAAACCGGAAAAAGTGAAATCGGGTGCCACATTTGTATGGGGTCTATATCTATATCTGAACCGATCTTACCCTCTTTCAGCATAGATGTTTCTAGTTCTATTATCAAATGTTGTGCCAAATTTAAAGAAAATCGGGTACTATATGTGGTTTCTAAAGCGGAAAAAGTGAAATCGGGAGCGACATTTGTATGGGGGCTATATATAAATCTGAACCGATCTAACCCGCTTTCGCCACAGGTATTCCTAGTTTGATTATAAGGTGTTAAGCCAAATTTGAAGAAAATCGGGTACTATATGTGCTTTATAGGGCGGAAAAGGTCAAATCGGGAGCGACATTTGTATGGGGGCTATATCTAAATCTGAACCGATTTCCTCCAAATTCAGTACCGATGGTCCTCGGCCAGAAAAAATAACTTCTACCAAGTTTCATGACAATCGGACAACAATTGCGACCTGTAGAGTGCGAACAAGCTTAGATGGACAGCAGACGGACGGACGGACAGACGGGCGGACGGACGGACAGACAGACATCGTTAAATCGACTCAGCTGGTGATTCTAAGCTGATTGGTATACTTAAATGTGGGTGTAGCTCGATTATTTATTGGTGTTACAAACATTTGGCGCGAAACTAACTTATAATACCCTAGCCCACGAAGTGGTGTAGGGTATAAAAATTAAACCTCACGCTGAATCACCCGTTATAAGAAATAAAATATTTTTTTTCTACTTTTTATATACCAACACAAAAATTTTTTTTAAAATATTTTTAAATCAATTTCAAAACATTTATTGAGAGGTGTTAAAACCAAAACCGGTTAACAACCGTTCACCAATTTTTTTTGTAACAATAATACCAATTTGATTAATGCCATTCACGCATATCAATATCTGGAATCTTACCGAATTAATCCGTAGGTTTGGCACCAAGAGCAAAAACTCGTCAACTTTGATGGACGTAAAAAGAATTCATAAATTTTAGTCATAATGAACATTAAATTGCTGCGGTCACCTCCCAGAAATGAAGATTGTACTGTTTATTGCTGATTTGCAAAATATTTCGTCGCTGGGTCAAGACGACTGTGAGATAAACGCTTCTGAAAACTCCTCTAAAAATCATGTTTTCCCCGTGCATTTTTATACCCTACACCACAGAGTATAATGTCTTTGTGCACTTGTTTGTAACACCCAAAAGGAGGCGCGATAGACCCATCGTTTATTATACCGATCGACATAGAATCACTTTTTGAATCGTCTGTCCATCTATTCTTGTAATCACGATAATGGTCACAATTATTTTGCGATTCTAACGAAACTTGACACAAACGATTTTTCCATGCCAAAGACGGACACTATATAATTTGAAGCAAATCGGTTCAGATTTAGATATAGCCCTCATACAAAATTTGCTCCCGATTTGATTTTGTCTGCTCTAGAAGCCACGTAATTGAAGCGATTTTGATAAAATTTTGCACAAGGCCTTATATCTAAGTTAGAAACATCTGTGGTGAAAATAGGTCAACTCGGTTCAGATTTCGCTCCCTATTCGAAATTTTCCGATCTAGAAACCGTAAATTTATACAGATTTTGTTAAAATTTGGCTTAACACCTTATATTTCAACTAGAAACATTTCTTGTAAAAATGGGTCAAATCGGCTCAGATTTGTATATAGCTCCCATACAAATGTCGCACCTGATTTGACTTTTTTTTGCTCTAGAAACCAAACAATTTAACCGATTTTGATCAAATTTGATACAACACCTCATATTTTAACTAGAAACATCTGTGACAAAAATGTGTCAAATAGGTTCAGATTTAGATATAGCTCCCATACAAATTTCGCTCCCGATTTGAGGCTAACCGCTGTAGAAAACACATACCATAACCGATTTTCTTCAAATTCGAAAGAACAACTTATATTAACACTAGAAACATCTATGGTAAAAATGGATGAGATCGGATCAGATTTATATATAGCTCCCATACAAATGTCGTTCACATTTTCAGCTAATTGAAGTGGAGTAGGGTATCATATAATCGGCCACGACCGCGACTTTAGCCTTTCCTTACTTGTTTATGTTGCATTTTTGTCCAATTTAAATATAAACCATTATTTTTGTCTTAGAATAACTCCTTGGTCGTATTATTGGACATTTAGATTGATTTTTTGTTTTTTTTAGATGATTTAACATTTTTTCTAAAATATGCCATATAATAATAATAATAATAATAATAAATTTATCAGATTTGATAAAATATAATTTGTAACTACACATCTCTCAGATTTACAAAAAAGATTTACACAATTAATTGTATTGTTTTCTTATATATTTTATACTTCCTTCTTTTTAATTTTCAGTCTGCTTTAATCAAATTGTCAAAAATCCATTATTTTCTTAATATTTTTAATGGAAATAGTGAACATTCGAATTTAGTCTTCGGCCATATTACAATTTGGACCGAATATCACTTAGGCTTCTGCCTGAAATATTCGCTTCGGTTGAGCTCTACTAAAAAAAACAAACTTCACCATAATTTGGCAATTTAAATGCAAAAAATAATAATAATACAAATGAAGTAACTTCCATAAATACATATTATTATATTTCCAATAAATATTATTAATATTATAAATAAAGGGTGATTTTTTAAGAGCTTGATAACTTTTTTTAAAAAAAAAACGCATAAAATTTGCAAAATCTCATCGGTTCTTTATTTGAAACGTTAGATTGGTCCATGACATTTACTTTTTGAAGATAATTTCATTTAAATGTTGACCGCGGCTGCGTCTTAGGTGGTCCATTCGGAAAGTCCAATTTTGGGCAACTTTTTCGAGCATTTCGGCCGGAATAGCCCGAATTTCTTCGGAAATGTTGTCTTCCAAAGCTGGAATAGTTGCTGGCTTATTTCTGTAGACTTTAGACTTGACGTAGCCCCACAAAAAATAGTCTAAAGGCGTCAAATCGCATGATCTTGGTGGCCAACTTACCGGTCCATTTCTTGAGATGAATTGTTCTCCGAAGTTTTCCCTCAAAATGGCCATAGAATCGCGAGCTGTGTGGCATGTAGCGCCATCTTGTTGAAACCACATGTCAACCAAGTTCAGTTCTTCCATTTTGGGCAAAAAAAAGTTGGATATCATCTCACGGTAGCGCTCACCATTCACAGTTACGTTACGATTCGCATCATCTTTGAAGAAGTACGGTCCAATGATGCCACCAGCCCATAAACCGCACCAAACTGTGACTTTTTCTGGATGCATTGGTAGCTCTTGCAATGCTTCTGGCTGATATTCACTCCAAAATCGACAATTCTGCCTATTTACGTACCCATTGAGCCAAAAATGAGCTTCGTCGCTGAACACAATTTCTTTCTTTCTGAACTTTCTTAACAGAGCACGCATTTTGATAATAAAATTCAATGATTTGCAAGCGCTGCTCGTTAGTAAGTCTATTCATGATGAAATGTCAAAGCATACTGAGCAACTTTCTCTTTGACACCATGTCTGAAATCCCACGTGATCTGTCAAATACTAATGCATGAAAATCCTAACCTCAAAAAAATCACTCTTATATGCGAATAAAATTTATTATTTTGCAAAAAAAGGCACACAAAAGGCGAAAAAAGTTTTGAAATTATTAACACTTTCAACGGATTTGTACCGAAAATTTTTTTTACTTTGGAAAAGAAGGAAGGCGAAAAAAAAACAAAAAAAGTTTTGATGTTATTAACTCTTTCGGCTGTGCTACACTGAGAGCAAAAATGTAGTAGAGCAATTAAATTAGGCTGGTAATAGAAACATAGCAACCAAAATGATATTTGACATTAATACCCATCAAATTTGCTATTCAAAATGTTGTCCATGGCTGAGGAATACGAGATAGAATACCCTCCTTTCATATTTTTATTAAGTCAATATTAATAATATTCTGCCTAGCAAATTGGAGATATTCAAAAAAAACTAATTAGCTAACACCGTGCGACAATTTTAGATGTTTTCATTGGAGCTGAACAATATACACGAAACAAGAGATCGTATGTAGAAAAGCTGTGTACTCAGTTGACAATTTGGTGATTTCCATTTACAGAACTTTTAATTTCCAGAGCTTTTACAAGATTTTGTAATTTATTTTCATACTTCTGCAAGCCATACGACAAGGATATCAAATGAAAGAGAAGAATATCTATTTAAAATACTTCAAATACCATGAAACTGTCTGTATTAGTTTAGCATTGAAATAGTTGCAAGTTTCCCCCTTGAAAAATTAAAGTTTTTTTATTTTTATTTTTAAGGGGGAAATTTAAAATGGTTGTCAATGCTAAACTAATATAGACAGATACATGATATTTGAAATATTTTTAATAGATATTCTTCATTCTTTTTTGTCAAACACATACATTTACAGGGTACAAATATTCTTCCCGTTTTCACTTTTTCACCGAATTGAATTGTAGTAGGATAGAAAGTGGAGTGTATCAAAGAGTCGGCCCCGCCCGACTTTAGCCTTTCCTTACTTGTTTTTATTTGCAAATTAAGTATTTGATGTGCAAATAAGAATTAACAAGTAAAAACGGCATTAAGTTCAGCCGGGCAGAAATTTATGTACCCCCCACCATGAGTTGAATTCCACAGAGGATGTCAATTTTTGCGGTAAAAGTAAAAAGAGTACGAATTTGACAAAAAAAAAAAAAACATTTTAATTTTGCCAGTTTTTGCAGTCAAATGAATAAACACATCGAATTCCATGACTCTAGCTACGGTCATTTGGTTGGTACCATTTTTATCTCCTTTTTCCCATTTTACCCCTTAAAAGTACGACTTTCGGAAATAACGAGTTATTTTACGTGTCTATGCAATTAGAGGGATGCACCGAACAAAATTCATCATTCTAGCTGTATCCGTATTTTTTCACTATTAAATTGGTCATAACTCGTGAAAAATAAATTCTATTTTTTTTCCAATATTTTTATGAGAAGAATACATACACAAACTTTCAAAATAAACGCAGCTATCGAGGTCAAAAAACGTGCCGCTTGACATGGAATGACTCACATTCATACGCTTAAGTGAAAACATATTCAAATCACAAATAAGGAATTTTATATTTTATATTTGGGTACAATTGTTTGTATATAAAATGTTTGTAGCAGCAATTACAAAATTTTTTTCTCCATGTACTTCCAAGGTATGCTAATTTTCGATATTTTAGAATGCCACTTTCTCACCTAAATGACATTAAATTTGTATACACTCCACGAGAGTATTATGTCTTTGTGCATTTGTTTGTAACACCGAAAAGGAAACGAGATAGACCCATTGTTAATTATACCGATCGTCTTAGAATCACTTTCTGAGTCGATTTAGCAATGTCCGTCTGTCTGTCTGTCCGTCCGTCCGTCCATCTATTCTTGTAATCACGATACAGGTCGCAATTGTAGACAGAACCAAATGAAACTTTGCACAACGATGTTTTTCGGGATAAGGACGAACGCTATTTAATTTGAAGAAAATCGGTTCAGATTTATATATAGCCCCCATACGAATTTCTCTCCCGATTTGACTCTTTTCACTCTAGATACCACATATTAAATAGATTTTCTTTAAAATTGGCAAAACATCTTATATTGTAACTAGAAACACCTGTGGTAAAAATGTGTTAGATCGGTTCAGATTTATATATAGCTCCCAAACAAATTTCTCTCCCAATTTGACTTTTTCCGCTCTATCAGATCAGATTGTCTTCAGATTTGGTAAAACATCTTATATTTCCACTAGGAACACCCATGGTGAATATCGGTCAGATCGTTTCAGATTTATATATAGCTCCCATACAAATTTCGCTCCCGACTTGACTTTTTCCGCTCTAGAAACCACATATTGTATCAGATTGTCTTCAGATTTGGTAAAACATCTTATATTCCCACTAGAAACTCCCATGGTGAATATCGGTCAGATCGGTTTAGATTTATATATAGCTCCCATACAAATTTCGCTCCCGATTTTACTTTTTCCGCTCTAGAAACCACATATTGTACCAGATTGTCTTCAGATTTGGCAAAACATCTTATATTTAAACTAAGAACATCTATGGTGAAAATAGGTCACATCGGTTCAGATTTATATATATTTATTTATATTTATATGTCGTTCCCGATTTGACATTTTCCTCTGTAGAAACCACATATTGTACTCGATTTTCTTTAAATTTGGCACAACATCTTATAATCTTACTAGAAACACCTATGCAGAAATTGGGTAAGATCGGTTCAGATTTAGATATAGCCCCCATATAAATGTCGCTCCCGATTTGACTTTTTCCGCTTTAAATGCCACATATTCTAATCGATTTTCTTTAAATTTGGCATAACATCTTATAATCTAACTAGAAACACCTGTGGCTAAAGCGGGCTAGATCGGTTCAGATTTAGATATAGGCCCCATACAAATGTCGTTCCCGATTTGAATTTTGCGCTCTAAAAACCATATATTGTGCTCGATTTTCTTTAAATTTCGCATAATCTAATTAAACAAAACTATGGTGGAAGTGTATAAGATCGGTTCAGATTTAAATATAGCCCAAATTCAAATGTTGCTCCCATAAGTTTAACCGATTTTGGCCAAACTATACATTTTATATTTCATCTATTTCGTTCCAGGTTTCAATATATCCTCATACAAATTTCCTTTCCGATATAAAATTTTTTGTCAAACACATACATTTACAGGATACAAAAAACCATCCCGTTTTCACTTTTTCACCGAATTGACTTGTATTCGGATTGAAAGTGGAGTGTATCATAGAGTCGGCCCCGCCCGACTTTAGCCTTTCCTTACTGGTTTTATATACAATTTAATACATTTAGATGCGTCGAAAATGCTAAAAATATACATAAATTTATTCAATTCTCATATTTTAATTCATTCAAAAAATGTTCGATTGGCATAAACAAACAGGATTACTGCTTTACTTGAATGTGAACAAGTTTTTCGCACGAAGCAGCAGCGGTAAATTGTCTATGCACCCAATTTATGGAGGGTTAGAATCGCGGCTGGGGGAAAACGTATTTTTCCTATAGGAATTTTTCTTTATTAATTAAAATGTAGGCACTTTGTAGCAAATTTATATTAAAAATCGTTGCACAGTGGAGCAAAAAAAATAATGGTGTGTCCGAGATCTAAAAAATTATTTTGTGTGTTTTGAGGAATACTGATTCATAAAAAAATATGAATATATTTTTTTAATTTTTATTAAAATACAATTTTTTGTTGTAGATACTATAATTTTGAGAATATAGAAACGGTCGCCAGTAATTTTTTAAAAAAAAAATCGTAATTTCCTGGCACGAAAAAACCCATGAAAATAATTAAAAATTAAAAAAATAGTTTGTTTTATGTTTACAGCTAACGTTCTAAAGACTTGTTGACAGTATAAGTCAAATCATACGTTAAACAGAAGATGAATATTACCTCCACATAGGATTTGAAAACAAATTGTTTTTAATCGTTTTTCCATAAAAATTGATTAAAATCTTAAAAATTATGTTTTGTTCATTTTCTAATAGTTATCACCCTAAAGAAGAAAACAATGCTAATAAGATTATTATTTTCTTCAATCAAGACTTGTTTTCTTCGGTAGGATGCCAGCTATTAGTAAATAAAAAATATATTTTAATTTCTCATTTTAATGGGTTTTATCGTTTCAATTCTCTTTCATAGAGGTCATATATTTTTTTGTTTTCTTCTTTAGTATGCTAGCTATTAACTAAGTGGTTAGATTTTTAAAAATATATATTATTTTTTTTACAATTGCTCTCATGATGTTTTCTCTCTGTGTACACCACAACCACCACCATGCTGCTTGGTATTCAAATAAAGGTGTTGTAAACTTTGTGTTTTTTTTTGCATAAAGGTGATCAATTTAAACAACAGCAACAACAAAAGTTATTATATTCAATTAGCTGCACATTGTTTAGAACACACAGGCGATTACACGTACATACATACATACATACTATACGAGAATTAATGTTGGCCAGTTGATACTTTGAAAGCATGAAAAGATTTTTCAACTGAGTTTAAATAAATTGCTTAAGAAACTTTTCAATACGTGCAGCAAAATCAATAAGGAAGGGACATATTTGGCATTGTCCGAATCGTTAGGCTACCCTACACCATGCAAGAAATCATGAAATAAAATAGTATATTTGTGCTAAATACTCTAAAGTTTCAAGGACGATTTGGATTAGTATGTGGAAATCAGCATTTACTGCATCCTATGAGAGATATCTGTATAATATGGAAAAGTGTAACATTAATCTGTGCTCATTGGTCCTGACTGGCTGATATCAGGATTATGATATTTGGGAGAAGAGTGGAATTCTTTGTCCTTTTCTGGCCAAGATCAGCGCAAATGGTTTAAAAAAGATACCACTGCTAACTTAAATTATTGCTGATAGAAAAATGCATAGTCGCACAATATAAATTACCTTTTTTTAGTTGTACCTCACACATGTTATACTAGGGTTGGGTATTCTTGGTTGTAAAAATCACAAATCAATCGAAAGTAACATTGGATTTTGTGTAACATTTCTTAGAAACTATGACATGCGTTTCTGAATTCAATAAAGTAATTCCTATGAATTAAACCCCAGGCATTTTAATGACAGTGGGACGATTTTATATAGCACATATCAAAACTTGGACTTGTATTATGAAGTGATAATTAACTAAATTTCTAAGCGTAATAGGACAATTTCTACTAACGTATTTGTGAAGCTATTCAGATTTACATCTGTCATACTTGAAAAAGATTCAATTTAATCCAATTAAATTTTCGGCAAAGCAGAAAATAGGAGTTGTTGTATGGTACCTATATGAAAACATGTGATCTACTTTGACTAAGCACCGATGAAGATTCTAGTATGGGGGATATATGAAGACGTAGACATATTTGGTATGTGAAATACAATGTTATATGTAAATTGTAATCAAGAACAGAAGTAATATGTATATTCTAGAGCTGTAATAGTGTAAACCGGAGTAACATTTGTTTGGCGGGTGCATTTGTATGGGCCTAAAAGTAAATCTGAACCGATTCCCAGCAAATTCAACAGCGACTGTCACTGGCCCAAACAACAATTGCGGCCTGGAATTTTCGAACAAGCTTTAGATGGCCAGCAGACGAATGGACAGACAGACATCCTCAAATCGACTCGGCTGGTGATTCTATCCGATCACCATAGAATACTTAACGTGACCATCCCTATTTGGTCGAAAAGCGGGATATATGAATTCAAAAAGCGGGATTTTATAGAAAAAAAGCGGGATAGTGAAATTAAAAAATACATTGGCTATTTAAATGTATTATATTTTCAATTAGCTGGGTTTAGAATAGTTTTTATTTAAATATTTTTTTTTAAATTTTC
Source organism: Polietes domitor (assembly GCA_947397865.1). Classification (NCBI taxonomy): domain Eukaryota; kingdom Metazoa; phylum Arthropoda; class Insecta; order Diptera; family Muscidae; genus Polietes; species Polietes domitor. Next base: position 53,933,898 of record OX377622.1, on the reverse strand, counting down.
AATATCTTGGAAAAAATTAATATTTTTTCAAATTCAAAAGTAAAGTTCATATAATACATATATCTTAGAAAAAAAAATAGTAAATACGAAGACAGTTAAAGAATTTCAATGTTAAGTTTTTGTTACGTTCCCGATTTTATTGTTTAATAGAATACCGCGTTATCTTCCTGTCATATTGCAATGAAAATCAATTTTCCATAATTTCAGTCTTATAGTACTTTGAAAACGCTCATTTCATTTATGAGAGAGAGTTTAAAAAACTTTTATTTTCCGAGATAATCTAAAAACAACAAAAAAATCGTAACGCCCGTAATGCATGTTCAATGTGCCTTTCCTAAAGTCGGGCGGGGCCGACTGTATGATACACTCCACTTTCTATCCGAATACATCGGTAAAAAGTGAAAACGGGAATTTGTCAAATCGGAAATATTTATATCGGTGCTATATCCAAACATGGAATATAGTGACTAACTTTCACAATAAGTTTATCCAGTTCAAATATAACGTGTTAAGCTCATTTTGTGAAAATTCGTGCTTTCTGGTGCGGAAAAAGTCTATCCGAAATTTGTATGGGAAATTTTTGGGGCGAAATTTGTATGGGAGCTATATGTAAATCTGAACCGATGACCCATTTTCACCATGGGTGTTTCCAGTTGAAATATGAGATATTTTGAAAGATTTTAAGAAGATCTGTTAAAATATGTGGTTTATAGAGTGGAAAAAGTGAAATTGGGAGTGAAATTTGTGTGGGAGCAATATATAAATCTGAACCGATCTGACCCATTTGCGCCATGACTGTTTATAGAACAAATATAAGATATTTTGCCTAATTTAATGAGGATCTGTTAAAATATGTGGCTTCTAGAGCAGAAAAAGTCAAATCGGGAGCGAAATTTTAATGGGAGCTATATATAAATCTGAACCGATCTGACTTATTTTCACCATAGGTGTTTCTAGTTTAAATATAAGATGTTTTGCCAAATCTGAAGACAATCTGATACAATATGTGGTTTCTAGAGCGGAACAAGTCACATCGGGAGCGAAATTTGTATGGGAGCTATATATAAATCTGAACCGATCTAACACATTTTTACCACAGGTATTTCTAGTTGAAATATAAGATGTTTTGCCAATTTTGAAGAAAATCTGATGCAATTTGTGGTTTCTACAGCGGAAAAAATCAAATCGGGAGCGAAATTTGTATGGGAGCTATATATAAATCTGAACCGATCTAACACATTTTTACCACAGGTGTTTCTAGTTTAAACATAAGATGTTTTGCCAAATCTGAAGACAATCTGATACAATTCGTGGTGTCTAGAGCGGAAAAAAATCAAACCTGGAGCGAAATTTGTATGGGAGCTATATATAAATCTGAACCGATCTAACACAGGTGTTTCTAGTTGAAATATAAGATGTTTTGCCAATTTTGAAGAAAATCTGTTGTAATATGTAGTATCTAGAGTGAAGAGAGTCAAATAGGGAGTGAAATTCGTATGGGGGCTATATCTAAATCTGAACCGATTTTCTTCAAATTAAATAGCGTTCGTCCTTATATCGAAAAACTTCGTTGTGCAAAGTTTCATTTGGTTCTGTGTACAATTGCGACCTGTATCGTGATTACAAGAATAGATGGACGGACAGACAGACAGACGAACATTGCTAAATCGATTCAAAAAGTGATTCTAAGTCGATCGGTATAATTAACAATGGGTCTATCTCCCTTCCTTTTGGGTGTTACAAACAAATGCACAAAGACATAATACTCTCGTGGAGTGTATAAAAACATTGGTTATTTCAGATTTTTTTCTTTAGTTTCTGAGATATCGGCAAAAATGTTATTTTTAACTCAATTACGTCTAAATTTCTGTGTTATGTGTGTGCATCACAAATGTAGCAACTTGTATCGAAAAATTAAAAATAATTGTCATTATTGTACCCTACACCAAGAAATAATTGAGCTAGACCCACCTTAAAGCATACGGATCGGCATGGAATCACCAGCTGAATCGATTTAACGATGTCTGTCCATCTGTCCGTCCGTCTGCTGTCCATCTAAGCTTGTTCGCACTCTACAGGTCGCAATTGTGGTCCGATTGTCATGAAATTTGGCAGAGGTTTTTTTTTGACAAGGACGATTGGTATTGAATTTGGAGAAAATCGGTTCATATTTAGATTTTTCAAAAAAAAAATATTGAAATTATTTAAAAAAAATGTTATTTTTTGATTTTTTCTCAGCAAATAGCTAGCATCTGTGTTCTAAATATTAAATTCAATGACTTCTGGTAACCCCAGAGAAAGGCGTTAAATCGAAATAAGTAGATTGTTTTCCGTGCTGTGTTTTATTTTAATAAGTTAAAGTATATCAGTTTTTTTTTCAAATTCTGGAATATGGTAAATGCATCTCGTCACACAGCAAAGTGATTACCCCTATTGCCTGTCACAAAATCTCGTCACACTGTACAATTATCACATATTAAACAAACACATTTCAATAGATCTTCACAGATTAATTTTGAATTTAAGAAAACTTTGTAAAAAACTATCAAAGCCGAGAAGAACAGGTTCAATAATAATTCGATGTCACTAGGCTACAGTTATCGATGACAGAGGTTGTGGCTATTTTTGTGTGTATTTTGTACGATTTACATATATCCCCACCTTCGGTTGTTGCACAGTGTAATTGTTGTGACAATGATGAATAGTTATTGTTAACTGCAAGTTAATAAAGTATAATTAATTAATTAAACGCAGTTAAATTACTATCAATTATTTATTAAATATACAATAAACACCTATATAAATATAATACACAGTAAGGTGGAGCAGGAACAAAATATGAAAAAAAAAAACAAAAATATTAAATTTTTTTTATATTTTTGAATATGAAATTGTCTTGAAAAAACCTGTTAATCAAATTAAGTAACAAATTAGTTACCTTACTTAAGCAATAATTGATTAATTGGCCGGTAACGACAACAATTTTTAAGCCAATTGATATTTCGACTCATTCAACTAAAGTCAACTGAAACTCGCATTCAAAAAAAAGTTGTCCGTCTGGCCAGCATAATATTCGATACTTTTATGTTTTTTTTTTTATTTTGTTTTCCTCATCATCTAGCAACTTGTTTAGTGAAGAGCTATTGAAGGGAAATAAATCAAATCAAAGTTGTTTGCCAACATAACGATTTGTCTTTTCGCTCCAGCTTAATGCACAAACAAGTGTATGTGTATGTGCGCTATTAATTGCATTGCATTTATAAACTCCTGTTTAAATGTAAATACACTCAACGACGCGGATAATGTCCCTTTGTCCATTCAAACTTTCTGCAGTAATCAAGGCCATGACAGTTTAATTAATTTCACATGAAAATTGTCCGTATTAAATACGCTTCCAATCAACATAATTATGTTGAAGAGAATTAATGGCGCATTGATTGAATTGATGAAGAATCGCCACCGTGACTTCATCGAAAACTATTAAATTTTCAGATTTCTTTGGCATTTAAAATGAGTAAAATGAACTATCACAACGAGTTCCTAACGTCCACGCCTGTTTCTTTTTTCGAAATAGATCAAAGTTTAATTGGAGTTAGATACGGTGAGCTTTATAGAACGCCAGTTGTGCTCTTTCTATCAGTTTGTTTTATGATTTTCGCGTGGCTTTCGAATGTGGATCGAAAACGAGTAGAAAACACACTTCATCGAATACAGTGGTGGACCGTTTGATACCCTCTGCCGTAGCATACGAATTTTATTATTCTGTTTGTAGCAACTTGAAGTATCGACACAGAATTTATAGTAAAGGGTGATTTTTTAAGAGCTTGATAACTTTTTTTTTAAAAAAAACGCATAAAATTTGCAAAATCTCATCGGTTCTTTATTTGAAACGTTAGATTGGTCCATGACATTTACTTTTTGAAGATAATTTCATTTAAATGTTGACCGCGGCTGCGTCTTAGGTGGTCCATCCGCTTAGTCCAATTTTGGCATTTCCACGTTTTTGAGTAACAGAGACCCAATTGGTGCGAACGGCGACGAATCGAAAATTGGTGGTCATCATTAACACTGGCCGATACAGCTGCGATATTTTCTTCAGTTCGCACTCTACGTAAGCGTGTTGGTGGTTTAATGTCCAACAATGTAAATTTGGTGCGAAATTTAGTCACAATAGCCCGAATAGCCGCTTCAGTGGGTCGATTAAACTGACCATAAAATGGAAGCGCGCAATGAACTTTCTTAACAGAGCACGCATTTTGATAATAAAATTCAATAATTTGCAAGCGTTGTTCGTTTGTAAGACGATTCATGATGAAATGTCAAAGCATACTGAGCATCTTTCTCTTTGACACCATGTCTGAAATCCCACGTGATCTGTCAAATACTAATGCATGAAAATCCTAACCTCAAAAAAATCACTCTTTATATGGGTTGTTAATGCTAAACAATTACAGATAGAAGCATGTAATTTGAAGTATGTTTAACAGATATTCTCCTCTTTAATTTGACACTTATATACAGGGTGGTTGATTAAGTCGAATAACTTGTTTAGTTCATATAAATTATTTCGCATTTATACATTTGAATACATTTAATACATTTTCATTAAATCTTTTTAATGATTTTTTTATTTTACTGGATATGTGCACATACAGACGATTAAAGAGAGACCCAACGTCAGGACTACACAACAAAAACAATAGACTTGTGGACAAATTATTTAATATGAATATTTTAAGCTTAACGGACAAAAACAAATTGACAAATAAAGAAGCCACGGCTCCCAGAATTTACGGGCTTCCGAAAATCCACAATGACGGCATTCCTTTACGACCAATTTGCTCTTCAATAAATTCTGCCGCATATGGACTATCAAAATACGTTGTTGACATTTTAAATAATTTGACGAAGGATTCCCAATATAACATAAAGGACGCGATAGAATTCAAATCTAAAATTAATAATACCTACATTAATGATGACGAAATATTAATTTCCTTCGACGTAGTCTCCTTGTTTCCAAGCGTACCGGTAAACTTAGCTATTAAAACTATAAGAGAAAAATGGAACGACATTAAGGACTATACTACAATACCCATGGACTTATTCTTAGAAATATTAACGTTTTGTATTAAAGATACCAGATATTTAAAATATGATGACAAGGTTTACGAACAGCGAAAAGGAATGCCAATGGGATCACCAGCTTCACCGATTATTGCAGATATTATAATGGAAGAATTACTAGACGCCTCAATGCAAAAACTGACGATAAAGCCAAGGCACTTAACAAAATACGTAGACGATTTATTTGGTATTGTGAAGAAAACAGAAATACAAAACACATTAAATGTATTGAATTCTTTCGATAATCAATTACAATTCACAATGGAATGTGAACAGGACACTAAACTACCATATCTTGACGCGATAGTGTATAGACGAGACAACGTTATAAAAACGGATTGGTACCAAAAAGAGACAGCATCTGGAAGATTAATAAATTTTTACTCCAAACATTTTCGACGTATAAAAATCAACACCGCGACTAACTTCATCAACAGAGTTTTCAACATTAGTGACACAGAATTCCATAAAAATAACGAAAAGAAGATAAGACATATTTTAAAATTAAATGACTTTCCTAATTAAACCATTACGGAATTAATAAGACATGTGAAGAAGAAACGACCTGGAGAACTGAATGAACCAATTTCAAAAATATATAAACCGATGTCATATGTTCCTGGCTTCTCGGAAAGATTCAAAAACTCCAACATTTATAATAAGGACAACATACAATTAGCATTAAAGAGCAACAACACAATTAATGACCTTTTTAGCAGGACAAAATCAAAAATATACAAAGAAAATAAAATGTAATGAGGACAAGTCCAACGTATGCCTGAAGGTCTACGTTGGTACTACAAAGATGAAATTAAAAACTCGACTTTCTGCACACAAATCTGATCATAAAGCGATTGACAAACCACTGGAACAAAAGACAGCACTAGCAGCCCATTGTACCTTGACGGGGCATAAGCCAAACTTCAACGACGTAGACATTTTGACGCAAGAAAATAATTATCGTAGAAGATATACGCTTGAAATGTTACATATTATAAATGTCCCTACTGACCAGAGAATGAACTGCAAGACTGACGCTAACCACTGTGCACAAATATATCGAAACATTGTTCACAAATATGGACGAAAACAATAGCTTTAGTGGAGAAAGTACTTCGAAACGAAAGAGTTCATTGGTTTTGCTAAAATGTAATTATTGTGATAATTTTTGTTTTGTCTTTTTGTATAATTAATTTTGTTTGTATTTTTAAGTGAATATCCCTGAGGATGATCGTCGATGACGATCGAAATATCGGAAAAGAATAAATAAATAAAACAATTTAAAAAATTAAACATCAGTTTTTTGATTTGTTCATGACCTCAAGCCAGACTATCCGGAAAAATAGATTTTTAAAAATAATAGAATTTCAATGACCTCCACGCTAGGTGATGCATGTGCCACATTTTAATTTATTCACTACTACCAGCATAGTTGCTGCGGGAATTGCTTCAATTGTTGTTCGAATGCATTGCTTTAAATCATACAAATTTATAGCTTTTGATTTGTGAAATTCTTGTATGCAAAAACCACCCAAGAAAAAATTAGGCGAAGTAAGGTCGGGAGACCTTAGGGGCCAACGAAATGTAAACTGGCTAAGAGACGAGTTGCCACACAATGTTAAAAGGGATCCTCATTCGTCGCAGTTCATTAATGAAAAACTCTTTAAATGACGGTCGTATGACCGTTTTTTTCGAAAAAGTAAGGTCCCACAATGCAGTTTAATGAATGCTGAATTCTTCTTTCATGCATTATATGTGTATTTGAATAACTCCATATGCGACAATTTTGTTTGTTAACATTGCCGTTTAGATCAAAAAGAACCTGCTCAGACTTTAACAAGTTTTCGTCCTCAACCACCATTTGAATGATCTTCTTGCAAAATTCCAAGCGAATTGGCCAGTCTGAATGTTGCAGTCTATAGTGACTGTCTGCTGATGTCCATTTAAGCAGATAAGCTCTGCTCTCTGAACTAAGAAAAAATGGAAACGATTGATTAACATTTATTTTTGGTTGCAGCCTTCATCAATTTATATATATATTAATTTGTGTAGAGAAAAATACCGAGATTCAGAAATAAACCCTAATATCGGTGCATGAGTAATTCCCTATTAATAATATTTTCTGATGTAGTTCGGTGTCCTAAACTCGAAAATATTTTAAAGACATTAAAATTGTTATGGACACATTTTTACAAACAATTTAAAATTCCCATTTTCGTTGAATATACTTTTATTGTTTACACTCTACAGAGTAGGAGGGTATACACCATTTAGGACAGAAAAGCGTATAGCATTGAAGGAGTGACTTAAGACCCTAAGTATGTTTGGACCAAATCCGTTTCACTACTTTTTAAGGTGTTTGAGCCATGTCCGTCCGTCCGATAACTCTCGACATGAGTTAAGGAATCGATTCAAACTTTGTACATGGTAATATTTTCCCAAACTTAGTTTAAGTTTGAAGATGGCCGAAATTGCCACGCCCCTTAAAGTACCTCACACACAAATCGCGCAAAACTACATAAAATTAAAGCTGTTATAACTTCTACACTGATGATCGGAATACTGTGAAATTTGCCCATGGAATATGGGCAAATTGCCACACCCCTTCTGGTACCTCCCACACAAAGTGGCATAAACTTTGGTTACAATAAAACCGATATAAAATTCAAAATTCAAAAAAATATTTTATATCTTGCACTCCATGATACTTAGTGTAAAAATAAATAAATAAACTTGGAAAAAATGTATCCTTTGGAAATTTGTAGTCTTTTAAGAAGCAACAGGATGAGAAAATGAAAAACCAACAAAACGGCGTTATGTTCGGCCGGGCCGAACTTTATATAACCTCCAACATGGATTGCATTCCACAGAGGCTGGTATTTTCGTAATATAGCCAAACCAAAACATATAAAAATATTATAAAAATAATTTTATAAATAAATATAAAATTGTAATTATTTTAAATCACGCTTATAAGGCAAGGCTTCCAATACTTTTATACCATAAACATGGAAATAATACTTCCAGTCAGCTCACAAAATAAATATAAGGCAGTAACCGTTAAAAAGGCTTAAAAAGCCTAAATATGGGGGGGATAGTGGGAGAATTTAGCTGAAAATTTGGTTAATTGTGTTTCCATCCTCTTTTAAATCCAAAAGTATAAATTTTGAAAATCTATTATCTCTCACGTACACAATGCAAGATAAACTAAATTCTTGATTCTATCCATTTTTGTCGTAAAAGCAACAAAATAAGGTACAACTTTGGAAAAATGCAGTCAAAGGAATGTATACAACGAATTCCATGATTCTAGCTGCAGCCATTTGGCTGGTACCATTTCTATCCCCTTTTCCCCATTTAATCCCTTAAAAGTACTACTTTCGAAAGTTCATTTTACGTGTCTAAGCAGCTGGAGGGAAGTACACACCGAATTTTATCTTCCTAGCTGTAGTCGTTCAGTTGGTACCATTTTTATCCCTCAGTTCCCATTGTACTTACGAATTGAAGTACGAATTTGGAAAAACATTTTTAGTTTTCGTGTCTACACACCGAATTTTATGATTCTAGCTGCTGCCATTTGGTTGGTACAATTTGTATCCCCTTTTTCCATTTTACCCTCTAAAAGTACGGATTTCGAAAAATCCCTTTATTTTATGTGTCTGCGCAATCAAAGGAATGTATACATCAAGTTTCATTATTCTAGGTGCATCCTTTTTTTTGGTACTATTTCTTTCCCCTATTACCATTTAACCCCTTAAAAGTACGAATTTGGAAAAAAACTTTTATATTATGTATCTATTCAATTAGAGGAATGTACACAGCGAATTTCGTGATTCTAGCTGTTGTCGTATGATATGTGCCATTTTTATCCCTTTTTTCCCCATTACACCCCTACGAATAAAAATCGTTGCGCATACCCAATATCAAGTAGGTACAAGCAGACATATTGAAAAAATATGCTTAAATACTCTAAACTATTAGGGGTTATTATGGGGTTTTTCAGTCCTTGTGAAGGAAAATTTTTTCCGTTTTTTCCGATTTCGTCCACTTTCATTCCCAACCGATCTACGACTATAAGACGTATTTGTGCAAAATTTGGACCTCCTAGCTCCTTCCGTTTAGATGCTAGCGTGCTTTCAACAGACGGACGGACATGGCTAGATCGTCTTAGAATTTTAAGACGATCAATAATATATATACTTTATAGGGTCTCAGGTCGATATTTCAAGGTGTTACAAACGGCATGACAAAGTTAGTATACCAACATCCTGGAGTGGAGGGTATAAAAATCGTGACCAAAATTAAAAATAATTGATTGTCATCAATTATTCGATAGACCTGGATATAAGTTATTTCAATTGTGATACACAAGGATTTGAATATACACACACACTTGTCAGCAGGATTTTAAATTTTTGGGGGAAATTGCATTGCCAATAACTCTGCAATTAAAATTGTAAGGTTTGTTCTTAAGACACTTATAAAATATATTTTTAAAGACAAATCTTCCCTGAAATTTTTAGAAAAATCCGAGACATTTAAAATTCTGTCCGTTTTGACATGGAATGATTCTTATATGGTAATCGGATATTATAAGAATTGTGTTATAGGTGACCTAAGTGGAAGTGGGACATGTGGGTTAGATTTTACCGATGATGAACGTAAAGTATTCTGGTCCATAAAGAACCCCGTTTTGATATGATAGAACCTATTTAGAATGGATGTGCTATTATTTTATAACATCTAGTAGGCCACGCCCGACTTTAGCCATTCTTTGCATGTTTTATGACCACACTTAACCCCCAATTATTACGTTTTTTAATTAATTTTAAGGGATTCACTTTTTGCACTGAGAGTGTGAGTGGCATTAATACCTGAAATGTTTACAAAAGCAAGCATTACAATCAGTGGCAACGTGGTGAACGGTTGGATGAAAAGTCTCAAAACAAAATTTCATGGTATCTTCTCAGCTGAACAAGAGAATATAATTAAGGTAATGACGCAGAAGAGTTCTGTGACTTTACATTAAAAGTTTAGTTCACTTGAGGTTTTCCCAAACATAACATCGCCATGATATACATAAGCTGAGTGCATGCCAATGTATCGTGCCACTGTGCGAAAAGTAATTACGCATTTAAAATTAAATACCGCGAAAACTAATCAAATAAGAGAGGTAACAACAAAGCCAAACGAAAATAGAGTTCAACAAACTTTTAACACAGGCGTCTCTGTGTGTTTGTGCCACGTACATGAATGTGATGGGAGAGAGACAGAGAAGACAATAAAAAACCGGACGGAAAAAATGTTATAAATGAATTACATACTCGTACACCAACAAACTGTGGTATGTTACTCATATATATAAAAACATACATCAACATCATATAAAAAGCAATGTAATATTGAAAAAAAAAAAATTAAATTGCCCCAAACTATTTGGAATCGAGCAACCATAAACCATAAAACACCGCCACAGCCATCAAACACAAAAGGCCCGGTTACTTTTGATGATGATGATGATGATCAGCGGCGGCGGGATGATGATGTCGATGATGGCGATGATATCCGTTCGTTTTTCATTTATCGCACATAAAGGCGCCAAACTGTGTTTTTTCGCTTTTGTTTGTATTATTTCTAATTGAATTGTAAATGACAGACTGCTCTTCCTGATATAAACCTGAAATGTATTCATATTCAATCAATTTAAAACAACACAAACAGACACACAAATCCGAAACGCAATCAATTTATTTATGTATTTCCTCTCACCTTTAGTCAATGTCAGGGTTACAAATGTTTAGTATCCGTCCTCCACAATGGGGCTGATACACTTGGAAAAAATAGTTTCTGGAACTGAGCCAATTTGAGTTGAATGTCATTTCATTCAGCAATATATTCAACAATTTTTATACGAGGAAAAGGAAAGTATTGCAACATCTTAGCAACTATTATCCCCAGAACCTGTATGTTATCGAGGGCGAGTTGAAATTCGAAGACATTCTAGTCATATCCATCTGCTTGGCTATTGAAACGCGTGCTTCTAAACGAAAGAATCAGGATCCACATCTAACTCTGACTAACAATAATATTCTCGAGTATATAGAATATAGTAGGGCTGCGTCTAACAATTACTGTTATTTGGTTGGTACCATATTTATCCCCTTTCGCCCCGTTTTCCGTAAAAGTACGAATTTGGAAAAATTCTATTATTTTCCTCGTCTACACAGTCAGAGGAATGTGCATACCGAATTTTATGAGTCTAGCTGCAGCCAATTGGTCGGTACCAATTTTATCCCTTTTTCCCATTTTGGCCCTAGAGGTACGAATATCGAAACTTCACTTATTTTTCACGTCTACACTGTCCGAGCGACGTACTTACCGACTTTCATTATTCTAACTGCATTCGTTTCATCGGTACCATTTGTATCCCTTTTTCGGCCGGGGTTTGCTCTAAAAGTACATTTTTGGAAAAACCCTTTTATATTCCACGTCTATGCAGTCAAATAAATGTACAAGCCGAATGTTATGATTGTAGTTGCAGCCATTCATGTCGGTACCAATTTTATCCCTCTTCCCCATTTTCGCCCTAAAGGTACGAATATCGAAAGATCGCTTATTTTTCATGTCTACACTGTCTGAGCGACGTATTTACCGAATTTCATTATTCTAGCTGTTGTCGCTTGAATGGTACAATTTTTATCCCCTTTCGCCCCGTTTTCCGTAAAAGTACGAATTTGAAAAAATCCTTTTATTTTCCTCGTCTACGCAGTCAAAGAAATTTACACACCGACTTTTGTGATTCTAGCTGCAGCCTTTGGTTGGTACCAATTTTCTCCATTTTTTCTCATTTTCACCCTAAAGGTACGAATATCGAAAGTTCACTTATTTTTCACGTCTACGCTGTCAGTGCGACATATACACGAAATTTCAGTGTTGTCGCTGTTACCGTTAGATTGGTACCATTTTTATCCCTTCTCCCCACTTTCGCCCTAAAGGTACGAATATCGAAACTTCACTTATTTTTCACGTCTACGCTACCACAGCGATGTACTTACGGATTTTCATTGTTCTAGATGTTGTCGTTTGACTGGTACCATTTGTATCCCTTTTCGGTTCGGTTTTGTTCTAAAAGTAAATTTTTGGAAAAATTCTTTTATTTTCCTCGGCTAACTTGTTACGCGTACACATTCCGCCAAATTTCATGATTCTGGCTACCTGGTACAATTTGTATCCCTTTCGCCCATTTTTCCCTATAACTATGAATTTGGAAAAATTATTTTTTCTCTCGTACATTTGCTGTCATTTGGTCGGTACTAATTTTATCCCATTTTCTCATTTTCACTTTAAAGATACGAATGTCGAAAGTCCTCTCATTTTTCACGTCTACGCTACAAGAGCGATGTACTCACGGAATTTCATTATTCTAGCTGTTGTCGCTTAACTGTTGCCATTTTTGTCCCGTTTTCCTTAAAAACTACAAATTTCGAAAAATTTCTTTATTTTGTGCGTCTACACAGACAGATGAGTGTACTCACCGATTTTCATGGTTCTAGCTGTATACGTTTGATTGGTACCATTTTTATTCCCCTTTCCCATTTTCACCCCAAACGTATGAATATCGAAAGTTGACTTGTTTTTCACGTCTACGCTATCAGAATGATCTACTCGCGGAATTCCATTATTCTAGCAGCACGCGTTTGTTTGGTACCCTTTTTTCCCGTTTTCTCGACGGTTTTGTTCTAAAAGTATTTTTTTGGCAAAATTCTTTTAGTTGCCTCGTCTGACTCGTTAAGCGTAAACATTCAACCAAAGTTCATGATTCTGGCTGCTTGGTACAATTTATATCCCTTTTCGCCCGCTTTTCACTAAAAGTATGAGTTTGAAAAAATCTTTTGTTCTCGTACACAAAGTTAGAAGAATCTAAACGGGGAAATTTATGGTTCAAGCTGAAGCCATTTGCTATCAATTTTATCCCTTTTCCCCATTTTCACCCTAAAGATAAGAATATCGAAAGTTTTCATTATTTGTTTCATTATTCTAGGTGCATCTGTTTGATTAGTACAATTTGTTACCCTTTTTGGCCAGGTTTTCCTCTAAAAGTACATTTTAGGAAAAAAAACGAAATTTTTATTTTAGCTTTTAGCCTTCGATTGGTACTATTTTTATCCCTGTTCGCCCGTTTTTTCCCTTAAAGTATAAATTTTGAAAAATCTGTTTTTTTCTTGTACATATAGTTAGAGGATTGTATACACCAAATTTCATGATTCTGGCTGCAGCCATTTTGCTGGCACCATTTTTATCCCCTTTCCGCCTTAAACTACGCACATCGAAATATCTCTTGTTTTTCGAGTTTACGCCGTCTGAGCGAAGTATTCACAGAATTTCAATTTTATACCTTTATTATTTTGATTGGTACTTTATTATCCCTTTTCGCCCCGATTTTCCTCTAAAAGTGTACATTTCAAAAAATTCCTTTTACACCGAATTTCCTGATTTTCACTGGTACCATTTTTATCCCTCTTTTTCTATTCTTCAAATTTTTCACAGTTACATTTTTCTCAGTGTTCCCGTCCGCCTATTACTGTAAATGCAAGCATTTCAAATGTCTGGTTTTCTAGCCATTTTAACGTTAAGTCCACTGTGTTGTTTTAACTGTGCATGTATGGATGGATGGCTGGCTATCCAAGTGTTACAAATATAAATATGTATAATCTTTACAATCGCTGTCTATGCATATCATCCCAGTTGATTTCAATGCGGGTCAATAACTCTGATGGCAAACACGTTTTGTTTTCTTGTCTTTGACGTCTTAGTCGTCATTGGTAATTAAAATGGAATATAAATTAGCTATATACTCGTATATCTACATATACATATATGTCGGTATATATATGCACTAATATTATTCATGGCTTTAATATTTCTGGTCTGAGGTGTTGGTTGGAACTGAAATCGAAAGTATGTCACTCGAGTTAGTATAGATTATGAATATCACAATAACCGAAAAATCTCAATTCTTCGGCGTCTGCTTCTGTAAAACGGAATTAGATTTTTGTGGATTCTTGATGAGCTGAACAGCGATAAACAAGTCTGACAAAAGATAAACACACACTGTCACACTGCTGCTATAGTCGGTCAGGTTAGCCTACACATAGATTGCATTCTATAGAGGCTGTCGATTATCGTAGAAGTGCAGAAATGTATTACATAGAAAACTCATAGAAAATTAGAGGAAAATGTTATGGGGTTGGGCACATACCCAATATCGATTAAGTGCAAGCAGACATATTGAAAACAAGTAAGGAAAGGCTAAAGTCGGGCGGGGCCGACTATATGATACACTCCACTTTCTTTCAATTCTGTAAACAAGTGAAAATGGGAAGAATTTGTGTATGTGTCCTAATCACAGGCTAATATGACGTGGTCAAATTTGTCAAATCGAGAAGAATATTTGTTTCGGGGCTACATCCAAACACGGAATGAAGTGACTAACTTTCACAATCAATTTGAAGAAATTCTGTGAAAATACGTGATTTCTGGGGCGGAAAAAGTCAAACCGGGAGGGAAATTTGTATGGGAGCTATATGTAAATCTGGACGGATCTGTCCCATTTTCACCATGGGTTTTTCTAGTGAAAACATAAGATATTTTGCCAAATTTGAAGTAGATCTGTTGAAATGTGTGATTTATAGAGCGGAAATAGTGAAATCGGGAGCGAAATTTGTATGGGAGCTTTTTCTAAATCTGAACGGATCTGTCCCATTTTCACCATGGGTTTTTCCAGTGAAAACATAAGATATTTTGCCAAATTTGAAGAAGATCTGTTGAAATATGTGGTTTCAAAGTCAAATCGGGAGCAAAATTTGAATGGGAGCTATATATAAATCTGAACCGATTTAACCTATTTTCACCACAGGTGTTCCTAGTTTAAATATAAGATGTTTTGTAAAATTTGAAAATAATATGATAAAATATGTGGTTTCTAGAGCGGAATAAGTCAAATGGGGAGCAACATTAGTATGGGTGCTATATCTAAATCTGAACCGATCTGTCCCATTTTCATCATGGGGTCTTCTAGTGAAAACATAGGATATATTGCCAAATTTGAAGAAAATCAGTTGAAATATGTGGTTTCAGGAGCAGAAAAAGTCAAATCGGGAGCAAAATTTGAATGGGAGCTATATATAAATCTGAACCGACTTAACATATTTTCACCACAGGTGTTCCTAGTTTAAATATAAGATGTTTTGCAAAATTTGAAAATAATCTGATAAAATATGTGGTTTCTAGAGCGGAATAAGTCAAATGGGGAGCAACATTAGTATGGGTGATATATCTAAATCTGAACCGATCTGTCCCATTTTCACCATATTTGTTTCTAGTTGAAATATAAGATATTTTGCCAAATTTGAAGAAGATCTGTTAAAATATGTGGTTTCTAGAGCAGTAAAAGTCAAATCGGGAGCAAAATTTGAATGGGAGCTATATATAAATCTGAACCGACTTAACATATTTTCACCACAGGTGTTCCCCGTTTAAATATAAAATGTTTTGAAAAATTTGAAAATAATCTGACGAAATATGTGGTTTCTAGAGCGGAAAAAGTCAAATGGGGAGCAAAATTTGTATGGGAGCTATATATAAATCTGAACCGATCTGACTAACTTTTACTGCAGATGTTTCCAGTTGAATTATAAGGAATTGCGCCAAATTTGAAGAATATTGGTTAAAATATATGATCTCTAGAGCGCAAAAAGTTAAGCGGAGAACGAAATTTGTATGGGAGCTATATCTAAATCTGAACCGATCTAGCCCAAATTCACCACAAATATTTCCAGTTTAATTATAGGGCACTATGCCAAATTTGAAGCAAATGGCGTAAAAAATGTGGTTTCTAGAGCGGAAAAAGTCAAATCGGGAGCGACATATGTATGGAGCCTATATCTAAATCTGAACCGATTTCCTTACAATTAAATAGGGTCGTCCTTGGACCGCAAAACTAACTCGTGCCAATTTTTGTTTACGATCGGACTATAATTGCGACCTGGACTTTGATTACAACAATAGATGGACGGACGGACAGACAGACGGACATTGCTAAATCGATTAAAAAAGTGATACTAAGTCGATCGGTATACTTAACAGTGGATCTGTCTGGCTTAATTTTGGGTGTTACAAACAAATGCACAAAGACGTAATACTCTCGTGGAGTGTATAAACATGCCTAAATACTCTAAAATATAAGGGGTTATTATGGGTTTTTTTCAGTTCTTGTGAGGGAAAAATGTTTCCCTCTGGACCGATTTCGTCCAGTTGCAATTCCAACCGATCTACGAATATAAGACGCATTTATGGAAAATTTTGCATACATCATACTTTAATCGGTCGCCGATGAATATTTCTTGATGTAGCAAACATAATGACAGAAGAAATACACACTCCACTCTAGCGATTTTTTATATACCCTCCACCTAAGAATGTAAAATATATTTGGATTGCCATTTAACTACTCGAGAATATTTTATTTCAATCTTGCAATTCGTCGTTAAAAACACACTCCGTTGTCCAAATATCGTAGAAGGTGGAAGAATTTCATTAAAAAATGCAATCAATTTGTTTCAATAAAGTCACGGTTTAATGTCAAAAGTTTCAGCGTTCTTTCTCCGTGCTTTTTTCGCAGCAACTAAATGTGACTCCTTTTAGAGGTAAATTAAAGCTTTAAAAACATGTTGCTGCTTTTGATGGCGGCGACGATGTTGATGACGCCGGAGACGCCGGTTATTTCAGTTCAGTTCAGAATGATGATGTTGTTGTTGATGACGGTTTTGATGTTGTTGACGCCGCTGTTGACCTACATTCTGGCCGAATACACGTCTTTGTCGTGACGTTAAGGTTGGGTTGTCTCCGCGACATGGGAAGAGAGATATCGCAAAGACAAAAACAAAAGTGTTTTGTTTTGTACGTACGACTACACATCTCTTCAACTACACACTTTCGGATTAGGGATGCCGTGGCGTGAATATGAAATCACAGAATCCGACTTTTTTAAATAATAATGCGCAAATAGATTGAGTTATTTTTTATCGAAAAAAATAAAATAAAAAATTGAACTAAAATATTTAAAAAAAATGTACTTTTACAAAAAAAAATTAAAATTAAAATTGATTTTTTTTTTCAAAAAGAAATTTTTTAGTTTTTACCGAAAAAATAAAAATTGAAATATTTTTTCTTTACAAAAAATTAAGCTTAGTTTTTGAAAAAAGAAAATCATAGCTTTAATTTTAAAATTTTCGGCAAAGAGGCAAATTTTTAGTTTTTACCGAAAAAAAAATAGAAGTTAATATATATTTTTGATTATATTTCAGATTTTCAGAGTGTATACACGATAAATGCAGTTATTTGTACCGAAAATTAAAAAAAAATAATGATATATTTTAAAATTAAGCTTCAAAAAGATTTTGCAAAAAAAAATATTTTTTTATTAAATCCGAAAATTTTAACCAGATAAAAGGTGTACTTTTTTCAAAAAGTGAAAGTCAATATTTTTTAATTAAAAAAATAATTTTTAATTTTATTTTGATAAAAACTAATAAGACCCCTGGTTTGGTTTGTAACTATTTGTATCTAAAATTTTAAAGGAATATATTTAAAATTAAGCTTCAATAATGTTTTGAAAATATTATTTTAATTTTTTTTTTTTTTGA
This sequence comes from Polietes domitor, assembly GCA_947397865.1. Classification (NCBI taxonomy): domain Eukaryota; kingdom Metazoa; phylum Arthropoda; class Insecta; order Diptera; family Muscidae; genus Polietes; species Polietes domitor. Next base: position 53,916,067 of record OX377622.1, on the reverse strand, counting down.
AAAATTAAATCCGTTAATTTTAAACAATTTGTTTTTCAAAAAGTAAACCTCAATATTTAAAAAAAAAACAATTTTAATTTTTATTTTTCGGTAAAACCTAATAAATCCCCTGAAAAAATATTTGCAACTACTTGTAACGAAAATTTTAAAGAAATTAAACATATATTTTAGAATTAAGCTTCAATAAATTTTAGAAGAAATAATTAATATTTGTTCCCAAAACAAATTAAATATGTATTTTCCCCAAAAGTGGACCTCAATATTTTTTCTGAAAAAAAAAATCAATTTTATTTTTTATTATTTCGGTAAAAAATAAAAAAATTCCCTAAAAAAATATTTGTAACAATTAGTACCGACAATTTTAAAGAAATTATTGATATATTTTAAAATTAAGCTTCAATAATTTTTGGAAAAAAAAAATATTTTATTTTTCTAAGTTTATTTTTTGAAAAAATAAATCCAAAATTTTAAACAAATATTTCTCTAATATTTTTTTTCAAAAACTAAACATCAATATTTTTTTAAAAACTGAAAAATCGTCTTGAAAAAAATATTACCGATAGTACCGATATTTTTAAAGAAATTAATGATATATTTTAAAATTAAGCTTCAATAACTTTTTGAAAAAATTATTTAAATTTTTATTTTAATTAAATCCGAAAAGTTTAAACAAATTATAGGTATACTATATACAAATTAAAGATATACTATACTAAACATCAATATTATTCCGAAAAAAATAATTTTGATTTTTATTTTTTTCGGCAAAAATCCCATAAAATTATTTCACCATAACTGTCACACAGAAAAAAAGATATGATTTGAATAAACCCTCTTTCCTAAAATTTTGAAATTTACAAGAAAAAATAAAAAAATGAATTAAAATGTTAAAAACAAGGAATTTTTACCAAAAAAAAAATAAAATTGAAATATTTTTTTAATAATATAATAATATAATAATTTAATTAAATTAATTAATTAAGAATTAAAATTAAATTACAATTTATTAAAAAATATTTTTTAGTTTTTACCGAAAAAATAAAAAAAAAAATAGATTTGAAATATCCTTTCTTCATGGTTTTTGAAAAAAAAAATAAAAATTTATTTTGTTAAAAACTTTCGGTACCAAGTTTTTAGTTTTTACAAACTATATATAAAAATAGTTTCATCGGAAGACCTTCGCAAATTTCTCATCGATTTAACAGGGAATTGCTCAAATATCAATATCTCTATAAAAAAATTTTTCAGATTTTTTCCAATTTCAAATTTATAGATCATTAAATACAAAATTTTCAGATTTTTGTCGAATCCACATTAAGAGATCATCAAATCCAGAATATTTGTTTCCAAGTTTTTTTTTAATCCAAGTCAATCTGTTTTTTTTTCAAAAATCCCATCTCGTGTTGACATCCCTAATTTAGTTGGTCTGCGTACATACCCACCAGTAACAACCAAACACGCCAATCCACATTATTGACGTGCTTGGTTCAATGAACTCTCTGGGCTTTGCTTATTTCTTGTTTACAGGGCAACAGTTGTCTCTTCCTGTTCGCTTTAAATCCCTAAAGATTTTATTCGATTCACTATTTTCTTCAAAAAGAAACTGATAAACTGATCTTTTGTTATGTGTATAAATTGTACAAAAGTAGAAGAGCATCAACAACAACACCGTCACAAGTTTAGCATCTCACTTGACCGCATTTCGCAATATCCAGTTTCTTTGGATGCAAAATAATGCTTTTGCAGTTTTGTTTGCGTTTAATTGCACATTTGTCTTAACATGCAATTTTTTGTTTGCTTTTAATGGCAGGAGTTCACAGTAGGGATGATGGTAAAAAGACGTGCGATTTTTGTGCGATTTACTTGGTACGATTTTTTAAACGCAAATTCGGCAAGTCAGTTGTGCTTCTCGTTCGTTTGTGAGAATCATCTCCTTATAGAGGCCGGGTTTGATGTTGAAAAGTCGCTGCGAAGCCACTTGAAAAGACTTTTGACCAACTGCAGCCAAGTAAGTAAAATCAAGTAATGCCATTTGTAAAAAAATTTGCGTTCTATTAAATATAAAAGCAAAATGGTCTTGAGCTAGGACAAGTATTGCTGGGGGGCAGAAGTATTGCTGGGTAACTATACCTGCATATACACATACTTACATATGCATCTCAATGAGATGCTTGTAAGATGGCATGTGTACTTTATTACTTGGTGCGATTTTTTAAACGCAAATTCGGCAAGTGAGTTGTGATTCTCGTTCGTTTGTGTGAATCATCTCCTTATAGAGGCCGGGTTTGATGTTGAAAAGTCGCTGCGAAGCCACTTGAAAAGACTTTTGACATGATCGAAATCATGATCGTGGTAGTCTGCAGCCAAGTAATAAATGTCACCATGCCATTTGTAAATAAATTTGCATTCTATTAAATATAGATGCAAAATGGTCTTGAGCCAGGACAACATCCCAGTTCAAATCAAATATTGATTTCAGACCAAAAAATACAAAGGAAAAAACTAAAACAAATGTCACCATGCCATTTGTAAATAAATTTGCATTCTATTAAATATAGATGCAAAATGGTCTTGAGCCAGGACAATATCCCAGTTCAAATTAAATATAAAATTTTAATTGTTTTAAACCACGCTTATAAGGCAAGCCTACCAACACGTTTATACTATATATATCAACATAATACTTCAAGTCAGTTCAAAAAATAAATATTCTTGTATATCGATCATTCCATGTCAAACCGAACACCTTTTTTACATCACCATTTCCGATTTCGTTGAAACTTTGTACGATAACTAAACTTTATAAAATATTTGATTCGTAGAAGACGAAAAAAAAATTGAAAATTGGGAAAGTCATGAAAAACGTGCCGAGGTATGAACATTGAAAATGGAGTAGTGAGAAAACGCGTGGGCACAATTCGAATAATGAAGGCTTATTTTAAAGGTAATTACAAGTACAGTCAATTTTTTTGTACATTTCAGTTGTAATTACAAATTATTTATAAAAAATAAGCCAGGACAAAATCCCTGTTCAAATCAATAATTTCAATGTTTATATTCACATTTTGGGCTTTTTTGGTACTTGTTGACACATTTGTTTTTTTTTTTTTAATACAACCCGTTATTTCTCCAAGCTGAAATTTTCAGGGTGTATTTTGAATCGATCAGGGAATATGCCTATATTTTTTCTGAATTTTTAGGTTGGTGTTTTCATAGTGAAAAATACAAAACAAGAAGAAATATCTGAAATACACAAAATTGTTGTCAGTAGCAGCCAATAGCCAAGAACGTCGGCGAAAGATACTTGTAATTACCTTTAAAATAAGCCTTCATTCTTCGAATTGTGCCCACACGTTTTCTCACTACTACATTTTCAATGTTCATACCTCGGCACGTTTTTCTTTATTTTCCCAATTTCCAATTGGTAACATCTTTTGAAAAAAATTTCGGTTTTTTGTTAAAAAAATACGTGTAAACTATTTTTAACAGTAGAAAATGTCTGCGAAAAATCATTAAAATCGGAGTCGTGGTCGCATATTTTTACGAAAATCGTTCGGTTTGATATGGAATGAACGATCTATATATATATATATATATATATATATATATATATATATATATATATATATATATATATATATATATATATATATATATATATATATATATATATATATATATATATATATATATATATATATATATATATATATATACATATATATACATATATTTTCAAAAGTACAAATTTTGAAAATTCATTATCTCACATATATAGTGCAAAATAACCTTCAACTTCAAGTGAAATGTACTAATTTGGAAAAATCTTTTTATTTTGCGTGTCTATGTAGCCAGAGGAATGTATACACCGAATTCCATGATTCTAGCTGCGGCCATTTGGTTGGTACCATTTTTATCCCCTTTTTCCTATTTTATCCCCTTAAGAGTACGACTTTCTAAAGTCTCCTTATTTTACGTGTCTTCGCAATTAGAGGGATATACACACCGAATTTCATCATTCTAGCTGTAGTCATTTAGTTGGTACTACTTTTATCCCTCTGTACCCATTGTATCCCTTGAAATTACGAATTTGAAAAAAAACTTTTATATTTCGTGTCTATGCAGTCAGAGGAATGTATACTCCGAATTTCATGACTCTAGCTGCGTCATTTGGTTGGTACTATTTTTATCCCCTTTTTCCTAGTTTACCCCCTTAAGAGTACGACTTTCTAAAATCTCCTTATTTTACGTGTCTTCGCAATTAGAGGGATATACACACCGAATTTCATCATTCTAGCTGTAGTCATTTAGTTGGTACTACTTTTATCCCTCTGTACCCATTGTATCCCTTGAAATTACGAATTTGAAAAAAAAAACTTTTATATTTCGTGTCTATGCAGTCAGAGGAATGTATACTCCGAATTTCATGACTCTAGCTGCGCCATTTGGTTGGTACTATTTTTACACCGAATTTCATTATTCTAGGTGCAGCCGTTTGGTTGGTACCATTTTTATCATTATATTCCCATTTTACCCCTTAAAGGTACTCAGTTAGAGGAATGTATACACCGGATTTCGTGTTTTTAACTGTTGTAGTTTGATAGGTACCATTTTTATCCCTTTTTGCATCTTTTCACACCCTAAAAAATAAGAATCACGGAATGCGCATACCCAGTATCAATAACACATAAGCAGACATATTCAAAAAACATGTTTAAATACTCTAAATATTACAGGTTTTTAGGAGTTTTTTCAGTCCTTGTGGGAGAAAAAATTTTCCCCTTTGGGAGAAGGGGATTTTTTTTGCGTGCAAAAATTAGCTAGCTAGATGCCTAGTATAACGTAGGAAACCTCTACGCTGAGGACATACCAGGAGGAGAAAATCGTTAAGTCTAGCTGAAGGCCGCCAGCACAGGAAATCTTCACTGGATTTGGACATACCCCAGAACTGAAAATATTTAAGCCTGGCCGAAGGCCGGCAACGCAGTGAACCTTTGTTCAAGTTCCTTTCATGCGCACGGTGGCGCCTAATTATTTAATTAGTGAATAATTTTCTTTGAGGATTTTTTTTTTGAAAAACTTGGGAAATTTATGACGAAAAGACTCAGCACAGAATATAGAAATTTATTAACCATCCATTTTCGAGTTTTCATATGGAAAATTAGCGGAATATTTTTGAACGATTTTTCATTGGATGATTTTTGCATTTTTTCTTGATCACTTTTAATTTTTTGAACCCCTTTTTGTCGATTTTATTTTCGTGAGCCATTTATCTTTTGTCAGTGAATTTCATGCCGCCGCAAAATACATTTTTCTCAGTTTTTGCATAGTAAACTCAATCCAGTCTTGATATTGGTTTAGAATAACCAACTGTTAACACTGGCGACAGCCGATGGCATTGCTGTAGCGACCTTTAATGTCAGCCCTCGGATATAGAGTAGCCAACAAGCGGGTCTCTGCTCATCTCTGGCTGGCATTGTTATTGTTTGACTGGCATTATTTATGAATAATTCACACGAGACAGGAGAGAGATTAAGGCAAAACGCCAGCAATGCCGGAACTACCTTGAACTCGAATGTTATTTTGTTTAATATGTGCTTTTTATATATAGACCGACTACATTTGGGGTTTATGTAAATTTATGCATGTATGTATGTATGCATGTGTGTGTGTTACTCATATTTATTTTATTTCACCAAGAGCTCAATGGTATTGTTGTTGCTGTTTAAAATCCCATTAATACGAAAAGTTTATTTCTGAATAATTATCAAAAGTTCCACTCGACCGACAGACCGACCGAGCGACCTACCAACCGACTGACACCACTCCAAGCCATGGATTCAATAACACAGCGTCACTTGGCAATTCATACTCGAATTTAGTTATTCGTACAACAGTTAATTTATCATTTTTGTAAATAATTTTTAATTTTAACCGTAAATGTTTGTTGTTTTTTTGTATTTGTATTTTTGTTTTTATTTTATTTTGATTTTTTTTCTCTGAAACAAAACTTGAAATGCTCGACAGAAAAAACGGTCAAGTTCAGGTTAACATGTCAAGAAATTAACAAAAGAGTTATAAAGAAGGGGCGAACTTGAAATGTTTGTATGTATGTACGTTTGTGGGTATGTACGATATGTCCGGCGACGCTACAGACCCTATACAATTACCGTATGATACAAGGTTTTTTTCGATACCTTGAAGGAGCGCTAGCGGCAATGCAGAGTTTTAGTGTCACTTCGGAACGCATTAATTCTTGGAGGGTACGATTTCTTACGCGTATAACACATTATGTGCACCTTAATATACCACCCCAAAATGAAACTTGGTTTGCTATGGGAAAATGCCCATAAATACGGTTTAAAAAAGTTTCCATTCATAGTTTTCGACATTTGTACTTTGTGGAGAAAAACGGGTCGAAAGGGGATGAAATTGGTACCAACCAACCGCATGTGGCTAGAAACTGCATTTCGATGTATAGTTGCGTAGACATGTAAAATTAGGGATTTTTCAAAATTCGCATTTTATGGGGTAAACTGAAAAAAGAGCGATAAAAATGGTACCAGCCAGATGATAAAAACTAGAAACATGAAATTCGAACAAAAAATACGTACCTTTAAGAGGTAAACTGAGAAAAGAGAGATAAAAATGGTACTAACCAAACGGCTGCCGGTGAAATCTTGAAATTAGACATAGACATTTTCCAAAATTTGTACTTTTTACGGAAAAACGGTATGAAAGGGGATAAAAATAGTACCAACCAAAGGATGAGACTATAATAGTGGAATGTGGTGTGCACAGTCCTCACTTGCGTTGCACGTAAAATTATGGGCATTTCGAAATTCGCCCTTTTCGGGGGTAAAAAAGGGATACAAATTGTACTACCCAAACGACTGAAGGTGATATCTTGAAACTAGTCGTAGACATTCCTCTGATCGTGTAGACCATTTTGCGGAATTTAAACTTTTAGGGGAAAATGGGGCGAATGGGGATAAAAATAGTACCAACCAAACGGATGAGGCTACAATAATAAAATGTGTCTAGAATAAAATGAAATTTGGTGTGCACAGTCCACACTTGCGTAGACACGTAAAATTATGGATTTTTCGGGTTAAAAAGGGATAAAAATTGTACTAAACAAACGGCTAATGGTGAAATCAAGAAGTTATACACGCGCAACATAAAGATATTTTCCGAAATGTGTATTTTTAGGGGAAAACGGGGAAGGGTATCAAAATAGTACCAACCAAACGGGCTGTAATAATGAAACTTGATGTGTACAAATAATAATGAAATTTGATGTGTACATCCCTCCCTTGCGTACCAACATAAAAGTGTGTATTTTTCGAAATTCGTCCATTTAGTAGGTAAAAGGGAGAAAAGAAGGATACAAATGGTGCCAACCAAACGGCTGGAGGTGAAATCATGTATTATTTATGTGCATATACGCGAAATTTGTATATGTTCGAAATGTTTACTTCTGGGGGAAAAACGGGATGAAAAGGGATAAAAATGGTACCAATCAAACGAAATGAAATTCGGTAGATACGACGATCAGATTGAGTAGACGCGAAAAATAAGAGATATTTTGATATTCGTATACATTTCTCTCACAATTTAAAATGATTTCTCCAAATTCGTAATTTTAAAGGAAAAGCTATACAAATCATACCAAGTAGCCAGAATAATGAAATTTGTGAAATGAAATTTTACATACTGCTGACTATGTAGAAGGGGACATCTACAGATTTTGTTTGCTCTGTGACTTATAGTGAAATTTGACGTAGAATATTTATTCCTTTCACTCCACCCCCTAAAATTTAATTTTGTGGGACGATTTAGTGCTGATTCGGAATTTGGAGTTCGACTTATTCCTGGCGCGAGTTTTGAGTTTTGGCGTATTCAGAGACTTATAGTAGAATTTTATGGCAAATAATTTTGTAGAATATTTTGATCCGTCAAACACTTGCTTTAGGGGTGGTTTTTACCCTTTTTCAAAAAAAGGTACAAAAAGACTATTGCCTTGAGGAGCTAGAAGGTTAAAATGTTCCTTGTAGTGTACTAATTAATATTGCTGAAGACATACCATACTTAAAATGTAAGGATAACCGATTCATAATAAGAAAGTGCAAAAGGGGCAAATATTGACCCCTCCTCAAAAATGACCACCATACGTAAACTTGCAAACGCCGATACACATATATTCTTTTTTTAACCCCTCTATCAGTATCCGTTGTCAGAACCTTATTATTTATTTTTGCGATCCATATTGTAGTCTCTAATCTGCCCTCTATACCAACTGTATATTTTTTCTTTTTTATTTTTGAAATGAATATTTTAATTTAAGCCAATTTATAATACTTTTTCTAACATTTTGTATTTTTTTATTACAGGTAAGACGAAGTTCTTTTACAAAAAAAAAAACTGAAGTTTGGTAAGTTGTTGTAACTGGCTTAATGTCGATTTACGTAGTCAAACAACATCACCGAGGTTATTGCCGGCAAACATTTAAAAGTAGTTGCCAGCAAACATTTAACGCTAATGAACTTGTTACTGGAATAAATTAAACATTTGTTTCACCATCATAGTATTGGCGTTAGTCTATAGCGCACGGAACGGAAGTAAAGTTAAAAGTAGATGCATATGAAAATTTTTTGTTTAGTATTTCTTTAGCTACATTCAGTATTTTATGTAAGATTTCCTCGGCATTGAAAGAACAAGTTGTTTAAGACGTCAATGTAAAACAGCTCTTTTGTCGTGAATTCTACTCTTATGAATGGATTATGGAGTAGGTTAAGTTAGGTTATGTTTGTAGCCTGAATGTAAACGTCCGCTTCACCCCAACCAAAAGAGGTAAATTTTATGTCTTTCATGGGAATCTATGAAACACTTCATCTTGTCGACGCACAGCGGTTCAGAATCAAAATTCATCGGCCAAAATTCAATTCAATTTGTTCTAGTAGACATTTTTGAGTTCCGTAAAAAATAGACAAGGACCCAAGGATTAATTTGAGATATTAACATTAAAAATGGGACAATCTGATATATCTGATCAGAAATCGGCCCAAAATTGAATACTTTTCGTATATTTCGATTTTAAAGAAAATTAAAATTTTTATTTTAAAGTTTTTTAATGTATTTTTACGTATTTGTTCATAATGCGAAAAAAAAATATTTTTTTTTTGTACTACAGATATTCACGGTTTTCAGATTTTGAAAATTGAAAAAACCTAATTTCTTTTTTTGACTTTGTCGAACAGTTTCTCGCACATTTTAACAGATTTAGCCCTCAATTTTTTTTTATTAGAAAATGTGGTTTCTTATTGCGCCAAAACTATGTTTGGTTAGTTTTAGTTTTAATGAATATTGTAAAAAATATCCTTTTTGAACAAATGTCAGAATTTGGACCAACACAACTTTTTTCCTTCAAAAGCCTTTTACGGAATATATACATATTTGGAAAGGATGAAGGGTTCCCCGTTTTTGTAGGGTAAATTTTGCCTGCACGAAATTGCACCCTAGGAATATAGTATACATTTAGTACAAAAGCCAGATTTTTTTAGTTTCAAACGCAGTTTAGTCATTTTCGTCTCACTAACTTCTCAAAAATATTTACACAGATAAAAGGATGATTAAATTTCCTTTGTCCTCATGCTAAATTTTATGACAATCGGAGTTCATTTGCCGAAAATGTGCCCAAGAAACCTAAACTGTTTACTTTAACAAAAGTTATTGAATTTTGGCCCATGGATTTTGATTCCACTGTGCGACCTCTATACACCCAGAGAAGAGATATGATAGCTGCGATCATATTTGAAGATCATTATATTATTAATAGGATTATGGTTACGAGTATTTTATGCCTTCTTCTCGCCATAGCGGGACAGAGAGATGTCTAAATTATTATAAAATAACAGTGCCCACTACTTCGCACGCGGAAAAGCCATTTATTTGTTATCACTTTTATCCATCTCTGCTTTTGTGTAGTATTAATCGATTTTTATTTCGATGGATATAGAAATCTAAAGTAGTAATTTGGAAACCTCCTATTAGATAGCACTCATAGACAGTCAAAGAAATGTGTTTGTCGAATTGCACTATTTTAGCTGAACCCGAACAAAAATTTACCACCGCAGTCTTTTATAACTTTTTGCACATCTTTCCAAAAAGTACAAATCACTATAGGTAACATGTGTTCTTGTTTCTCCCCTAAAAGCTTGTACTTTATTTGGTACCACGTTTATCCCTTTTCGTCCCGCATCCTCCTTTTAAGTACAAATTTTGAAATATGCATTTATGTTCTGCGCTTATGTAATCAAAGGGCTTTACACCATTAAAGGTACAAATTTCAATAAAACAATTTTCAGAGGAATCTACATATCAAATTTCACGATTCTAGGTACCATTTTGATCCCTTTTTGTTCCGCTCACCCCTTAAAAGTACAGAAATGCATTTCGATGGCGCTTCTATGTGGTGAGAGGAGTTGTTATACCAAATATCACAATTCTAGCTGTAATACTTTAGTTGGTACCATTTTTATCTCATTGTGTCCCGCTCACTCCCTAAAAGTTCAAATTCCAAAATGTCCATTTATATTGCCCGTCTACGTGGCCGGAAGAATGTACTCTCCGAATTTCACGATCCTAGCTACAAAACTTTGCTTGGTACCATTTTTATCCCTTTTTGTCCCGCTCACCCCTTATAAGAACATTTAGATTTCGCTTCTATGTTGTCAGAGGAATTTACACACCAAATTCCACGACTATAGCTGCAATACATAAATTGGTACTATTTTTCCCCCATTTTGCACGTGCACCCCTTAAAAGTATAAATTTCGAAAAATCCAATTTTACGGTGCTTCTACATGGTCAGAGGAATGTACATATCAAATTTCACGATTCTAGCTGTAATACTTCAGTTGGTACCATTTTTATCCCGCTCTCCCTTAAAAGTAAAAAATTTCCAAAAATCCATTTATGTTGCCCGTCTACGTGGTCGGAGGAATGTACAGTAGAGCGTACCAGGTTACAAGTAAAAAAAAAAAAGTTCGCCGTACACCTTCGAATATGAAGTATTATTGAAAGGTAGTTTCAAAAAATTTTTTTTTATTTTTTTATGCCGAACGTAGGGGTCGCGCTTTTACATTTTTCTATATAACTTCTGCATTTATAAACGGATTTTAAAGTGTGATACATCGATGTTTTTGTCCGATTTTTTTGTCTTTGAAGTCATTGAGCTCAAACATGATTCATGATTTTATGCGAGCTTTAATTTTCGATTATTAGAGTGGTACATTAGGGTAGTAGCAACTGAGAAATGATGGGTAAGTACCAGAAGGGGGTGCTTGAGCTCAATGACTTCAAAGACAAAAAAATCGGCCTCGTCGAGACAAAAACATCGATGTATCACACTTTAAAATCCGTTTATAAATACAAGTTATATAGAAAAATGTAAAAGCGCGACCCCTACGTTCGGCATAAAAAAATAAAAAATTTTTTTTTGAAACTACCTTTCAATAATACTTCATATTCGAAGGTGTACGGCGAACTTTTTTTTTGAGGTACGCCCTCTACACTGTACATTTCACGGTGGAATATTGTAAATATAAGTTACAGCAAATATTTGTAACATAAGAAATAATTGAGATAAACGAACGCTAATGAATATGAAGTTCGTAACGCTACTCTTTTATATATATGGTGCATTCCACGACAAATCGGGCATAGTAATTATTATAGACCCACTTTCATTCATAAATACATTTTTAAATAAAAAGTTTTTCAAAAAAAATCGAAGAGTACAAACTTAAAAAAATAAAGTTTTAATTTAAAAAATAAAAAATTGTATAGAAAAACATATTTTTTCTGAAAAGTACTTCAACAACAAAAATATTAAAAAAAGAATATCTAATTCGGACCATTATTGAAGAAGTTATGAGCAAAATACTTATATTTAACGATTTATTAACCCATTTTGACCCAGTGTTCGATTAGTCGAACAGTAAACAGTAAGAAACAGCAAAAACAAAAAAGCTACAGCTCTTTAACGAGTAATCAGAAAAAACTCAAAGTATAACAAGTAAGAAGGCGTTAAGTTCGGCCGGGCCGAATCTTATATACCCTCCACCACGGAGTGCATTCCACAGTATTACCAGCAGATTAAAGGATGTCGACATAGAAGTACAGAACAATATTACGAAAATTGTGATATTTTTATTCACATTACTATAATTGTTTACTATTTCAAACTATAATGTATACTTATGCGCACTGTTTAAAATCGACTACTATATATAAATAAAATGATGTAATTGTGAAAGTGAACATGCCTAAATATTAGGCGATTGTCAATCGCCATTAGAAAGAAGCATTTCCAGATACAGACAAAGTGATAAGAAAAGTATAAATTTTAAAGATATCCCCATTCGCCCCATTCTCCGCCCAAATGTACAAATTTCAAAAATACCGTTTTTCTAGTCTTCATAGTCAGAATGTATACACCGAATTTCATGATTTCAACTTCAGCGGTTTGGTAGATTCCATTTTTATCCCTCTTTTTAATTATATCCCTTAAAAGTACGAATTTCGAAAAATCCCTCTATTTTACGTGTCAATGCAATTAGGGGGATGTACACACCGAATTTCATGATTCTAGCTGTTGTCGTATCATTGGTACCATATTTTATCCCTTTTTGTCCCATTTCGCCCGCTAAAACTTTTATTTTCTTTGTGGTGCTTCCAAGCTACAAGAGGAATGACCGCAACAAATTTTAACTGTATGAAAATAAAAAAAAATAATTAATAAGCCAAGGCCACCAATATTTGTATTCTATATATATATATATAATGGATATAATACTTCAATTCATAAAGTAAATATAAGGGAGCAATCATAAATACCCTAAATATTGGGGGACAGAGAGTGTATTTTCAGCTACAGTCGTTTGATTGGTTGTATTTCCATCCTATTTTAATTTCAAAAGTATAAATTTTGAAAATACCTTATCTCTTGTTGTTGTTTTCATAATTTTACCATTTTTTGTCGTAAAAGCAACAAAATAAAGTAAGAATTTGGAAAAAATATTTTACGTGGAACACCGAATTCCATGATTCTATCAGCGGCCATTTTGTTGGTACCATTTTTATCCCCTTTTTCCAATTTTGCCCCCTCAAGAGTACGACTATCTAAAATCTCTTTATTTTAATTTGGAAAAACGTTTTATTTTCCGTGTCTATGCAGTCAGAGGAATTTATACTCCGAATTTCATGATTCTAGCTGCTGTCATTTGGTAGGTACTATTTTTATCCCCTTTTTCCATTTGACCCCAAAAAGTACGAATTTTGGAAAGTTCTTTTATTTTACGTGTCTACGCAATCGGAGGAATGTATATATCGAATTTCATTATTCTAGGTACAGCCGTTAGGTTGGTACTATTTTTATCCCTCTATCCCCATTTAACCCCATAAAAGTACGAATTTAGAAAAAATACTTGTATATTATGTATCTACTCTATTAGAGGAATGTACACGCCAAATTTCGTGTTTCTATCTGTTGTCGTTTGATAGGTACTATTTTTATCCCTTTTCGTCCCATTTCGCCCCCTACAAATAAAAATCACTCTTTGGTGTCCTTTTATGCTATAAAGGGAATGCGAATTGCAAATATCAAGTAAATACAAGCTAATATGTTCAAAAGACATGCTGAAATACTCTAAATATTAGGGGTATATTCAGTCCTTGTGAGGGAAAAATGTTCCCTCTGGGCCGATTTCGCCCACTTTCAATCCCACCCGATCTGCAACCATAAGACACATTTAGGAAAAATTTGAACCTCCTAGCTCATTTCGTTCGGCCGCTATCGAGCTTTCAACAGACAGACAGACGGACAGACGGACATGACTATATCGTCTTAGAATTTTACCACGACCCAGAATATATATACTTTATGGGGTCTCCGATGAATATTTTAAGGTGTTACAAACGGAATGACAAAGTGAATATACCCCCATCCTACCCTTGTATACTTTGAGTTTTTTCTGATTACTCGTTAAAGAGATGTAGATTTTTTAACCCATTTTGACCCAGTGTTCGATTAATCGAACAGTAAACAGTAAGAAACAGCGAAAAACCATTATTGGGTTGAAAAAGCTACATCTCTTTAACGAGTAATCAGAAAAAACTCAAAGTATACAAGGAAGTGTTTTTAATGGGCACTAAAAAAATATAAAAATGGAGAGAATCAAAAATATTTTGTTCCAACTGTTCGATTTGTCGTAAAATGTCCCATATATAGATTATAGCCGTCTCATTTATATGCTTACAATATAAATAGTCCCCTCGCATCTACATATTTAAAAGTGTTTAAATATTCACTCTACTACTGCACTGGAAAGCTAAAAAATGTAATTTGCTGAAGTTTCTTAGAGCAAATATTTTGTTCGAAATTAAAAGTGTTCTCTAACTCAAAAGATACAGATGACAACGATTGTGTTTCACTCTGCCAATCAGCTTAATTTGCTTATCTGTATGCATGTATATTTTAAATTTCTTCGCATTACTATGCAATATAAATCACACACACTCTGGCACAAAGTATTTGACAACCAACAGATGTTCGTAAATTGCTAATATTCCGGCAACAAGAGATGTGCCATAAATACATTCTGCCTCCAATTGCTTCCGTGCAGCTGAAGGCTGCTCTGGCTGTATGTTCTGTAAAAATGTCATCAGATTAATCGATGAACCAACCCCCTCAACCGTAATGTATACCAATAATTATAATAATAACTTACATTTGTAATTCTATTTTAAAAGCCTGCGAGTTTTGACGAATTCAATTCAATTCAATCGTTCGTCTCAGTTTGAAAATTTACTTGTCAATACATTCGCCAGTAGCGGGGGCTTAATAAAGATGTCTCATTAAAATAAAACGTTAAATGTAAGTTACATACACACATGACATAAAATGACAAGGAATGTACATACATGTATATTAGACCGGGTCGAAGAAAAGGTTGTGGGTTTTCGCACTTAAAATCAAAGTTTGGTTTATTTTATGACTTACCATAAAATATATCGGCTCAACAAATCGGGACAGGATCCTAATATTAGTATACCCTACACTAGGCTATTCTGGCTTTGTGCCTTTATTTGTAACACCCAACAGGAATCGAGGTAAACTTATAAACACCTTTCGATTCCGATTTAGACATGTCCGTCTGTCTGCCTGTCCATCTATTTTTGTAAACAAAGTACAGTTCGCAATTAATGTTTGCTGGTCAAGGACGGGCGCTATTTCATTTGAAACAAATCGGTTCAGATTTAGATATAGCCCCCATACAAATGTCGCTCCCGATTTGTTTTTTTTTCTGCTCTAAAAACCACATAATTTAACGAATTTCAACTAGAAATATCTATAATGAAAGTGGGTCAAATCGGTTTAGACTTATATATGTATAGCTCCCATACAAATTTAGCTCGCGATTTGAAATTTTGCCACAATCCTTACCGAATTGAATTGTAATGGCGTAAACAGTAGCATTTCCTTACTTTATAATATTGAATTTTCTACTAAAATGTAAAATTATTTTTATTTTCATCAAATCAACACTAAAGGGGATGTACTCTATTTCTTTTTTATTTTAGAAAATCATGTTTTTTAATATAAAGGCACTATTAAGTCTTATAAATTAAAATGTACTTTTTTAGTTTCTAAAATTATATTGCTTCGACAACATTAGGCGTGTTTTATTTGACAACATAGCGTTTTCGTTCATTTGTTTTGAACGGACATTTTTATCTTAACTTATTTTAATCGTTGTGTATAGCCGTTTATTGTGCCCGCTTATTGCTTCAGTGTTGGAAAGCGTAAAAATCATAGGAAACGTTTTTAGGTCGAGTTTGTTACAAAGCCAGAAAAATTAATTTTAAGTTAATGCTTAAACTACTTGTCAACCACATGTGGGCATATCCCAGTGTCCCGGACGCGACATTCGCACGCCTTAAACTACGCCAAAGACAAGAAAGAAACTTAAAAAGTCGATCAGCTTTTTTAGTGTTCTAAAGCGCTTAAAGAGTAGTGAATTTTAAAAATATATCGTCAGGATTTAGTACAAAATTATAAAGAATTTTACATCGAAACGGACGCGACAAAAAAACAGAAGTACTTTTCAAGGTCTTATAGAAATATACAAAGTTCTGCGATTTTTTGAGAACTTTGTTTGTCCTTATATACGTGTAAATGAAGGTCACAGTATATATTTTGTTCGTAGATTTATGAAATATAAGAATTATCCCTTAAATTTTTTAATTAGGCACAGCAGAAATACGGACGCAACAAAACGGACGATACAAAAATTTCCACTCGTAGTAAAAAAAATTAGTAATTTCAACTTTTAATAAAAAATAAAAGAAAACAAGTTAACTTCTAGTTTCATATTAAAAATATTGTCGAAATAAGGAACAAATAAAGTTAAAAGCTATTAGTGTTGTCTGATTTCATTTCTTTGGTAGACCTTTTTTGGGAGATGCCCATGTGTAATTTGAAATACTTTTGAATTTGATTTGCGCAACATTGGAATATTTCGCATGCGTGTAATTTTTTAAGTCATGGAAATATACCATATACAGGCACCACTACGTAATAAAAGACCAAATTTGCCCAAAGTCATGCACGTTTTTATGGGCCCGTAAAGATTTGCGGCCTCGGTGTAATTTTTGCAAACCGTTTGGAATTTTGATTTACTCTCTCAAAAAAACTTAATCTTCAAGGTCAAAGTCATGCAAAGATTTGCGGCCTCGGTGTAATTTTTGCAAGAAAGTGAACATTTCTCAGGCTCATATCTTGCAAACCATTTGGAATTTTGATTTACTCTCTCAAAAAAACTTCATCTTCAAGGTCAAAATTGCAAATGTCGTCGAACAAATCTTGTAGGCACACGGTAGCGTATACGTGCTGTTGATTAATAATAATATCACTCATACGCAATGCAGTCGGGCTGATCTTTAACAGAAACAGTCCTGCAACATATATTTTTCCAGCCTTAACGGTATTAAGAATCATTCCTAGATCATTGAGATCTTAGGTACATTTTTGTAGTTGACTATTTCTTTGAATTTTGAACGGTCCATATGTAGAACCTGAACAGGGGAAAATGGTTAAAAATCGATTTTTTTACAGTTTTTTTGCGATTTTGACATTGAAGATAAAGTTTTCTTGATTTTATATAATCACAATGTTTGCTCTTTATGACGAGAACTACTTTGTCTCAGAGAGTAAATCAATTCCAAATGGTTTAGAAGATATGTGTCGGAGAAAATGCTCACTTTTTTGCAAAAATAACACCGGGGCCCCATAAAAAAGTGCATGACTTTGGGAAAAATTGGGAGACACGGGTCTTTTTTTTTGGTCTTTTATCACGTATTGGTGTCCGTATATGGTTATATTTTTTCGTGTTGCACTTTGTAATACACTTGAACCGAGTGCTATACTCCTGAAACTATAGGAAAATTTGAATTAATTGTCGTTGTTACATTTTCATTTCTTCTTCATGTTGCCCCTGAGGTGAACTTGTAGTTTCAAAGGGTAACATTTTTCAAATAAAAACTGTTTTAATGTTTTAAACTTTTTGTCGCCCTATAACGTAGATATAAGCATCGAATTAATAAGTAGAATATCTGTTAAATTTTAGTAATTTCATGTCAAGCGATCACAAACACATTCCTTCTGCTTTTGTTGAATTTTTGTAAATATTTATTTTTCTATATTGCGAATTCAGAAAATATTTTTCCGATTTTCAGAAAATGGGAAATTGTAGGCACAAAGGTGGGTCGAAAATGATTTTTTTGGTTTTATCAAATATCAAATTTCTCAGTATTCAGAAGTTATAAAAGCTTTAATTTTACGCAGTTTAGGTTTATTTGTGAGGGGGGCATCAGAAGGGGCGTGACAATTTCGCCCATCTTCGAACTTAAACTAAGTGTGGAAAAAATATTACCATGTACAAAGTTTGACAAAAATACTTTATTTTTGATCCACACTAGCGTCGGCAATGTCATATTTTTTGGGAAAAAAAACGGAAAATGTAGCCATACAGAAAAGTACATATTTGGAAAATTTTATAAAAAGGAAATTTTCTGCTCCGTTTCATATGAAATTAGTCATTGAGCTTAAATAAAGTCCTGGGAGGTGTCCAGAGCAACAACCTTGCTCTCACCCTGCAGACATACTGCCGATCATTAAGAAGTACACTGATCTCCAGATACCCAACAATACGACTATTAGCTATTTACCTTAACCGTTAACGCGGTTACGCATAAATGTTTTATCCAACAATTGCGGATTTGAACATAATTCAGAAAATTTGGTGATATGAAATAAAACTGTATGAAATCAGTTCCAAAAAATTAAATGAACTACTTAAATGTCCCTACAAAGTTCAAACACGTTAAAACACCCTTTTCCCCCGGCGGCTCTACGTCAATACAAAATTATTGAAATAACGCATTGGAATATTGTAAAGAGCTATAAAAAGTGATGGGCATGCTTTTAGCGATACCTTGTTTTCTGTCCATCACTTTTTAATGCCTGACCATTATTTAATAAAATGATGTACATATTTGTGATTTGTTCTTAAATAAAATTAAAATCAGCTAAGGTGAATGTAATTAAATACTTGCATTTTTTGTTTTTGTCATTCTAAATTTGTTTTAATTTTCTGCGGTATTGTTATTGTGGGATTAAGAACACACACCGCCATACGATGGAGTGTGACAAATATGTTTGTCATTTGGTTTGTAATATTAAAAAAAAATATATAAAAAAATACTCGTAAACAAACCAAGAAATTACGGAAAACGTGATGGTAAATATTAAAATCAAGCACTGGTAATACCACTATTCCAAAATATTTACAAATCGTTGCCAGCAAGATGCGAAGACACACAGTAATTGTTCAGAACATAAAAGAAATTGTATGCATTTCCATATTCTACTTTAAGTACTTAAAAAATATATATTTATATATTTATTCCCGTCGCACAGTGTTGCGAAAGCGGAATTTTTTGGAAATCATATTGCCTAAACTGTATTTTTAATTGTATCGATGAGAAACTTTTACAGATTGGTCAGAATGAAATCCCAAACAGAATGAGTGAAAAAAAAATTTACACCGAAAAAAATTGTTGGGTCAAATTTTCAACAAAAGTCAAAAAAAAAATTGTTCGAAATATTTACAAAAAAATTATTTTAATTCTTCTTTTATTTCTGATAAATACCCTATGATTAGTTTTTTAAATAAATTATAGGGTGGTCCGAACAAGAATTATAAACGTCAAATTTTCATGATTTTTCGATATTTGTTGAAGAACTCTGAAATTTTATAAAAAACCAAAGTCTATTTCATTTCTTATTTGAAAGGTGGCAATCAAGGCTTTAATTTGATACCGGTTTGAAGTCAATAGCTTCAGTTTTAAGAGAGATATGCTCATTTTTGTCACCCGAAAACCAATATGATTAAATTATTCAATAAGTGATTCCGAGAATTTCCGTTCTATTTCTATGGAATAAATACTGAGAGTGATATACTAAAATCGCTATAACTCCCAGGAGGGTAGGTATGGGCAGCTGGTTTTTTCACAGTTCGTTGAAAACAAATTATGTAACATTTCTGTAGTGGTTTGGAACTGGGACTCTCTGGGACTTTTTAGATATTGCTTACCTAACCCAAATTTAAAGGAAAAATGGACCTTTAGTCGTGTTTTCGTTCTAAAAAAGGTGCATATGAAAATGTCTCAAACAACATTCCATTTTTTACAGAAGATACTTGTCCGAAGGCAGATTTTTTTCCGAATCAAAATATCTGTCACCAAAATCAAATGAGATCATTTTGAATACAGCCCTGAAATCCCCTCTTTTTGTGAAAATTTTCTATATTTGACTTCTAAAATCAATTAAAAATCAACGGGCCAACATAAAAATAAGCTTTATGTGTTTTTGTTTACTTGGAATGTCTGTGACAAAATTATATCATTAAAAACACTGAAAAAAATAATCGGAAAAAAGTTACTTTTCCACTAGCCGCAACACAGTGCGTCGTTCCAATTTGGAGCATAAGGCCACAAAAAGGCTTGATGGAAATGTTTTTAAACAAAGTAATAAAAAATATATTTTACATTTAAAATATATAATGGTTATTGAAACACCAAACTTTTCAATGTTCCTGCCCAGTATAAGCAACTCATTTGTTAATCGGTGTCAGCAAAAATGACATTTAAACCGTACTTTCATAAGACTTGCCTCTGTGTGTCTCTCCAGTAAAGGAATACACTTCATGATGTGGGGTATGCTCGTCCCGCCCGAACTTAAATCCTCATTCAGGTGTTAATGCTGCTGGTGGTGGTATTTTCCATATAAAACACTTTTGCTTAATGACATTTATTGTTACTTTCAATTTCCAGTACCAAGTGTCTTTAGCATTTTCCACATTAACTTATTAAAAAAGACCAAAAACAAAAGGAAACAAAAAAGTTTCACAAGTTATTATATTTTAATAAACAAAAAAGCATTTTCAATTATGGCATCATCTTCAGTGGAATTAAGACACGAGGTAAGTTTGGCGCGCTTCCGCGTGCTTTTTTTAATTTCGTGCAGACTTTGATGGATGTGTTGAGTTTCGTTAAGCATTTCTTCAAAAAAATCGAACAACAATTAAAATATGTTTTTTTTTTCAAATACTTAAACATAAACATGAACATGAAGTGGCTTAGAAACAAAATTGTTTAAAACCATTAAAAAATCAACTGTTTCCCAGAATAAACTCTCAAGAACAAAAAAACACTTACTCACACTATACAAAAAAAAATAAAATAAACTTAAAAACTTATTTGTTGTGTGCATAAAATCTACACATTTTTATGGATATTTAAAAAAATAGTTAAATCCAAATTTCGTCGAATATAGTACTTATAATATTGAGTAATTCCATGACATAATTTATTCGATCACATATTATCACAATTAAGGCTTTTCTCTGCGATTTTGATGAAATTTTCCAAAACAAAAAATAAAATTGTAGCCACTAGGGTTGATCTTAAAAAAATATTTTTGTCATAAGGTAATTAAAAAAACTGTAACTTTTTTGTGGCAAATTTTTTCTAGATTTACAGAAAATTGTAAAATTAACAAGTAAGAAGGCGTTAAGTTCGACCGGGCCGAATCTTATATACCCTCCACCACGGAGTGCATTCCACAGTATTACCAGCAGATTAAAGGATGACGACTTCACATACAAGCATATTACGAAAACTGTGATATTTTTATGCACATTACTATATTTGATTACTATTTCAAACTATAATGTATACTTATGCGCACTGTTTAGAATCGACTACTATATATAAATAAAATGCTGAAATTGTGAAAGTGAACATGCCTAAATATTAGGCGATTGTCAGTCGCCATTAGAAAGAAGCATTTTGAGATACAGACAAATTCCGCCCAAATGTACAAATTTCGAAAAAACCCTTTTTCGAGTCTTCATAGTCAGAATGTATACACAGAATTTCATGATTTCAACTTCACCATTTTTATCCCTCTTTTTAATTATATCCCTTAAAAGTACGAATTTCGAAAAATCCCTCTATTCTACGTGTCTATGCAATTAGAGGGATGTACACACCGAATTTCATGATTTTAGCTGTTGTCGTATCATTGGTACCATATTTTATCCCTTTTTGTCCCATTTCGCCCGCCAAAACTTTTATTATCTTTGTGGTGCTTCCAAGCTACAAGAGGAATGTCCGCAACAAATTTTAACTGTATGAAAATAAGAAATTTAATTAATAAGCCATGGCTACCAATATTTGTATACTATGTATATATATAATGGATATAATACTTCAATTCATAAAGTAAATATAAGGGAGCAATCATAAATACCCTAAATATTGGGGGATATAGAGTGTACTTTCAGCTACAGTCGTTTGGTTGGTTGTATTTCCATCCTATTTTAATTTCAAAAGTATAAATTTTGAAAATACCTACATACGTACGCAGTATAAGACAACTTCATGATTCTACCATTTTTTGTCGTAAAAACAACAAAATAAAGTACGAATTTGAAAAAAAATATTTTACGTGGCTATGCAGTCAGAGGAATGTATACACCGAATTCCATGATTCTATCGGCGGCCATTTTGTTGGTACCATTTTTATCCCCTTTTCCCAATTTTGCCCCCCGTATCTACACAATTAGAGGGACGTACTCACTGAATTTCATCATTCTAGCTGTATTGGTTTAGTTGGTACTATTTGTATCCCCTGTAGCCATTGTATTCATTGAAAGTACGAATTTGGAAAAAAAACGTTTTATTTTTCGTGTCTACGCAGTCAGAGGAATGTATACTCAGAATTTCATGATTCTAGCTGCTATCATTTGGTAGGTACTATTTTTATCCCCCTTTTCCATTTGAACCCCATAAAGTACGAATTTTGGAAATTTCTTTTATTTTACGTGTCTACGCAATCAGGGGAATATATATATCGAATTTCATTATTCTAGGTACAGCCGTTAGGTTGGTACTATTTTTAGTACCTCTATCCCCATTTAACCCCTTAAAAGTACGAATTTACTTATACTTTTACTAATACTTTTATATTATGTATCTACTCTATTAGAGGAATGTACACTAGGGCGTACCTCAAAAAAAAAGTTCGCCGTACACCTTCGAATATGAAGTATTATTGAAAGGTAGTTTCAAAAAAAAAATTTTTATTTTTTTATGCCGAACGTAGGGGTCGCGCTTTTACATTTTTCTATATAACTTGTATTTATAAACGGATTTTAAAGTGTGATACATCGATGTTTTTGTCTCGACGAGGCCGATTTTTTTGTCTTTGAAGTCATTGAGCTCAAGCACCCCCTTCTGGTACTTACCCATCATTTCTCAGTTGCTACTACCCTAATGTACCACTCTAATAATCGAAAATTAAAGCTCGCATAAAATCATGAATCATGTTTGAGCTCAATGACTTCAAAGACAAAAAAATCGGACAAAAACATCGATGTATCACACTTTAAAATCCGTTTATAAATGCAGAAGTTATATAGAAAAATGTAAAAGCGCGACCCCTACGTTCGGCATAAAAAAATAAAAAAATTTTTTTTGAAACTACCTTTCAATAATACTTCATATTCGAAGGTGTACGGCGAACTTTTTTTTTTTTACTTGTAACCTGGTACGCTCTAATGTACACGCCAAATTTCGTGTTTCTATCTGTTGTCGTTTGATAGGTACCATTTTTATCCCTTTTTGTCCCATTTCGGCCCCTACAAATAGAAATCACTATATGGTGCCCTTTTATGCTATAGAGGGAATGCGCATTGCAAATATCAACTAAATACAAGCTAATATGTTCAAAAAACATGCTGAAATACTCTAAATATGAGGGGTATTTTCAGTCCTTGTGAGGGAAAAATTTTTCCCTCTGGGCCGATTTCGTCCACTTTCAATCCCAACCGATCTACATCCATAAGACAAATTTAGGACAAATTTGAACCTCCTAGCTCATTTCGTTCGGCCGCTATCGTGCTTTCAACAGACAGACAGACGGACATGGCTATATCGTCTTAGAATTTTACCAAGACCCAGAATATATATACTTTATGGAGTCTCCGATGAATATTTCAAGGTGTTACAAACGGAATGACAAAGTGAATATACCCCCATCCTGGAGGTGGAGGGTATAAAAACAATATAATATGAACAAAAAATACATCTTAAATACATTTTAAAATAAAATAAATTTTATGATAAACATTCTTGTACTTATGCTACAACAATTATAAACGTGATTACAGCCGAATTTAAAAATATATAGTAGTAATAACACTGCCCAACAAATTAAGACGTTTTGATTTGAATATAATAACAACCCGTAATTCCGAAAGGCCATGTTGAGTAGACCATTTTTTGGGAATAAACTTATAGTCCAGCTGGTCTGAGCTTCTTTTAACAGTGGGCCAACATTTCCATTTTTTAGTCTAAGGCAGGGTTGTCAGATTATTGTGTACCTCTATCGCCAAATCAATTGCCAGAAAACGCCAAATACCGCCAAATATAAACAACTTCAGTTTTTGTTAAAAAATCGACAAATTTCATTTTATATTTAGTTCCTGTAAAAAATGCATGGAATTCAGAACGAAAAAAAAACAAATCTCAATAAAAGCATATAGACGCATTTTGAACAATTTGTTTTAGTAGAAAAGTTAATGCAAATAGCGCTTTTGGGTCGTCTACATTTATCACAGTTTTTTAATTATTATTATTTCTCAATTCTAAAATTTACATGGTTTGTTTGATTTTTTAAGAAAACCACAAAGGATGACAAAATACATTTACCTCTAAAATAATCCTTCATTCTTTGAATTTTACCAATGCGTTTTCACACAATACAATTTTCAATTTTTTTTCGAAATTTTTATCGTGATTTTACTAATTCCCAATTGATCATATCTTTAAAAAAAATCTTTTTTTTTTCATCCTCTATAAATCAAATATTTCATAGAGTGCAGTTATCCCACTAAGTTGTAAAGAATCGGAAATGGTAATTTCGGTTCGACATGAACGCATATCTATGACTTGCATACAAATTGTAATATATTTCTCTACAAAGTAATGACAATATAATAAAATCGGAGGACAGATTTAAACTTTTCTAAAATTAGCCAAGAAAATCGCCAACTAAAGGGTCCGCCATCTAACGTTTTTTTTTTCAACTATTCTACCGTTGGACTATTATTTGTGGGGTGCCCTCAGCAGCCATTTTTCATTATTAACCGGATTATTAAGGATTGTACTTACAAATAAAAAAGAAATTTGAGAAAATATTCAGTAGTTTTTTTTATAGCATTTTCAAAAAAAAAGTTGTTTATTGAAATATGTGGTTTCTAGAGCGGAAAAAGTAAATCATAGGAGACATTGGTATGGGAGCTATATTTGTTGCTCAAAGGGTCCGCCATCTAACTTTATTTCAACTATTCAACCGTTGGACTATTATTTGTGGGGTGCCCGAGGCAGCCATTTGAATGAAATTATTTTCCATTATTAACCGGAAGGATTGTACTTTCAAATAAAAAATTTGAGAAAATATTCAGTAGTTTTTTATAGCATTTTCAAAAAAAAAGTTATTTGGCCAAGTCGCTAAATCGAAAATAAAGTCGCCAAACACGTTTGGCGAGATATCTGACAACCCTGGTCGAAGGGTGCAATCAAAGATAATGGAAATATATAGATCAAACAAAACTCTCAGAGAAATGCGTAGTAGGAGGGAAATTATTTAGATGGCTCTGAACGAAATTTTGGAGAGAAAATTTCCCTTTTTCTAAAAACTGCAATAAATAAAAAATAAAAGCAAATTAAATAAACTGAAGTGTGGTATTTGACGCAAAGCCACAAAATTCATTGGAATTAACTTTTGCTTCATTCGTTTTCTTTCAATTTTCAGTATTATAAGCGCAAAAGAGTACAAAATTGAGTGAACTAGAACGTACTTTGAGTGAAATAGAATGTACACATGTACATTCGAACCACTAGGTGGCGAAATTGTAAGGTCATGGCTACAACTACATTTTATCTATGTATTTCCATTATCTTTGGTGCAATATACTAAGTGAAAATAAATCTGGTTACTTAATGTCTGAGAGAATTCTCATTGCCAGAACTCAATGGTGGAATTTTATGAGGATCATTTTTATGGAAGATCATAACCATTTAGCTCTTCTCTTAATGGATCAATTTGAACATTTATTCGAGAAAATCAAAAAAATCCCCACAAAAAGCTCATTTCTGGAAAATTTCAGTAGGGGTCACCAAAGACACCAAAATTGTAAATAAAGCTCTTCACGATTACACAGTAAAAATAAATGTAAAGTAAAAACGGTGTCTAATTTGGCAGGGATGATATATACCCTCCACTATGGTTTGCATTCCGCAGAGGCTGTCTATTTTCGTAGAATTGCAGTAACATTATATGAAAATGAAATTTTTTTTAATCCCTTGAAAGTACGAATTTTTAAAAACCTTTTTATTTTTCGTGTCTAGGAAGTCAGAGGAATGTCTACTTTGAATTTCATGACTCTGGCTGCGGTCATTTGGTTGGTACTATTTTTATCCCCTTTTTCCATTTTAACCCCAAAAAGTGCGAATTTCGATCAATCCCTTTTATTTCACGTGTCTACACAATCAGAAGAATGTATACACCGAATTCCATGATTCTAACTGGGGCCATTTGGTTGGTACCATTTTTATCCCCCTTTTCCTATTTTACCCCCTTAAGAGTACGACTTCATAAAAAATCTTTATTTTACGTATCTACGCAGTTAGAGGGATGTACACACCGAATTTCATCATTCTAGCAGTAGTCGTTTAGTTGGTACCATTTTTATCCCTCTTTTCCCATTGTATCCCTTGAAAGTACGAATTTGGAAAAAATACTTTTATATTATGTATCTACTCATTTAGAGGAGTGTACACACCGAATTTCATATTTCTAGCTGCTTTCGTTTGATAGGTACCATTTTTATCCCTTTTTGCCCCATTTCACCCCCTACGAATAAGAATCACTTTGTGGTGCACGTTTTTATTATAGGGGGAATGTGTATACCCAATATCAAGGAAGTACAAGCAGACATACTGAAAAAACATGCTTAAATGCTTAAATGCTTATTATGGGTATTTTCAGTTCTTGTGAGGGAAAAATTGTTCGAGGTTCAATCCCAACCGATCTACGACTACACTCAGAAAAAAGTATGCCACGGATCAAGTAAATATGAACTAAAACTGAGGAAAATTGAACTTCGTATAGCACTAAGGCAAAAATTTCTCACAACAAAGTACAGACTTCTCCTTGAAGATAGGCCATGCTTTGAACTTGATTCCAGTTCAACTTGTCGTCAAATCAAGTAAAATTTACTCAAACTGAGGAAACTTTTTATTCAAACCAAGTTAATTTTTACTTAATCTGATTATTAATTTTTAAGAAATTTTACTTAAATCTGAGGAAAATTTTCCGATTTTTTCCTCAATCCAAGTAAATTGTTACTCAAACTAAGTAAATTTATAGTCAAACCAAGTAAAATTATTCTCAATCTGAGGAAAATTATCGGAAAATTTTCCTTAACCCAAGTAAATTTGTACTCAGCCTGAATAAAATTGTCCTTAAAGCAAGTAAGCCTGACTAAAACTTTACTTGATAATTGAAATAAATTATTTCGCTTCAAAGTATGCAACACTCATATCAAAACTGACA
Organism: Polietes domitor; assembly: GCA_947397865.1. Taxonomy (NCBI): domain Eukaryota; kingdom Metazoa; phylum Arthropoda; class Insecta; order Diptera; family Muscidae; genus Polietes; species Polietes domitor. The sequence continues at coordinate 53,888,760 of OX377622.1, read as the reverse complement.
ACATGGAATAGTTCTCAAACGTTTCATGTTACTTCAACCATAAAGAGTTGGGCTATATCACCATGAATGCTGCGGAGGATAGGTAGGCACCTACGCAGTGATTGTTTAGAATAGTGTTTGAAGTACTTAAAAAGAAACTTAAGAATTGTTTCTTAGACTACTATTCATGTATTTTTCTAAACACACTGAAGTACTATAAGTAGTATAAGTATAATATATTTAATTGTCAGAAGTTTTTACTAGACCCGAAGAAATGATTTTAAGTAAACTTACTACCCTATTTTGATTATATGTAATATTTATTCTGGCTTTGAAATAAGGAAACTGTACTCATATCTAGTTAATTATACCCTCACTCTACAGAGTAGGAGGGTATATATCATTTGGAACAGAAAAAAGTGTAACGCATTGAAGGATTGACTTAAGCCCCAAGTATGTTTGGACCAAATCCATTTCACGTCTTTTTAAGATGTTTGAACCATGTCCGTCCGTCTGTCTGGCTGGGTGGTGTACACGATAACTCTCGAAAGGAGTTAAGGAATCAGTTCAAACTTTGCACATGGTAATATTTTTCCCAAACTTAGTTTAAGTTGGAAGCTGGCCGAAATTGCCACGCCCCTTCTGGTACCTCCCACACAAATCACCCTAAATTACGTAAGATTAAAGCTGTTATAACGTATATACAGATGATCGGAATACTGTGAAATTTGATATGTAGCAATGATTTTAAAGACGATACATTCTCATGGAATATGAGCGATATTGCCATACCGTTTCTGGTACCTCCCATAAACTTTGGTTACAATAAAACGGACATAACATCCATACGGCTAGTCAAAATCATTGGCAATTTAATATTTGAAAATGTTTTTATAATCACTTTAAACCTACACAATATTTACGCTTCAGCCACGCCCCTTCTTGTACTTCCGTCATTACTTCTGTACTGGTGCGTGGCCACTATGACTTGATATTTAATCATGTTTTTACAATTGTTTTTTAAATGTGGCCCCATGTCCTACGTTAAATTTAATTCCTTATAACTTTCGTACATATGTTCTCTGAGCGTCAGGGTATATATAACCCGGTTTAACCGACCGAAGCTTACTTACTTGTTTTCCTTCTCGTAAGGATATTTTAACTAAACTGGAGTAAAATTGTTAATCTAAATTGGAGTATGGATTTTATTCAGTATTAAGAATTTTTCTGAGTGTATTAATCAAAAAATTAGGACGTCCTAGCTAGTGTGCTTTCAACAGACGGACGGAGGTACAGACGAACACGGCTAGATCATTTTCGAATTTTATGGCGATTAAGAATATATATACTTTATAGGGTCTCAGGTCGATATTGAAATGTGTTACAAACGGAAGGACAAAATTGGCATACCACCATCCTATGGAGGAGGGTATAAAAACAATTACATCAATCATTTTCTGTAAATACGGTCAAAGTAAACACATATTTTATATCTACTTTTTTTCCAAATGTCAAATCATTTTCAGGGAGAAACTGTTTCGCGCCAAAAATTCAGTTTTTACTGAATTTCTATAGAAATGGAATTCTGATATGACAGTTTGGAAAAAATTAAAAAAACTCACCCCAAAGCAGAGAAACGTTTAAAGAGATAAAATGTTAAAAAAATAAACAAAAACACGCCGGTTGTCGGTAAAACCGGTTCTACGGATTCAACTTTGATTGCTCTATTCACAAATCGTTAGCATCATTCTGAGTAAACTTTTAACTTAATTATTGTCAATAAACAAATATGTATGCATGAATATACTTATATATATATATATGTATGTGGTATAAACAATCCAATGGTATAAACAATCCAAAACAGAAGTACATATTAGTTAGTTTTTTCTTTTGGCGAAAAGAACTGGTTTTGGTTTTTTTATTTCTTTTTGTATTTCCTTTGTTGTGGCTTTTTAATTTATTCTAATGTATTCGAGTTTATTTTAGCCAAAAACCAAAAAAAAATAAAACACATTTTTTAATTCTTTTTCTACTATTTTTAAGTTTTGTTTTGGGTGTTTTGGGAGTTTCGGTTGTTTGTTTGTTTCTATGTTTGTATTTACGTAATTTACGTAAAGCGGCCAACTTTTGCTTTCATATGAGTTTGTTTTTAATATTGAATTGCAAATTAGTGGCGATTAAAAACATATCACTATGATTGAGTATATAGATGGATATAAATTCGAATACGTAGTCCATAGTGGTGTACTAAATTCGAAAACGATATTGAAATTTTTCTCCACAGAAGGAAAGATCTTGAACGATGTCTAAGAAAAAATTCCTCTCAACGTTTTGGTAGAATAACTAAATTACATGTGTATATGAGTGTGACTTTTCCGAAAGGAAAGGTAAGATTTTTCTTTGAAAATATCTTATATATGTCTTAAGAAAAAAATATTGAAATTTTTGTTGCTGATTTATAGTCACTGCAATTTGCACAAAAATTGTTTGAATGTTCTTTAGCAGTTCTTTTATCATCGTGGTTACGTTTGCAAACATTTATTTATACACGGTTTTTCAACAAGAGTTGTTATTTTGGTATTCAAAGAAAAATTCCATTTTTTTGAGATAAATAATCGGATGTTTATTTCATAATAAAGAGGAAAGTATGCCGTTAATTATGAATAACAACATCAGCCAAATGGCCACCACGACCACGCTTACAGGATCATATCATTTTCATGAAATTTTCCATAATCAAATCGCAAAATGGCTGCCCTATGTCCTCGATAACCTCACGAATTCTATCTTTGAGGCCTTGAATCGACGCTGGGCTGTTGGCGTAGACCTTATCATTCATGTGGCCCAAAGGAAGAAGTCGCAAGGTGTTAAATCACAAGATCTCGGTGGCCAATTGTGATCACCTCTTCGAGAGATAACACGATTCGGAAACTTTTCCCGTAAAAGAGCAATGGTTTGGTTGCTTGTGTGGCACGTAGCGCCGTCTTGTTGTAAGTAAACGTTACCCAGATCAATACCATCCAACTCCGACCATAAAAAATCATTAATCATCTCTCGATAGCGCAATCCATTCACCGTAACTGTTGATCCATCCTCATTTTCGACAAAGTAAGGTCCAATGACCCCGCCGGACCATAAATCGCACCAAACAGTCACACGATGAGGACGGAGAGGCTTCGCAACAATAACTCTTGGGTTTTCCGAGCCCCAGATGCGACAATTTTGCTTGTTGACGTAGCCACCGAGGTGGAAATGGGCCTCATCAGTCATGACGATTTTTCGATGGAATTTCGGATCATTTTCATTCATGAATTTTAATAATTTCAATGCGTTGTTGAAGCGTGTATCGTTACATTTTTAGTAATGGCATAGTTTCTTCTTGTCAAATGTCAAAGAATAAAAGCTTCAAAAGTGACAGCTACCGAAATACCGAGTGATTCAAAATAACACCTCTTGTTGGAAAACCCTGTATTTATATTTGCCTCAATTTTTTTGAAATGACTACATCAACACTTTTACCTATAATCCACTAAAATAATTCTTGATACGTTTCTATTTATTCTCTGAAAATTGTATGCTAAAGATACGAAGGGTTATATTTTTATATTATCATTAAATATATTATATATAATATTTCTTATAAAATAATTAAAAGAATATATCTTTAACAGTCTTCAAAAGAATTTGTAAATAGTTTTTTACCTTTGGTTTGCTTTATGTGTTGTCCCATTATATTTCGGCTTTATCACCCTCCAGGTCTTACGATTTCGATGATTTTCTTATAAAATGCGGAATAACTTCCACATTTTGCTATAATCTGTGTTTTGACGTGCTCGCTAGTAAAGTGGTTTTACATGGAATATCGATTTATCTTACACTTTTTTAACGATCAAAAACACAAACACATTGTCAAATTCATTATGCCAATTATGTCAAATCACAGTGGTATCACCCAGGAAATCAGTTAAATCAGCCGTAGCATTCTTTGTGTGCGGCAATTAACCGCAACAAATAGGAATTTTTGCACAGAAAAAAATCATCATCGATTAATTTATGTAAATATTTTGGATTTTTTATCTATCATCGTGCTAACAAATATCTTTGTTTTTAATGGAACTTGCATTGTTTACATTTGTCTGCCACAATGGAGGTCAATTAAAAAAATGTTCACAAAATAAAATCAAAGTAAAATAAAAAAACAAGTAAGAAGGCGTTAAGTTCGCCCGGGCCGAATTTTATATACCCTCCACCACGGAGTGCATTCCACAGTATTACCAGCAGATTAAAGGATGTCGACATAGAAGTACAGAACCATATTACGAATATTGTGATATGTTTATGCACATTACTATATTTGATTACTATTTCAAACTATAATGTATGCTTATGCGCACTGTTTAAAATCTACTACTATAAATAAATACAATGCTGTAATTGTGAAAGTGAACATGCCGAAAATAATAGGCGATTGTCAGTCGCCATTAGGGAGAAGCATTTTCAGATACAGACAAAGTGACTGCATTATTTTGATAAGAAAAGTACAAATTTTAAAGATATCCCCATTCGCCCCATTCTTCGCCCAAATGTACAAATTTGAAAAAAGACTTTTTTGTTTCGAGTCTTCATAGTCAGACCACCGAATACACACCGAATATATACACCGAATTTCATGATATCAACTTCAGCGGTTTAGAAGGTCCCATTTTTATCCCTCTTTTTCAGTTATATCCCTTAAAAGTACGAATTCGAAAAATCCCTCTATTTTACGTGTTTATGCAATTAGAAGGATGTACACTCCGAATTCCATCATTCTAGCTGTATTCGTTTAGTTGGTACTATTTTTATCCCCTGTAGCCATTGTATCCCTTGATAGTACGAATTTGGAAAAAACGTTTTATTTTTCGTGCCTACGCAGTCAGAGGAATGTATACTCCGAATTTCATGATTCTAGCTGCGGTCATTTGGTAGGTACTATTTTTATCCCCTTTTTCCATTTGAACCCCAAAAAGTACGAATTTTGGAAAGTTCTTTTATTTTACGTGTCTACGCAATCAGAGGAATGTATACATCGAATTTCATTATTCTAGGTACAACCGTTAAATTGGTACTATTTTTATCCCTCTATCCCCATTTAACCCCTTAAAAATACGAATTTATAAAAAATACTCTTATATTATGTATCTACTCTATTAGAGGAATGTACACGCCAAATTTCGTGTTTGTATCTGCTGCCGTTTGATAGGTACTATTTTTATCCCTTTTCGTCCCATTTCGTCTCCTACAAATTAAAATCACTCTATGGTGCCCTTTTATGCTATAAAGGGAATGCGAATTGCAAATATCAAGTAAATACAAGCTATTATGTTCAAAAAAATGCTGAAATACTCAAAATATTAGGGGTATTTTCAGTCCTTGTGAGGGAAAAATTTTTCCCTCTGGGCCGATTTCGCCCACTTTCAATCCCAACCGATCTGCAACCATAAGACACATTTAGGAAAAATTTGAACCTCCTAGCTCATTTCGTTCGGCCACTATCGTGCTTTCAACAGACAGACAGTCGGACAGACGGACATGGCTATATCGTCTTAGAACTTTACCACGACCCAGAATATATATACTTTAGATGAATATTTTAAGGTGTTACAAACGGAATGACAAAGTGAATATACCCCCATCCTGGAGGTGGAGGGTATAACAAGCAAAATAAATTCCCACAGAAAGAATACAATTAGCACGATGTATTCGGGAAAATATACGTAGGTCCTTGGTTCAATTTGAAACTAAAACACTATAAGGACTCTTTTCTTTAAGACTGGATAACTAAGATGCGATAACAAAATAAAATATTATTTTTTAAAATTGTCGCCAACATTTTTTACTTATGATTTTATGTTAAAAATGTTGGACTCAGCTTGGATAATTATCCAGTGTCAGTCAAATGTATAGTTATCGAGATTAAGTCCCAAAAAGCCATCACAAAATATTTTCTTTTTTGAAAATTTGTTTTGATACAAATAAATTCTATAGGGTGGGTCATTTAAAATTTTAAATCGACTATAAAAAAGTACTGATTATTTTTCAAATTTCTGGTTTTATTGGAAAGGTTGAACTTTGTAATTTTATAATGGAACACAAAATTATTCATATGACTACCACGACTGGCTCGGCAGTACCTCATCCGATCAACCAAATTTTTCAGTAAAAAATCCACACAATAATCATGTGGGTTCTCTGAACCCCATATACAAAATCTCCCTTCCCTAAGGTAGTATTGCACACATTACGTTGAAATATGAAACCCAACCCTCGGCTTTCTCTTGAATGGGGCGGCGTTCGCATAGTTGCAATTATTCGCCGAGAAAGTAATCAATCGCAGTCAACGTCATCAATCATCATCATCATCAGTGGCTGTTGCATATGCGTGTAAGTCGGTAGCAGTAGGTCTGCCTCAAACCTGTAATTAATTTTCACAAATTTGACTCTTTCATCATCACCACACACGACCTTCCTCCCAGACATAAATAGCTGCCTGAGATATTATCCCTCTATATCTCTGTGTTAAATGAAAGTTTCTATGCAAATTATTGTCTCTATAATTTGTTGTCAACAGTTTGGTTTTCACTGGCATTTAGTTGGATTGAAATAATTTACAATGTTTTGTTTTCCATTTACTACAGTTCGATGAATTCCCTGTTTATGCACAAAAGCATTTATGTTCAAAAGCAACGAAAAGCCATCGTGTCACTGAGAATTAAAAGCTTTGCTTGATGGAATAATTAGAGTAGTTTACTGAAGTTAATATACAGGGATTTCCAACAAGAGGTGTTATTTTGGTATTCAAAGAAAAATGCCATTTTTTGATACAAAGAGGAAGGTATGCCGTTAATAATGAAAAACAACATCATCCAAATGACCATCACGAGCACGCTTACAGGACCATATCCTTTTAATGACATTTTCTATAACCAAATCGCAAAGTGGCTGCCCTATGTCCTCGATAGCCTCACAAATTCTATCTTTCAGGTTTTGAATCGACGCTGGGCTGTTGACGTAGACCTTATCTTTCACGTGGCCCCAAAGGAAGAAGTCACAAGATCTCGGGGGGCAATTGTGAACACCTCTTCGAAAGATAACACGGTCCGGAAACTTTTTCCGTAAAAGAGCAATGGTTTCGTTGCTTGTGTGGCACGTAGCGCCGCCTTGTTGAAAGTAAACGTTGTCCAGATCAATACCATCCAACTGCGACCATAAAAAATCATTAATAGCGATCTCTCGATAGCGCAATACATTCACCGTAACTGTTGATCCAACGTCATTTTCTAAAGAGTAAGGTCCAATGACCCCGCCGGACCATAAAACGCACCAAACAGTCACACGATGAGGACGGAGAGGCTTCGCAACAATAACTCTTGGGTTTTCCGAGCCCCAGATGCGACAAATTTGCTTGTTGACGTAGCCACTGAGGTGGAAATGGGCCTCATCAGTCAAGATGATTTTTCGATGGAATTCCGGATCATTTTCATTCATGAATTTCAATAATTCCAATGCGTTGTTGAAGCGTGTATCGTTTCATTTTTATACACTGCACGAGAGTATTATGTCTTTGTGCATTTGTTTGTAACACCCAAAAGGAGGCGAGATAGACCCATTGTTAATTATACCGATCGACTTAGAATCACTTTTTGAATCGATTTAGGAATGTCCGTCTGTCTGTCCATCTATTCTTGTAATCAAAGTTCAGGTCGCAATTGTAGCCAGAACCAAACGAAACTTTGTACAACGAAGATTTTCGGGACGCTATTTAATTTGAAGAAAATCGGTTCAGATTTAGATATAGCCCCATACGAATTCCACTCCCGATTTGACTCGTTTAACTCTAGATACCACATATTTTAACAGAATTTCTTCAAATTTGGCAAAATATCTTATATTTCCACTAGAAACACCCATGATGAAAATAGGCCATATCGGTTCAGATTTATATATAGCTCCCATACAAATTTCGCTCTCAATTTGAATTTTTGCGCTCTATAAGCCACATATTTTAACAGATTTTCTTAAAATTTGGCAAAATATCTTATATTTCCACTAGAAACACCGAGGGTGAAAATGAGTCAGCTCGGTTCAGATTTATATATAGCTTATATATAGCTCCCGGCTTGATTTTTTCCGCCCCAGAAACCACGTATTTTCACAGAATTTCTTCCAATTGTGCATAACACGTAACATTTAAGTGGGTTACTTCCATGTTTGGATATAGCCCCGATACAAATATTCTTTTCGATTTGACAAATTGGCTCAGGTCATATCAGTCTATGATTAGGATACATACAAAAATCCTTCCCGTTTTCACTTTTTTACCGACTTGAATTGTATTCGGATAGAAAGTGGAGTGTATCATATAGTCGGCCCCGACCGACTTTAACCTTTCCTTGCGTAGTTTCTACTAGTCAAATGTCAAAGAATAAAATCTTCAAAAGTGACAGCTACCGAAACACCGGGTGATTCAAAACAACACCTCTTGTTGGAAAACCCCGTATTTTGTTCGATTATTATGAATGAATAATAATTCAATTTCTGTAATTTAATTTCTGTTGAGAGCGGACAAAAATTACGATCTGTACTAACAAGAATTGGTGGACAGATATGGCTGAATCGATGCGAAACGTGAATTTCCGTTTATTTCTCTAGCTAATCTAATCTGCATTTTTACCTTCTCATATTGTGTTTGATCTGTTGCATTTTCACACTTCCAACTTTTCTGAGTCACTCACCCTCAGTGAGTCATGCCCTACCTGATTGATCTTATTTAAGTTGACAGAATTAGTATTAAAGTCAATACGGCTGGTTTGCTAATTGACTAAACAGTCAGCCCCTTTGCTAATTGGCCATATCCAACTGCATTTTAACAAGTTGTTAAGAATAAACACCGGTGAATAAATTTCTGCAGCAACCCATACAAATTTTTTTTTTCAATTTCAGTGCCGCGCCGCGATTTAATTTCAAATGGCGCTCGTACACAACTATTTATTTATAGTTCAATAGTGTTGGTGTTCGGTGTTATTTGTACAACAAATACATTATTTGGAATTTAAACATTTTATGAAAACAGTTTTTGTTGCTTTGTTTGTGGGGGTATTTGTGCAAGAATTTCTGTTTTAACATTAGTAATTTACTGCTAACTAATTAAGCGATAATTATTTGTAATAATAATATAGTTGTTCTTTCTTTGAAGGGGGCATGCCCTCAGAATTACTAGAATTGTTTTATTATTTAATTAGAATTTACTGTTAACAATAGATATAGGGGAAAAAAGACAAAACAACCTTCACAATACACCGTAAATACATATCAATAAAATCAACTAGACAACTAATTCCCAATTAAAAACTATTTAATTTTAAGCATCAGTATAAACAACTAATAAAAATTTCAAAAAAGTTTCATATATTGTTCATACCAAACACATTAAAACATCTAAAATGTTTTTGCCTATTTGGGCTGCTTTCCATCTTAACAATCTAAATGGCTCACATACATTCCAACTGGAATACAGAGAGTTTAACTCATTACTAAAAAAATACAATGAAAACAAGCAAAAAGGCGTTAAGTTCGGCCGGGCCGAATCTTATATATCCTCCATCACGGAGTGTATTCGGTAGATTACCGCCTGTCGACTTTACAAAGAAGTGAAGTAACTACTAATATATATATAATACTGCAGTTGTAATCATAAAGTGAACATGAGGGAGCAATCTTCAAAAATTTACTCTAAATATTAGGTGTATTGTCAGTCGTAATTAGAGAGAAACATTTTCCCTCAGGGTCATTTGCAATTTCTTGATTCAGCTACAAACAGAGTGACTTTATCATTTTGATAAGAAAAGTACAAATTTCAGAGATCCGTTACGTTTCGCGTCCATATTGGCATCAATATGATGATTCTAGGTACACCCGTTTGCTTGGTGCCAATTTTAGCATTTTTTAAAATGTTGACCTTAAAGTACGATTTGGGAGTAATACTCATATTATGCGTGTCTACGAAGACAGACGAGTATAACCACTGAATTTCATGATTCTAGCTACAGCCGTTTGCGTGGTACCAATTCTATCCCGTTTTGATCCTAAAGGAACGAATATCGAAAGATATCTTTATTTTTCGTGTCTACGCAGTCACAGCAATGTACACACCGAATTTCACTATTCTAACTGCAACCGTTTAATTGGTACCATTTTTATCCCTTTCGCCCCATTTTCCGCCTAAAAGTACAATTTTCGATAAAAAAAAAACCGTAATGTTTCACGTCTACACAGTCAGATAAATACATACACCGAATTTCATGATTTTATCTTCAGCGGTTTGGTTGGTACCATTTTTATCCCCCTTTCCCAATTGTATTCCTTAAGAGTACATATTTCGAAAAATATCTCTATTTTACTTGTCTACGTAATTATAGGAATGTACACAACGAATTTCATGTTTCTAGCTGTTGTCGTATCGAAGGTACTCTTTTTATCCCTTTTGTCCCATTTAATCCGCTAAATCTTTTTTGTACTTTTTTTGTGATTTCAAGTTACTGGAAGAAGGTACGAAACAAATTTCAAGTGTATAAAATTGGAAATTTTCAAAAAAAATTGCTTTAATAGTCTGAATATTAGGGTTATTTTCAGTCCTTGTTAGGGAAAAATGTTTCGCTCTGGGCCGATTTCGCCAATTCAATCAATTTAACAATTCAATCCCAACCGATCTGCAACCATAAGACACATTTCAACCTCCTAGCGCACTTCGTTCGGAAGTTAGCGTGCTTTCAACAGACAGATGGACATGCCTTAATCGTCTTAGAATTTTACCAGGATATAGAATATAAGGTATATATATTCTGGGGTCTCCGTTGAATATTTCAAGGTGTTACAAACGGAATGACATAGTTAATATATCACCATCCTGGAGGTGGAGGGTATAAAAATACAACAAAGCCCATTGAGGTTATTTAATTTACTTCAGGTATACGCTGTCAATGTTTGCTCCTGAATGAATTTCAGTACTTCCTGCGCACAGTTTTCCTGTATTAATTACATTTCTCTGCAAAATACTATGATTTTTGGGCCTAGTTCCGGCCCTCGAGGATAAGGAAATTATTGCACACAGGGTGGCTGATGAAGGTTGCTACATTAAAAAAGCACGAATAACATTTTTAATTGTTTTTAAAAATGTTAGAATTTATAGAATTTTTGTAATCTTGGACCGGAGACCGTGGGGTCCAACGAAATGTGGAGTTTCTTGAAATCAGCTTATTGGGGAATTTTCAATACAATTCTGTCATAAATGGGCACGTAGAAACCATACAGTATTGAAATAAATGGTCTCTGTCTCTGAAAAACTTATTCAACATCTTTATGAAAGGGTCTACGATTCATTTCCGTCGAAAAAGTAAGGTCAGACAATGCAGCTTGACGAAACTGCACATTACTCACAATCAACCATTCTCTTTAAATATAAAGGCCACTCTCTGAAACAGAAAAAGATATAAAAGGATTGTGTTTTTTTAAGACTGGATAACTAAGCTGCGATAACCAAAAACCCAAATAAAAAGTTAAAATTTAACTCAAAATAAAAAAAAACATTTTTTTGTAAATTATAGCCAACAGCAATGTCAATGTGTGTATGAAAACAAATTTTGAAAAAATAAGTTTATTAGGGCACATTTTTTAAAATTGCTGTCTCATGTTCACTTTTTGCTTACAGTAGCCAGGGTTGTCAGGTTATTTTGTACCTCTATCGCCAAATCAATTGTTAGAAATCACCAGAAACTGCCAAAACTGAAGTTGTTTAACTTCAGTTTTTGTTAAAAAATCGACAAATTCCATTTTATATTTAGTTCTTGTAGAAAATGTATGGAATTCAGATATTATATTTGAATTGAATTTTTTCAACATTTCATGTTAAAGAATTGAAACATATACATATTATTAGTATTTATTATTCTTAATTAAAGTTAAACATTTTATTATACCGTGACCTAGTTTAGGCAATTCATAATGCAGAATACACTTTCAGGGATTACTGGTCAAAAAAAAAATTAACATTAAAAAATAAACTTTTTCTACTTTACGAAGCAGTTTCTAACATTGAGTTGATCTCTTTCTCCCATTTTCATGGTTTCAGTGTCTCCTAAATATTATTTCAGATATTTTAAATGGAACTAAAAAGAAACAAATCTCAATCAAAGCATATAGATGCAATTTTAAAAAATCGTTTATAGTAGAAAATACACACATTCGTTCAAAAATAGATTTCAGATTTTTAAAATCAGCAATAACTTTCACATATTTAGTTCGATTTATGTTTTAGGTGGTCGTTGGATATGTATTGATCACCAATTGCAATTTTTAGAACTTCTTAACCCATTGAGGGCCGCAATTTTTTCAAACTATTAGTCCTCAGTAGGTTGCATTGTAAACTCAGTCTAGTCTAATGCAAAGCTAATTTTTGGGCAAAAATCTGACATTCTGCACTTTCAATTCATAAATTGAGAGGGAAAACTGCACAGAAGATGCTAAAATAGCACCGTGCGACACGATTTCCCTCCTGAAAATGAGACAATATAGAATTATAGGTCGTTAATTACAAAACTACATACTCATTTTATATTTCGTGTCCGCTTGTCCTTTTTACAGGACTTTTAATTTTCTAATGATATAAAGGGTTTTCCAACAAGAGGTGTTATTTTGAATCACCCGGTATTTCGGTAGCTGTCACTTTTGAAGCTTTTATTCTTTGACAAGTAGAATCTACGCCATCACTAAAAATGGAACGATACACGCTTCAACAACGCATTGAAATTATTAAAATTCACTACAAAAATAAATCAAATAAATCATCTTGACTGATGAGGCCCATTTCCACCTCGGTGGCTACGTCAGCAAGCAAAATTGTCGCATCTGGGGCTCGGAAAACCCAAGAGTTATTCTTGAGAAGCCTCTCCATCCTCAACGTGTGACTTTTTGGTGCGGTTTATGGTCCGGCGGGGTCATTGGACCTTACTTTTTCGAAAATGGGGTTGGATCAACAGTTACGGTGAATAGATTGCGCGCTATCGAGAGACGATTAATGATTTTTTTATGGTCGGAGTTGGATGGTATTGATCTGGACAACGTTTACTTTCAACAAGACAGCGCTACGTGCCACACAAGCAACGAAACCATTGCTCTTTTACGGGAAAAGTTTTCGGACCGTGTTATCTCTCGAAGAGGTGATCACAATTGGCCACCGAGATCTTGTGATTTAACACCTTGCGACTTCTTCCTTTGGGGCCATGTGAAAGATAAGGTCTACGCCAACAGCCCAGCGTCGATTCAAAAATAGAATTCGTGAGGCTATCGAGGACATAGGGCAGCCACTTTGCGATTTGGTTATGGAAAATTTAATGAAAAGGATATGGTCCTGTAAGCGTGGTCGTGTCGGCCATCTGTCTGATGTTGTTTTTCATTATTAACGGTATACCTTCCTCTTTATTATGAAATAAACATCCGATCATTTATCTCAAAAAATGGACTTTTTCTTTGAATACCAAAATAACACCTCTTGTTGGAAAACCCTGTAGATATTTTAATAATTTATTGTCGTACTTTTGCGTTTCTTATAATGACCATACGGATATCAAATGAAAGAGAGGAATATCTGTTAAAAATACTTTTAATTTCACTCTTCTACCTGTATTAGTTTAGCATTAACAACCATTTCAAATTTTCCTCATTAAAAACTTTATTTAACGTTTCTTATTTTAAACGTTTAAAATTTGTTCAACTTTTTATTTAAATGGAGCTAATTAATTGAATTGATTTACCTGTGATTGATTTTGACATGTGTTGTTGTTCTCTTGTTGTCATATCAAATTTCTTCAAAATCGCAATGGGCGAGGTTCAAAAATACCATTTCCGCTATTGATGTGACATGGACGTACTCCAGTTATCTATGTATGCATCGACATACTCTCCTTATATGAAACCCACATGAGTAACGACAAAACGTCGAACATGAAAAGACTTGACTCGTGGGTGTTAAAGATAACTAAGCTAATTTACCTAACATAGACTCATAGACTCGTTTCATACAAAACGCCAATCTGTGATAAATTAAACAAAACTTCTAAAAAGTATATTCGTCTTCTTCCGCCAAACTGTTGAAGTAGAAATAGAAACAATTTATGTCAACATTGCATGAACCCTTCGACTACTGCTACAAGAAACCGATGAAAGTCGAAGTGGGTCGACTTAATGATACCCTTCGCCCAATACTACGTTGGTTGAGGTTGATTTACGTGGTCGATCAGCTTCACGGGAGCTTCAAGAAGTGCCATATCCACACAAATCTTCGGAAATGTTATTTAATGAGATTAGTGTGTCAGATGCATTTTCTCGATAATCCAACCACGTCGTTCGGTATAGTAGTTAAGCACCATCTACCATATCACCGACTTCGTATGCGAAAGGACTAAAGATGCATCGCACCAATAAAATATATACTCGTAGGATTTTCCGTTCAGTATCATATTCTGCATTTCCTTTTGGAGGAAAATGTATTATTATGCATCTAGCGTAGCTGCTGTTAAAGTCGACACTGGCCAAATGGAAGCTAATGCTATTTTTGTTCGTTACTTTTTCCACCAGTTTCAAATGAAAAATATTTGCAAACAAATAAACATACGATATTTGCATATGTTTAACTTTAACTTTATATTCTTTTGTTTACCACAAACACATTTATATATGTACATACATATACTACTTCTGCAGGCATACACAACCACTCACGCACACACACATGTAGTCATCTAAACATTATTGTTTAACAAATAACAACAAATCCAAACAACAGCGATCCAGATTTATACTCTCCGCATATCCCTGCAAAGCAAAATAAACAGAAAACCCTTTTTTTGGCAGGAGCCAATAAAAAACGGAACAAACAATACTCGTAACAATAAAACCTAATGTGTGTGAGTGTGTGCGCGCGTACATATTTGTATCTAGGAAAAAATACGAAAACATCGTGCGGACACCCCAGTTGGAAATGTCTTCAAAACATGTACAAAGGACGGGCACATGTCCAGAGTAAATCGTTTATTTATTTTCACACGAATGTTGTAAAAGACGTTAGACAGCGTTGCCGACAATTTCGAGTGCTACGATTTTGCCAACTGGGATACTCGTACACACATATCTCATTTGTATCATAGATGTGGTCGCTAGACATCATCAAAGGCAATCCCTCAACATTCAAAGTTTGTGAAAATCGAATGAAAAACAAGTAGTTTCCCGACAAAGCGGACTTGAAGGTTTTCCAAATTTGTTACTGTATAACAACAATATTTTTCAATTTCCATTTTATTGTGGAAACTAGAGGTCTATTAAACAGACTGTCACTCTAATGTACTGTCATAAGCCCAGAAGATAAATTGAGGAAAATATATCCAAGAAAATATATCCACCGATTTAAAATAAATAATTCCACACCGATCAACAAATACATAGATAGTACTGCATGGATTGACCCTCTAGATATAGCTTTTCAAAATTCGAAATTTTGAGTAAAAATATCAAAATGTTTACGGAAAAACTTACCCAGAATTTTGTAAATATTTTTGTCCCTAGACGAACGAATTTTCTAAACTGAAGACGTTAATAAATATGAATTTGAAGTTTTTCGGTATAGACGTTAGAGAACCTAATAAGGAACCTAATAAGAAATGAACTCGAACTCGTGTGATTTAGAAGATACAATTGACGATGTCTTTAATGTATATGATTCGGTCGTCTAGAGACAAAAATATTTTACAGCAAGTAAAGAGGCCCTAAGTGCGGCCGCGTCGAATCTAATATATGTACACCATGAAGAGATTCCTATAGAATTACCGGCAGATTGGAGGACGTTGACCTTGTGTAGAAGTGCAGTATTATGCTAGGAAAATTTTAATAGTTTTATAAAAATTTAAATAAATGATTTGAACTGGGATATTGTCCTGGCTCAAGACCATTTTGCTTCTATATTTAATAGAATGCAAATTTATTTACAAATAAAAAAATTAAATAAATTAAAATGTCAATACAGTGTGATAGCCATGCAATTAAAACTTCTAGTTTATTCATATAACATGTTTAAATTATAATAAATTATTAGGGGTTTTCTCTGTAAGAAAAGAAACAAATAAAAAGGCGTTAAGTTCGGCCGGGCCGAATCTTATATTCCCTCGACCACGGAGTGCATTCCTCAGTATTGCCGTCAGATTAGAGGCTGTCCACTTTACATAGAAGTGCACTACCATATTTGGAAAATTGTGATGCTTCATTATTATAAATATAAAATTTCAAGTGGAATCAAAAAGAGAACATTAGACAGCGTTCTTCAAAAATTCCCGATTTTCCCCATTTGCAATTTCTTGATTCCAGCTACAGCCTGAATGTCTGTACCATTTTGATAGGGAAAGTTCTAATATTGAAGATCCAATATTTTACAGAGTGGAATGTACCTAATTTCAATTTTTAGCAACAGACGCTTGATTGGTACCAGTTTCACTCCTTTTTTCCATTTTGACCTTAAAAGTGTGAATTAACTAAAATTCGTTGTGGGTTCGATTCGCACCAGAGGCTCTGGTCTGTCGCTGCAATAACTAGCTACAATGGTCTTAGTCATCCCGGCTCAATCCCTCGACCCAAAATGAGAATATAAATTTACTTTGTATTGTAATTCATAATAAATAAATAAACAAGTAAGGAAAGGCTAAAGTCGGGCGGGGCCGACTATATAATACCCTACACCACTCCCTGCGTATGTACCTCACTTTGATTACTAAACCCAGGTATTTCATGGGAACAATTTTATGTAGTTCATACAAATTATATAAATTATATTCATATAATTTATATGCTATAAATTCATCTTTAGTCAAATTTAACGAATATGGTAAATAATATGGTAATTGATCCAATTGTCCGACAGACAAATACAAATTATACAGTAGTGTACCAAAGTCATACCAAAGTATGGACATATGGGCATCACCCAAACAACTCTCATTGCAATTCAATTCGGTAAAAAAATAAAATCGGGAAGGATTTTTGCATCCTGTAAATGTATGTGTTTGACAAAAAATGTTAAATCGGAAAGGACATTTGTATGGGGGTATATTGAAACCAGGAACGATGTGACGCGCTTTCACCATGTCTGTTTATTGGTGAAATATAATATGTAAAATTTGACCAAAATCGGTTAAACATTCGGGAGCGACATTTGTATGGGGGCTATATCTAAATCTGAACCGATCTTACCCAATTTTTGCATACGTGTTTCTAGTTGGATTATAAGATGTTCTGCAAAATGTAAAGAAAATCGGGTACAATATGTCTTTTCTAGAGCGAAAATGTCAAATCGGGAGCGACATTTGTATGGGGGCTATATCTAAATCTGAACCGATCTTACCCAATTTTTGCATACGTGTTTCTAGTTGGATTATAAGATGTTGTGCAAAATTTAAAGAAAACCGAGTACAATATGTCGTTTCTGGAGCGGAAAATGTCAAATCGGGAGCGACATTTGTATGGGGGCTATATCTAAATCTGAACCGATCTTACCCAATTTTTGCATACGTGTTTCTAGTTGGAACTTAAGATGTTCTGCAAAATTTAAAGAAAACCGAGCACAATATGTCGTTTCTAGAGCGGAAAATGTCAAATCGGGAGCGACATTTGTATGGGGGCTATATCTAAATCTGAACCGATCTTACCCAATTTTTGCATACGTGTTTCTAGTTGGATTATAAGATGTTCTGCAAAATTTAAAGAAAACCGGGTACAATATGTCGTTTCTAGAACGGAAAATGTCAAATCGGGAGCGACATTTGTATGGGGGCTATATCTAAATCTGAACCGATCTTACCCAATTTTTGCATACGTGTTTCTAGTTGGATTATAAGATGTTCTGCAAAATTTAAAGAAAACCGGGTACAATATGTCGTTTCTAAAACGGAAAATGTCAAATCGGTAGCGACATTTGTATGGGGGCTATATCTAAATCTGAACCGATCTTACCCAATTTTTGCATACGTGTTTCTAGTTGGATTATAAGATGTTGTGCCAATTTTAAAGAAAATCGGGTACAATATGTGGTTTCTAAAGCGGAAAAAGTGAAATAGGGAGCGACATTTGTATGGGGGCTATATCTAAATCTGAACCGATTTCCTCTAAATTCAATACCAATGGTCATTGGCCAGAAAAAATAACTTCTGCCAAGTTTCATGCCAATCGGACAACAATTGCGACCTGTAGTTAAATCGACTCAGCTGGCGATTCTAAGCCGATCCGTATACTTAAAGGTGGGTCTAGCTCAATTATTTCTTGGTGTTACAAACATTTGGCGGAAAACTAACTTATAATACCCTAGACCACGAAGTGGTGTAGGGTATAAAAAACTAAAATTCGTACTTCTTTTTACCGCGTCTACGTAGACAGACAGATTGTTGCCAAATCTAATACCACTGAGATCCTGAAGGTACGAATGTCGAAATATCTCTTTAGTTTTCGTAAAAAGTCCTTTTTATTTTGCGTCTACACAGTCAAATGAATGTATACACCGAATTTCATGATCTCAACTTCACCGGTTTGGGTGGTACCATTTTTATCCCTCTGTTCCAATGGTATCCCTTAAAAGTACGAAATCCATCTCTTTTACGTGTCTACACAATTATATGGATGTAGGATGTACATTCCAAATTATCATTGTTACCATTTTTATACAATTTCGTCCCATTTGGCTTCCTAAAAATTATATTTATTTTCTGGTGCTTTCAAGCAATAAGAGGAATGTACACAACAAATTTCAAGTGCATTTAAAGCAGTAATTTTCAAAATAAAATACTTAAATAATCTAAATATTAGGGGGTATTTTCAGACTTTGTTAGGGAAAGTTTTTTTACCCTGGACCGACTTTGCCCACATTCAGTTCCAACCGATCTACAACCATAAGACACATTTACGGAAATTTTGAGCCTCCTAGCTCATTTCGTTCGAAAGATAGCGTGCTTTCAACAGACAGACGGCAATGAATTTTAATTGAATAGAAACAAACGGAATGTCAAAGTGAATATACCCCCATCCTTAGGTGGAGGGTATAAAAATTCGAATTTCCAAAAATCCATTTATTTTGCAAGTCAATGCAATTAGAGGCATGTACAAATCTAATTTCATTTTTATATCCTCCACATCCAGGATGGGCTATACTATAATTTTCATTCTTAAATATCGACCTGAGACCCTATGTAGAATATATATTCTTGATCGTCATAAAATTCTTAGACCATGTCCCTCCGTCCGTCCGTTCGTCGGTCTATTGGAAACACGCTGGCATCTACAGGAGCCACGACGTCCTGCTTATCCCAGAATACTTCTAATAGTTGTAGATCGGTTGGGATTGAAACTGGACGAAATCGGTCCTGGGGAACATTTTTTCCCTCACAAGGACTGAAAACCTAATATATCGAGTATTTAAGCATGTTTTTGAATATGTCCGCTTATATTTGCTTGATATTATTATAGCAAAAACGTGCATTATAAAGTGATTTTTATTTCTAGTACGAATTTGGAAAAACCTTTTTAGTTTTCGTGTCTACGCAGTCAGAGAAATGTATACTCCGAATTTCATCATGCTAGGTGCAGCCGTTTGGTTGGTACCATTTATATCCCTCTATTCCCATTTTTCCCCTTAAAAGTAAGAATTTGGAAAAAATACTTATTTATTATGTATCCACTCAAGTGTTGGAATGTACACAACGATTTTCGTGTTTCTAGCTGTTGTCGTTTGATATGTACCATTTTTATCCCCTTTTTGCCCCATTTAACCCCCTACGACTAAAAATCGCTGTATGGTGCCCGTTTTTGTGCGGGGAATGCGCATACCCAATATCAAGTAAGTACAAGCAGACATATTGAAAAAAAATCTTAAATACTCTAAAATATTAGGGGTTATTATGGGTTTTTTCAGTCTTTGTGAGGGAAAAATTTTTCCCTTTGGGCCGATTTCGTCCAGTTTCAATCCCAACCGATCTACGACTATAAGACGTATTTATGCAAAATTTGACCTCCTAGCTGGTTTGGTTTGGTTTGGTTTATAGGACCAGAATGCTCCTGCATTCTGAACACTCGGAGACCCAGTTGGGTCCATTGTGCAAATCCTTCTGTTTCCTGAAAGTATAAGATTATAGTTTATAGGAGAGGGATAGGGAGTGATAGGATTTAGGAAGGAGTGATTGGTGATAGATGATAGATGGGACGTTAGGGAAGTAAGAGGATATTGGAGAGGGATATGTGGGTAGGAGAATATGAAGTTGTGTTTTAGTATATCTGTGTATTGGTTTTCCCAATGGTTGACGACTAGGTAAGAAAATTTGGCGAGAGTCATCCGGTATACCAATGGTGGTGGTAAGCCTTTATGGCTCTCTTTCTTTGTTAGTCGCCAACTGTCTATGCGGTTACATCCATGTTCCTTAAAATCCACCCCTGATCCGATTAAGTCCTTTTGAGAATCCCAAAAGGTCATAAATGGTGCGGGTTGCAATATCCTCTATGTTACTAATGAAATAACATCCTAGGTATTTATTTTTACGTATACAAAGCCCTGGACATCTGCAGATTATGTGCTCAATAGATTCTAACTCCTCCTCATCCTCACATAATCGACAGTGATCCTCAATGTCCAACTGCCATCTTGAGATCCTACTCCTAGTGCAGTAATGCCCTGTGTAGATACCTTTCAAAGTTCGAATTTCTGCCTTGTTTAGCTCTAGTAGAGTTCTGGTTTTGCCCCTATCGATCTTTGGCCATGTGGCTCTGGCGATCCTACAGGTTGACAAACTATTCCATGCTGCGTTCATCTGTGACCATTTTCTTGATTCAATCAGTCTATAAAACGTGCCAATCGGTGGTTTTACTAAGTTGTCAGCTCTATCGATTTCCAAGGACGAACCATTTCTAGCCAGTTCATCTGCTATCTCGTTTCCTTTGGCATTGCTATGTCCGGGAACCCAGCAGAGACGGACGACATGGTCATTGAGGTTATCTAGTGAGCGTTTACAACTCAGCACAAGCCTGGATTTGACAGTGTGTGACATGATTGATTTCTGATTTCATTGCTGCCTGACTATCTACGTAGAAGTTTATATCCGTGGTTACCGGAATGTTCTCGCTTGATAGAAATCTTGCTGCCCTTTCAATTGCCAGTAATTCTGCTTGGAAAACACTACAGTTGTCGTCGAGTCGGAGAGACTTGCGTATCTGTAGTGATTCAATATAGAATCCCGCTCCTGTGCCCTGTTCCATCTTTGAGCCATCAGAGAAATACAACCAACGAAATGGTTGTAGTTGAAAATGCTTCCACTATACCCCAATGTTTATGGCATTTAAGTTTTCATGAAGATTGCTGCCTTATATTTACTTTTGAAGTCACTTGAAATATTATTTCGATATATATAATATAAACATATGGCAGCCTTGTCGTATAAGCGTAGTATAAAATAAATAAAATTTTATATTTATTTATAAAATTATTTTTTTTAAATATTTTTTTCTCCATTTATACTTCTTTGAATTCATTTATCCCGCTTTTTGCCCAAAAACACGATATATGTGAAGCCATTAAAAACACTCTTAGCACACTTATTACTACTGACACTCTCCGTATATCAGAATGTATGCGTTCATATGCATGTATATGAAATGTCTTTCCACAACATTTGTTCAACAGAATTGTTTGCACTCGCTCGAAGTTGTACTACGCATGTGTACATTGCGGCAAGTGGCATGATCAATTTTATGATCATGATATATCAACGATATAAACACACACCAAACCCCCCTCCCCACACCACACTAAACAAGAAACATTAGTTGCTGGCTGGTCGTTGTGGCTTTTGCACTCGCCGGCGTTAGTGATGATGAAAAACTCGTTATGCTTGGTTAGGCTTAAATACATTCGATGGCGGTGCGCGATGGCAAAATGACCTTGTCAGGTAACCCACATTTTGTTGTACAATCAACGCTGTTTTGAGGCAGCTCTCGGGTAGAACTACTCCAAAAGTATGCAATGATTAACATTCGAAGACGCAGAGGAAAAGCGAAAACAATCGCTGATCTACCAATTATAGCCAATTTTTGCTCATTTAGTCTAACAATTGAGCCGAGTCAAGCTAAACTTGAAGTTTTTCATTGGTTTGCAAATGCAATCGGTTTAAATGTCTAAACTGTTGGTATAATACATTTTGTGTACTAGTACACTCAGAGAAAAAGGTAAGATAAAACTACCTCAGCTCTCAGGAGAGCTCAAACAAATAATTCCAATAGAGAAATATTTGCAAAATTAAAATAAATAATTTTAATGACCACGACCACTTATAGGGCGGCGTAAAAGTCGTCGGCTAAAATATAAAAGTACTTCTTAAAGCGTATTCAGAAAGTGAATATAAAGTAGAAATCTTTAAAGAATGTATTAATTTCGATTCGTACCAGTTTTATCCCGTTTTACCCTATTTCGGCCACTAAATGGTTTTGAGGTGTCAGAAAATTTCTGAAAATATTTTAAGTCTTTGTTAGCGAACCGAATTTGTCTCGTACTAAAATTTGTTCGAGTGTACACGGGACACTTAGACAGGGCGACAGACAAACAGACAGGCAAACAAGCTGAGAGAGACGCATTGAATATGCAAGAGCATAAAGTGTGTGAGTGGTGTAACTTTAAAAACCCATAATTATAAGCCCGACTTGAGCTGTAAAATTTAGTTTAAGACAGTCATGAAAATGTTTCTGAAACCAAATGAAAAAAAAAAACAAAACAATAAAACTGTATGAAAACACAATCAAAACACCAACAGTAGTACTTGTTATGAGTTTTATGATTATTGTTGTTATTTTTGCGGCACTTATTGTGGTAACAATTTGTGGCCGATCCCATGAATTGCTCCAACCCTTGTACTGTGGTCCGAGGGATCTTATTTTAGAATGATTCGATTGAAGTTTTGTAAAAATTGCAAAAAAACTTTTTTTTTAATTAATTGCAATAGAAAACAAGTAAGGAGAGGCTAAAGTCGGGCGGGGCCGACTATATAATACCCTACACCACTCCCTGCGTATGTACCTCGCTTTGATTACTAAACTCAGGTATTTCATGGGAACAATTTTATGTAGTTCATACAAATTATATAAATTATATGAATATAATTTATATGCTATAAATTCATCTTTAGTCAAATTTAACGAATATGGTAAATAATATGGTACTTGATCCAATTGTCCGATAGACAAATACAAATTATACAGTAGTATACAAAAGTCATACCAAAGTATGGACATATGGGCATCACCCAAACAATTCTCATTGCAATTCAATTCGGTAAAAAATTGAAATCGGGAAGGATTTTTGCATCCTGTAAATGTATGTGTTTGACAAAAAATGTTAAATCGGAAAGGACATTTGTATGGGGGTATATTGAAACAAGGAACGAAGTGACGCGCTTTCTTTTTATTGGTGAAATATAATATGTAAAATTAGGCCAAAATCGGTTAAACATTCGGGAGCAACATTTGTATGAGGGCTATATCTAAATCTGAACCGATCTTACCCACTTTCACCATCGGTTTTTTAGTTGGATTATAAGATGTTCTGCAAAATTTAAAGAAAGCCGGGTACAATATGTCGTTTCTAGAGCAGAAAATGTCAAATCGGGAGCGACATTTGTATGGGGGCTATATCTACATCTGAACCGATCTTACCCATTTTTTGCATAGGTGTTTCTAGTTGGAATATAAGATGTTCTTCCAAATTTAAAGAAAGCCGGGTACAATATGTCGTTTCTAGAACGGAAAATGTAAAAACGGGAGCGACATTTGTATGGGGGCTATATCTACATCTGAACCGATCTTACCCATTTTTTGCATAGGTGTTTCTAGTTGGATTATAAGATGTTCTGCAAAATTTAAAGAAAGCCGGGTACAATATGTCGTTTCTAGAACGGAAAATGTCAAAACGGGAGCGACATTTGTATGGGGGCTATATCTAAATCTGAACCGATCTTACCCAATTTTAGCACACGTATTTCTAGTTGTATTATAAGATGTTCTGCCAAATTTAAAGAAATTCGGGTACAATATGTCGTTTCTAGAGCAGAAAATGTCAAATCGGGAGCGACATTTGTATGGGGGCTATATCTAAATCTGAACCGATCTTACCCAATTTCTGCATACGTGTTTCTAGTTGTATTATAAGATGTTCTGCCAAATTTAAAGAAAATCGGGTACAATATGTGGTTTCTAAAGCGGAAAAAGTGAATTCGGGAGCGACATTTGTATGGGGGCTATATCTAAATCTGAACCGGTCTTACCCAATTTCGGACCGACGGACGGACGGACAGACAGACATCGTTAAATCGACTCAGCTGGTGATTCTATGCCGATCGGTATACTTAAAGGTGGGTCTAGCTCGATTATTTCTTGGTGTTACAAACATTTGGCGCGAAACTAACTTATAATACCCTAGACCACGAAGTGACATTTGTTAATAAATTTGCATCTTTTTTTTCAGAAATAAAAAATTGTTGCAACAAAATCGGAAAACATTCGAAGATTTCTCTTTGGTTTCACATGGAATTCCTCATTAGCTACAACCCATACTGACAGCTATAGAATTTTCAAAGTTCGGTTGAACAATAGCGGGCCAACGAAAAAATATGGACGCGAATGGATTGCAAGTTTCGCAATTCTTGGGAGGGAACAAGTATTCTGGGCATTAGTTTGGTTATTTTTATTATTCGCTTTCATTTTGTTTCATACGAGTGAGAGGGAGATGAAGTCCACCGCTACATAGCCTCCGCATTTACTTTATTGAGATAACCCCTGGTGTATCATGTAATTCGGCATACACGTTCTTACTTGCAAACATAAAGGAATTTTTCGAAATTTTTGCTTTTGGGGAAATCCGAAAGGGGATTAAAATGCTACCAAACTAACTGCTGCAGCTAGAATCATAAAATTCGGTATATACGTCCCTCTGACTGCGCACAAACTAAAGTAATGTTTTCTAAATTCGTTCTTTTAAGGCATAAAATTTGGTAAAGAGGGATAAAAATAATACCAACCAAACGGCTGCAGGAAGAATCATAAAATTTAGTGCATGCGGATTTTTCAAATTCGTACTTTTAAATGGGAGAAAGGGATAAAAAGGGAAGTGGGATAAAAATGGTACCAACCATCATGAAACTCGGTCTATACATACGTTCCATTCACAGTGGAGATGCGCATCTAAAGGAATTTTTCGAAAATTGTACTTATAGGGGAAACAAGTAACAACGGCGTTAAGTTCGACCGGGCCGAACTTTATATACCCTCCACCATGGATTGCAATCCTCAGAGGCTGTCGATTTTCGTAGAAGTGCCGTAACATCACAGGGAAATTTAATTTTTTTAATATAGCCGAACCAAAACAAATAAGAATATTGAAAAAAAAACATTTTTATTATTATTTCAAACCACGCGCATTAGGCAATGCTACCAATACGTGTATACTATATATATCGAAATAATACTTCAAGTCAATTCAAAAAGCAAATATAAAACAGCGATCTTCAAAAAAGCTTAAATACCATAAATATCATCCTATTTTAATTCCAAAAGTACAAATTTTGAAATTCCATTGTCTCTTACGTACACAGTACAAGATAGTCTAACTTTATTATTCAACCAATTTTTGCCTTAAAAATAAAAAAGTACGAATTTGAAAAATCATTTTTATTTTGCGTGTCTATGCAGTCAGAGGAATGTATACACCAAATTCCATGATTCATACTAACTGCGGCACTTTGGTTGGTACCATTTTTATCCCCCTTTTCCCCTTTTTCCCATTTTACCCCCTTATAAGTACCACTTTCTAAAATCTCTTTATTTTACGTGTCTATGCAATTAGAGGGATGCACATCGAATTTCATCATTCTAGTTGTAGCCGTTTAGTTGGTACTATTTTTATCCCTCTGTTCCCGTTTATTTTACGTGTCTACGCAGTCAGAGAAATGTATACTCCGAATTTCATGAATCTAGCAGCGGTCACTTGGTTGGTACTATTTTTATCCCCTTTTTCCATGTTGATCTCAAAAAGTACGAATTTGGAAAAAATACTTTTTGTATCTACTCAATTAGAGTAATGTACACACCGAATTTCGTGTTTATAGCTTTTGTTTTGTTTGATAGGTACCATTTTTATCTCATTTTGCCCCATTTTCACCCTCTACAAATAAAAATTACTTTTTTGTGCAAGTTTTTGTTATAGGGGGACATATTCAAAAAGAATGCTGAAATAATCTAAATATTAGGGGTATTTTCAGTCCTTGTGAGGTAACAATTTTTCCCTGTTGGCAGATTCCGCCCATATTCAATCCCAACCGATCTACAACTATAAGCCGTATTCATGCAAAATGTTGACGTCTTAGTTCCTTTCGTTAAGATGCTAGCGTGTTGTCAACAGACGGGCGGACATGGCCAGAACGTCTTAGAATTTTATGACGATCAAGAATATATATACTTTTATAGGGTGCCAGGTCGATATTTCAAGGTGTTACAAACGGAATGACAAAGATAGAATAACCCCATTCGGTATAAAAATGAGGAAAAATGTATAAAAATTGTATCAGCCAAACATCGGTATCATTTAATTCGTCGTATACACCAGCACTCGCAAAAATAAAGGAAGGCTTTAGGGGTTTCACAAACAAGCAACTGTAGCTGGAATCATGAAATTCGGTGTATACATTCCTCTGACTGCACGAAACAATAAGATTTTGCCAAATTTGCACTTTTAAGTAGCCAAATATGAAAAAGGGATAAAAATGTTACGAACCAAAGTCTAAATATGGTGCCAACCAAAATAGACCGAGAGAGAAATAAAGTTTATTCCTAACAATGAACTGAAAATACCCCCAATAACCCCTAACATTTAGGATTTTAAACCATTTTGAACGACTTAATCGAAATGAACAGAAAGAAATGTACAAAAATTATTTTGGGCGCGCTCTAATCGGCGGCCGATTTCTTATTACCCTTACTTTCTTATATTTATCACGACTACTCTCCTTTTAATTCGCAAAACCCAATCGATGTTCGTACTATAGTCCTTATCGAAAGGACGCGCTTTCTCTCGTCTCCATTTGTAGTTCAAGACTTGTATTTGTATTTATATGTATCCAATTTAAACTGAGTAGGTTACTCTGTTTTCCCATGGAAAATTTAAAAAGTTGAGCTCACCTTTGACATCCACTGTTTCTCAAAATATTTCACAAATAAAGTAAGATAACTCGCTCTTAGAATCAGGAACATCTCTTCAATTTGTTCAGGATTCCCTAATGGCAGAACTTTATGTCACTGCGTTCATGGACATTATGACACAAATGAAAGTGCTATAAATTCCATGGACATTATGTCATGCCACCGTGAAACGGATTTGGTCCAAACATACTTAAGTCTTAAGCCACTCCTTCAATCCGTTACACTTTTTTCTGTCCCAAATGATATATACCCTCCTACTCTGTAGAGTGAGGGTATAAAAATAATTTTTCAGAGAAATTAATTAAAAAATGGCGATTGTACAGCGTTGATACTATGACGTCCCTTTTTCGGGATCCAGATTTTTTGAATAGTAACTAAAAACGATTAAAAGCGAGGATTAAATTGAGGAAATGAGGAAATGAGGAAAATCGATTTTCGAAAATTTTCAAGTGGCCAACTTTTTGAATACAATTGGAGTATTATTTTAATATGTATGCAGTCAATGACTAGAACGCTGCGGAAACGTTTTGGTAGGCTTTACCAATAAGTGGATGTGGTCTTTAAAATTATTATAAAAAATCTAATATTTCACTAATGAAAAATATTATTTAAAAATATCACAATTTTTAAAATATTAAAATTTTTTATATATAAAATTATGATAGTTTTTTAAATATTAAAAATTTAAGCTTTATTCTCGAGCTTGAATTTTTCATATTTAACTAATCGAAAACATGCTATTTAAAAGTATAATAACTTTTAAAATATTAATATTTTTAAAGTATAACATTTTTAAAGTATTAAATAGTAATTTTTATATTCAACTAATAAATTAAAAATATAGAGTAAATATCAAAAATTCCCGTTTTAATTTATCATAAATTTGCATATGTTACTGCACTTCTACGTAAGGTCAATAAACTCTAATCTGCCGGCAAAACTGTACAACTCACTCCGAGTTAATGCCCTTTTCCCAAATTTAAAGCTGTTTGTAAAGAAAGTTCCTACAGCTCTAACGATTGTTTATGGCTTCTGGGCCACATCAAAATTGATATTCTGCAATTTCCATTTAACATAAAATACCCGACATTGACATTGACATTGAAATCGGGTTTTGATTGACCTACTGTTTCCAGCCTAATACTAAGCGCTGCTCTACAAAAGTCGGATATCCATGAAATTATAATAACAAATAAACAGAAATTATAAAATCAAAGCCTATTAAGCCGTTTTAACACACTGACATAACACAAAGAATACTACAAAGAATTGATAAAGATGGATGAATGGATGGATGGATACACAGCACAACAGCCATGGGTTCCGCATAGAGGTCGTTGAAACGATAAAACACCGCGACGACTGCATGAATCAAAGAGTTGAAATAAAAACCCCGTTTCTCGGCAATAGGTCACATGCTATACTACTGCTCAACTAGGCAAATTATCATAATTATAATTATTTATGGACGAAACTCTAAACAAATGGCCAGGCCAGAGAAGAGCCAAAGGTCAAATGAACCACTGTGCCTTCGGTAATGTGCGAGTGTGTGTGTGTGTGAGTGTTGTTAGAAGATAAGCCAACATCAGCAACAACAACAACTTCAGCGTTAGCCGTAAGTATGGCTTCAATTTCAATACTTCTTTTTTTTTCAAAACAAGACATTGTTGTTGCTGCTGTCACTGCCGCTGCCGCCGTCACCACCACCGCAGTGTCTGTGCAATTTTCAAATAGAGATTTTTTTTCGAAGTTTAACGTGGTTTGGCTCTTTTGCTGTGTCTATGGCTATGGTCTATGTTTTCTATTTCTACAGCCGATTACTTGCAGCGTTTCTTTCGAGTCAGAATGTTTTCAGCTATCAATCGGTAAAGTTCGCGAAAAAACAAACCAAGAAACGCGCCGCGCCACGATCACTTTTTATGTGTCTTTAGTTGATTTCTGTGACGACAACGACGACAGAGTGGAACTCCTTCTTTTTCCACAAAATCACACACACAAGCTTGCCTACTCGCACGCACACCTACAAAGTCTTTAATTGAGGCAATTGTGTGTTTGCCACCTTAAGATCTTGGCCAGCCGAATTGAGGCCCACCAACACTTTGTGGCGTACAGCGGAGCGAAAGAACAGCCGCCTAACCCACTTCAGTTAGAAGTGGTCCATGAAACAGTTTTGAAAAGCTAACCAAACGAGTGCGAGTTAAAAAAAAAAAAAAAAAAACAGAAAAATACAAAAAGCCTGTTAAAGTGCCCGCGTTCTCTCAGTGTTTTCGCGCGTGCGTATGTGTGTGTGCGTGTGTGAAGCTTGAGCTTGACTTTGTGCCCGCTGTTGGGGAGAAATAAAATAACGAAAAATTACAAATCATTACAAAACGACAATTATAAAGTTTTTCCAACGCCAAGCGACCAACCGAACACTACCAACTTGGGATTAGACCGAAATTGAGCATCAACGTTCGCGCCGGTTTTCTTTCAGTTTGCGCCTGCGCCTGCGCTCTTGTTGGCCAAGATCAATGTGGCATTTAATTCAAGTAAACTGCCGTCTTTAGTGTTGTAGATTCTCCATCGTCATCGTCATACTTTATCGTCATCATCTTCTACTTCTTCTTCTACGGTTTTTGTTGAGATTTTGCGGTCAATTGTATACGTTTGTACTTGTTTCACCTCTGTGGCATTGCGACTCCAAGTGCTGGCGGCATCGATCTACCGTTGCCTCCTTCTCCTTCGCCATAATCATCATTACTTTGTTTGAAGATGAGTTTCCATAATGATGTATGTATTATAGAGTTGTGTTGTGTGTGTTATTTTTATAATTATTTATACACTGTGAGAAAAGTGAGGGCTGTAATAAGTAAACAATTTGGGCCGAAACTGAATAAAGCCTAACAATAACAAGTTTCCCAAATGTCCAAAAAACTGTTCCCAATCAATGAACTGTACTTGAAATAATTGTGTACTCAGTGAAAGAGACATTGAAGCCTGCAAGTTATTGAGGTGTTGTTACCCTGATTTGAACCTGGGTTTTACCAAAAATTTACAACTGAAGTCATTAAGTGTTAAATGTGCTTGTGTAATTGTTGCATAAATGTGTATGTGCAAGATAAAATGAAATAATTTTTGCTCCGTCGAATATTGTGGGAATTAGGGAGGAGAAATTAATGAAAATGATGTACGAAATATCATTAAAACCAGACAAACTGGCACTGTAAAGTTGTTCTATATAAGAGTAAGAAATGGCCTCTACTTCCATGTCAAACGGTACGATTTTTGAAAGTTTGTGTATGTATTCTTCTCGTAAGAAATATATACGTATTTCTGAAAAAATAAAAAACAATTAAGGAAAGGCTAAAGTCGGGCGGGGCCGACTATATGATACACTCCACTTTCTATCCGAATACAATTCAATTCGGTAAAAAAGTGAAAACTGGAAGAATTTTTGTATGTTTCCTAAATATAGGCTGATATGGCTTGACCCAATTTGCCAAATCGAGAAGAATAATTGTATCGGGACTATATCCAAACATGCAATGAAGTGACCCACTTACACAATAGGTTCTTCCAGTTCAAGTATAACGTGTTATGCTCAATTTGAAGAAATTCGATGAAAATTCGTGGTTTCTGGGGCGGAAAAAATCAAGCCGGGAGCGAAATTGTATGGAAGCTATATATAAAACTGAACCGATCTGACCTATTTTCACCATGGGTGTTTCTAGTGTAAATATAAGATGTTTTGCGAATTTTGATGGAAATCTGTTAAAATATGTGGTATCTAGAGTGAAAAGAGCCAATTCGGAAGTGAATTTCGTATGGGGACTATATCTAAATCTGAACCGATCTGACTCATTTTCGCATTGAGTGTTTCTAGTTGAAATATAAGATATTTTGCAAGATTTAAAGAAGATCTGATAAATTATGTGGTTTCTAGAGAGGAGAAAGTCAATTTGAGAGCGAAATTTGTATGGAAGCTACATATATAAATCTGAACCGATCTGACCTACTTTCACCAAGGGTTTTTCTAGTTGAAATATAAGAATTTGGAAGAAAATCGGTTAAAATATGTGGTATCTAGAGTGAAAAGAGTCAAATCGGAATTTAAATTCGTATGGGGGCTATATCTAAATCTGAACCGACTTTCTTCAAATTAAATAGTGTTCGTCCTTATTCCGAAAAACTTCGTTGTACAAAGTTTCGTTTGATTCTGGCTACAATTGAGACCTGAACTTTGATTACAAGAATAGATGGACAGACAGACGGACATTCCTAAATCGATTCAAAAAGTGATTCTAAGTCGATCGGTATAATTAACAATGGGTCTATCTCGCTTCCTTTTGGGTGTTACAAACAAATGCACAAAGACATAATACTCTCGTGGACTTTATAAAAATAGAAAAAAATTCACGATTTATGACCAATTTGGCCGTGGTGAAAATACGATTTTTCAAAGAGGGTAATTGGAAGGTAATTTCAATTTATTTTAAGATATTGAGGAGGTACGTTATCACCGCGTTAGATGTTTTATAGTTTTTACAATTTTGTTTCTTTTATTTTGATTTTTGAAATGAAAAATTTTAAAGTTGTTGTGTTTTTAGTGACTGTGTGAGTGAAAATTCAAATATATTTTTGCAAAATCAACCAAAATTGAAAAATCTTCGGAATATCTTCGTTAGTTTATTAACAGAAGGTAATAAAAACAAACACAACTTTAAAATTAAAACAAGTAAGGAAAGGCTAAAATCAGGCGGGCCGACTATACGATATCCTACACCACTCCCTGCGCATATACCTTGTTTTAATGCATTTGTTTAATTCATATAAATCGAATTTAATGAATATGGTAAAATTTATGAAAATCTTTTGCATTATGTTATTCAGATATATGTCGCAAACAAAATCGTTTTGATTCCATCTCATTGTAGCTGCGCCTAGTGTAAAATATAAAAAATATTTTCACTAAGCTATAATAAGTTTAACCCACAGTGTTATCAACAAATCGGAAGGTGCATATGAGCGGTGACTATATATTTGCGTAATGATCCATGGTCCATATAAAGGTTTTAATGAAAATTGGTTGAAAAATTGTATTTGAAAACATGGACCCATATGATCTCATTTTCCGTCGGTCATTCCAAGAGCAAATATAACATGATCTAAAAAGATTGATCAAGTCCTTATGACAAATGCAGATTTTAAATCATCGGATAAATCGGACGTGTATTTGTAGCATTATCTGCAAAATTTTATCACGATCCGATGTATATATTTATATATATTTGAGTTTCATAGTAGCTGTTTCTATTTGAAACATGACATGATCTGCAAAATTGGATAAGCTTCTGATGTAAAACAGGGATTCCAGCGTGGTGAAAGTAACAAGCAAGGAAAGGCTGAATTACGAAAAAATAGACAAAAGTTCAACATAAAAATAAGTAAGGAAAGGCTAAAGTCGGGCGTGGCCGAATATATGGTACACTCAACTACTTGTTTCGGGGCTATATCCAAACATGGAATGAAGTGACTCACTTTCTCAATAGGTCCTTCCTTCCTTCAAGTATAAAGTCTTATTTGAAGAAATTCGATGAAAATACGTGGTTTCTAGGGCGGCAAAGGTCAAGCCGATGGCGAAATTTGTACGGGAGCTATATATATAAATCTGAACCGATCTGACCCACTTTCACCATGGGTTTTTCTACTGGAACTATAAGATACTCTGCTAAATTTGAAGAAGATTTGTTAAAATATGTGGTTTCTGGAGCAGAAAAAGTACAATCGGAAGCGAATTTTGAATGACATTTTTTATATAAATCAGTGTGTCCCATAGTTAAAATATAAGATATTTTGCCAAAATATAAGATATTTTGCAAATTAGAGCGGAAAAAGTCAAATCAGGAATAAAATTTGTCTGGAAGCTATATATAAATCTAAATCGATCTGACCCATTTTCACCAAGTGTGTCTCTAGCGGAAATATAAGATATTTTGCCAAAGTAGAAGAATATGTGGTTTCTAGAGTAAAAAAAAGTCAAATCGGGAGCGAAATTTGAATGGGGGCTATATATAAATCTGAACCGATTTGACATATTTTCACCAGTTTCCTAGTTTAAATATAAGATGTTTTGCCAAATTTTAAGACAATCTGTTAAAATATGTCGTATCTAAAGGGTGTTTTTTATTGGGGTATAGAACTTTAAGTTGGCATCACTTTTTTAACTGGCGGCCATTTTGTCAGCTGTCAAGTGATTAATATTTAGTTTGGTTTGCCATTTCATCATGAACAGGTTGACAAAAGAACAACGCTTGCAAATCGTGCAAATTTATTTCGAAAGTAATGGTTCAGTTCGCGAAGTTCACCGCAAGCTCCGTCCATTTTATGGTCGACATAATCGTCCATCAGAGCAATTAATTCGGTTAACCATGGATCGTTTTCGCACTACGTTTACTCTATGTGATAATACGCATCCGCAGAGACGTCGAACAGTGCGCACCGAAGAAACAATTGCCGCTGTAGAGCAAAGTGTTGAAGAGGACCCGAAATAATCGATTCGCCACCGTGCACAGCAATTGGAGCTTTGTCCATCAACTTTATGGAAGATTTTGCGCAAAGATCTTGGCTTGCGACCTTACAAGATCCAGCTTGTGCAAGAATTAAAGCCGCGAGACCATGCAATGCGTCGTGATTTTGGTGTATGGGCCGAAAATGAGTCAAATCGGGAGTGAAATTCGTAGGGGGGCTATATCCAAATCTAAACCGATTTTCTTCAAATTCAATAGCGTTCGTTCTTATCGCGAAAAACTTCGTTCTGCAAAGTTTCATTTGGTGCTGGCTAAAATTGCGACCTGTACTTTGATTACAATAATATATGGACAGACAGATAGACGGACGCACATTGATAAATCGATTCAAAAAGTGATTCTAAGTCGATCGGTATAATTAACAATCGCTTCCTTTTGGGTGTTACAAACAAAGACATAATACTCTCGTGGAGTGTATAACAAGTAAGGAAAGGCTAAGGTCAGACGGAGCCGACTATATGATACACTCCACTATCTATCATATTACAAATCAATTCGGTAAAAAGTGAAATCGGGAAGGATTTTTGTATCCTGTAAGTGTATGTGTTTGACAAAAATGTTAAATCGAAAAGGACACATGTATTGGAACATGGAACGATGTGACCCGCTTTCACCATGTATGTTTATAGTTGAAATATAATATGTAAAGTATGGCCAAAATCGGTCGAACATTTGGGAACAACATTTGTATATATATAAATAAATTTATATCTAAATCTGAACCGATTTTACCCGCTTTCATTATAAGTGTTTCTAGTTAGATTATAAGATATTGTGCCAAACTTAAAGAAAATCGGGTACAATATTTGGTCTCTAGAGTGGAAAAAATCAAATCGGGAGCGACATTTGTATGGGGGCTATATCTAAATCTGAACCGATCTCACCCGTCTTCGCCACTGGTATTTCTAGTTAGATTAGAAGCCAAATTTGAAGAAAATCGTGCTTTATAGGGCGGAAAAAGTCAAATCGGGAGCGACACTTGTATGGGGGCTATATCTAAATTTGAATCGATTTGCTTCAAATTAAACAACATTCGTCTTTGATACACAAAACTTCCTTGTGCCAAGTTTTGTTGAGATCGGACTATAATTGCGATCTGTAATTTGATTACAACAATAGAAGGACAGACGGACATTGCTAAAACGCCTCATAAAGTGATTCTAAGCCGATCTGCATAATAAACGATGGGTCTAACTCGGTCTTTTGGGTGCTACAAACAAATGCACAAAGACATAATACTATCGTGGAGTGTATAATAATGTGGATATATTTTTTTATTTTTTTACTAAAATTCTTATTTTCTTCAAAGATACCTTTGGAAATATATTCCTGGTTTCATACGCTTATATGTCCATTTAAAGTTAATTATGTTGGCGACAAATGT
Source organism: Polietes domitor (assembly GCA_947397865.1). Classification (NCBI taxonomy): domain Eukaryota; kingdom Metazoa; phylum Arthropoda; class Insecta; order Diptera; family Muscidae; genus Polietes; species Polietes domitor. The sequence continues at coordinate 53,853,477 of OX377622.1, read as the reverse complement.
TGCGAATATTCATCGAAGGGATCTTTAAAAAAGCAAATATTAGACTTACATGTCGGAAAATGTAAACCCTAGCTCAGTTCCTTCGCAAGCGACGAACGACGGACACATGGACATGGCTAGAACGTATTAGCATTTTACCACGACCCAGAATATATATACTTTATGGTGTCTCCGATAAACGAAATGACCAAATGAATATACATACCATCCTAAAGTGGAGGTATATGTTTTTTTTTCGATATTTTAAATACGTATTTAAAATATCGAAAAAAAACATAAAGATGTCTTGTTTCTACATCAGAACCATCATTAAAAATAGTTTCAGTCTATAGCAGGAATATATTTTTCTTGAATGAGCAGTGACCCTGTTTAATGTACGATAAAACCAGTTACTAAAAATAGAAATTATTATTTTTTTCAAAGGAGAAACCTCGTGTTTCCTGGATTTTTTAAAAAATATTAAATTCACTAGAAAGGGTAATTAGACACTAGGGAGATGTTTTTGTGTGTTTAGGCTAACGTACCATGTGATGGCCTCTGATGTAGTAATTATAAAAAAACACATCTGAAAATATATGATATGAAAAAAATTTGCCAAGAAAATGTATTTCAATCTAAAAATATATGCATTTTAATGCTCCTTCTAAAGTTATTTTTACGGAGGTAGGAATTTATTATCGAAAAGTATTTAAGAACTTAACACATCAAAATGTAAACCTTTTTATCATCATATCAAATAAACATTGGACATTGGTGGACATTTTTAAGAAATTATATATTAATTTAAAGTACTCACAAATTTTTATATCTTAAATTTAAGAAAATTTTAAAAGCTACAGTCCACTTTCCGAGGAAACTTTTTTGATGACACTCCAAATGGGTAGAACATGCAGTTGTCTTGCAAAAAACATATGTTCAAATCCCGGTTGATACGTTTTATTTTTAAAATATACGTGTCACTACAGCATCAGAAGAAAAATCAGAGCTTATTATCCCGATTAGAAAGGGAATACTGCAACCCCCTGAATGGAGGCACTCGTAGGAATATTTCACTTGTTTGTAGTATTTTATTTAAAATGAAAATGTCACCCACGTTCAATTTTGAAGCCAACATAAAAGAGGCATTGAAGAAAAATATTTGAACTCAAATAGAGATGTGTTGATTTTGCTGAGTGTATTTTGTTTTGCATTTGTATTTATTTCTAATTTGTTTGCTGTAGTTGTTGTTATTGTTCTTGTGTACTGGTATTGTATGAATTTTCATTTCATTTCATTTTTTTTTGCAGATAATCATAACCGCCATGGATCGTTTTGTTTGGTTTGTGCTATTGGTGGTCTTCTCGCATCTGGTCACAGAATTCACCCGTGTCACTGGTTATACGAGGGGGTCGCGCCATGACGCGGTCATGGTGAACGACGTAAGTAAGTAAATGTTGTGTCACTGTTGTTTTTCTTTGTTTTATTTGCATGTTGCTTTGCTTCGCTTCGGGTTGGGTTGGGTTTAGTTTGCCTAGTTGCCATTCCATTCCAGCGCACAACACAGCACAGCACATACCACCAATCCATGGCCCAAAGTGCAATGCTTGGATCGAGTAAATATTTGCTGAATGCACTTGAAAGGATGATGGATTTGGTGGTATTGGCTTACAAACACACACATTCACATGTATATATCCACTCATACATACATGCACTTATGATTTATGGTTCCACATCACATCGATTGATTTTAGTTGAAAACTTTGAGGTTTGGTAAGTGAATTTGAAAAAAACGTAGTCAGAGGCTGGTGAACTTTTGCAGTGTGAAATATTGTTGGCAATTTGTATTTGTTAATTGGGCTACAGAGAGATAAAGAAACTTCTCAGCAAAAAATTTTATTCTTATTTTTATTAGATTTTGAACGTGTCGTTGGGAATAAATCTTGGCCTTTTTTTGCAAAGTTATAGGATTTGAAATTTCCACAAAAATGTAAAATTCTGCTGGCAAGTGTGTATTCACATCCTTGCATTTCGCAATTGTTTTATGCGATGTTTGAAAGGTCTTCGAGAGTACTTTAATCCTATTGAATACGCTTACAAAATTTGTAGTTGTTGTCTAGATGTTAAAAAAGGGTACTTCTATATATATTTTTTTTTTTTTCAAAAATCTACTGAAATCATTCTAGATATGAGTTATTTCATGTAAAGAGGTACGATTTTTGAACTCAATAGCAGCGATTGTTTTTAAAGTTTGTTTATGTATTCTTTTCACCGAAATATTGTCTACATATTTTTGGAAAAAATTAGAAACCATTTTTTTACAAATTATGACCAATTTAAGAGTAAAACAAGTAAGAAAATGTCAGTCGGCTAAACCGACTTACAGTGGTGGTCACGAGTTTAGCACACTTCACATGTGTTGTTTATAATAGCAAATAATTTGTTCTGATAATATACTCTGCGCCAAATATTTGTTTTTTAGTGTTGCTTATGGTGTGATCAGTAAGCGCAATAATTTTTTTTCGTATTCTTTTGTGCCTTTTTCTCGTGCTCTCATGTATTTGCAAGTAATTCGCAATCTGGGCTGGACACAAATTTAGCACATTTGCATAAAAGTTGTTATTTTCTGTTTCTTTTTGCGTTTAACTAAATTAATTGGTATGTATGGGTAATTTTTACTCAAATGGAAGTTATTATTTAACAAAATTTATAATTAGACATTGCTAAAGGAAAATAATGCATTGAGGCGCAGCGTCAGGTTATTATGCAATTGAGCGACAGTGGAAGTACCGCTGTGGATATTTCAAACATTATAAATTGATCCAGACAGATTGTGTGCAATATAATAAGCCATATTGGCACTTATGGGTGCTTCAAAAATGTCGCACAATGTCCTACGCCGAGAAAAACAACCAATAAATCGGATTTTTTAATTAATAGAACCTGCGTAGCAGATCCACTTAAGAGCTCAACTGTGATTCAGAGAGATATTTCGGCAAAAATTGACATTAGCATTTCCCCAAGAACCATAAGAAGAAGAACCAATGAAAACAAGTGAGGAAAGGCTAAAGTCGGGCGGGGCCGACTCTATGATATGACAATTTAATTCGGTGAAAAAGTGAAAACGGGCAGGATTTTTACATCCTGTAAATGTGTGTGTTTGACAAAAAATGTTAAATCGGAAAGGACATTTGTAGGTGTATATTGAAATCTGGAACGAAATAGGTGAAATATAATATGTATAGTTTGGGCAAAATTGGTTAAACATTTTGGAGCAACATTTGTATTTGCGCTATATCTAAATCTGAACCGATCTTAGCCACTTTCACCATAGGTTTTTTACTTGGATTATAAGCTGTTGTGCCAAATTTAAAGAAAATCGAGTACAATATGTGGTTTCTAAAGCGGCTAAAGTCAAATCGGGAGCTACATTTGTTAGGGGGCTATATCTAAATCTGAACCGATTTTACCCAATTTTTGAATAGGTGTTTCTAGTTGGATTATAAGATGTTGTGCCAAATTTAAAGAAAATCGGATACAATATGTGGTTTCTAGAGCGGAAAATGTCAAATCGGGAGCGACATTTGTATGGGGGCTATATCTAAATCTGAACCGATCTTACCCAATTTTTGCATTGGTGTTTCAAGTTGGATTATAAGATGTTGTGCCAAAGTTAAAGATAATCGGGTACAATATGTAGTTTCTACAGCGGAAAATGTCAAATCGGGAGCGACATTTGTATGGGGGCTATATCTAAATCTGAACCGATCTTATCCAATTTTTGCATAGGTGTCTCTAGTTGGATTATAAGATGTTGTGCAAATTTAAAGAAAATTGGGTATAATATGTGGTTTCTAGAGCGGAAAATGTCAAATCGGAGCGACATTTGTATGGGGGCTATATCTAAATCTGAACCGATTTGCCTCAAATTAAATAGCGTTCGTCCTTGATCCACAAAACTTACTTGTGCCAATTTTTGTTAAGATCGGACTATAATTGCGACCTGTAGTTTGATTACAACAATAGATGGACAGACAGACAGACGGACATTGCTAAATGGGTCTATCCCGCTTCCTTTTGGGTGTTACAAACAAATGCACAAAGCCATAATACTCTCGTGGAGTGTATAAAAATTTACTTGGATGGCGTTTTATGCACGACAACCAACCAAAACACACTTAACGCCAGTGAAGAGCTGTTTGGAGCTGAACAGAATAGATTTTTAAAAATGGTCCAGCACAGTCGCCGGATCTCAATCCTATTAAGAATCTTTGGAATGGACTTTAACAACATATTATAGCAATAAAACCCAAAAATTTGTCCGATTTCTTGAATTAAACTCAAAATTCCTGATATGCTACTCCAATGGAGTCTTTTATGTCTCTAGTGGAGAGTATGTCCAGAAGATGTACAGCTATTACTCAAAATAGCGATTATCCAAGCAAATATTAAGTTTATAATAAAATGTATTGGTTAGTTCAGTTTTTTCCGTTTTGATTAAAGTTTATTAAATTTGTGCTAAATTACTGTCCAATCACTTTTCGTATTATTTGTACTTTAGATTGCATAAAACTAAAATGCAACTTAAGAACCGAACAAAAACAACGTTAAATGGTCAACTTATCGTACGTAATATTTTAGAAAAAAATACCGGTCAAAAAACATAAAAAGAAGTTGAAATATTTGCTTTATAAAGTTACATGTGGTGAATGTGCTAAATTCGTGTCCACCACTGTATATATAACCTCACTCTCAGATAACATGTCTATGGATGATTTGTGTGGAATGTACGAGAAGGTTCATGACATATGATCCTAGCTTCCACGTTTATAAAACAATTGCAAAAACATGATCCAATGTCAAGTGATAGTGGATTACATGCACCAGTATGGAAGTTATGAAGGATTTAATTTTACCTAGGATATAGACAATTGAGTGAGAGGTACTAGAAAGTGCGTGGCTAAAGCGTAACTATTTTTTAGGTTTCACGTGATTATAAAAAGATTTTCAAATATCAAATTGCACATAATGTTGACTACCCGTATGGAAGTTATATCGGTTTTATTTGTCACTTTGTGTGGGAGGTACCACAAAGGGTGTGGCAATATCGCCCATATTCCACACGAATGCTACATATATAAAAGCATGGCCAAATATCAAATTTCATAGTATTCTGATCATCCTTATAGGAGTTATAACAGCTTTAATTTTACGTTGGTTAGGGTGATTTGTGTGGGAGGTACAAGAAGGGGCGTGGCAATGCCTAACATATTTAATATGCGTAAATTTATTATAAAAACTTTATCAAATACCAAAATATAGCCGGTTCCCAATATCCGTGTGGAAGTTACATTGGTTTTAATTTAATATAGGAATATGGGTCATTTGTGTGGAAGGCACCACGAGGGGTGTGGCAATTTCGCCCATCTTCGAACTTAAACTAAATTTGGGAAAAATATTACCATGTGCAAAGTTTGAATTGATTTCTTAACTCCTTTCCAGAGTTATCGTGTACACCAACCAGACAGACGGACGGACGGACATGGCTCAAACAGTTTAAAAAGTCGTGAAACGGATTTGGTCCAAACATACTTGGGGTCTTAAGTCACTTCTTCAATGCGTTACACTTTTTTTCTGTCCCAAATGATATATACTCTCCTACTCTGTAGAGTGAGGGTATAAAAAATAAATTTTTTCGAAAAGGTGTGCTCATGCAATCGCCTGTAATTCCTGAAATACTTAACCCATTTTAATGTACTCTATCTTGTTTTGAAGGCAATTTCAATTACTTTTAGAATATTGTAATGGAATGGTATAGCCGCATTATATTTTTACAAGTTTTGACAAAATTTATTTATTTGATTTTGATTTTCGAAATGATTTCATTAATTTTTTCTTTTAAATTTAAAGTAGTGTTCTTAGATGTCTATTTTAATGACTGTGTGAGTTTTATAGTGGTTTATAGTGAGTTTTTTTACAATTTTTTTCTCGCAAAATCAACCATAATTTCTGTGAAAAATCTTCAGAATGACATTTTTAGTAGTGTATTAACACAATGTTTAAAAGCAAAAAGAAAAAGTAGTTGATGGAAAAATTTACATATTTTCTTTATTTTTTGTAGCGTGCGCTGACACGATCAGAAAAATATGAAATATATATTTTTCCAAAACCTACTTTTTCTTGGATTTTTCATTGTTTTCAAACGTTGTGGTAATAATGTACCGAAAAAATAATATTTCTGAAGAATTTTCAATTAAATTCAGGTTGATTTTCCAAGAAAAAATCGTAAAAACTAGAAGTTAAAAAAATTAATTAATGTAATAATTTCGAAATTCAAAATAAAAGATATAAAATTGTATAAATTTTAAAAGAAATTGGAATTACCTCCAAAACAATATATAGTACAATAAAATCGGTCAAGTATTTCATGAGTTACAAGTTATTGAATGAGCACACCTTATTTGTTCACTCTTAAATTGGTCAAAATTCGTGAAATTTTTATTTCTAATTTTTTCCAAACTTTCAAAACAATTCCAGCTGTTGAGGTCAAAAATCGTACCACTTGACATGGAATGACACACATGTTTTCTATGCTGTCTAAAATATTATTTAGATACAATGGGTAATATTTTTAAAAACTTTTTCGACATAACCTTATAAACGGAATATATACAGAAATAATTAAAACAAAATATTTAAATCTTTGTTTTTCTCTGTCCCTTAATATTTCGTCATTGTCCATTGTGAGCTGCCAGATTTTAATAATTTTAGTACTATTTTTGATGCAAATTTGTCAATATTGTATTTAATTTGCTGTTTACATTTATTTCTAAGTTGCTATTTTTTTTTATTTCTAATTTACGGCCCTTATTGGGTGAAGAAATTCCAAATAATCACAATTGGTGTTGCAAAATATTGAAATAGACGAAATTGTATTACAAATTGTTTAAATTTGAAATTTTGGCTAAAATTATTTTATTTATATATTTTTTGTGAAATGGACATAATAATGTGAAAATGTCCCATAGTGTATGTCTACTTTTGTAGTTATTGTAACAAAGCAATTCATGCAGTCGCCCAACTGCCTGGAGTAACAAACTTTAAATCGTCACTAACTCAGAAACTCAATTATTTGAGATTTTTTTGCAGCACACTGAAAAAAATAAAAATATATAAAACAAATATATTTTTTAATTGCTTAATCGATAAAAACTTGCAGTTCTTCTGCAAGAAATAATTCTCAATACCATTCATACAAGAAACCATTAGTTGAAAATTCGTCTGCATCCATTATAGCCCTTTAATTATTTTTGTTATTTTTATCTTAAAACTTTTTATTTGTCAAAATATTTGACGTTTATGTTTTGTGGTTTTTTAAGGTTATAATTAAAAACATCTATTTCGTGGAAGCATTTAGTAAAAATATTATAATAAAAATTACAGAAGGAACCAGTACCTTTCGAAAATCGTCTTTCAGAAGCAATTTTTGGTCTATTTTATAATTATTCATCATTAAGGTATCATTCGATCAGCTATTTAAAAGTGTTCCTACAAACTACGAACTAGTGTTTAGTTATCGGTTTGAAAACCCACTAAATTACAACAGATGTACAGTAATATTAGATATACTAAGCTAAGACCTCATTTGTATAATCAAAGATCTGTCAAAGGTTTCTTTATTCAAAAAGAAAATTTAGACAAATGTGCAACATCAAAAAATTTACACTAGAAACTTATGTTTTCAGGAGCTTTAGCTTACAGATGACCTGACACGGAGACGAAATATTATTCCTGGGTGGTGTAAACATCCATTTTTACATTAGGTTGGTTACGAAAAACATTTTTCTTGATTTGTATATATTTGTATTTACCTTCAGATACTTCATCAAGAGCTAGTTTCAGTCTTTGCGAATATAATTTCCCCCACCCGGACCGATTTCCTCTCATTTTAAGCCTAAGTAATCTGCGGCCATTAGACATATATCTAGAAAATTTGAAGACCCTAGGTAATTGTGTTCCTAAACTGCGGAGCATTTACCCAATATATATCAGAAAAATATTTCAAAGTGCAGCATATAGAATAACATTCACACATTTAGTAAAAGAAAAAAAATATATTCTCTTTAATATCGCACAAATCGTTAAACCGGTTCAAGGTCAACGATCTTTTGCAAACAAACAGCAAAAAAATAAAAAATTTTAGCAAATTCGAAAAACATGCAGCTGCTCATAAATTAAAAGTTAAAAATAGCAATGCAACGAAAAAAGTGTCGTAGCTTAATCTACACCCGTAACAAAAACCAGCTAAAAACCACTCTTCAAAGGTACGTAAGCACGACATGTTTGACGCAACGAACAGGAAGGAATCTCGAAAATCCAGAAATCTGAACAAACTCTTAATCAACTAAAAATTTCGTAATGGAATATTTTCGAAAAATGTGAGTGTTTTTATTTTTGTATACCCTCACTCTACAGAGTAGGAGGGTATATATCAATTGGGACAGAAAAAAGTGAAATGCATTGAAGGAGTGACTTAAGTATGTATGGACCAAATCCGTTTCACGACTTTTTATGTTGTTTGAGACAACTTTCTAAAGGAGTTACCGAATCTATTCAAAATTTGCACATGGCGATATATTTCCCCAAGCTTAGTTATAGTTCCAAGATAGGTGAAATTAACAAGTCCATTTTGGTACCCCCCACTCAAGTGGTCCACATTCCTATGTAAAATTAAAACTCACGTGGATATTCGAAATCAGTTATATTACGATAGTTGAGCGTACAAACGTGGAGGAGTTTTCCATGCTCTTCTCTTCGCTTTAAGCTAGGTAATATAAAAGATTTTGTAACTTCCATACGTATGATCGGAACACTGTTAAATTTGATCCATAGTAATATTTATACACTCCGCGAGAGTATTATGTCTTTGTGCATTTGTTTGTAACACCCAAAAGGAAACGAGATAGACCCATCGTTTATTATACAGATCGGCTTAGAATCACTTTCTGAGTCGATTTAGAAATGTCTGTCTGTCCATCTATTGTTGTAATCAACTTACAGGTCGCAATTATAATCCGATCTTAAAAAAATTGGCACAAATAAGTTTTGTGGATCAATGACGAATGCTATTTAATTTGAGGCAAATCGGTTAAGATTTAGATATAGCCCCCATACAAATGTCGCTCCCGATTTGACATTTTCCGCTCTAGAAACCACATATTGTACCCGATTTTCTTTAAATTCGGCACTATATCTCATAATCCAACTAGAAATACCTATGCAGAAATTGGGTAAGATCGGTTCAGATTTAGATACATACAAATGTTGCTCCCGATTTGAATTTGTCTGCTCTAAAAATCACATAATTGAAGCGATTTCGATAAAATTTTGCACAACTCCATATATCTAAGTTAGAAACATCTGTGATGAAAATGGGTCAAATCGGTTCAGATTTAGATATAGCCACCATAGAAATAGCTCCCTATTTTACATTTTCTGGTCTAGAAACCGTAAATTTGAACAGATTTTGTTCAAATTTGGCTTAACACCTTATATTTCAACTAGAAAAATAGGTCAAATCGGTTCAGATTTAGATATAGACACCATACAAATTTCGCTGCCGATTTGAGGTTAACCGCTGTAGAAACCACATACCTTAATCGATTTTCTTCAAATTCGGCAGGACATCTTATACTAGAAACATCTGTTGTAAAAGTGTATGAAATCGGTTCAAATTTATATATAGCTCCCACATAAATGTCGTTCACATTTTCACCGTATTGAAATGTAGTGGAGTAGAAAGTGTAGGGTATCATATAGTCGACCTCGACCGACTTTTTAGCCTTTCCTTACTTTTTTGTGATGCAATTTTCTTCAAAAGACCCTTCAAAGCACTTTAAATATAAATTTTGAATCTTGTCTTGAAATGATTTCTTAGACGAATTATTGGAATTATTGGAAAAAAAACTTCTGAATATTTTCCCAAATTTCTTTTTTTATTTCAAAGTACAATCCTTCCGGTTAATAATGGAAAATAATTTCATTCAAATGGCTGCTGAGGGCACCCCACAAATAATAGTCCAACGGTTGAATAGTTGAAAAAAAAACGTTAGATGGCGGACCCTATATTTTTTCTGTTTTTTTTTTTTTGAAAGTGACAACTGAAAACTTTTAGGTAATTTGCGGTTGTATTTTGTAAAAAATAAACAGCTGCAGTCAATACTTTTCAAATGATGCCAAATGACGAACGTCGGAACGTCGAACGTCATTCGAATGGTATTGGTTCCTTCTATTTATTTTTCATTACATCTTTTACAAAATATATTCAGGAAATAGTTTTTTTGTAACACTTACACAGATTTTGGTGATTATCGGTTCTGTATATTCGTCTCGCCGAAGTAGTTCAGATGCATATACAGAACGGCAAATAACGGGTGTAATTGTTGCATTGCACTGGACATTGCCCTGCTAGCAACCGAACCAAATAAATGTCATACACTTCTTTTAAGACACTTTGCATTCTGTCCATGAAAACAAAAACAAATACTATCGAACCTGAGTAAGTAGTTACAACAAAACTATAAAAAGAAAAGATCAAATAATAAAAAAACAAGTAAAATTGTGTTAAGTTCGGCCTAGCCGCAACTTCTAAGCCCTCCACTATGGAGAGCATTCCACAGAGGCTAGATGTAGATTTTCGTAGAAGTGCAGTAATATTACAGGAAAATATAATTTTTTTTAATATAGCCAAACCAAAAACAAATACAAATATTGAAAAAATAATTTTATAAATAAATATAATATTTTTTATAATAATATATATATCGTTTATAATATATATATCGAAATAATACTTCAAGTCAAATCAAAAAATAAATATTCTTATATTTATATCTTCAACAATAACTTAAATACCATAAATATTGATAGATAGTGCTACAGTTGGTTGTAGCTCCATTCCATTTTAATTCAAAACGTACAAATTTTTAAAATCCATTATGTAGTGCAAAATAACCTAACTTCATGATTCTACCAATTTTTGCCAAAAAATAAAAAGTACGAATTTGGATAAATCTTTTTATTTTGCTTGTCTATGCGGTCAAAGGAATGTATACACCGAATTCCATGATTATAGCTGCGGCCATTTGGTTGGTACCATTTTTATCCCTATTTTACCTCCTTAAGAGAAAGACTTTCTAAAATCTCTTTATATACGTGTTTACGCAATTAGAGGAATGTACACACCGAATTTCATCATTATAGCTGAAGCCGTTTAGTTGGTACCATTTTTATCCCTCTGTACCCATTGTATACCTTGAAATTACGAATTGGGAAAAAAATCTTTTATTTTTCGTGTACGAATTTGTAAAAAATACTTTTATCTACTTTTTTCTACTCAATTGGAGGAATGTACACACCGAATTTCGTGTTTCTAGCTGTTCTCGTTTGATATGTATCATTTTTATCCCTATTTGCCCAATTGCACCCCCTACGAATAAAAATCACGTTTTTGTTATAGGGTGAATGCACATACCCAATATCGAGTAAGTACAAGCAGATATATTGACAAAATATGCTTAAATACTCTAAAATACTAGGGGTTATTATGGATATTTTTTAGTCCTTGTGAGGGAAAATTTGTTCCCTTTTGGCCGATTTCGCCCAGTTATGCTTATTGTCCGCTCCTAACAAAAACTGACATAAGTAAGTTTTGTGGATCAAGGACGAATGCTATTTAATTTGAAGGAAATCGGTTCAGATTTAGCTCTCATACAAATATATCGCCCCCGATTTGACTTTTTCCGCTCTAGAGTCCACATATTTTAAACTCTATAGACCACATATATAGTACCCATACAAAAATCGTTTCCCATATCACTTTTTTCGCCGCTTGATTGATGATGAATTGAATTTAATCCGATTTAGATCCTGAAGTTACGAATATCGCCTCTATGTAGTCAGAGCAATGTACACTCCTAATTTCATTATTTAAGCTGCAGCCGTTTGGTTGGTACCATTTTTATCCCCGTTCGCCTGAAAGTACAAATTTCGATAAAAGACAGATCTACAAAGACAGATGAATCACGATTTCAGTTTCAATGGTTTGGTTCGACCAATTTTATTCCTCTTTTCCATGATATAGGGATGTAAAGGGTGATTTTTTAAAAGCTATAGGAAAGTTTTTCAAAAAAAAAACACATAAAATTCAGAAAAATGCATGAAATCTTTATTTGAATCGATAGTACGGTCCATATAATTTAATGTTTGAAGATTATTTCATGCAAATGTTAACCTTGACTGCGCCTCAAATGGTCCATCCGCTTAGTCCAATTTTGGCATTTCCACGTTTTTGAGTAACAGAGGCCCAATTGCTGCGAACGGTGACGAATCGATAATTGATGGTCGATACAGCTACGATATTTTCTTCAGTTCGCACTCTACGTAAGCGTGTTGGTGGTTTAATGCCCAACAATGTAAATTTGGTGCGAAATTTAGTCACAATAGCCCGAATAGCCGCTTCAGTGGGTCGATTAAAGTGACCATAAAATGGAAGCGCGCGATGAACTTTCTTAACAGAGCACGCATTTTGATAATAAAATGCAATAATTTGCAAGCGTTGTTCGTTTGTAAGACGATTGATGGTTAAATTATAGACCAAACTGAAGATGTTTGACAGTGAAACAAAACACGAAACGTGCGTCAGCTGTTTAAACCAGTGTTGCCAAAAAGATAATAGCTAAAAAATCACCCTTTACACACTGAATTTCGTGTTTCTAGCTGTTGTCGTATTATTCACACTTGTTAGAGAAAAAATGTGCCTCTGGGCCGGTTTCGCTCACTTTCGTCTTAGAACTTTACCACTACCCAGAATATATATACTTTATGGAGTCTCCGATTAATATTTCAAGGTGTTACAAACGGAAGGACAGAATGGACAGGTGGAGGGTATAAAAACAGATATATATAAGAAATTTGAGTTTTCTCTTGGAAAAAACACAAAAAAAAATAACTATACGTCGACCTATAAGTTATTCTAGGACAAAAATAAAAGTTTATATTTAAAGTGTTTTCAAGGGTATATTAATTCAGAAAAAAATTGGACAAAAATGCAACTTAAAACAAGTAAGGAAAGGCTGAAATCGGGCGGTACCGACTATATGATACACTCCACTTTCTATCCGAACACAATTCAATTCGGTAAAAAAGTGAAAACGGGAAGGCTTTTTGTTAGTTTCCTAATCATAGGCTAATATGACCTGACCCAATTTGTCAAATCGAGTCGAATATTTGTATCGAGGCTATATCCAAACATGGAATGAAGTGACTAACATTCACTTATATTCATATTCATTTTGAAGAAATTCGGTGAAAATACGTAGTTTCTGGGGCGGAAAAAGTCAATCCGGTAGCGAAATTTGTATGGGAGCTATAAGTAAATCTGAACCGATCTGGCCAATTTTCACCATGGGTGTTTCTAGTTGAAATATAAGATATTTTGCCAACTTTGAAGAAGATCTGTTAAAATATGTGGTTTATAGAGTCGAAAAAGTGAAATCGGGAGTGAAATTAGTGAGGGAGCTATATGTAAATCTGAACCGATCTGACCTATATTCACCATGGATATTTCTTGTAGTAGTATAAGATATTTTGCCAAATTTGAAGAAGATCTGTTAAAATATGTGGTTTCTAGAGCAGAAAAAGTCAAATCGGTAGCGAAATTTGAATGGGGGCTATATATAAATCTGAACCGATCTGACCTATTTTCACCACAGGTGTTCCTAGTTTAAATATAAGATGGTTTGCCAAATCTGAAGACAATCTGATACAATATGTGGTTTCTGCAGCAGAAAAAGTCAAATCGGGAGCGAAATTTGTACGGGAGCTATATATAAATCTGAACCGATCTGCCCTATTTTCACCACAGGTGTTCCTTGTTTAAATATAAGATGTTTTGCTAATTTTTAAGAAAATCTGTTATAATATGTGGTATCTAGAGTGAAAAGAGTCAAATCGGGAGTGATATTCGTATGGGGGCTATATCTAAATCTGAACCGATTTTCTTCAAATTAAAAGGCTTTCGTCTTTGTACCGAAAAACTTCGTTGTGCAAAGATTCGTTTGGTTCTGGCTACAATTGCGACCTGTATCGTGATTACAAGAATAGATGGACAGACGGATGGACGGACATTGCTAAATCGATTCAAAAAGTGATTCTAAGTCGATCGGTATAATTAACAATGGGTCTATCTCGCCTCCTCTTGGGTGTTACAAACAAATGCACAAAGACAATACAAGAATAGATGGACAGACGGATGGACGGACATTGCTAAATCGATTCAAAAAGTGATTCTAAGTCGATCGGTATAATTAACAATGGGTCTATCTCGCCTCCTCTTGGGTGTTACAAACAAATGCACAAAGACAATACTCCCGTGGAGTGTGTAAAAATTATAAGGAAAAGCATGATTTTTGGTAGTGTTTTCAGGAGCGATCAGTTCTCACATGGCTGGCCTAGGGACGGAATATTTTGCAAATCATCTTTGAACAATCCAATCTTCATTTTTGGGTGGTGAACGCATCAAATTATGTTCGGGACCCATCCTAATGTACATATGCCTTGCAGTATTATATAGCCGTTCAACTGCCATTTGAATGTGATACACTTGATATTTCCATTATACATAATTATGTGCATGCCATAACAGTATCATTAATCTCTATCACCCTGGCAAATCCCAACAAATTCTGGAACAAGAGAATTCATCCATAAGAAATTCTTTCTCGGTTTAATTGCCAGACCAAATAACACCATTTCATGGTCAATTGAATCGTTCGATTGCCAAACGTAGTAAATGGATCGCCACAATTCAAAGTTTCCAAATAAAATTCATACATTTCGTCATCATCATCATCACCATAATTTGCTCAATTGGGAATGTCGAATGCTTGCTGTAATTATTAAATAATTGTGTGTGATTGCTGTTGTTGTTTCTTATCGATATACTATGTGTTTGTTGTGATTTCTCATTGCAGTCCTCAATTCGACCTATAAGAGTACAGAATCTGGTACAGTATCCTGGTCAGGAATATGGACAGTACGCGCAGCGAAACCCACCCTCCTACAACGGCAACAGTCAATACAACAATTACGACAGTAATGCCAATCGTAATGGCCAAGGCGGCAGCAGCAACAATGCTAACAGCAACAGCAACAACAACTTCTTTAGTAATATGTTTAGTGGTTTATTCAATCAAAACAACGACAACAACAATAATAATGCTGGCAATAGCAACAACAACAACAACATGAATGAATACAACAACATTAATGGATATAACAACAACAATGGTTATGAATACCCTCAAACAAATTCAAATATCGATGGTCCGCAACAGAGTGGTGTCCGAACATTAGGCATGGTCCGACCCATTATCGACAGTATCTTTGAGGTAAGTATCCATGCGATCGTAATAAATATATAAATAAGAGAAACTCACTGGATGGCGGAGTGGTGGCAAAGTAATTAAAATCTAAAATCTTTTTAATGCCACATTCAAATATTCCGCTGTTTGTTTTAATGGCAGTTTTTTTTACGAGTTCGAATGTCATAAAATGTTGAACTGAGCTGTTAATACGCAGTAAGCGGGAGATTTAATTACCTTTTTCCCGGTAACAACTCTGAACTTTGTTACAATGTAAGCTAGCCCCATAACATTTACATTGCACAAGAAAATTACAGACCATTAAGAACTCGCCGTTGAAGCTAAGATTAACAAATTACAAGTAGAAACACAGGAAATAAAATATAAAAACTTAACCTTCGGCATGAAGTGCGTTCCACAGTATTACAGGCAGATTAGAGGCTGCCGATTTTACATAGTCTATCAGTAAAATATTAGAAAATTTGTGCTATTTTTTTGTAAATTGTTATATTTGTATAACAGTCCATATTACTCCCGCTGGCGAGTTAACACGTTTCCAAACTACCTCTAATATTGAATTTGCCAACCCAAAATTGATCCAAAAAAGTTGCAGACTGCATTATAAAATTTACAAAAACTCCAGTAAAGTAGAAGTTATTACACTGGACTACAAAAAATAATGAAGTAAAAAACTCTGGGAAATGAAAGTATTTTTTTGGCAGGTATTGTCGAGAAGAATAAGAATCTGTATTTGAAACTTTCCAGAAAATCTTAAGTTACCAAGGTTTTCGTACGTTTGCACACTTATAAGCCTATAACTTAGATGGTTATCAACTGTTTTTATACACTCCACGAGAGTATTATGTCTTTGAGCATTTGTTTGTAACACGCAAAAGGAAGGGTGACAGACCCATTGTTAATTATACCGATCGGCTTAGAATCACTTTCTGAGTCGATTTATCAATGTCCGTCTGTCCGTCTGTCCATCTATTGTTGTAATCACGATACAGGTCGCAATTGTAGCCAGAACTAAACGAAACTTTGCACAACGAAGTTTTTCGGGACAAGGACGAACGCTATTTAATTTGAAGAAAATCGGTTCAGATTTAGATTTCACTCCTAGATACCACATATTTCAAAGATTTTCTTCAAAATTGGCAAAACATCTTGTAGTTCAACTAGAAACACCTGTGGTAAAAATGTGTTAGATCGGTTCAGATTTACATAAAGCTCTCATACAAATTTCGTTCCCCCAGAGACTGCGTATTTTTTAGAGAATTTCTTAAAATTGAGCATAACACGATTTACTTCAACTGGAAGAACTTACTGTGAAAGTTAGTCACTTCATTCCATGTTTGGGTATACACCCGAAACAAATATTATTCTCGATTTGACAAATTGGACCAGGTTATATTAACCTGTGATTAGGAAACATACTTTTTTCCCGTTTTCACTTTTTTACTGAATTGAATTGTATTCCGATAGAAAGTGGCGTGTATCATATAGTCGGCCCCGCCCGACTTTAGCCTTTCCTTACTTGTTCACTTTCTCATCGAATTTAAAAACAAGAAACCTGGAGCATTCGACAGATGCATAGCACATTTAAGAAAACTTGAGAAATATGAGAGCTTATGTCCAGCAAAGACATTTTGTAAAAATTTTTTGGTAATTTTTCGACTTTGGTGATGGTTTTGCACATTATTTTTTTGGTAATTTTTCGACTTTGGTGATGGTTTTGCACATTATTTTTATTGGTGACCGTACCACTTGTAAATTTATTTAAATAACAAATTTAGTAAGGCGTAAAATGCGGATTTGGTTTTAAAAATCCGTCAGTAATCGACTGAGTTCTTGAAGTTTTTATTAATACTAAATTTTCCATATTATTACGAATTGAGGTCCAATAAAAAAACTTAAAATTCGTCACTATGATGAAAACAATGAAAAATTCTTAGATTTTCAATTTTTTCCCAAAGTGGGGAAAATGTGTTCCAAAATTGGCGATTTTTTTAATTGGTCGACAAGCTTCTTTTTACAATTTTTATCTGTTTTGATTAATTTTATGTAATTTTATTGGACTTCAATTCATAAAATAATGAGAGATGGTAACTGGTGTGACCATAACTTTTATTTTTGCAAAAATTTTGTATTAATAAAAAACTAAAATAATCTGCAAAAACATTCGAAAGTCGAAAAATGGCTAAAAAAAAATAAAATATATGTTTGCTAGACAAAAGCACAAATATTTCTTAAGTTTTCTTAAATTCACTATATATCTATAGAAAGCTCCAAAGCCGTTACAGGCTTATACATGTGCAAAGGTACGAAAATCCGGTTTTTTACCCGTAACTCAAAATTTTGGGGGTGTCTGACAAATTTTAAATACAAATTCCTGTTCTACTCGACAATACCTACCTGAAAAATAATATCACCTGCCAGAGTTTTTTGACTGTAGCATATTAATCATTTCGTGCTATTCTACCGCGTAGTTTTTACAAAATTCTATGTAACTCCTCCTTTTATTTATCGATTTTTTCGTTAGTACGTAACTCCTCCATTTATTTATCGATTTTTTCGTCAGTACGAATTCGGATTTCCTTTCAGAAATATAAAAGTGTTTTTTTTTTTTATTTTTGTCCATATTGAATAGATAAACAAGCTTTGTACATTGTACATTGTACATATGGGTCAGAAATAGTTCTTGTATTTTGGTGTTCAGAAATTGCCTTAGGCTAAGCTTTAGAAATACGCTATAATTTTATTTATTTTGTTTTGTAAGCAATATACTAATGTACATTAGGCTAGATCGCGGTCCATACAAATAAATAAATAATTTTCAGTCACCCCACGAAAATAAAGTTTTAATTGTTTAATGATGATTTGGAAAATATTTCGTTACTGAATAAATATAAATATTTAAAAAATAAACTGCTGAAATCGATAAATTTATCGAATAATGTCTAAATTATGACCATCGGAAGGAAATTGACATTTTTGGCTCTGAAATCCCATATTTTGTATTAAATTATTTTCAGAAAAATGGAGTCAGGATGTCATTTCAACACTTATGTAACATTATGGATTGACATTTGTAGGTAGTTTGAAAACGGTTAAACTTGCCAGCGGATGCTGCTTGAGCCGAAATATTCCGGGAATTATAAAAAACATGTAAATCTTCATTTTCATTTTCAATTTTAGTCCGTGAGTCTCTCTACTATACAAATCAAAATATCCCTTCAACATTATTCAGAAAGTAGAATTAAAAAATATGAACCTTAATACCCTAAATATTAGGGGGCTTTAGGCTCATTTCAGTGCTTCTCAAACAGCATATTTGTATAGCAGGGCTGTGTTTCTTCAAAACTGAATAAAGAAGCTGCAATAACAAAAACTGAAAAAAATATGAAAATTTCACTCAATATAAAAAATTATTTTTAAAATATTATAATTTTCATTAAATTAACTCATACAAGCTCGAGCTCGAGGTCTTTGTTTTTGAATTTTCAAATTTTATTAATCGATATTTCGTTTTTCGTCGAAAGACATCTTAACGACTTGAAATAATACAAATAAAACATAGAAAAACTGAGTACCGATGTGGCGTTATTGCATTATAATTTTCTACTAATGCAATAACGATTAATAAAATTTGATACAAATACAAAAACAAAGACCTCGAGCTCGTTTTTAATTTAATAAAAATTATAATAGTTTAAATAAAGGTCGTATAAACAAACTTAGTCCATTTAGCATTGTCAATCCGTCCGTCTAACTAGTCTTGTAATCAAAGTACAGATCGCATCCTAACAAAAATCGGCACGAGTTTTGCGGACCAAGGACAAACAATATTTAATTTGAAGCAAATCGGTTCAGAGTTAGATATAGCCCCCATACAAATTTCGTTGTCGATTTGACTTTTTCCACTCTAGAGACCACATTTTTTAAAAGATCTTCTTCAAATTTGGCACCATACCTTATATTTGAACTGGAAACAACTGTGGTAAATCGTGGTCAGATCGTTTTAGATTTAGATATAGCTCCAATACAAATTTCGCTCCCGATTTGATTTTTCTCCCTCTAGAAACCACATATTTTAACAGACTTTCTTCATATTTGGTACAAAAAATAATATTTTAACTAGAGACATCTGTGGTGAAAGTGGGTCAGATCGGTTCAGATTTAGATATAGCTCCCATACAAATTTCGGCCTCCATATAACTTTTTCGCTCTAGAAACCACATATTTTGTCGATTTTGTTCAAATTTACCATAACAACTTGTATTTCCACTGGAAACATTATATGGGTCGTTCGATATAAGCCTCATAAAAATGTCGCTCATGACGGATATAACGAGTTCCATACAAAAATCGTTCCCGAATTCAATTGTAATGGGGTAGAAAGTGGAGAGTATCATATAGTCGGCCCCGTCCGACTTTAGCCTTTCCTTACTTGTTTAAATATGAGTTTGCGGCATATGCCCGCCGCAGGTACGAGTAACATGGTCCATTCGATCAGTCCAACTTTTGGCCAGTGGAAATAAAGTTGTCACAAAATTGATTTTGCAATAAATCGATTATAAAGCGCCAAATGTCGTTGATGTTCAGCTGATTAATTGAATCGAGAGGAGTAAAATTAAACTAAATTTTTAATCCATTAATGTGCTGTTTAAACGTATATATTTGATCTTCCATTAAGAATACTTGAGAAATAAGTGTGCTTTTGTCCAGCAAACACATTTTTAATGAATTTTTAGCCATTCTTCAACTTTGACAATATTTTTGCACATTATTTTTTTTGGTTTCTCTTGTAATTTTATTTAAATAAAATATTTAGTAAAATCCGCCAGTAATTGACTGAGTTACAAATCCAAAATTGTTGCAAAAATACAAGTTTTGGTCACTTCAGTTCAAATCTCTCATAATTTTACGAATTGAAGTCCAAAAAATATACTCTAAATAGACAAAAAGTTAAAAACGTTGAAAAAATTAACAGGTTTTAAATTTTTCTCCAAAAAATAAACGAATTCCCAAAGTGGGGAAAATGTGTTCCAAATTTGGGGGTTTTTTATTAAAAGGGTCACCGTATGTTGTTACCACTTTAACCTGCTCTGATGTATTTTAAATATTTTTATTGTATTTTATAATATTTGATTTTATATTTGAATTCGTAAAATTATGAGAGATTTGAACTGTAATGACCAAAATTTGTATTTTTGCAACAATTTTGTAATAGCGAAAACTTCCATAACTCAGTCAATTTTTTTTTCCTTACTAAAGAGTGATTTTTTTGAGGTTAGGATTTTCATGCATTAGTATTTGACAGATCACGTGGGATTTCAGACATGGTGTCAAAGAGAAAGATGCTCAGTATGCTTTGACATTTCATCATGAATCGTCTTACAAACGAACAACGCTTGCAAATTATTGAATTTTATTATCAAAATGCGTGCTCTGTTAAGAAAGTTCATTGCGCGCTTCCATTTTATGGTCAGTTTAATCGACCCACTGAAGCGGCTATTCGGGCTATTGTGACTAAATTTCGCACCAAATTTACATTGTTGGACATTAAACCACCAACACGCTTACGTAGAGTGCGAACTGAAGAAAATATCGCAGCTGTATCGGCCAGTGTTAATGATGACCACCAATTTTCGATTCGTCGCCGTTCGCGCCAATTGGGTCTCTGTTACTCAAAAACGTGGAAATGCCAAAATTGGACTAAGCGGATGGACCACCTAAGACGCAGCCGCGGTCAACATTTAAATGAAATTATCTTCAAAAAGTAAATGTCATGGACCAATCTAACGTTTCAAATAAAGAACCGATGAGATTTTGCAAATTTTATGCGTTTTTTTTTAAAAAAAAGTTATCAAGCTCTTAAAAAATCACCCTTTATATGTGTTATTTAAAAAAATTTACAGGTGGTACGGTTACCAAACAAAGTAATGTGCTAAAACATCATCAAAGTTAAAAAATGGCTAAAAATAAATATAAAATGTGTTTGTTGGACAAAAGCACCCAGATTTTTTAAGTTTTCTTTAATAAGATATATATTGATCGAAAGATACAGGTTTAATCTTATTAAATTCGATGTGAAAGTGAAAACTGGTTGATAACCAACAAAGTGACAGGCATAAAAGCGTGCAAAGATACGAAAACTCAAGATTTTTGGGGTCTCTGACAAATATCAAATACAGATACTTGTTCTACTCGACAATGCCTACAATAAAACAAGTAAGGAAAGGCTAAAGTCGGGCTAGGCCGACTATATGATACACTCCACTTTCTATCCGAATACAATTCAATTCAGTAAAAAAAGTGAAAACGGGAAGAATTTTGTATGTTTCCTAATCATAGGCTAATATGACATGGTCCAATTTGTCAAATCGAGAAAAATATTTGTATCGGGGCTATATCCAAACATGGAACGAAGTGACTCACTTTCACATTAAGTTCGTTCAGTTCAAGTAAACGTGCTCAATTTGAAGAAATTAGCTGAAAATATGTGGTTTCTGGGGCGGAAAAAGTCAATCCGGGAGCGAAATTTGTATGGGAGCTATATGTAAATCTGAACCGATCTGACCCATTTTCACGATGGGTGTTTCTAGTTGACATATAAGATATTTTGCAAGATTTGAAGAAGATCTGTTAAAATATGTGGTTTCCAGTGCGGAAAAAGTCAAATTGGGAGCGAAATTTCAGAGGGAGCTATATATAAATCTGAACCGATCTGACCTATATTCACCATGGGCGTTTCTAGTGGAAATATAAGATATTTTGCCAAATTTAAAGAAGATCTGTAAAAATATATCGTTTCTAGACCAGAAAAAGTCAAATCGAGAGCGAAATCTGTATGGGAGCTATATGTAAATCTGAACCGATCTGACCGATTTTCATCATGGATGTTTCTAGTTGAAATATAAGATATTTTGCCAAATTTGAAGAAGATCTGTAAAAATATATCGTTTCTAAACCAGAAAAAGTCAAATCGAGAGCGAAATTTGTATGGGAGCTATATGTAAAACTGAACCGATCTGATCCATTTTCACGATGGGTGTTTCTAGTTGACATATAAGATATTTTGCAAGATTTGAAGAAGATCTGTTAAAATATGTGGTTTCCAGTGCGGAAAAAGTCAAATTGGGAGCGAAATTTGTGAGGAGCTATATATAAATCTGAACCGATCTGACCTATATTCACCATGGGCGTTTCTAGTGGAAAAATAAAATATTTTGGATGATTTGAAGAAGATCTGTTAAAATATGTGGTTTCCAGAGCGGAAAAAGTCAAATTGGGAGCGAAATTTGTATGGGAGCTATATATAAATCTGAACCGATCTGGCCCGTTTTCACGATGGGTGTTTCTAGTTGAAATATAAGATATTTTGGTTGATTTGAAGAAGATCTGTTAAAATATGTGGTTTCCAGAGCGGAAGAAGTCAAATTGGGAGCGAAATTTGTATGGGAGCTATATGTAAATCTGAACCGATCTGACCGATTTTCATCATGGATGTTTCTAGTGGACATATTTATAAGTTGTTTTGCCAAGTTTGAAGAAAATCTGTTGTAATATATGGTATCTAGAGTGAAAAGAGTCAAATCGGAAGTGAAATTCGTATGGGGGCTATATCTAAATCTGAATCGATTTTCTTCAAATTATATAGCGTTCGTCCTTATGCCGAAAAACTTCGTTGTGCAAAGTTTCATTTGCTTCTGGCTAGAAGAAAAACGGATGGACGGCCATTGCTAAATCGATTCAAAAAGTGATTCTAAGTCGATCGGTATAATTAACAATGGGTCTATCTTGCTTCCTTTTGGGTGTTACAAACAAATGCACAAAGACATAATACTCTCGTGGAGTGTATAAATAGTATCACTTCCCAGAGTTTTTGGACTGGATGTGATATTTGTGTGCATGTTATATCTACTTAAATCTGATTCGAGTTTCATATTCAACATCGACAGCCCCTGCCAGAAATTAGTTCTTTGTGCTACAAACATTTGCCGTGAAACTAACCTCTTCCACCTCATGAAACTCTCTTGGATTCTTCTCATTGCAGAACATAAATATGTTATTTATTTATTATATTTTCAAAAAAATTTAAATAAACTTTGTTACGGGGTCAGTTATTGTAACAATATTGTGCCTATTAAAGCTAATCCCTCTTCTACCACTCCTTCTCAGATCTAATCAATAGTGTAAAACCACTACAACGATTATTATTATTATTATTTCCACCAGTGAAGCAATTTCAATAATTCTTTGCCCACACCTCCTCTCCTCTCGTCTCGACAACGACTTTTTAATTAAAAATCATAAAGACGTTGGACATGTTTTTTTTAATATTAATTTTAATTTTCCTTTCTAGATACCAATTTCAACATTACGTGCAGTCAATAATTTGGTGGGACGTTTAACAGGCAGTTATCAGATACAACCACCACCAACACCGCAAAAACATCAGCAGCAGCAGCAGAACAACCAGCAGCTGCCGCAACAACAGTATTTCCCATCATTCCCATCGCTTCCATCCTTTCCATCGTTCCCATCGTTGCCGGCGTCGTCGTCGTCATCACAGCCATCTTATTACGGCATGCAAAAATCAGCAACAGCAACAGCGCAGCCTAAAACTGAAATTGAAATGTTGAATAGAATACGCCAAATCAGCAGTAGCAGCAGCAGTGGCAACAGCAACACCAACAACCAGCAGCAACAACAGCTGCAAAGTCCAACCATTGCAACCATTTGAAAAATTCTCAAAAGCGGTTATCCCAACCAAAAACAGCAACCAACAGCAGTATCAGCAACATAGCGGGGCAAGTAGCACGCAAGGGTGGAATGGTGTCAAAAGGGGGGTGTTTGGAAAATCGTGCTAAAGCAGCAACACTCCAACCCCGGCCAACATTTGTTGCTGCCACTGCTGTTATTGTTGTTCTTCTTGCTGTTTGCAGTGGTAGGAGGTGCAAAGTGCTGGTTGTTATTAGAATTTAATTAAATCGCATTTTAATTGATTTTAAGTTTCTCCTTTAGTTGTAGCGTATTTTTTCTCGTTTGGTGTTCGTATAAGAAAATTCCTTTATAACGCAAAACGCGGATGCATGAAAACTTTTCAAGGAACTCGCAATGAAAGTCTATTCACACAACAGGAGGAGTCTGATATCAAACAGAAGGGGAGGAGGGCGAGTAAGTCAAGCTGAACAAAATTTATTTTATTTTTTAAAGAAATTCCACAGAATATAAATTAATATTAATATTAGCAGCGGTATTAGAATTCGATTCGAGACATACTTAAGGAGTCGTTGGCTTTTGTAAGAGGGACTGTTTTATTTTTGCAGGGATATCGAGCACAAATTAGCTTAGAACTTTAGAGAGTGCTGCCATATATTTGGTTAAAGAAAAATATCATTTTTATGGAGTTTAAATGAAACAATATTTTTGAATTTAAGCAAATGATGTTAAGTAGTATCGTGTGTGTAAAGAGAGCACCTACGAAGCTAGAACGACTAAAACTTAAACCAAAATGTAGGTCTGATTTACAATTTACTTGTGGCTTGCAGGTGGCAACACTGTGATGGAAAAATACAGGATGAATTTTAATATTGGATATAAATATATATTAAGACTCATCCTGTTTTTTTGATGGCTTGTTTATACCAGCTAATCAAATTGACCCAGTGGTACCAAATCTATCTAAAATCGAGCAAGATGCATGCAAAATAGATTTTTAGTAAGTCTTTTTAGAAAACTCAGAACATTTTTTAGCCGCGGTTTAACATGGAACCTACATCACAATCTTTGATATAATCTTGCGAGATATTGAAGGAAATTTCGAAAAGTATCTTTGATCGTAAATAGTAGCCGTTTTTGTAGGCCCAGCATCCAATCCCCAAAGGTCTTTGTAAGGTTCCCCATGAAAATTGTCACAAAATCTCCAGGACAGAAATTTAAAAGGTGGACATTCTGAAAACTTTAGAGGCCTCTTAATATAAAGGGTGATTTTTTAAGAGCTTGATAACTTTTTTTGAAAAAAAAAACGCATAAAATTTGCAAAATCTCATCGGTTCTTTATTTGAAACGTTAGATTGGTCCATGACATTTACTTTTTGAAGATAATTTCATTTAAATGTTGACCGCGGCTGCGTCTTAGGTGGTCCATTCGGAAAGTCCAATTTTGGGCAACTTTTTCGAGCATTTCGGCCGGAATAGCCCGAATTTCTTCGGAAATGTTGTCTTCCAAAGCTGGAATAGTTGCTGGCTTATTTCTGTAGACTTTAGACTTGACGTAGCCCCACAAAAAATAGTCTAAAGGCGTCAAATCGCATGATCTTGGTGGCCAACTTACCGGTCCATTTCTTGAGATGAATTGTTCTCCGAAGTTTTCCCTCAAAATGGCCATAGAATCGCGAGCTGTGTGGCATGTAGCGCCATCTTGTTGAAACCACATGTCAACCAAGTTCAGTTCTTCCATTTTGGGCAAAAAAAAGTTGGATATCATCTCACGGTAGCGCTCACCATTCACAGTTACGTTACGATTCGCATCATCTTTGAAGAAGTACGGTCCAATGATGCCACCTGCCCATAAACCGCACCAAACTGTGACTTTTTCTGGATGCATTGGTAGCTCTTGCAATGCTTCTGGCTGATATTCACTCCAAAATCGACAATTCTGCCTATTTACGTACCCATTGAGCCAAAAATGAGCTTCGTCGCTGAACACAATTTCTTTCTTTCTGAACTTTCTTAACAGAGCACGCATTTTGATAATAAAATTCAATGATTTGCAAGCGTTGCTCGTTAGTAAGTCTATTCATGATGAAATGTCAAAGCATACTGAGCATCTTTCTCTTTGACACCATGTCTGAAATCCCACGTGATCTGTCAAATACTAATGCATGAAAATCCTAACCTCAAACCTTTCAATGTTCCCCATGAAAACTTTCAAAAGATATTAGAGAGATTAGTGAAATCTTTCTAAAAAAATAGTCTGTGAAAGCTTTAGTGGTTTCTTAATGGTTATGTCATTATTAATGGATCGTACAAAGGTCTCCTGGTTCACAGGTATATTTCAAAGCCAATCGAATAAACATCGAGGAAATTTCGTAATCTTTTCTCGAAAGGATTTTGCAAGCTTACCCATGAAAACTATCATAAAAGGGCCAGGACGGAGATCAGTGCCTGATTATGGAAGCTTTAGTGCCATCCTAATGGTTATTCCATAGATTGTGTAACGGTCACCCAGCTCGTGGCTATATATCAGAGATCAATGGAATAATGGTGCACGCTAAAGAAATTGTTGGAAGTCTTTTCAAAGAAATATTTATTAATAACGCATTTATTTTGGAACAAACATCATAATCTTAAATAGAACTTTAGAGTATTCCAGAGAGATGTTCGAGGGAATTTCGAATAGTATTGCAAGGTTCCCCATCAAAACAATCACAAAACCACCAAGCAGAAATTAGTGATATTTTTCTAAGCTAGGGTAGTCTGTGAAGGATTTAGTGACTTCTTAATGGTTATGCGATCGATTATGTAAAGACTGGGATATATCACAGTTCAGTGGAAAGAAGGTGTTTTCAAAAGAAAGCTTGAGATGTTATTGGCCACTCATTTAAGTTGGAAACACACACCACAATCTGAGATAGAACTTTAGGTTAATCCAATGACATGTTCGAGGTAAACTTGCTCTTTAAAGGCCATCCCGAAAGGTCTGTGCGGCCTTCCCCTATCAAATCTAAGGCAGATATTCTGCGAAAATGTTCGTGGCCTCTATGCAACGTTTATGGATTAAACTGAGCGACAAAATACCTGGAAAGTTATGCTATTTATCGTGTTGGTTTTTTGTTGAGTAAAAGAAGAATCTGTATCGAGGGATATTCTAAAGTGGTTATGAACAAAATCACAATTTCCACAGTTTATTAATTAATTAATTAATTCAGTATAATCTAAATATAATTATTAATTGCCACGATTAAAAGGTATTTAAATTTCCTTATTATTTGCGCTTTTACACAAACATTTTTATATTCAAAAACTAATTTGTGGATATACAAATATCCAAATTAGAAATATTGAAAAAATAGTTTAAAATAGCATATCTAAATCTGACATGACAGCCAGATCAGATAATAGTTTGTCACCAATGGTTTATAGCCACTTTTGAATACAAGCCTTCGATGTGAACTTTGCCAGACACCCCCAAAATCTTGACTCACGGGTGAAGAACCGATCTTCCGTACCTTTGCACACTTATAAGCCAGCTTCATAGTTGATTATTAAGCGATTTCAAAAGAAGAAACTAAGACATTTCGAATGATATATAAACTAATTAAGAAAAATTGAGAAGTATCACTTAAACTTTTCAACTATGGCAATGTTTTCTCACATTATCTTGTAAAGTAACCATGTTATTTGTGAAAATATTTGAAAAATATATTTAGTAAGGAGTAAAACGCCACTTCGATTTTAAAAATCCATTGCTAATTGACCAAGTTCTTTAGATTTTCATTAAAACTCCTTTTTTTTTGCAAAAATACAAGTTTTGCCCATTTCAAGTCACATCTATCAAAATTTTACGATTTTGTAGTCCAACAAAAATATAAAAAATCATTTAAGTAAAAATCAAAAATTTTTAAATACAATTTCCTCACTTTGGGAATTCGGATATTTTTTAGAAAAATGTAAAATTTGCCAATCTGGTAATTTTATTTTATTTTATGCATTTTTATTGGACTTCACAATCGCAAAATTTTTAGACATGTGAACTGGAATGGCTACACTCTGACCAATTCAGTTCACATCTCTCAACATTTTCGAATTTGAGGATAAAAGCAAATAGAAAACGTCAAAGAAAGGCATTGCAAATATTTTAGTAAAAATTCCAAATTTTGGAGCACATTTTCCCCACTTAAGGACTTCGGCTATTTTTCGTGCAAATATGTAAAATTTGTAAATCTAGTATTTTTTAACAATTTTATTTGTTTTTTATGGATTTTATGTATGTTATGCTTCACAATCGCAAAATGACTAAACTTTAGCCAATTCAGTTCACTTCTCTCAACATTTTTCGTATTTGAGGTTCAGCAAAAAAACAAAAAATTCATCAAAACAGATAAAAATGGAAAAGAAAAGGCATGACAACCGTTGTAATAAAAATCCCACATTTTGGAAAACATTTTCCACATTTTGGGAATTGGACTATTTTTGAAAAAAAAAGCAAATATAGTAATTTTTTAATCTATTTTATGGATTTTATGTATTTTTATTGGACTTTCACAATCGCAAAATTTTTAGACATGTAAACTGGAATGGCTAAACTTTGGCCTATTCAGTTCAATTCAAAAAAAAAAAACATAAAATTCATAAAAACAAATATAAACGGTAAATAACAACCATTTTAGTAAAAATCCCAAATTTTGGAACACATTTTCCCCACTTTGGGAATTCGACTATTTTTTTGGGAAAATGTGTTAAATTTGTAAATCTAATAATCAATTTGGATTTGGATTTTAAGAATTTTTATTGGACTTCACAATCGCAAAATTTTTAGACATGTGAACTGTAATGGCTAAACTTGTTGTCAATTCAGTTCAAATCTCTCGAAATTTTACGACTTTGAGGTCCAATAATAATACGTAAAAAAGAAAGGCATTGCAAACATTTCAGTAAAAATCCCAAATTTTGGAACACATTTTCTCCATTTCGGGAATTCGGTTATTTTTTGGACAAAATTTAAAATTTGCAATTCTAGTATTTTTTTCATCAATTTTATCTGTTTTAATGGATTTTATATATTTTTATTGGACTTCACAATCGCAAAATTGTTAGACATGTGACTTAACTTTTCGAATTTGAGGTCCAATAAAAATTCGTAAAATTAATCAAATCAAATAAAAACGGTAAATAAATGCATGGCAACCATTTTAGTAAAAATTCCAAATTTTGGAACACCTTTCCCCATTTTGGGAATTAGGCTATTTTTGTAAAACAGTTTTAATTTGCAAATTTAGCATATTTTCATCAACTTTATCTGTTTTCATGGATTATAGGTAATTTTATCGGACCTCAAATTCGCAAAATTTTCCTATATGTGAACTGGATTGACGAAATCCGGTAGTTTTGCAAACATTTGTTTTTAATGAAAATAACTCAATAGTTAAGTCAATTACGGACGGATTCTTAAGAACAGAGTTTTCTTACATTTTTGTAGCACACTTTTGTGTGATTATGATTTCACAACCACGAATTGGTCTTTTTAATTTAAATAGCTGTTGACTTTAAATCTCAAAATTTTTGTGCATTAAGAAATCCACATTTTATTGCCTTTGGATTATTAAATCCGGGTTGTGAGCTCCTTCAGCTGCCAAAGTAAATCCAGTACCTATTTGTCCGTCTGAAAACTGCAGTGCTTTATAGGCTGGAAGATCCCCTGAAATATTTTGAATTTAAATAAATAACACATGACCTGACAAACTTACTTATAGAGGGTTTTCAAAGGGGTTTATTTGCCATGGAATATGACATCGTTCAAATATCAGCCGCGTCATCGTATGGTATATAACGAATACGAGATCTTCAATTTTGAACGAAGATATGGCTGACTTATGTCGCCAATTAAGGTATCGATGGATTGTGGCTTATTGGCAAAGACCTTCGATTTCAGTCACCACATCGAGAAATAACCAAACCCTAAAATAGTTCATGCAAAATGTCCTTTGTGGCATGTGTGTCACGTACAGCTGTCGTGCTGGAATCACATGTCGTCCACGTCCACACCGTTCTATTTGGGCCCACACAAGCATGACAATCATTGCTTTTTAACGCTGTTCCTTGACAGTGAACACCTCAACACCTTTGTTTTTTGGACAGGAGGGGCCAATGAGCCCACCAGATAAAAATCAGCACCAGATACTAACTTTTTGTATTACCACTTGGTAATCATTGTGTGTGTTGGCGTTGCCCAGTATTTGCCTATTTTGGTTGTTAACATAGCCATTCATTCAAGCAATAAGGACCGTGACGATTGATAGAATGTGGACGCAAGTTTGCTCTCTTTGTGATGAAAAACTTTTTAGTATTTGCACATTTTTTCTATGAATCGAAAACATTACCTGTTCCCAGTGAATCAACATGTTAAGAGTAAATTTTTAACTCTGGGTCACTTTTCAATGGATCCCAACGATATGTACTGAATTTGGTATTTTCTTAATTTCTTGTTGCTTTCTTGCCGAACATTTAAGGCAATTGCCTTAATAAAAGGCTACAATTCAGTTTTCCCACTACGTTGCGTATGAGTAATTTAAATTAAAATTACTCATACCAACCGTTGTGCCACATAAACGGATAAACCCAGCAAAGCTAAACTATTAATTTGATTTAAAAGAAAGTAATCAAAAGCGGATTCATCAAATAAAGCCTGAGCACTTTCCCATCATCCTTCAGGCCAATTAATGAAAGTGAACTTGGGCAGATTACACTGGAGCATTCCCTTCACATATACCACACATCTCACTCCATTCCCCCAGCAAATATTTAGTTGTATTCTAAACAATCAACAAACACATCTCTTGAAATTGGAAGACACACTGGTTAGTGTATTCCCTCGTTTAGCATTTACGGAATTTATAACATATCGCTTATGCAGCAATCCTTGCCAAGTGTGTCCTTAGATAAGTTGTAATTTTCCCGTTTACAGATGAACATTTAGTTTAAAACTTGTTATAAAACTTTGTCCATTTTAAATGCACGCACGTGTAGTGTGTTGTTGTATGTGTGCCACGTATCACATTAATTTACAACAGTACAATGTATTTTACGACCAATGTCATATTTCATATTCTCATATATGTATGAGAAGGTCCGTTTTACATTATCCCAGGAAGTGATGAAATTTTCTACTTTAGCAAAAAATAATAAGCAACATAACTTGTGAAGAGGAATGAGAGAAAACAAGTAAAAACGGTGTTAAGTTCGGCCGGGCCGAACTTTATATACCCTCCACCATGGATTGCATTCCACAGAGGTTATCGGTTTTCGTAGAAGTGCAGTAATATTACAGGAAAATATAATTTTTTAATGTAGCCAAACCAAAACAAATACAAATATTGAAAAACTAATTTTATAAATAAATATTATATTTTAATTATTTCAAACCACGCTTATAAGGTAATGCTACCAATACGTCAATTCAAAAAATAAATATTCTTATGTTTATATTTTCAAAGCCATAAATATTGGTAGATAGTG
Source organism: Polietes domitor (assembly GCA_947397865.1). Taxonomy (NCBI): domain Eukaryota; kingdom Metazoa; phylum Arthropoda; class Insecta; order Diptera; family Muscidae; genus Polietes; species Polietes domitor. Next base: position 53,821,831 of record OX377622.1, on the reverse strand, counting down.
GGTGCTACAGTTGGTTGTATTTCCATTCTATTTGAATTCCAAAAGTACAAATTTTGAAAATCCATTATCAGACGTACATAGTGCAAAATAACCTAACTTCATGATTCAACCAATTTTTGCCGTAAAAGAAAAAGTACGAATTTGGAAAAAAAACTTTTTATTTTGCTTGTCTATGCAGTCAGAGGAATGTATACACCGAATTCCAGCTGCGCCCATTTGGTTGGTACCATTTTTACCCCCTTGACGTTTCTACGCAATTAGAATTTTATCATTCGAGCTGTGGTCGTTTAGTTGGTACTATTTTTATCCCTCTGTATCATTGTATCCCTTGAAAGTACTAATTTCGAAAAACTCGTCTATTTTCCGTGTCTATGCAGTCAGAGGAACGTATACTCCAAATTTCATGACTCTAGCTGCGGTCATTTGATTGGTACTTTTTTATCCCCTTTTTTCATTTTAACCCCAAAAAGTACGAATTTCGAAAAATCAGTTTATTTTCCGTGTCTACACACTCAGAGGAATGTATACTCCGAATTTCATGACTCTAGCTGCGGTCATTTGATTGGTACTATTTTTATCCCCTTTTTTCATTTTAACCCCAAAAAGTACGAATTTCGAAAAATCAGTTTATTTTCCGTGTCTACACACTCATAGGAATGTATACTCCGAATTTCTTGACTCTAGCTGCGGTCATTAGATTGGTACTATTTTTATCCCCTTTTTTATTTTAACCCCATAAAGTACGAATTTTGAAAAATCGGTGTATTTTACTTATCTATGCAATCAGAGGAATGTATACACTGAATTTCGTTATTCTAGGTACAGCCGTTTGGTTGGTACCATTTTTATCCCTCTATTCCTATTTTACCCCTTAAAAGTACGAATTTGGAAAAAATACTTTTATATTATGTATCTACTCAATTAGAGGAATGTACACACCGAATTTCGTGTTTCTAGTTGTTGTCGTTTAATATGTACCATTTTTATCCCTTTTTTGCCCCATTTCACCCCCTACAAATAAAAATCACTTTATGGTGCACGTTTTTGCTATAAGGGGAATGCGCATACCAAATATCAAGCAAATATAAACAGACATATTCAAAAAACATGCTTAAATACGCTAAAATATTAGGGATTATTATGGGTATTTTTAGTCCTTGTGAGGGAAAAATTTTTCCCTTTGGGCCGATTTCGCCCCAACCGATCTACGACTATGAGACGCATTTATGGAAAATTTTAACGTTCTAGCTCCTTTCGTTTAGATGCTAGCGTGCTTTCAACAGACGGACGGACGGACGTATCGTCTTAGAATTTTATGACGATCAAGAATATATATATTTTATAGGGTCTCAGGTCGATATTTCAAGGTGTTACAAACGGAATGACAAAGTTAGTATACCCCCATCCTGGAGGTGGAGGGTATAAAAACAATAAATATGTCTCTCCCCTCTCATTATATATGTGTGTAATTTTACCTTCTTTACGTTGTTTATAACTGAAATCACAATGCTATGAGTTAATCTAAATGGCCAGTTTTCAACATACAACTACAAATCGTGTACACATATAGATTAGGGTGCCCTGCCAAAGAAAATCACTCAATCACTTTAAACTACTGATGAAGGGAGAGTATAAAAGGTTTTCCAATCAGAACTCTACATATTTGTTATTTAAACATAAATAACTTTATATTTGTGCAAGTCTAAAACGGATTGGTTGCTCTTAGTTGAAGTAAAATCAACTCTGTGTGAAGTTAGCGAAATTAGTTGTTATAGTTGAAAGGTCCTTGTATATTTTTATGACTGGAATATGACATAGTTCAAATGCCCGCTGCTGCTTCGCATTCTGGCGAGTCCATCTCAATGGCCAATTCAAGTCGCCACAGCGAGAATTAACCATACCTTGTAAGAGTTCGTGCAGAATGTCCATTATGGCAATCACTGTGTGGCACGTATTGCTCTTCTGCTGTAATCATATATCGTCCAAGTTCATATTTTTCAATATGGGTCAATATGGGTCAATATAAATCGACAAAGTGAGAGCGCCAGAAAAAAGTCACCATCAAGCAGTAACTTCTTGTGTATGCATTGCCAGCTAGTGAATCTTGTGTTGTGTTGGCGTTGCCCCATATTTAACAAACGACAGACAAACGAAAAAAAAAAATAATTAAAAAATATATATTTTCCTCACGAAAAACTCTTAAAAATAGAAAAAAACGGGAAAAAAATATTTCACAGGCTTAGGAACAGTCGCCAGAAAAAGAAAAAATTAACAAAAAAATATTTTCTTCTGTTAAGAAGAACTCATAAGGAATAGAAAAAAAAATCGGAAAAACTTATTTCGTTTTATTTTCTAACAGTTCTAAATCTATGAATAATAGATGGCCCTTCATGTAGAAATAAGGGGATTAAAAATTAATTAATTAATTATTGCTTAAATACATTTAGTCATTCGCGAAAATGACATATTGTCAACTGAAATGCAGAATGACGTAACAACTAAAGATTCTAAATCTAGTTTACTACTGATTATAGTAAATTTGACTATAATACACAATTTGACAACATTCTAAACTTTTTCGTATACAAATAACATATTATTTCATAAAGTTGTGATACAATTTGGCTCCTACAATTACATTGTAATTTTTATATATTCTTACAATTGCATATGACAGAATGCATTGCCTCAGAGTAGTCTTTTTCTACGTCCAAAAATATGGAATTTATTAACACAGTAACAGAAAACTTATGATAACGTGGGTTACGTCATTTTGCATTTCAGGTGACGATATATGTACTCCTACATGAAGGGCTATAACTTCAAAATTGATCCATAGATTGTTTTAAAGGTGACTTGACCTCTCCATTAAATAGCCAGCAATTAGAAAATATAGCGAAATATTTTTCCTCGTTTTTTTCTATTTCTTGTGGGATTTTTTTTTTTCAAATATATATTTTTTTAATTTTTGACCACTGTGAAACCCGCAACATTTGTAGACATCATATTTACCTTTAATCAAACATGTTCGCAGCTGTTCGTGATCAGACAAATATTTTCAACTGGGAGAACATTTTTAACTCGTTTTAGTTTCCTTTGGTAAAAATTGAGATATCAAAATATCATCAGATATCAAAAGGAGAAGCTTTACGACTTTTCTATAACTTATATTTTGAATAGTTGCTACTGAAGCCGGTAACTATGAAATATTTGTTGTATATCAATTAGTATTGTGATCTCAAAAATCCACTTCGTGTTTTCCAATCACTTCTATTCCACAAGACATCGATAGAAATTTTGTAAAATTTAATTTTACAATTTTTGAGAGCTCCAAATTCCTATGCATGAAATATGCGGACCCTAATATACCTTAGCAATATGCCGTTAATAGTTTTAAATAAATCTAAACGATTAGTTTGGGAGAATTATTCAAAGGTTGAGGTTTAGTTGTCGCAAAGGCATGGTCTGTAATAAGTTGCGATCATCGAGGTCGTACTGTATCCATAAGCAATTATATATACCGACTTTCAAAAAAATGTTTTTTATTGGTACTCACATTCGTTGGATCTCCCATAAGTAAGGCATAGAAAAATATTTCCAGCAATCACTGCTTCAACGTTCTAGTTTAGGAGATACAAGGAAGTAAAATATGAGGCATATTTCCAAACCAAATAGAGAATTACACATTTTATGTTGACATTTTTGACTTATCAACTTATATAAATATATATGTAACTTCCAAAATGAAATAACACTCAAAAAGAAAAACAACATATAGCCCAAATACAAATTAGAATTGAAAAAATCCCCAAAGATTTGGAGGTTACCTCACAATAAAGTATTATCCATAGAAAAAATTTATTTCATTGGGAAATAAAACACAAATAAGTTGAAATATTTTTTTCTATTGCATATTTACACAGCTATTATTGAAGATTAGCAAAGAGCTTATACTCTGCGTATCCGGCTTTGGACATACTACAGAGGAGAAACTCTTTAAGCCCGCAAGAAATAAATCCGAAATATGATATATTAATCCCCAAAAGATGTTTTGGGGCTTATTTCATTTTACTTCATAATGAAGCAGCCTCCAAATTAAAAATGAAGTAATTCCCGAAAAAAAAAATTAATTATATCTAATTTACTTTTTCCAAATTTTTGGAGTTCTATTGAGTGAGAAATTAAGTTGTTATCGCCACTAAGATATCTCAGTTTAAAGAAGGCAGTCCCATATATGAGGCTTTCAAAGCAAAAGTGGCCTAACCAAAATAAAAATGAGTTAGATCCATTTTCATATCTTATATACAATTCCCATCGATTAAAATCAGCTAGATGGCAGCACCCGTCTGTGGTTTTCCAAATAATGACTTATCTCGAATAACTTTCTCGATTTTGAGATTTTAATACAAAAGCGTTTAATTATGAATGCTTAAAGTTTATTGAAAATTATATCTTTTAATACCCATTTCATGCAAACTGTAGTATGAAGTATACTAGAAAGTGGAATGTATTTTTGTTCCCCTGAATATTTTGATTTTTTGATGTAAGTGGTTATTTGTGAAAATCACAGACTTGACCTATCTACAGGTTAAGAATTATCAAGAATAGTAAATTAAAGAATCAGTTAATAGTAAATTGAATTTCATTTGAGATCATTGATCTATAGAGATCATAAAATAAATCTAAATGCGCTTAATTAAATTCCCTAGGATAGAAGAAAAATCTGACAAATTTGAAACTTATTTATATCAGTTCGACAGTGATGTTAGTTAGGCTTCTCTTGCTTTAAGCGTGTCATATACTCTAAGCCAAAAAGACTCAATTTATACTATCACAAAGTACGAAATTAATGTCGAAAGTTATTAATAAACGAATTTTTTTTTGTTAATACAAAAGACTCTGTGTCATTGTCGCCCCTCAAAATACAAAAGAAAACGAATCGAAAGCCAAATACGCTGGGATTTTTTAGAAAACCTTCTTATCAGCCCCCTCCCCCTAATCAGCAAAATAATCTGCCCGTTTAAGTGTTATTTCATTACAAAAAATCACAAATTTAAAATTTCACGGACACTCTAATGTACACGCACATATCCATAGAGAGATATGTACTTTAATGCACAAGTTGCGTATGCCACAAGAGCATTCTCCTATTGTTGTTGTATTATTATTATTATATGTATGTATCATACGTTAACTGTATGATGTAGTTGTAGTTATAGTTGTAAATGTAAACGTTATTGTATACGTAAACGTAAATGTAAATGTAATCGTAACTTAGCAATAAATTATGTACGTATGTATGTAAGTAGGATTAAGAGAGCAAATGTATGTATGTTCAAATTTAATGAATGTGTAGTTGTTGACTTCCGTTGCAGTTGTAGTTGTAATTGGTATATGTTGCATGTAGTGGTGGTACTCATTGTCCCCATAATGGCTGTTTACTAAATGCAGTTGTATGTGCTCTTACCGTCAGAAAATAACATTTAATGCAACCTCTACCACTACCACTACAACGACCAGTATTTTGTTTTTCCAGTTTTAACTTTTAAAACAAAAGGCAAATTGCCTTTTAGCCACTACTGTTACTATGACAACAACAACTTAATTAATGTTGTAATTTCACATTTAAGTACTATCTCGCTCTCACTCTATGTCCATACTTTTACTTCTTCTCACTCACTCTTTGTTTATATAAATATGTATATTTTATAAGTTGCAAACAATTTTAAATTTAAGTTTGTATTCTCTGTTAATTTTAAGTTTTGTGTACAAGTGGTATTTTCCATCACTTTTTTAGCATTTTGTGTGCTTGTTTGTTTGTTCACAAAACACACTTCTTTGTGATATTAATTTAATTTTAAGACGTTTAAGAATGAAATGAAAATAAAAATAAAAAAATTATTGAAAAAAAAACTTTTTAATACTTAAATATGGTAGTTATATTTGAGGAATACACTCAGAAAGAATTTTAGTTCATTTTAATTCGTTGTAGGGTTCAAAGTGCTAAAATGAACTATAATGTGGGAAAATTGAAGCCACTTGTTAATATTATAAAGTCCAAACTTTTTCTTGGATTTTGGATGAAATTGATTGTAGTTCAATTTTTACTCAAACCAAGTAAATTCACTCAAACTGAGGAAAGTAGTAGAAAATATTTACTTAAATAGAGGAAAATGTTGGTATATTTTTCCTCAATTCAAGTACATTTTTACTCAAACTAAGTAAAATTTTACTAGATACTTTCAAAAATCTGCTATTTTGCCCTCTGAATTTGAGCACCATTAAGATTCAATACAAATACAAACTATTAAATATTTGGCAATTTTTTATTCCGAAAATTATGCAGTTTATTCCTCGTTTCCCTCTTAAATTTTTGTAACATCCCTAAGTAGTCAGAGGGATGTACAGATTGCATTTTACGATTCCGGCTTCAGAAATTGCAAAAAAAGCGGGTGGATGGCTAGAAAAAATACTTTTGATACTCACATCTGATGTAAATTTTCAGTCATCTATATATATAAAAACCAGTAAGGAAAGGCTAAAGTCGGGCGGGGCCGACTCTATGATACACTCCACTTTCAATCCGAATACAATTCAATTCGGTGAAAAAGTGAAGGTTTTTTGTATCCTATAAATGTATGTGTTTGACAAAAAAATTTATATCGGAAAGGACATTTGTATGAGGATATATTGAAACCTGGAACGAAATAGGTGAAATTTAAAATATATAGTTTGGCCAAAATTGGTTAAACTTATGGGAGCAACATTTGAATTTGGGCTATATTTAAATCTGAACCGATCTTACCCACTTTCACCATAGTTTTGTTTAGTTAGATTATAAGGTGTTGTGCGAAATTTAAAGAAAATCGAGCACAATATGTGGCTTTTAAAGCGGCAAAGGTCAAATCGGGAGCGACATTTGTATGGGGACTATATCTAAATCTGAACCGATCTTACCCAATTTCTGCATAGTGTTTCTAGTTGGATTATAAGATGTTGTCCCAAATTTAAAGAAAATCGGGTACAATATATGGTTTTTAGAGCGCAAAATTCAAATCGGGAGCGACATTTGTATGGGGCCTATATCTAAATCTGAACCGATCTAGCCCGCTTTAGCCACAGGTGTTTCTAGATAGATTATAAGATGTTGTGCCAAATTTAAAAAAAAATCGATTAGAATATGTGGCATTTAAAGCGGAAAAAGTCAAATCGGGAGCGACATTTATATGGGGGCTATATCTAAATCTGAACCGATTTGACCTATTTTCACCATAGATGTTCTTAGTTTAAATATAAGATGTTTTGCCAAATCTGAAGACAATCTGATACAATATGTGGTTTCTAGAGCGGAAAAAGTCAAATTTGTATGGGAGCTATATATAAATCTGAACCGATCTGACCGATATTCACCATGGGTGTTTCTAGTGGAAATATAAGATGTTTTACCAAATCTGAAGACAATCTGATACATTATGTGGTTTCTAGAGCGGAAAAAGTCAAATCGGGAGCGAAATTTGTATGGGAGCTATATATAAATCTGAACCGATCTGTCCGATATTCACCATGGGAGTTTCTAGTGGGAATATAAGATGTTTTACCAAATCCGAAGACAATCTGATACAATATGTGGTTTCTAGAGCGGAAAAAGTCAAATCGGGAGAGAAATTTGTATGGGAGCTATATATAAATCTGAACCGATCTAACACATTTTTAACACAGGTGTTTCTAGTTACAATATAAGATGTTTTGCCAATTTTAAAGAAAATCTGTTGTAATATGTGGTATCTAGAGTGAAAAGAGTTAAATCGGGAGTGAAATTCGTATGGGGGCTATATCTAAATCTGAACCGATATAATCCATTTTCAACACAGATGTTTCTAGTAGAATTATAAGGTAATGCAAGGTAATTTGAAGCAAATCAAGTAAAATATGTGGTCTCTAGAGCGGAAAAAGTCAAATCGGCAGCGAAATTTGTATGGGAGCTATATATAAATCTGAACCGATCTGACCGATATTCACCATGGGTGTTTCTAGTGGAAATATAAGATGTTTTACCAAATCTGAAGACAATCTGATACATTATGTGGTCTCTAGAGCGGAAAAAGTCAAATCGGGAGCGAAATTTGTATGGGAGCTATATATAAATCTGAACCGATCTGTCCGATATTCACCATGGGAGTTTCTAGTGGGAATATAAGATGTTTTACCAAATCTGAAGACAAAAATGGGCGGTATTGGAAAAATTGGTGTGGCACCTCCCATACGAAGTTAAAACCCAATTTGAATGTTGTCAGTTCCAGGACACCTAGAGTGCTGAAATTTTATGTAGGTGCATCTAGCATCAATGTGCGTAGTTGTGGCAAAAATGCCCGCTATTGGGAAAGTGGGTGTGGCACTCCCACACGAAGTTATAATCTATTTTCGAATATATTCAGTTCTATGACAGATACAATACTGAAATTTTGTGTGAGTGCATCTAGCATAAACCTGCTTAGTTGTGCCAAAAATGGGCGGTATTGGAAAAATGGACGTGCTAACTCACATACGTTCGTATATATTGTCAGTTCTATAACACCTAGAGTGCTGAAAATTTGTGTTAGTAGATCCAGTGTAAATAGTTGTGCAAAGATGGGCGGAAAGTGGCCGTGACCCTTCCCATTCGAAATTAAAAACAGTTTTAGAGTATATTCGACGCCAAGATTCCTATATTGTTGTGTGAGTTAATACAAATATAATATACAAATAACAAAGGGTGATTTTTTAGCTATTATCTTTTTGGCAACACTGGTTTAAACAGCTGACGCACGTTTCGTGTTTTGTTTCACTGTCAAACATCTTCAGTTTGGTCTATAATTTAACCATGAATCGTCTTACAAACGAACAACGCTTGCAAATTATTGAATTTTATTTTATTATATTATATTATATTATTATATTATATTGCTCTGTTAAGAGAGTTCCTCGCGCGCTTCAGTGGTCAGTTTAATCGACCCACTGAATCGGCTATTCGGGCTATTGTGACTAAATTTCGCACCAAATTTACATTGTTGGACATTAAACAACCAACACGCTTACGTAGAGTGCGAACTGAAGGAAATATCGCAGCTGTATCGGCCAGTGTTAATGATGACCATCAATTATAGATTCGTCGCCGTTCGCAGCAATTGGGCCTCTGTTACTCAAAAACGTGGAAATGCCAAAATTGGACTAAGCGGATGGACCATTTGAGGCGCAGTCAAGGTCAACATTTGCATGAAATAATCTTCAAACATTAAATTATATGGACCGTACAATCGATTCAAATAAAGATTTCATGCATTTTTCTGAATTTTTTGGGTTTTTTTTTCGAAAAACTTTCCTATAGCTTATAAAAAAATCACCCTTTATACAATACAATATACAAATGGGCGGGATTTGAAAGATGGGGAATTTTTTATTAGAATTTTGTAAAATTACACGTTTTCTTTTTTTAGCACAGTAGTAAAGAAAGGTTAAAAATGGTAATATTCATTCGTCAAAAGCCGACTTAAGTCAAAAAAAGGAAATTATATTAATTTTTTAGTTTGTGTGTTGTTTGATTAGTGAACAATTTGATTGACTTTTTATGTGTGTTTGAATGTTGTACATTCGAATTCCAGGTATTCCGTTAAGCAAGTTCTTCTTACGTAGAATTTTTTTTTGTTTTGGTAATGGAAAGGAGGAGAATCACATTCAACCTAAAATCAATTTTATTTTTGACAATTCTTCCTTTATTCGCCGCAAACTAAAGTTCTCTTCTTCAAAATTCTCCATGGAACATATCCATTCTTTTAGTATCTCAGGGAAGTACCTTGATTATAAGTGGTACATACATTGCCGATCACAAGAAAAACAATATAAAACCTGATTTTAATTTCCGTTTGTTCTTTTGCCTGGCGAAGCGGGCGGGGGTTCAGCTATCTTCAAAATAAAAACAAGTAAAAAGTCGAATCTTATATAACATCCCCCACGTAGTTCATTTTTATCACCATTCACCCCATTTTCTGCCTAAAAGTACAAATTTCGAAAAATTCCTTTATGTTTCGCGTCTATACCGTCATATGAATGCGTAAACCGAATTACGTGATTTCAACTTTAGCCGTTTGGGTGGTACCATTTTTATCCCTTTTTATACACTCCACGAGAGTACTATGTCTTTGTATATTTGGTTGTAACACCCAAAAAGATGTGAGATAGACCCATTGTTAATTACGATTTTTACGTACTAAAACACACCAACCGGGAACGTCGACCCTACTCCCCGCGGTACTGCCATGTGGTATTACGTCGCGGGGGGGTTAGCTAGTTGCTATTCTCTACTGTCGGGTATTGGCCTTACGGGCCTTTTCTTCCACTTGCAGTCTTTGGTTTACACACTTCACAAAATTGTTCACTGCGTTCCAGTTGCTTTCCGAAGAAAGCATCTTATCAACTATGTTCTCCGGGGTGAGACCTATGCCCACCTGCTGATCCGTTGTAAGTCTTATGTCGTTAAAACGGGGACATTTGAAAAATACGTGTTCCGCGTTTTCTTCTTCATTAGTGCAAGATGGACAAAATGGAGAGCTATAATCTGTGAAGGTAGCTCCTAAATCCTCCATGACCACTTAGAAGTTAGTGAGATTATAGTTAATTTCTCCGTGTGTCCGATTAGTCGATTTGTGAATGTCCGAGATTATCCTATATGTCCATCTACCCTTTGGCGTGTTTTGCCATCTGTTTTGCCATTTCTGTATAGAGTTTTCTCTTTCTGTTTGTTTTAGCACTTTCATGTCTATATCCGGGTTTCTGCTCTGCATTTCGTATATGTCTGCGAGTTCGATCGCTACGATCCAGCCATGACGCATGTTGCCTCCAAGTTGTGCGGTATCCACAGTACACTCTTAGACAACTTCTCTGGTAAATTGAGTTGATATTTTTCTCTGTATTTTTTATGGAATTTGCCCATACTGGGGCTCCGTACAATATTATTGAATGAAATAATCTAGATATCAACATTCTCCGACTCTGTCTAGGACAACCTATGTTCGGCATCATTCTAGCCAGTGCATTCGTCACTTCTGTAGCTTTCTTGTATACTCCATGTGTTGCTTGAAGTGTAATCTGTCGTCTAGTATAATGCCGAGATATTTTATGTCGTCTGTAGACGTGATTTCGGCTCTCTCTACGCGGATGTTTATAGACTATTGCCTTCTTTTGCTGCTTACTAGGACAGACTCCGTTTTATGTGCTGCTAGTTCCAGGTTCACAGATTCCAACCACATTTTAATGGCTCTTATGGTTTCGTTGGCGTAGAGTTCAACTTCTTCTTTCTCACATGTGGTGAAAATAGGTCAGATCGGTTTAGATTTATATATAGTTCCCATTAAAATTTCGCCCCCGATTTGACTGTTTCTGCTCTAGATACCACATATTTTAACAAATTTTCTTCAAAATTGGCAAAACATCTTATATTTCAACTAGGAACACTTGTGGTGAAAATAGGTCATAGGAAAATAGGATCGGTTCAGATTTAAATATAACACGTTATACTTGAACTGGAAGAACCTATTTGACAAAATTGGATCAAGTCATATTAGCCTATGATTAGGAAACATACATAAATCCTTCCCGTTTTCACTTTTTTTACCGAATTGAATTGTATTCGGATACAAAGTGGAGTGTATCATATAGTCGGCCTGCCCGACTCCTTACTTGTTTTTTTTTGAATTATTGGAACACATTTTCCTCAGCTTTAGTTTAATTGAACTTATTTTAGGTTCACTTTATCCATATCTTAATATAAAAATGTTGCGTTCAATTAAGTGAGGATTTTAGAAAGAGTCCTTTATCATGGACCGATGATACTCTCTTTCACAATGTAAATTTCAAGCAGAAAAATAACTTCTTCTGATCAAAATCTGTTGAAATATAGAGCATGAAAATTAAAATCTGCGTCATTTGTACGAAACATCTGAAATCTGAACCGATTTGACATAATTTCACTATAGATGTTGATATGCCAAATTTGATCAAAATCGGTTAACTTATGTAGTTTTTAGAGCTAAAAAAGTCGAACGGGTAGAGCTATTTGTATGGGAGCTATATATAAATCTGAACCGATTTGACTCATTTTCACTAGATATTTTTTTAGTTAAAATATAAGGTCTTGTGCCAAATTTGATGAAAATCTGTCAAAATATATGGTTTCGAGAGCGGAAAACGTCAAATCGTCAAACTTAATATTGCCAATTTACGGAAGGATCGGACGATAATTGCGACCAGTACTTTGATTACAAGAATAGATGGACGGACGGGCGGACAGACAGACGGACATCGCTAAATCGACTCAGAAAGTGATTCTAAGTCGATCTGCATAAAAAATAATGGGTCTATCTCGTTTCCTTTTGGGTGTACAAACAAATGCACAAAGACATAATACCCTAGCAAAGGGTATAAAAATGATTTTGCTTCAGAATATGCAAAACTAGTATAAAACAAGTAAGGAAAGCCTAAAGTCGGGCGGGGCCGACTCTATGCTACACTCCACTTTCTATCCGAATACAATTCAATTCGGTGAAAAAGTGAAAACGTGAAGGTTTTTTGTATCCTGTAAATGTATGTGTTTGACAAAAAATGTTAAATCGGAAAGGACATTTGTATGAGGATATATTGAAACCTGGAACGAAATAGGTGAAGTATAAAGTGTATAGTTTGGCCAAAATCGGTTAAACTTTTGGGAGCAACATTTGTATTTGGGCTATATTTAAATCTGAACCGATCTTACCCACTTTCACTTCACCATAGTTTTGTTTAGTTGGACTATAAGATATTGTGCCAATTTAAAAAAAATCGGGTACAATATGTGGTTTCTATACCGCAAAAGTCAAATCGGGAGCGACATTTGTATGGGGGCTATATCTAAATCTGAACCGATCTAGCCTGCTTTAGCCACACGTGTTTCTAGTTAGATTATAAGATGTTGTGCCAAATTTAAAGAAAATCGAACACAATATGTGGCTTTTAAAGTGGCAAAAGTCAAATCGGGAGCGACATTTATATGGGGGCTATATCTAAATCTGAACCGATCTTACCAAATTTCAGCATAGGTGTTTCTAGTAAGATTATAAGATGTTGTACCAAATCTAAAGAAAATCGAGTACAATATGTGGTTTCTAGAGCGGAAAATGTCAAATCGGGAGCGTCATTTGTATGGGGCTATATCTAAATCTGAACCGATCTTACCCAATTTCTGCATAGGTGTTTGTAGTTTGATATAAGATGTTGTGCCAAATTTAAACAAAATCGAGTGCAATATGTGGCATTTAAGCGGAAAAAGTCAAATCGGGAGCGACATTTATATGGGAGCTATATCTAAATCTGAACCGATCTTACCCAATTTCAGCATAGGTGTTTCTAGTTGGATTATAAGATGTTGTGCCAAATTTAAAGACAATCTGATACAATATGTGGTTTCTAGAGTGGGAAAAGTCAAATCGGGAGCGAAATTTGTATGGGAGCTATATATAAATCTGAACCGATCTGACCTATATTCACTATGGGTGTTTCTAGTGGAAATATAAGATGTTTTACAAAATCTGAAGACAATCCGATACAATATGTGGTTTCAAGAGCGGAAAAAGTCAAATCGGGAGCGAAATTTGTATGGGTGCTATATCTAAATCTGAACCGATATAATCCATTTTCAACACAGATGTTTATAGTAGAATTATAAGGTAATGCAAGGTAATTTGAAGCAAAACAAGTGAAATATGTGGTCTCTAGAGCGGAAAAAGTCAAATCGGCAGCGAAATTTGTATGGGAGCTATATATAAATCTGAACCGATCTGATCCATTTTTACCACAGGTGTTTCTAGTTGATCTATAAGATGTTTGCCAATTTTGCAGAAAATCTGTTAAAATATGTGGTATCTAGAGTGAAAAGAGTCAAATCGGGAGTGAAATTCGTATGGGGGCTATATCTAAATCTGAACCGATTTACTTCAAATTAAATAGCGTTCGTTCTTATTCCGAAAAACTTCGTTGTGCAAAGTTTCTTTTGGTTCTGTCTACAATTGCGACCTGTATCGTGATTACAAGAATAGATGGACGGACGGACAGACAGACAGACGGACATTGCTAAATCGATTCAAAAAGTGATTCTAAGTCGATGGGTCTATCTCTCTTCCTTTTGGGTGTTACAAACAAATGCACAAAGACATAATACTCTCGTGGAGTGTATAAAGAACAATATGAAATAATTCTCAAACATTTCTTGATACTTCTGCCATAAACTTGAGAAATTGGAAAATTGTTCCCTGATGGGGAAGAGAAGATAGCCTACTTCGATTAGAATACTTTTCAAGTAGTTTCTAGACAAAATAAGTAAATTTATACTTGAATGTATGAATAAGCTAATTTTTAGTTCGCATTTCCTAAATGGATTCTTCTCCGCTCACACAAAATTGTTTCATTGATTTCTGTCTTTGGACCTAGGAAATGTTTTTCAATATATATATGGAATTTACATGATTTCCATTAGTGTAAGAATTTTTTACTTGATTCAAAGAATTTTTGCTAAATAAAATTGCTTCGCTATTTCTAGTAAATTAACTATTTACTATGCACTTTGGATCAAACTTTTAAGGCAGTTCCAACTAAACTGGAGTAAATTTGTTGAACTAAGATGTAGTATTTTATTAGTTTATAATAAAATTGTTGTTGTGGAAATATTGCGCTCATGTATTTCACTCGTCAGTCAAACTATTTCAAGGTATCAAAGTATTTGCGTTATCGCCTATCTTTAGTCTTTCCGAACCAAATTTTTGTTTTGTTTCATGTTGTGAATCACACTCAGTTTTTTTCTCGGTATGACGAATTTGGAGCACAACGACTAACCAGGTCAATGTGTAATTTAAACATTTTAACTTTTGAACACAAATGACGAAGAGACTAACATGTATAGATAACATAGATCTCTAATCAAATTTGGTGTTGCCTCTTCAAATAGACGAAAATGTCATCGTAATTTATAGAATTATATATGTTGTTTTAAAGTCATTTTTAAATTTAGTTTCAAACTAGAATTTTATAATAACACTATGCAGAAGAAATTGTGCAGGGGGTCTACATTATTATTATATTATAATTATTTTTGTTTGCAGTTAGACACACTTTTGCCTAAAATAAACACCAAGAACTTTTCAAGGATTTTTTCATTTCCGTCGAAGGCACAATTATAATTTGTACTATAATTTTGACTACGATCACGAAATTATGTAGAAACTGTGCGTGAATGGGGGACATCGTAGGGACATTTGTATGGAAATGAACCATGATCTAAAAAAATGGAGTGGTAATAACGAAAGTTGGAGGTTTCATTTGTACTATATGAAATCATGGAAACATGATCCGACCCCCAATATTTTTTTAGAACACACCTACCCTCCACCAAAATATAGGGGGTGGGTCTTACATTTGACCCCACTATCGGTCTCCTGGGGCCAGTAAAAGCGGTAGGGACACATTTTATACAAAAAAATATGTTTTGTATGGGAGCCCCCTTAACGAGGTTATGCGTGTTCGAAATAAATGTTGGGGAGGGAAAATTAATGGGGTTCGGTCTTACATTTAACCCCTCTGGGAGCGACTCCGAGGCAGTTTTGGGAGTTTTCATGTATTTTTACCCCTTACCTTTGACCCCGATGAGCGCCCACTTACACTCACCCCACCACCCCCCGAACCTCACAAAATAGGGCATTCTAGCATATCAAAATCCAAAAGTCGTGCACTATCCCACCCCTACTGAACAACAACTAAATTAACCCTTAATGGGCAATCTTGAATTTGATTGATTTGTGGCGTTTGTGTTAAGTTTTGGGGTTGCGTGTGTGCAGACATATATAGTAAAATTGTATGGCCAACATTTTTGTAGAATATTTTATCCCCGCCCTTCCCCCTTTTCGGGTTGTTTTTTACAATTTGTTAAAATAAAGCCAAAAAATGCCTTTATGATGGGTAGTTAGAGGGTTAATATGTTCTACAAAAATATTCGCCATAGTTTCTGAACATAACCTATGCCTCAGATGTAAAGAAAACATAGTTTTATACACCGATATGCTGCAAGAAGAGGTCAGAGTTGGGAAACTTTTATCGTTTATAAAATGAAATTCTGATGTGATCTAAAAAAACGCCGACATACTTATATTTTTTTAGTCTCCTCTTTCAGAATTTATTGCCAGAACCCCGTAATTTTGGAAAAAGTTTGAAATTGTTGTACAGTGTAATTCATAATGATAACAAGTAAGGAAAGGCTAAAGTCGGGCGGGGCCGACTATATAATACCCTACACCACTCCCTGCGTATGTACCTCACTTTCATTACTAAACCCAGGTATTTTATGAGAGCAATTTTATTTAGTTTATACAAATTATATGAATTATATGAATATAAAATTTATATGCTATAAATTCATCTTTAGTCAAATTTAACGAATATGGTAAATAATATGGTAATTGATCCAATTGTCCGAAAGACAAATACAAATTATATAGTAGTCTACCAAAGTATGGACATATGGGCATCACCAAAACAATTCTCATTGCAATTCAATTCGGTAAAAAAGTGAAATCGGGAAGGATTTTTGCATCCTGTAAATGTATGTGTTTGACAAAAAATGTTAAATCGGAAAGGACATTTGTATGGGGGTATATTGAAACCTGGAACGATGTGACCCGCTTTCACCATGTATGTTTATTGGTGAAATATAATATGTAAAGTTTGGCCAAAATCGGTTAAAGATTCGGGAGCGACATTTGTATTGGGGCTATATCTAAATCTGAACCGATCTTACCCACTTTCACCATAGGTTTTTTAGTTGGATTATAAGATGTTGTGCCAAATTTAAAGAAAAACGAATACAATATGTGGATTTTAGAGCGGAAAAAGTCAAATCTGGAGCGACATTTGTATGGGGGCTATATCTAAACCTGAACCGATCATACCCACTTTCAGCATAGATGTTTCTATTTCGATTATAAAATGTTGTGCAAAATTTAAAGAAAATCGGGTACAATATGTCGTTTCTAGAGCGGAAAATGTCAAATCGGGATCGACATTTATATGGGGGCTATATCTAAATCTGAACCGATCTTACCCAATTTTTGCATACGTGTTTCTAGTTGGATTATAAGATGTTCTGCCAAATTTAAAGAAAATCGGGTACAATATGTCGTTTCTAGAGCGGAAAATGTCAAATCGGGAGCGACATTTGTATGGGGGCTATATCTAAATCTGAACCGATCTTACCAAATTTTTGCATACGTGTTTCTAGTTGGATTATAAGATGTTCTGCCAAATTTAAAGAAAATTGGGTACAATATGTCGTTTCTAGCGCGGAAAATGTCAAATAGGGATCGACATTTGTATGGGGGCTATATCTAAATCTGAACCGATCTTACCCAATTTTTGCATACGTGTTTCTAGTTGGATTATAAGATGTTCTGCCAAATTTAAAGAAAATTGGGTACAATATGTCGTTTCTAGAGCGGAAAATGTCAAATCGGGATCGACATTTGTATGGGGGCTATATCTAAATCTGAACCGATCTTACCCAATTTTTGCATACGTGTTTCTAGTTGGATTATAAGATGTTCTGCCAAATTTAAAGAAAATTGGGTACAATATGTCGTTTCTAGAGCGGAAAATGTCAAATCGGGAGTGACATTTGTATGGGGGCTATATCTAAATCTGAACCGATCTTACCCAATTTTTGCGTACGTGTTTCTAGTTGGATTATAAGATGTTCTGCTAAATTTAAAGAAAATCGGGTACAATATGTGGATTCTAAAGTGGAAAATGTCAAATCGGGAGCGACATTTGTATGGGGTCTATATCTAAATCTGAACCGATTTCCTCCAAATTCAATACCGATGGTCCTTGTCCAGAAAAAATAACTTCTGCCAAGTTTGGTGACAATCGGACAACAATTGCGACCTGTAGAGTGCGAACAAACTTAGATGGACAGCAGACGGACGGACGGACGGACGGACAGACAGACATCGTTAAATCGACTCAGCTGGTGATTCTAAGCCGATCCGTATACTTAAAGGTGGGTCTAGCTCAATTATTTCTTGGTGTTACAAACATTTGGCGCGAAACTAACTTATAATACCCTAGACCACGAAGTGGTGTAGGGTATAATAATTATAAATTTATAATGATTGTATTATTTATAATGAATTGTTAATTTATATTGAGAACTATTAATTCATAATAGGAATATACCAATTCATAATCAGAAGTATAAGTTCGTAATCAGAAAATCCAAATTCGTAATGAGAAAATACATTTTCATATTCAGAAAATATAAATTCATAATGAGAAAATATAAATTTATAATGAGAACATCGATAAAATACATGTTTCAAAGAAAATATCCATAGAAGAACGAACATGCATAGATTCAATTATAAATTTTACTGTTTCTGATTATGAATTTATATTTTCTCATTATGATTTATATATCTCTTTAAGAATTTGTATGTTCTTATTGTGAATTTATATTTCTCAATATGAATTTACATTTCTCAGTATGAATTTACAGTGCTGATTATGAATTAGCATGATCCTGTGATGAATTTACATTTCTAATTACACATTTACATATTCTGATTATTAATTACATTTTCTGATTATAAACTTGAAAATGTGTAGTTTTAAATAATAATTATTATAATATTAAACAAGTGAAAAGGCGTTAAATTCGGCCGGGCCGAATGGTATATACTCTCCACCACGAAGTGCATTCCCAGCTGCAATATCTTGATTCCAGCTACAGTTCAAATGTCTGTCCCATTTGGATAAGAAACAAGTAAGGAAAGGCTAAAGTCGGGCGGGGCGACTATATAATACCCTACACCACTCCCTGCGTATGTACCTCGCTTTGATTACTAAACCCATTTATTTCATGGGATCAATTTTATGTAGTTCATATAAATTATACAGTTATAAATTCATCTTTAGTCATATTTAACGAATGTGGTTAATAATATGGTAATTGATCCAATTATCCGACAGACAAATACAAATTACACAGTAGTAATAGGATGAATCGGACCGACATTTCAAAAGGGGGCCTATAACTACATTTTGGGCCTGGTCCAAAACATGGGTCTATATATTTCTCATTCACGGTAGGTATTCCTGGTTGAAAAATACCATGATCTGCAAAATTTGATGAAGATCCGATGTAAGATGTAGTTTCTAGAGCTGTAATAGATCAGAATGGGACCCCATTTGGGTTATACCAAAGTATGGAAATATGGGCATCTCCCAAACAAGTAAGGAAAGGCTAAAGACGGACGGACTTTCTATCTCATTACAATTCAATTCGGTAAAAAAGTGAAATCGGGAAGGATTTTTTGCATCCTGTAAATGTATGTGTTTGACAAAAAATGTTAAATCGGAAAGGACATTTGTATGAGGGTATATTGATACCTGGAACGATGTGACCCCCTTTCACCATGTATGTTTATTGGTGAAATATAATATGTAAAGTTTGGCCAAAATCGATTAAACATTCGGGAGCAACATTTGTTTTTAGTTGGATTATAAGATGTTGTGGCAATTTTAAAGAAAAACGGGTACAATATGTGGATTTTAGAGCGGAAAAAGTCAAATCGGGAGCGACATTTGTATGTGGGCTATATCTAAATCTGTAATGATCATACCCACTTTCAGTATAGCTGCTTCTAGTTAGATTATAAGATGTTGTGCCAAATTTAAAGAAAACCGGGTGCAAGATGTGGTTTCTAGAGCGGAGGGAGTGACATTTGTATGGGGGCTATATCTAAATCTGAACCGATCTTACCCAGTTTCAGCATAGGTGTTTATAGTTCGATTATAAAATGTTGTGCCAAATTTAAAGAAAATCGGGTACAATATGTGGTTTCTAAAGCGGAAAAAGTGAAATCGGGAGCGACATTTGTATTGGGGCCAGGGCCGTGCGCAGGGGGGGTTTGGGGGTTCAAACCCCCCAGAGAGGTTTCGAACATATACTTTTTAAAACCTTCTAGACTTTCTGAATCAATAAAATATAGAATTTTTAAGGTCATTTTAAAATGACTCGTCTGAAATGGTAATTTTGCAGTAAAATCATGAAAAACACGAGAAATTACACAAAAAATCGTGGACACTTTCTTGAATTTCGGACAGAGGTTATGAAAAATACAAACAAACTAAACGAATTGTGCCAATTTCAAGATTGTGTAATGCTAATTTCGCTAATGGACACCAAATTGTTCGGAAAATTTTCATTTTTATTACCGATACCACTTCTTGACATTCGATTAAAGCTATATCTTATGAAGTTTTAATTGTGTACTGCAATATACGTTTGGAAATTTAATAACAAAATCGTTTAGTAATTTTAAAAAAGTGTAGATAATAATCACTATGATATCATAATAAAATCTAAAATATTCTTAATAAAAGCAAATAATTTGCTTGATGCTTGTAGAGTACATATGTAACAAGTATTATTCAAAAGAGAAACAACAAATTCAGTAACTTGGATCTACGTAGGAAAACGAAACTCTAAAATACCAATTATTTGGTTTTTTGAAATTAAAATCTCTAGTTGTTTCTTCTTGCATTTCATCGAATACAAAAAACTGTATTTGTTATTCGAATTTATACATATTTAGGATTATAAAAATGAAGAAACATTTCCAAATATTTTTTATTTAATCGGAATATGCGTATAAATATTTTGAGTAAACATCCTGTTACTCATGTCATATATAAATTAAAAACCCCAAAACTCTTTAGACATCCTATTTAGACCCATACTTTGTCAAAAAGTATATCCAATCATAGAAAAAATGCGGGACTGAAGATTTTATCGCCGAGAAATTTGATCGTTTTTTGTGTAATATATCGAGGGCTTATGAACCATTTTCTCGAAAATGAGTTTTTGATGCTCGCTATGTATGTATGCCATCTACCGTTTTTTTCAACTATTCAATCGTTGGACTATTATTTGTGGGGTGCCCGAGGCAGCCATTTGAATGAAATTATTTTCCATTATTAACCGGAAGGATTGTACTTTCAAATAAAAAAAGAAATTTGAGAAAATATTCAGTAGTTTTTTAAAGCATTTTCAAAAAAAAAAGTTATTTGGCGGACCCTATATTTAAAAAAAGTTCTACACTTAGAGAACAAGACTGTTAATAAAAGCGATTGTCTGCTGCCTATCAGCAGACACTTTTCTGCTATTACAGCTATAACAGCAGTTTTCACCTGCTAAAGAGTTTGCAGTCTGCTAAAATTGGCTGTTGTTAATTAAAATATAAAAATAGATAAGCGTTAATAAGCGAGTTTAGCTCGAATTTTATTTTATATTAGCTTGGGACAATATGCGTATCACATATATTGCTAAAAAAAGCAAACAGCTGTTTACTATCTCAGCAGATACAAATCTGCTGTCTCTTTTTTAACAGCAGAAAATCTGCTCTTTCAGTAGGCTTTCTGCTTTCTTTTACTGACATATTCCTTTGAGTGTACTGATAGACGGATTACTGAAATGCAATTTTGCCGACAATGTCTGTCGGACGAATGTATCAAAATATTTCTCGAAGATCCTGGCAATAACATATGAGTGGTTTCCAAACGCTCCAGTAAAAATTTCCTAAAAAGCTGAAAAATTAACTAAGTATGAGTAAAGTTTCCTTCTTTCAAAGACATAGTAAATAGTTCATTTACTAGAAAAATGGTAGTAGATTTACTTAAAAATATTTCTTTGGATCTAATAAAAAATTCTTACAATTGAGTAAATAAAAATTTATGTGGAAGAATATTTTCAAGGTTTTAAGTCAGAAAAAATCTGAATTTTCATGTATGGAAAAAATTCCATTGAGGAAATTTTAACTTAAAAATGAGTTTTTTCCTAAAATAAAGTTAAAATGTTTACTGAAATTTATGCCGAGTTCTTCATACATTTAAGTATTAATGAACTTATAAAAAACATTTGAAATTGTTTAAAAAATTCTTGAATATTAATCTAAGAAGCAATTCTCGTTCGTTTGCATACACTTATTTCTTAAATACTTCATGAATTATTCTAAACGACCACTGCATAGGCGCCTATCTTGCCTTCGCAGTAATCATGGAGTAATAGCTCAACTCTTTATGTCAGAGGTATCATGAAACTTTTGAGAAATATTTATTTTTTTGTATTAGTTTTGAATACTCTGAAGAAAAATCATTTGTTTGAATAATTTTAGTTAAATTGAACTTATTTTAATTTCACCTTTTTTCCTTGTATAAAATTAAATTTTCCTCAGTTTAAGTAAAAATTTACTCGTTTTGAGGAAAAAAATCAGCAAAATTGTCCTCAGTTTGAGTAAATATTTACTTGATTTGAGTAAACATTTACATAGTTTTAGGAAATTTTCAGCAAAATTCTACTAAGATTTGGAAAAAATTTACTTAGTTTTAGGAAAATTTTGCATAAATTTAGTAAAAAATACTAGGTTTTACGAAAAATTTACTTAGCTTTAGGAAAATTTCAGAAAAAATTCTACTTATATTTAGTAAAAATGTACTTGGTTTCCTAAATTTTAATTAATTTTAACTCATTATAGGGTTAACTTTTTTATGAGTGTAGATGAAAACCCCCCCCCCCCCCCAGGGGAAAATCCTGCGCACGGGCCTGATTGGGGCTATATCTAAAATTGAACCGATCCTACCCAATTTTTGCAAACGTGTTTCTAGTTCGATTATAAGATGTTCTGCAAAATTTAAAGAAAATCGGGTACAATATGTCGTTTCTAGAGCGGAAAATGTAAAATCGGGAGCGCCATTTGTATGGGGGCTATATCTAAATCTGAACCGATCTTACCCAATTTCAGCACAGTTGGATTATAAGATGTTCTGCAAAATTTAAAGAAAATCGGGTACAATATGTCGTTTCTAGAGCGGAAAATGTCAAATCGGGAGCGACATTTGTATGGGGGCTATATCTAAATCTGAACCGATCTTACCCAATTTTTGCATAGGTGTTTCAAGTTGGATTATAAGATGTTGTGCCAATTTTAAAGAAAATCGGGTACAATATGTGGTTTCTAAAGCGGAAAAGGTGAAATAGGGAGCGACATTTGTATGGGGCTATATCTAAATCTGAACCGATCTTACCCAATTTTTGCATACGTATTTCTAGTTCGATTATAAGATGTTCTGCAAAATTTAAAGAAAATCGGGTACAATATGTCGTTTCTAGAGCGGAAAATGTCAAATCGGGAGCGACATTGGTATGGGGGCTATATCTAAATCTGAACCGATCTTACCCAATTTTTGCATAGGTGTTTCAAGTTGGATTATAAGATGTTGTGCCAATTTTAAAGATAATCGGGTACAATATGTGGTTTCTAAAGCGGAAAAGGTGAAATAGGGAGCGACATTTGTATGGGGCTATATCTAAATCTGAACCGATCTTACCCAATTTTTGCATACGTGTTTCTAGTTCGATTATAAGATGTTCTGCAAAATTTAAAGAAAATCGGGTACAATATGTCGTTTCTAGAGCGGAAAATGTCAAATCGGGAGCGACATTTGTATGGGGGCTATATCTAAATCTGAACCGATCTTACCCAATCTTTGCATAGGTGTTACTAGTTGGATTATAAGATGATGTGCCAAATGTAAAGAAAATCGGGTACAATATGTGGTTTCTAGAGTGGAAAATGTCAAATCGGGAGCGACATTTGTATGGGAGCTATATCTAAATCTGAACCGATTTCCTCCAAATTATACCGATACCGATGGTCCTTGGCCAGAAAAAATAACTTCTGCCAAGTTTCATGACAATCGGACAACAATTGCGACCTGTAGAGTGCGAACAAGCTTAGATGGACAGCAGACGGACGGACGGACATACAGACATCGTTAAATCGACTCAGCTGGTGATTCTAAGCCGATCGGTATACTTAAAGGTGGGTCTAGCTCGATTATTTCTTGGTGTTACAAACATTTGGCGCGAAACTAACTTATAATACCCTAGACCACGAAGTGGTGTAGGGTATAAAAAGGAATAAAACTGGTACTAAGAAAACGTCTTTACATTAGGCTGGGTCGACTTCCATACAAATGGAAAAGTAAATTTCAAATCAATCCACGAGGAAAGAGTTTGGATTGTTTAATGATGATTTGCAAAATATTTCGTTCCTAGATCAAGCCGTCTGTGAGCTAAACACTCCTGAAAATACCTCTAAATATCATGTTTTTCCCGAGTAATTTGTTTGTGCTGCATTTTTGTCAACATTTTTTCTGAAACAATAAACCATTAAATATAAATTTTGATTGTTGTCTTAGAGTAACTTATTGGTCGAATTATTGGACCTTTAAAGTATTTTTTTTGTGTTTTTCTCATTGTAACAACTGACGAATTTTTTGTAGTATTTTATAAAAAACAGCTGTCAATACCTTTCGAATGATGAATATAGGAATGAAATTGACGCCGCAGCGCTTATTTGTATACCCTCATTCTATAGAGTAGGAGGATCATCATTTGGGACAGAAAAACGTGTAACGCATTGAAGGAGTTACTTTAAACCATAAGCATGTTTGGACCATCTGTCTGTCTGTCTGGCTGACTGGTGTACACGATAACTCTCGAAAGGTGTTAAAGAATCAATTCAAACTTAGTACATGGTAATATTTTTCTCAAACTTAGTTTAAATTCGAAGCTGGGCGAAATTGGCACGCCCCTTCTGCTACCTCCAACATAAATGCCCAATATTTCTATGCTCAATAAAGACCGATGTAACTTCCACAAGGATATTCGGAATCAGCCATATTTTGTTATTTGACAATCTTTTTATAATCACTCTAAGTGTACAAAATACGGTGGGTTTTATCACGCCCCCACACAGATCACCCTAATCTACGTGAACTTAAATCTGTTATAAGTTCTATAGGGATGACCGGAATACTATGAAATTTGACTGCTGACAATGCTTTTATAGAAGTTTCATTCATGTGGAATAAGGGTCATATTGCCACGCCCCTTCTGGTATGCCACACATATTGGTACAAGCTTTGGTTAAAATAAAACTCATATCGAGGGCTTATATTCATAAGTGGCTGTGAACAAAAACACAACTTTTCAGGAAAAACTGATTTACTCCTTAATTTTAAGAGTAATTATGAATCATTCTTCTACAGTTTAATCCAAAGAGGATTACTAATTGCTACAATTAAAAAGTTTTCGAATTTTCCTATTATTCGCGGTTTTATGGTTCATAGCCACTTTTGCACGTTTAAAATTGAGCACTATGAATGTTGAAATAAGCACATAGCCATCAATGCTCAAATATATAAATAAGACTTATTGTAAACACGATAACGTTTTTTATGAAATGTTAGCAATGTTGGGTAGAAAACGCATTTTCTTGAATGTACACGCCTTTTCTAGTACCTCCCACATAATTGCCCCTATCCTCGATAAAATTAAAATTTGTATAACTTCTATACTGGTGCATTGAATCCACCATGACTAAATTTTTGATGTGTGGAATGTGGAAGTTGAAACCACGTGTCACGAACCTTCTAGTACCGTCTACACAAATTATGCGGCCCTAAGTAATATTTAAGTCCTTAAGACATCCCTACATGTGTTCTCTGAGAGTGAGGGTACATATAAGTCGGTTTAGCCGACTGACGCTTTCTTAATTTTTGTAAAAGAAGTTTGAAAATCTCCTGTATTTAATTATTTTACAAACATGAACATCATTCGAAAGGTATTGATTCCTTTTATTTATTTTTTCATAATACCTCTTCATACCTCACCTTGGAAAACCACAAAAATCAATATAAACGCCCAACAAGTAAAAACGGCGTTAAGCTCGACCGGGTCGAACTTTATATACCCTCCACCATGGATTGCATTCCACAGAGGCTTTCGATTTTCGTAGAAGTGCAGTAACATTACAGGCCAATGTCAATTTTTATACCCTACACCACTTCGTGGTCTAGGGTATTATAAGTTAGTTTCGCGCCAAATGTTTGTAACACTAAGAAATAATCGAGCTAGACCCACCTTTAAGTATACCGATCGGCTTAGAATCACCAGCTGAGTCGATTTAACGATGTCTGTCTGTCCGTCCGTCCGTCTGTCCGTCTGTCCGTCTGTTGACCATCTAAGCTTGTTCGCACTCTACAGGTCGCAATTGTTGTCCGATTGTCATGAAACTTGGCAGAAGTTATTTTTTCTGGCCAATGACCATCGGTATTGAAATCGGTTCAGATTTAGATATAGCCCCCATACAAATGTCGCTCCCGATTTGACATTTTCCGCTCTAGAAACAACATCTTGTACCCGATTTTCTTTAAATTTGGCAGAACATCTTATACTCCCACTAGGAACATGTATGCTGAAATTGGGTAAGATCGGTTCAGATTTAGATATAGCCCCCATACAAATGTCGCCCCCGATTTGACATTTTCCGCTCTAGAAGCGACATATTGTACCCGATTTTATTTAAATTTGGCAGAACATCTTATAATCTAAATAGAAACACGTATGCTGAAATTGGGTAAGATCGGTTCAGATTTAGATATAGCCCCCATACAAATGTCGCTCCCGATTTGACATTTCCGATCTAGAAACGACATATTGTACCCGATTTTCTTTAAATTTTGCAGAACATCTTATAATCCAACTAGAAACACGTATGCAAAAAATAGGTAAGATCGCTTCAGATTTAGATGTAACCCCCATACAAATGTCGCTCCCGATTTGACATTTTCCGCTTTAGAAACGACATATTGTACCCGATTTTCTTTAAATTTTGCAGAACATCTTATAATCGAACTAGAAACACGTATGCAAAAATTGGGTAAGATCGGTTCAGATTTAGATATAGCTCCTATAGAAATTTCGCTCCTGATTTGACTTTTTCCGCTCTAAAATCCACATATTATACCCGTTTTTCTTTAAAATTGGTCAACATCTTATAATCCAACTAAAAAACCTATGATGAAAATGGGTAAGATCGGTTCAGATTTAGATATAGCCCTCATATATTTCAACTAGGAAGACATATTATGATAGTCAAATATATTGGTCCATACAAATTCGGCCCCCATTCCACTCTATTACATCTCTAGAACCCACATCGTGCATTAGATCTCGATATAATTTTGCATATCATGTCATATTTCAACTAAGAATACCTACTTTGGAACCTCTTTTTAATGTAGAGCCCTTACAAATGGCCCCATTTTAATTTTTACCCCTCAAGAACGCAAATTTTACATATGATTTTTTTTCAAATTTTGCAGATTATATTATATTTCAGAATACAAAGTCAAATATATGTGTCCACACTTTGGAATAACCAAATAACCCATTCTACTCTAATACAGCTCTAGAACCTACGTCTTACATCGGATCATGATATATTTCAACTATGAATACCTACAGTGAATGAGAAATATATAGGCCCATGTTTTGAGTCGGTGTTTTTGTAGGCCTCCTTTCAAATGTCGGTCCGATTCATCCTATTACTACTGTATAATTTGTATTTGTCTGCCGGAAAATTGGATCAATTATTTACCATATTCGTTAAATTTGACTAAAGATGAATTTATACTGTATAATTTATATGAACTACATAAAATTGCTCCCATGAAACACTTGGGTTTAGTAATAAAAGCGATGTATATACGCAGGGAGTGGTGTAGGGTATTATATAGTCGGCCCCGCCCGACTTTAGCCTTTCCTTACTTGTTTTAATATAGCCAGACCAAAATAAATACAAATATTGAAAAAATAATTTTATAAATAAAAATAAAATTGTTATTATTTCAAACCACGCTTATAAGGCAAGACTACCAATACATTTATAATATATATCGAAATAATACTTCAAGTCAACTCAAAAAGTAAATATAAGACAGCAATCTTCAATAAAACTTAAACACTACAGTTGGTTGTATTTCCATCCATTTTAATTCCAAAATTACAAATTTTGAACCTAACCTAACTTCATGATTCAAAAAAACTAAAAAATACGAATTTGGAAAAATATTTTTATTTTGCTTGTCTATGCAGTCAGACGAATGTGTACATGTGGACGAATTCCGTCATTCTTCGTGCGGTCATTTGGTTGATACCATTTTTATCCCTTTTTCACATTTTACCCCCTTAAAAGTGCGGCTTTCTAAAAATCCCTTTATTTTACTTGTCTACACAATTACAGGTACGTACACACCAAATTTCATCAGCTGCTGTAACCGTTTAGTTGGTACCATTTTTATCCCTCTGTCCCATTGTATCCCTTGAAAGTACGAATTTTGAAAAACCTTTTTATTTTTCGTGTCTACTCAGTCAGAGGAATGTATACTCCGAATTTCATGACTATAGATGCGGTCATTAGGTTGGTACAATTTTTATCCCCTTTTTCCATTTTAACCCCAAAAAGTACGAATTTCGAAAAATCTCTTTATTATACGTGTCTACACAATCAGAGGAATGTATACACCGAATTTCATTATTTTAGGTGCTGCCGTTTGGTTGGTGCCATTTTTATCCCCCTTTTCCCATTTTACCCTTAAAAGTACGAATTTTGAAAAATACTTTTATATTATGTATCTACTCAATTAGAGGAGCGTACATACCAAATTTCGTGTCGTTTGATAGGTACCATTTTTATCCCTTTTTGCCCCACTACGAATGAAAAGCACTTTATGGTACGCCTATTTGTTATAGGGGCAATGCGCATACCCTATATGAAGTAAGTACAAGCAGATATATTGAAAAAACGTCCCTAAATACTGTAAAATATAAGGGATTATTATGGATATTTTCAGTCCTTGTGAGGGAAAAATTTTTCCATTTGGGCCGATTTCGCCCAGTATCAATCCCAACCTATCTACGACTATAAGACGCATTTAAGGTAAATTTGGGCGTCCTAGGTCCTTACGTTTAGATGATAGCGTTCTTCCAACAGACGGACGGACATGGCTAGATAGGCTTAGAATTTTATGATGATCCAGAATATATATACTTTATAGGATCTCAGGTCGATATTTCAAGGTGTTACAAACGGAATGACAAAGTTAGTATACCCCCATCCTGGAGGTGGAGGGTATAATAATACAACTCAATTTTTTATTTAGATTGCTTCCAAGGATCTATTAATTCAGAATAAAAATTATTTGGACAAGAGTGCAACATAAAAAAATACACGGGAAAAACTCACAGATGGCTTGATCCAGTGACGAAATATTTTGCAGGTCATCATTAAACAATCAATCACCAAAAATAAATTGGTCAGAACTCGTGAAAAAATATTTTTTTGAAACAGGTACACACGATTTTTGAGAGGAGAATATATACAGAATCTTTGGAAACAATCTAAACTGTTAATGTACAAATAGTACCGATTGACATGGAATGACTCATATGTACGGTGGATTTAATCCAAACCAATTCATTGAATCCTACTGAAAGCTTAAGATGATGTATGAACACCGCAAATATGTCGGTTTCTGTATTTTCTATACAAAATGTATAGAACTCGAGATAATTCGGATTAATCGAATATTTGGGACTAATAATTCGAATTATTGGTTATTAGAAAATCTATTCAAACAAATATTTGAACAAAATTATTCAGTTAACCGAATTAAAGTTTCATCGCTTGTTAAAACAACACCATTTTCTATTTTCAAGTGTTGCTGCTGCAAAATAAAGCTGCTCCTAATCACCGGCTATGCATTTCAATGCGCTATTCATTCTTCATGCACTTCACTCACAGCCTAAAAGTATGCTCCACCAAAAGAGTCGCATTAAATCCATAAAATCGATAAAACTGATGGATGTATGAATCGTACGACTGGGTGCAAGTGCCTCCTAAAAGTTTACAGCATTCATAAAACCATGTTCGAGGCAATCATGTGGCATTAACATAAAAAACACAAACATCAGTCAACGTTTTATGTCGTTAACACTCGAACTCAAATGACTTAAGTTCGTTCAGTATTAAGTAACCCCCGCTGGTGGGGGGTGACCAGACAGAATGTTAAAAAAATAACACCCATTGAACAGAGTGATAACAGCTCTAACAAAATTTATTTATATTCACATTAAATGGAAATCGTTTCGAGGAGAGAACAAGAACTTTGTCTGCAATAAATATTTTTTACAAAAGCAAAAAAAAAAAAACAATAAATATAAAAAATCATGAAAACCAATTTAATAACATTATAATGAACATGTCATGTACTCGAATTGCGTAAATTCAGTTATTATTCAATTGATAAGAAATATTGATACTTCAATGAAGATGTGAGATTGTTGATTTGTTGTTTGTTACATTTTGATAATGATGGACGACGTCATATGTCCCCTGTAGAAGTCGACCACCATTGACAGGCAGTGCAAGGAGAAATTACAAATGTGCTAGTTTGTATGGTAGTCATGGTGCGACATCAATCATTTTTCGTAGATCTCAAGTGATTTGGACCGCGAACTAATTACATTGTGCAACAAGAAATGAAAATTGTGTGGCCGAGGCCTGATATTTATTTGTGCATTGAGGCATTCTGATTCATAAAATCAACAAAAAAATTATGCATATTTTTTTTTAATTTTTTACTCAAATTTCAATTTTTGCCGAAGGTACCCTTAATAATGGTACTATCAGTTTTAAATATAAGTCGGATAACACCCGATTATATGTTCATTTAAATGACTACATCATTTCACATCGAAACAGTCTCAAACAGATAGATTTTTGTATTTTTTTTGCTGGCACGAAATAACCCCATAAAATTATAAAAATGCTTAAAAAATCATTTTGTTTGATTTTAAAATACTGTCTATATGTAAAATATCTATGGATAGGTGAAAAATTATTACACTCTTTGTAGACAGAAAAAAATAAAAACAAGTAAGAAAACGTCAGTCGGCTAAACCGACTTATACATACCCTCACTCTCAGAGAACATGTGTATGGAAGGACTTAAATTTTGCTTAGCGCGAGAATATGTTTGTGAGAGATACCAGAAGTTTTTGCTAGTTGAACCCAGTATCCACATTTGTTAATAATTGTCAATAATGACAAATATGAAGTCATACTGGATTTCAGGCACCGGTAAAGGACTTATAAAGCATTTAATTGTGATAGAGACAATTGTGTGAGAGGTACACGAAGGGGGGTGGCTAAAGCGTAAATATTTTTATACCCTCCACCTCCAGGATGGGGGTATACTAACTTTGTCATTCCGTTTGTAACACCTTGAAATATCGACCTGAGACCCTATAAAGTATATATATTCTTGATCGTCATAAAATTCTAAGACGATCTAGCCATGTCCGTCCGTCCGTCTGTTGAAAGCACGCTAGCATCTAAACGAAAGGAGCTAGAACGTTCAAAATTTTCTATAAATGCGTCTTATAGTCGTAGATCGGTTGGGATTGAAACGGGCGAAATCGGCCCAAAGGGAAAAATTTTTCCCTCACAAGGACTAAAAATACCCATAATAATCCCTAATATTTTAGCGTATTTAAGCAGGTCTTAACAATATTTCTGTTTATATTGGCTTGATATTTGGTATGCGCATTCCCCTTATAGCAAAAACGTGCACCATAAAGTGATTCTTATTCGTAGGGGGTGAAATGGGGCAAAAAAGGGATAAAAATTGTACATATTAAACGGCAACAGCTAGAAACACCAACTTCGGTGTGTAGATTCCTCTAATTGAGTAGATACATAATATAAAAGTATTTTTTCCAAATTCGTACTTTTAATGGGTAAAATGGGAATAGAGGGACAAAAATGGTACCAATCAAACGGCTGTACCTAGAATAATGAAATTAGGTGTATACATTCCTCTGATTGCATAGACAAGTAAAATACACGGATTTTTCATAATTCGTACTTTTTGGGGTTAAAATGAAAAAAGGGGATAAAATAGTACCAATCAAATGACCGCAGCTAGAGTCATGAAATTCGGTATATACATTCCTCTGATAGCGTAGACACTTAAAATAAACAGATTTTTCGAAATTCGTACTTTTTGGGGTTAAAATGAAAAAAGGGGATAAAAATAGTACCAATCAAATGACCGCAGCTAGAGTCATGAAATTCGGAGTATACATTCCTCTGACTGCGTAGACACGGAAAATAGACGAATTATTCGAAATTCGATACAATGGTACAGGGGGATAAAAATAGTAACAACTAAACGACTATAGTTAGAATGATGAAATTCGAATTGCGTAGAAACGTCAAGGGGGTAAAAATGGTACCAACCAAATGGGCGCAGCTGGAATCATGAAATTCGGTGTATACATTCCTCTGACTGCATAGACACGCAAAATAAAAAGTTTTTTTTCCAAATTCGTACTTTTTCTTTTACGGCAAAAATTGGTTGAATCATGGATGGATCATATGGATTTTCAAAATTTGTACTTTTGGAATTAACATAGAATGGAAATACAACCAACTGTAGCACCTACTATCTCCAATCCAATATTTATGGTATTTAAGCTTTTTGAAAATATAAGTATAAGAATATTTATTTTTTGAATTAACGTATTGGTAGCCTTGCCTTATAAGCGTGGTTTGAAATAAATAAAATATTATATTTATTTATAAAATTATTTTTTCAATATTTGTATTTGTTTTGGTTTGGCTAAATTAAAAAAAATTATATTTTCCTGTAATATTACTGCACTTCTACGAACACCGACAACCTCTGTGGAATGCAATCCATGGTGGAGGGTATATAAAGTTGGGCCCGGCCGAACTTAACGCCGTTTTTACTTGTTTATGTTTAAAGTGATTATAAAAACATTTTTAAATATCATATTGCAAATAATTTGGACTACCCGTATGGATGTTATGTCGGTTTTATTGTAACCAAAGTTTATGCCACTTTGTGTGGGAGGTACCAGAGGGGGTGTGACAATATCGCCCATATTCCATACGGATGTAACTTCTACAAATGCATTGCCAAATATCAATTTTTACATTATTCCAATCATCTGTGTGGAAGTTATATCAGCTTTAATTTTGAGTAGTTTTGGGTGATTTGTGTGGTAGGTACAGGAAGGGGCGTGGCAAACCCCGCCATATTTATGTTATTATAAAAATATTATCAAATACCAAAATATAGCGGATTCCGAATATCCTAATATCCGTTTAAATTTAACATAGAAATATGGGTCATTTGTGTGAGAGGTAATTTCGCCCATCATTATGGTTTGTGCAATCGATTTTAATAATCTGTCTTATGGTCAGGATAGAATTATTTATTTGTGCAATTTCGAAGCGTCATCAAATTACTGTTCGCAGATGAAGGGACGATTGTTATAAATAGAGAACATTTTTAGAATGTTAAATGTTGGTGCCAATATCTTAATAAATTATTTATTTAAAACTTTTATCAGAAAAAGTGACCAGTGAAATCATTAAAACAAATAACTCTCACTAACCAATCTCACTTGCAATCGTCGAATTTACCACCGCTGTCACTAGCGTTTTTATTTTAGGCGGTGACTGCTTATGTAGCGATTTTCGAGTTATCGCTCGTAACAACAAAATTTTACAAGAGAAAATGACAAACAAGTAAGAAAGCGTTAAGTTCGGCCGGGCCGAATCTTATATACCCTCCACCACGGAGTGCATTTCACAGTATTACCAGCAGATTAAAGGATGTCGACTTTACATAGAAGCACAGTACCATATTACGAAAATTGTGACATTTGTATGCACATTACTATATTTGTTTACTATTTCAAACTATAATGTATACTTATGCGCACTGTTTAAAATCGACTACTATAAATAAATACAATGCTGTAATTGTGAAAGTGAACATACCTAAATATTAGGCGATTGTCAGTCGCCATTAGAAAGAAGCATTTTCAGATACAGACAAAGTGATAAGAAAAGTATACATTTTAAAGATATTCCCATTCGCCCCATTCTCCGCCCAAATGTACAAATTTCTAAAAAAACATTTTTCGAGTCTTCATAGTCAGAATGTATACACCGAATTTCATGATTTCAACTTCAGCGCTTTGGTAGGTCCCATTTGTATACCTCTTTTTTAATTATATCCCTTAAAAGTACGAATTTAGAAAAATCCCTATTTTTGACGTGTCTATGCAATTAGAGGGATGTACACACCGAATTTCATGATTCTAGCTGTTGTCGTATCATTGGTACCATTTTATATCTCTTTTTGTCCCATTTCACCAGCTAAAACTTTTATTTTCTTTGTGTTGCTTCCTAGCTACAAGAGGATTGGGCGCAACAAATTTTAACTGTATGAAAATCAGAAATTTAATTAATAAGCCAAGGCTACCAATATTTTTATACTATGTATATATGTAATGGAAATAATACTTCAATTCATAAAGTAAATATAAGGGAGCAATCATAAATACCCTAAATATTGGGGGATAGAGAGTGTATTTTCAGCTACAGTCGTTTGGTTTGTTGTATTTCCATCCTATTTTAATTTCAAAAGTATAAATTTTGAAAATACCTTATCTCTCACGTACGCAGTATAAGACAACTTCATGATTCTACCATTTTTTGTCGTAAAAGCAACAAAATAAAGTACGAATTTGGAAAAAAAATATTTTACGTGGCTATGCAGTCAGAGGAATGTATACACCGAATACCATGATTCTATCAGCGGCCATTTTGTTGGTACCATAAAAATTTTGCCCCCTCAAGACTACGACTATCTAAAATCTCTTTATTTTACGTATCTACACATCGATGGGATGTACACATCGAATTTCAACATTCTAGCTGTATTCGTTTAGTTGGTACTATTTTTATCCCCTGTAGCCATTGTATCCCTTGATAGTACGAATTTTGAAAAAACGTTTTATTTTTCGTGTCTACGCAGTCAGAGGAATGTATACTCCGAATTTCATGATTCTAGCTGCGGTCATTTTGTAGGTACTATTTTTATCCCCTTTTTCTATTTGAACCCCAAAAAGTACGAATTTTGGAAAGTTCTTTTATTTTATGTGTCTACGCAATCAGAGGAATGTATACATCGAATTTCATTATTCTAGGTGCAGCCGTTAGGTTGGTACTATTTTTATCCCTCTATCCCCATTTAACCCCTTAAAAGTACGAATTTATAAAAAATACTCTTATATTATGTATCTACTCTATTAGAGGAATGTACACTCCGAAATTTCGTGTTTCTATCTGTTGTCGTTTGATAGGTACCATTTTGATCCGTTTTTGTTCCATTTCGCCCCCTACAAATAAAAATCACTCTATGGTGCCCTTTTATTCTATAAAGGGAATGTGCATTGCAAATATCAAGTAAATACAAGCTAATATGTTCAAAAAACATGCTGAAATACTCTAAATATTAGGGGTATTTTCAGTCCTTGTGAGGGAAAATTTTTTCCCTCTGGGCCGATTTCGTCCACTTTCAATCCCAACCGATCTACAACCAGAAGACACATTTAGGCAAAATTTGAACCTCCTAGCTCATTTCGTTAGGCCGCTGTCGTGCTTTCAACAGACAGACGGACATGGCTATATCGTCTTAGAATTTTGCCACGACCCAGAATATATATACTTTATGGGGTCTCCGATGAATATTTCAAGGTGTTACAAACGGAATGACAAAGTGAATATACCCCCATCCTGGAGGTGGAGGGTATAAAAAGGTTAGAAATACGAGCTCCAAAAAATTTATTAATTTTAAAATGCTCTAACATTTGTATGTATATAAATAATATCAATAAATTAACAATAATGAAATAAACTTCAACTAGCAGGTAAAATGAGTTACGAAAGGACATTTAAAAATGTTATAAAAGAAAGAATGACTAGATGTTACAACAAACAGCATTATCTGACCAAGCTATGTACTTCCTCTACACGCAACCTACACCTCTTTTTCAAGATATTTCATCTACTCAACCCACACCCTCTGTCCAAAAGACACCATCATCCTTAAATTTGGACGAATTGAATGAAGACCTTACTTTTACCCAGAAATCGTAAGGAAAGAAATTGCGAAAGTGGTTCATGGACTACTGCCCACCCTCCTCTTAAAATTTTTGAAATCCGAAACAATGATGTCCGATGAATCGAATGTTGGTCGGCCACATGCACCAGAATGACCATGGGCCGTTGCACCTGGCCACATATTCATATCACAATAAATTGCGTCTGCAAATTATTCTAAATTCATGCATATTTTACTTGAAATGTATTTTATAAATTATACTATATTTAATGTTAAATGTTTGGGCAAAATACTGAAAAGTATTTTAAATCGGAGAGACAATAATTCGACAAGAGAAACAAAAACTACCGCAGATGAGAATGTTCCAGAGAGCATTTCTTTCAAAGAAAATATAACATGTGTTCAAAAACTACTATATAAGTATATAGCTTAAAACGAAATATCTTTTTAAAAATATTTGTTGTTTTTTGAAAAGTGATAAAATATTAATTTGGAATTTGTTTCACTTCAATTGCATTGATTCAGAGAATTGATTCATAAGAACTCCCACAATGTATCTAAATATGAATAACATTCACTTCGAACGAAGTGACGGACATCTGTAAATGAACCCTTTCCTCCTAATGACAACCCTATGTTAAAATTATGTATGCTTCGCCCAAAATAGAATTAGTTTCATGTCATCTTTTCACCAGTTGAACCCATGTTTAGCCATTTCTCCGTCATGTTATTTTTTGCTGAATAAATGTGCAAGTTATGGCCCTTCTTGAAGAAGTACATGTCGTCTTCAGGTTTTATATTCTGGTAAAAACTTGGTAAAAAATGACACACGATTTTTGAATTTTCCTTACTTTAATTGCAAGCCTCTTCTCTTTTACATTCATACATAGAGACATTTATCCACGAAGAAAATCTATGGATAAATGAAGAAGTTATGGCCATCAATTTAATCAAAAACTTGGTCAAAAATGACGTATATTTTAAATTAAATAAGAAATTCCTCTTATAGCTTCAACGCGTCCAAGAAAATATTTTTCAAAATTCGTACTTTTTGGGGGTGAAATCGGGTAAAAAGGGACAAAAATAGTACCACTGCAATGACCAAATCTTGAAATCTTGAATCTTGAAATTTGGTATTGATATTCCTCTAGCGGCATGAAGACATCCAAAAAAGTGTATTTTTAAAAATTCGTACTTTTGGGGGGTTAAATGGGACAAAAATTGTACCAACAACATGGCTGAAGCTAGAATCATGAAATTTGGTGTGTACATTTCTCTTACAGCGTAGAAATCGGATATGAAGTGAGTTTTTCGAAATTCGTACTTTTAGGGGATAAAAATGGTACCACCACAAGGACCAAACGGCAGGGACTAGAATTTTGAAACTTGGTAAAAAAATTCCTCTTATAGCTTCAACGCGCCCAAGAAAATATTTTTCAAAATTCGTACTTTTTGGGGGTGAAATCGAGTAAAAAGGGATAAAAATAGTACCAATAAAATGGATGGAGCTGAAACCATAAAATTCGGTGTGTACATCACTCAAAATGTTTAGAATCGCAAAATGAAGGTATTTTTCGAAATTTGTACTTTTAAAGGGAAAAGGGGATAAAAAAGTTACCAACAACACGGTTAACTCTACAATAATGAAATTCGGTGTGTATATTCGTTTTACAGCGCATATCACTAATAAGAATGCATTTAGAATCTTGGAATTTTGAACGGGCATTACTTTTTTAGCAAGAATGTGAACAAGAAAATATTTTTCAAAATTCGTACTTTTTGTGGGTGATATCGGGTAAACAGGAATAAAAATAGTACCAACAACATGGATGACGCTACAATAATAAAATTCGGTATAAAATATAAAATTCTTACAGTGTAGATGAGTAACAACAAGGTATTTTCCGATATTTGCACTTTAAGGGAATAAATGGATTAAAAAGTGTACCACAAAAATTGTACCAAAAGACTGGGCCTAGAATCTTGAAATTTGGAACGCATATTACTCT
This sequence comes from Polietes domitor, assembly GCA_947397865.1. Lineage (NCBI taxonomy): Eukaryota > Metazoa > Arthropoda > Insecta > Diptera > Muscidae > Polietes > Polietes domitor. The sequence goes on along the minus strand of OX377622.1, from coordinate 53,783,804 downwards.
TATAACGCGAATACGACCACGAAAATATTCTTCATAAATTTAAAATTATAGGTGTGAATTTGGGTAAAAACGGATAACAGCGGTACCGATCATGAAATTCGGGTTGTACATGCATAGAAACACAAAATTAATATATTTTTCGAAATTCGTACCTTTTTATATCCCTATTGTACCAACAACACGGCTGAAACTAAAATCGTGAAATTCGGTGTGTATATTCCTCTGACAGTGTATACGCGAATCATTAACTGATTTTCAATATTTATACTTTTAAGTTGAACATAAAAAAAACGATTAAAATGGATACTGCAATACAATTGGATTGTAACAAATATGTACTTTAAAGGGGGAAGCGGATCAAAAGTGGTGCAAATAGTACCAACCAAATTTGGGGATTTGGGATAAATATAGTACCAACCAAAGTTTTCAGTTAGAATATGAAAAGAAATTCGGTGTGTACATTTCTCCGAGTACATAAATTATTTTTTCGAAATTTTTGTAGGTTTAAAGTGATTATAAAAACATTTTAAAATCTCGACAACTAATTTCAACCATACGTATAGAATATCAGTTTTATTTTGACCAAAGCTTATGCCAATTTGCGTGGAAAGTATAGAAGTTATATTAGGTTTAATTTAACGTACGGGTCGTTTGTTTTGGAACGGATCGTTTGTTTGGGTACTATAAGGTGTATATCAATTTCCCCATTATAAAGGGTGATTTTTTAAGAGCTTGATAACTTTTTTTTAAAAAAAACGCATAAAATTTGAAAAATCTCATCGGTTCTTTATTTGAAACGTTAGATTGGTCCATGACATTTACTTTTTGAAGATAATTTCATTTAAATGTTGATCGCGGCTGCGTCTTAGGTGGTCCATTCGGAAAGTCCAATTTTGGGCAACTTTTTCGAGCATTTCGGCCGGAATAGCCCGAATTTCTTCGGAAATGTCGTCTTCCAAAGCTGGAATAGTTGCTGGCTTATTTCTGTAGACTTTAGACTTGACGTAGCCCCACAAAAAATAGTCTAAAGGCGTCAAATCGCATGATCTTGGTGGCCAACTTACCGGTCCATTTCTTGAGATGAATTGTTCTCCGAAGTTTTCCCTCAAAATGGCCATAGAATCGCGAGCTGTGTGGCATGTAGCGCCATCTTGTTGAAACCACATGTCAACCAAGTTCAGTTCTTCCATTTTGGGCAAAAAAAAGTTGGATATCATCTCACGGTAGCGCTCACCATTCACAGTTACGTTACGATTATCGTCATCTTTGAAGAAGTACGGTCCAATGATGCCACCAGCCCATAAACCGCACCAAACTGAGACTTTTTCTGGATGCATTGGTAGCTCTTGTACGATTGTACGATTTTTCTTTCCAATAACTATAACTTATACGCTACCAATATCGCGATAGAAGGACATTAGTTATATTTATTGGGAATAATATTACTCATTCGTACTGTTATGGGACGAATAGGGAAAGAAAAATCGTACTATTAAAAAATTCCCAATATCAAATGATATGATCTGTTATGGCACTGTCCGGCAAAGAAAAACGTCCAAAAGCCAATCGATCTAAGTTACATTCAAATAGTTTATATCGAAGTCTACTACTTTCAAACACTTTCTATTTGATGTAGGTTTTAAAACAATAACTTAATTTGCAAGCATTTCCTTATAGTTTAATCAAAAACATATTTCATAGACAATACAAATTTAAAAATGCAATATCTCCGTATTTTGACATACTCTTCTAAACCGGAGTATTCTATGACCCAAATCCAAGTTTACATCTCCCGGCGTTTTGCTGTGTCATTTCAAAAGTATACATTTCACATTTACCCTGCTATCGATTACAATTAACACAATCAAAAGAAAGAAAGAAAAAAATGACACGTGCAAAGACATATTATTATCGTTATTCAACATAGACATTTCAAGTAGAGGTCTATTTCTCTCCAGTCATTGATACTATGTTGCTGTGATGACACTCGCTCGCCCCTCTTAGTATTTATGATTCAAAGTCCACGCGTTTCTTCCATTAGAAATCAAGCATAATTAATATTTTTTATATTGTTTTTAAGGTTTACCAAAAACACCAAAAAAATGAACACGTTTCTCTATATAATTCTAACGCACAACCATGCATGAGTGGTTTTTCTAATTAGCCTCGAATATTTTAACATAATTTCAGCTACACATTCGACCGTATATATCGAAAACCAAAATGATAAACAACCAATCGCGATATGGGAAACGTTTTTTAGTAAGAATGAAATTGAAAAAAGAGAGAACTGGAAACCATTCCATTCTAATGGAATATTTCGCTTATCAACTATTTTTTAGCCACCGGTTTTTTTCAAAACATTCTCAATTGTCATGTTTCGGAGTATAAGCACTAATACTCCAATAAAAATATAGAATTTTAATTTTGGAAAAATTAAATTGAGAATATTTTTCAACAGACTCTTCAAACTAAAAAGTTCACAAATAAAAAAATTATGTATATAGTTTTCAGAAGAAATAGCTACATATATGATATGATACACCCGAAATTTATGAATTTCGAAAATCCAATTATCTTACTCTAGAAACCACATATTTTAACAGATCTTCTTCAAACTTGGCAAAACAAATTATATTTCAACTAGAAACAGCTCTGGTAAAAATGGGCCAGATCGGTTCAGATATATATATATAGCTCCAATACAAAAACGCCACTGAATTTATTATTTCCGCTCTAGAAATAGATAATAATAATTAATAGATTTGCTTAAAATTTGGCAAACCAGCTCATATTTTAACTACAAACATCCATGCCCATATAACTGACTCCCGCGATTTAATTCTTTCCGCTCTAGAAACCACATATTTAACAGATTTCCATCAAATTTGGGAAAGCGTCTTATATTTCTTATTTATTATAGCTCCCATTCAAAGTTTGTGTTCAAATTTTCTTACAAATACAGATAAAAGTATGAAATTTGTAGTATATATATACCAGGTTCAAATGTATTGACTAGGTGTAGGGTATCATATAGTCGGCCACGCCCGACTTTAACACTGTCCGACAGTCCATATTACACTCGAACTAGATGATATGCATCTGAAACTATGGGTGAATATAGTTAATTGGCCTTTTTAGTTTTTCATTTTCTCATACTGTTGCCCCTTAAAAGGACTACAAAGTTCCAAAGGATACAATTTTTCAAAAATTATTTTCAGTACTTATTCCCACCTTATTCCACCGGTATAAATCCTAAATCAAAGAAGAGTGTAGTGCTAAAAATACTTTAAATTTCAAGCCTCTTTCCGCATTACTTTGGTAATAACAACCATTTAAAGTTTTGTCTCTTAAAAAGCAAGCTATGAATTCCATGATTCCAGCTGCGCCCATTTGGTTGGTACCATTTTTACCCCCTTGACGTTTCTACGCAATTAGAATTTTATCATTCTAGCTGTAGTCGTTTAGTTGGTACTATTTTTATCCCTCTGTACCATTGTATCCCTTGAAATTACTAATTTCGAAAAATTCGTCTATTTTCCGTGTCTACGCAGTCAGAGGAATGTATACTCCGAATTTCACGACTCTAGCTGCGGTCATTTGATTGGTACTATTTTTATCCCCTTTTTTCATTTTAACCCCAAAAAGTACGAATTTCGAAAAATCAGTTTATTTTCCGTGTCTACACACTCAGAGGAATGTATACTCCGAATTTCATGACTCTAGCTGCGGTCATTAGATTGGTACTATTTTTATCCCCTTTTTACATTTTAACCCCAAAAAGTAAGAATTGTGAAAAAATCGGTGTATTTTACTTGTCTATGCAATCAGAAGAATGTATACACCGAATTTCATTATTCTAGGTACAGCCGTTTGGTTGGTACCATTTTTATCCCTCTATTCCTATTTTACCCCTTAAAAGTACGAATTTGGAAAAAATACTTTTATATTATGTATCTACTCGATTAGAGGAATGTACACACCGAATTTCGTGTTTCTAGCTGTTGTCGTTTAATATGTACCATTTTTATCCCTTTTTTGCCCCATTTCACCCCCTACAAATAAGAATCACTTTTTGGTGCACGTTTTTGCTATAAGGGGAATGCACATACCAAATATCAAGCAAATATAAACAGACATATTCAAAAAACATGCTTAAATACGCTAAAATATTAGGGATTATTATGAGTATTTTTAGTCCTTGTGAGGGAAAAATTTTTCCCTTTGGGTCGATTTCGCCCCATTTCAATCCCAACTGATCTACGACTATAAGACGCATTTATGGAAAATTTGAACGTTCTAGCTCCTTTCGTTTAGATGCTAGCGTGCTTTCAACAGACGGACAGACGGACGGACATGGCTAGATCGCCTTAGAATTTTATGACGATCAAGAATATATATACTTTATAGGGTCTCAGGTGGATATTTCAAGGTGTTACAAACGGAATGACAAAGTTAGTATACCCCAATCCTGGAGGTGGAGGGTATAAAAATGGAACTATACACGCTTCAGCAACGCATTGAAATTATTAAAATTCCTGAATGAAAATGATCCGGAATTCCATCGAAAAATCATCTTGACTGATGAGGCCCATTTCCACCTCGGTGGCTACGTCAACAAGCAAAATTGTCACATCTGGTGCTCGGAAAACCCAAGAGTTATTGTTGAGAAGCCTCTCCATCCTCATCGTGTGACTGTTTGGTACGGTTTATGGTCCGGCGGGGTCATTGGACCTTACTCTTTCGAAAATGAGGTTGGATCAACAGTCACGGTGAATGGATTGCGCTTTCGAGAGATGACTAATGATTTTTTGATGGTATTGATCTGGACAACGTTTACTTTCAAAAAGACGGCGTTCCGTGCCACACAAGCAACGAAACCATTGCTATTTACGGGAAAAGTTTCCGGACCGTGTTATCTCTCGAAGAGGTGATCACAATTGGCCACCGAGATCTTGTGATTTAACACCTTGCGACTTCTTTCTTTGGGGCCACGTGAAAGATAAGGTACACGCCAACAGCGCAGCGTCGATTCAATACATCGAAGATAGAATTCGTGAGGCTATCGAGGACATAGGGCAGCCCCTTTGCGATTTGGGTACGGACATTTTTATACCCTCCACCTCCAGGATGGGGGTATATTCACTTTGTCATTCCGTTTGTAACACCTTAAAATATTCATCGGAGACCCCATAAAGTATATATATTCTGGGTCGTGGTAAAATTCTAAGACGATATAGCCATGTCCGTCTGTCCGTCTGTCTGTCTGTCTGTTGAAAGCACGATAGCGGCCGAACGAAATGAGCTAGGAGGTTCAAATTTTTCCTAAATGTGTCTTATGGTTGCAGATCGGTTGGGATTGAAAGTGGGCGAAATCGGCCCAGGGGGAAAAATTTTTCCCTCACAAGGACTGAAACTACCCCTAATATTTAGAGTATTTCAGCATGTTATGTTGAACATAATAGCTTGTATTTACTTGATATTTGAAATTCGCATTCCCTTTATAGAATAAAAGGACACCATAGAGTGATTTTTATTTGTAGGGTGCGAAATGGGACAAAAAGGGATAAAAATAGTACCTATCAAACGACAACAGATAGAAACACGAAATTTGGCGTGTACATTCCTCTAATAGAGTAGATACATAATATATTTTTTCTAAATTCGTACTTTTAAGGGGTTAAATGGGGATAGAGGGATAAAAATAGTACCACCCAGAATAATGAAATTCGATATATACATTCCTCTGATTGCGTAGACACGTAAAATAAAAGAACTTTCTAAAATTCGTACTTTTTGGGGTTCAAATGGAAAAAGGGGATAAAAATAGTACCTACCAAATGACAGCAGCTAGAATCATGAAATTCGGAGTATACATTCCTCTGACTGCGTAGACACGAAAAATAAAACGTTTTTTCCAAAATTCGTACTTTCAAGGGATACAATGGCTACAGGGGATAAAAATAGTACCAACTAAACGAATACAGCTGGAATGATGAAATTCAGTGTGTACATACCTCTAATTGTGTAGATACGTAAAATAAAGTGATTTTAGATAGTCGTACTCTTGAGGGGGCAAATTGGAAAAAGGGGATAAAAATGGTACCAACAGAATGGCCGCTGATAGAATCATGGAATTCGGTGTATACATTCCTCTGACTGCATAGCCACGTAAAATATTTTTTTCCAACTACTTTATTTTGTTGCTTTTACGACAAAAAATGGTAGAATCATGAAGTTGTCTTATACTGCGTACGTGAGAGATAAGGTATTTTCAAAATTTATACTTTTGAAATTAAAATAGGATGGAAATACAACCAACCAAACGACTGTAGCTGAAAATACACTCTCTATCCCCCAATATTTAGGGTATTTATGATTGCTCCCTTATATTTACTTTATGAATTGATGTATTATATCCATTACATATATATATAATACATATATTGGTAGCCTTGGCTTATTAATTAAATTTCTTATTTTCATACAGTTAAAATTTGTTGTAGCTTGGAAGCACCACAAAGAAAATAAATGGGACAAAAAGGGATAAAATATGGTACCAATGATACGACAACAGCTAGAATCATGAAATTCGATGTGTACATCCCTCTAATTGCATAGACACGTCAAATAGAGTGATTTTTCGAAATTCATACTTTTAAGGAATATAATTAAAAAGAGCGATAAAAATGGGACTTACTAAACCGCTGAAGTTGAAATCATGAAATTCGATGTATACATTCTGACTATGAAGACTCCAAAAAGTGTTTTTTACATTTGTGCGGAGATTGGGGCGAATGGGGATATCTTTAAAATTTATACTGTTCTTATCACTTTGTCTGAATCTGAAAATGCTTCTTTCTAATGGCGACTGACAATCGCTTAATATTTAGGCATGTTCACTTTCACAATTTCAGCATTTTATTTATATATAGTACTTTTTTTAAACAGTGCGCATAAGTATACATTATAGTTTGAAATACTAAACAAATATAGTAATGTGCATACAAATATCACAATTTTCTTAATATGGTACTGTGATTCTATGTAAAGTCGACATCCTTTAATCTGCTTGTAATACTGTGGAATGCACTCCGTGGTGGAGGGTATATAAGATTCGGCCCGGCCGAACTTAACGCCTTCTTACTTGTTATGAAAAGGATATGGTCCTGTAAGCGTGGTCGTGGTGGCCATTTGGCTGATGTTGTTTTTCATTATCAACGGCATACCTTCCTCTTTATTATGAAATAAACATCCGATCATTTATCTCAAAAAATGGCATTTTTCTTTGAATACCAAAATAACACCTCTAGTTGGAAAACCCTGTATATGGACCCATATTTTGGTATAACCCCCATACAAGTGGATCCTCCACTTTGCACTACTACCGCTGTAGAACCTACATCGGATCTGGATCAAATTTTACAGATCATGATAGGAATACCTACCGAGAATGAGGACCATATAAGCCCATACTGTGGTTCAACCCTCAAATCTTGTTGTAGGTCCCCTAAAAATGTCCGTCCGATTTATCTTGTTGTTGTTGTTAAAAAATCTGCATTTGTCATCAGATCTTGGACATATATTCCAGATCATGTTATGTTTACTCTCGGAATACCTACCGGAAAATTGAACCATATGGGTCAATGTTTTCAAATACAACTGTCCCACCAATTTCCATTATTATCGCCGCCCTAAAATCTTCATATTACAACGGACCTGAATCAACTTTTCCTGAACATTGTTTATTTCACATAACAAGACTTACTGATGAAGTGGACTATGGTTCTCTGCATCACGTTATTCCTAACGTTACTTACAGCAAAAGTGGAGCATTACGCAAAGATATTACCACCGCTCATTATTAATATCTGATTTGTTTGCACAACGCCCTAGTTTCAATTTATTACATCCAATCTTAATGAAAATAGACGTTATATTTTCCCTAGGCGCAGCAACAATGATATAGGATCGCAGGAAGTGGTGTAGTGTATCATATTTTCGGGCCCGCCCGACTTTAGCCTTTCCTTACTTGTTTTAAGTATACCATTTCCAGTGTTTTGCGCCATAATGCTGATATGGAGATCTCTCAAATATTATTTTTTCCGAATTCATTAGATATTTGAAGAGATTAACCCATATTAACTAAAATCCACATACAGTTGAACTTCGATTAACCGTGATGCTCGGGACCGGGCTAATCACGGATAACCGAAGATCACGGTTAAAAGAGGTAAAATTTTACATGTATAAATTTTATTATTTTTATTTATTTTTAACAAAAACATGTAAATCTGCGTCTATAAATAACTTATCATATCTCTAGGAATACATACATTTATTTAAAAAAATCTTTTATGGAAGTCTGTCTTATGCTTATAGCTTTTGATTGTTCTTCCAACAAATGGGTTTGTATGCGATATATTTGCATTTTATCTGGTTCTGAAATACTTGGACAATTAAAGTTTTCTAAAAAACCTAACAAAATAGTACTAGCCTCTATTGCCTGAACCAATGTAGGCGTTTCGTCCGCATTTCCTCCATCTGATTCCTCGGAATTTGAATCAAGCTCATCTTCTTGGCTTTGGGTAACCATGTCTACGATTTCGTCTTCAGATATAATAGCAAACGGAGCGACATCAGAGTCGCACACCATCCACTTTTCGACAGCATCAATCGTACATCCAGACGGTATGGTTCAATCTGTTTGTATCTCAACAAGGCTATTTGGAGCATCTTCATTAATGATTTCATCCAAGTCGTCCACAAACATCGTAGCAGACTCATAATCAGCACACTCCTTTTCTCCCATAGATTTCAGTCGAAGGATTCCATGACGTTTTTTGAATTTATCCAACCAACCAAATGAATAAGTGCACTCTGAATTCATGTTTAACTTCAAATGGAACATTTTTGCCTTTTCGACAATCATTTTGCCTGAAGTTCAGAAGCAAATTTCAGTTTAAGTTCATACAATATCTCGATTTCAGTTAACTTACCTGAAATTGGAGTTCCCTTAAATCTTTCTTGCCGAAACCATTCATATGTTGCGACACCAACTTTTGGATTTTCGGATGTTTTCAGTGTATATCTATGTTTAAGGCCAAGCATTGAATCAGTATCGGAGCAAAATTTTAAAATCCGATCTTTGTTTTTTATTAAATCGGATACAGTTTGAATGCCAACTCCATATTTTTCAGACAACATTTTAAAAGGTACTTTACGTTTTGAGTATTCATTAATCAGCTCCATTTTTTCTTTAATTGAAAGAACCTTTCTTGCTCTTTTCGCGGATTTAGTTTTTGACGGTGGCATGATGTAAGGAAAACACGTCTTGACAGATCCAATTTCACACTGATGAATGAATATGAAATTTGATTTGAAAATTACACTTTCATGAAAAAGGGGAATCACCGAATTTTAATATGAGAGATGTGTGTGTTTTATTATTTGAAAAAAAAAAAAAACAAACGAGCAGTCACATGGACATGTGCATCACGGATAATAGAGGTAAATCACGGTTAATAGAGGTAAAAAATCAACCACTCAGAGATGTGTGTGTATTATACGAAAAAAAACAAACGAGCAGTCACATGGACATGTGCATCACGGATAATAGAGGTAAATCACGGTTAATAGAGGTAACAAATCAACCATTCAGCTTCACGGTTAATAGATAATCACGGTTAATAGAGTCACGGTTAATCGAAGTTCAACTGTAATTTGTATTCTACATGTCTTACTATTTGTAAAAATGAAAAATAAAGTGAATTCATAATTTACTCACACTTTGGGACCACTTCTATGATATATCCCCATCGACCTTTCTCTGGATAGTTACGTTTATAGCTATTTCCATCGATTTCCCGTAGAGTATAGATGCGTAGAGTATCCAGGGCAAAGGGATTATAATTTTATTATTCTAGTAGCTGACCCGACAGAAATTTCCCTATCTGCATTTCAATTAATTTAATTGTAATTAGAATCTATTTGAAATATTCAAAAACTATTTCTCGAGGATCATTGTATTCAATAACGAGTTTGGTCACAGATATTCAATTTGAATAAATGACCATGGGTAAGCCACTGAGAAAATTAATATGTGAGATGACTTCGTTTGACAGCATACCACTGGAAATAATGTGCAGAAATGTCAATGACTTGGAGCCAAGATACTGTGTTCAAAAATTTGCATTGCAAATAATGAATTCAAAATGTAATGTCAATGAAATGATTTACAATCTACCATTAAAATTTAAGTGAATCACTGGGTATTTAATTAACATTTCATTTTCGATTGCATGATCGATGATAAAGTAAACAACTAAATGCTTTCATTATTTTGTTTATTGCAGTGTATTTAATACATATACGACATTTTTCTCGATGTTGTCTGCCACTTAAAGGAAGAAAATTGAAATAAACAAAAAACGACATACAATTGAACATGCGAGGAGCATGGATTTTCAAGATTAAACCCACAAACACTCAAAGACTGTCGCATTGAACTCATTGTTATAAGTACTAGATGTCATAGCCAATAATGTCTTCCTTAAAGCACTGCAAATGATTCAATGATTCAGTAAGTTTTAAAACTCGCCAGCAATTTCATTTATTTATTATTCAATGTCAATTCGTCGACATCAATGTCTCCGCCAATCTTGATAGCTTTCTAGGTGTTTTTGAATTTAATACATTCGTTTATTATCATTATTCCAGCTACTTTCGGAGGAAAACCACACTCAATTATAGGGTGTGGTCATTTAAAAATTTAAATTTGAACTACCGATTACTTTGACTTTGAGAGGAAGAATAAAAATAATTTTTATTTTCAGGTTTATGTTTAACATTTGCTAAATGGGACGGTATACGCTCGAACAAAATTGGGGAATATTAAAAACTTACTTCCAGAGTAGTGAGTCTTTATGAAATTTACGTGGATAATTTCCGAGAAGATATCGGCCTTCAGCTCAGCCTCCAAGAAGGTCATTTTCAGCTCGGTGGCTATGTCACTAAGCACACGTGACTATTGAAGTAATACATCCACAACGAGTCACTGTTTGCTGTGGATTTTGGGCTACACTGGGAAATTGGGTTGATCAGAGACAGTCATACCATTATTAAATGACAAAGTTCAACCTTTCCTATAAAATCAAAAATTTCAATGAATAATCCGTACTTTTATACTTTTTATAGCCGATTCTAATATAAAATTTTAAATGTATAAACAAATTGGGCAATATACATATTTTAAATCCTGTATATGTACAACACCGGCTCCGACTACGCTGGATATTTAGCCATAATCTCTGTATTAATTTATTATTATACCCTACACCACTTCGTGGACTAGGGTATTATAAGTTAGTTTCGCGCCAAATGTTTGTAACACCAAGAAATAATTGAGCTAGACCCACCTTTAAGTATACCGATCGGCTTAGAATCACCAGCTGAGTCGATGTCTGTCTGTCCGTCTGTCCGCACTCTACAGGTCGCAATTGTTGTCCGATTGTCATGAAACTTGGCAGAAGTTATTTTTTCTGGCCAAGGACCATCGGTATTGAATTTGGAGGAAATCGGTTCAGATTTAGATATAGCCCCCATACAAATGTCGCTACCGATTTGACATTTTCCGCTCTTAAAAACCACATCTTGTACCCGATTTTGTTTAAATTTGGCATAACATCTTATAATCCCACTAGAAACACCTATGGTGAAAGTGGGTAAGATCGGTTCAGATTTAGATATAGCCCCCATACAAATGTCGCTCCCGATTTGACATTTTCCGCTCTAGAAACCATATCTTGTACCCGATTTTCTTTAAATTTGGCACAACATCTTATAATCCAAGTAGAAACACCTATGGTGAAAGTGGGTAAGATCGGTTCAGATTTAGATATAGCCCCCATACAAATGTCGCTCCCGATTTGACATTTTCCGCTCTAGAAACCATATCTTGTACCCGATTTTCTTTAAATTTGGCACAACATCTTATAATCCAAGTAGAAACACCTATGGTGAAAGTGGGTAAGATCGGTTCAGATTTAGATATAGCCCCCATACAAATGTCGCTCCCGATTTGACATTTTCCGCTCTAGAAACCACATCTTGTACCCGATTTTCTTTAAATTTGGAACAGCATCTTATAATCCAAGTAGAAACACATATGCAGAAATTCGGTAAGATCGGTTCAGATATAGATATAGCCCCCATACAAATGTCGCTCCCCATTTGACATTTTCCGCTCTAGAAACCACATCTTGTACCCGATTTTCTTGAAATTTGGCGCAACATCTTATAATCTAAGTAGAAACACATATGCAGAAATTGGGTAAGATCGGTTCAGATTTAGATATAGCCCCCATACAAATGTCGCTCCCGATTTGACATTTTCCGCTCTATAAACCACATATTGTACCCCATTTTCTTTAAATTTGGTACAACATCTTATTATCCAACTAGAAATACCTATGCAGAAATTGGATAAGATCGGTTCAGATTTAGATATAGCCCCCATACAAGTGTCGCTCCCGATTTGACATTTTCCGCTCTAGAAACCACGTCTTGTACCCGATTTTCTTTAAATTTGGCACAACATCTTATAATCTAAGTAGAAACACATATGCAGAAATTGGGTAAGATCGGTTCAGATTTAGATATAGCCCCCATACAAATGTCGCTCCCGATTTGACATTTTCCGCTCTAGAAACCACATATTGTACCCCATTTTCTTTAAATTTGGTACAACATCTTATTATCCAACTAGAAATACCTATGCAGAAATTGGGTAAGATCGGTTCAGATTTAGATATAGCCCCCATATAAATGTTGCTCCCGAATGTTTAACCGAATTTGGCCAAACTTTACATATTATATTTCACCATTAAACATACATGGTGAAAGCGGGTCACATCGTTCCAGGTTTCAATATACCCCCATACAAATGTCCTTTCCGATTTAACATTTTTTGTCAAACACATACATTTACAGGATGCAAAAATCCTTCCCGATTTCACTCTTTTACCGAATTGAATTGTAATGAGATAGAAAGTCCGTCCATCTTTAGCCTTTCCTTACTTGTTTGGGAGAAGCCCATATGTCCATAATTTGGTATGAACATATTGGGCCCTTTCTGATCTATTACAGCTCTAGAAACTACATCTTACATCGGATCTTAATCAAATTTTGCAGATCATGATATTTTTCAACCCATGTTTTAGATCAGGCTCAGAATGTTGTTATAGGTTACTTTTTGAAATGTCGGTCCTATTACTACTGTATAATTTGTATTTGTCTGTCGGATAATTAGATCAATTACCATATTATTAACCATATATGACTAAAGATGAATTTATAGTAACTTTATAATTTATATGAACTACATAAAATTGCTCCCATGAAATAACTGGGTTTAGTAATCAAAGCGAGGTACATACGTAGGGAGTGGTGTAGGGTATTATATAGTCGGCCCGCCCGACTTTAGCCTTTCCTTACTTGTTTTCCATACAACTTTTGTTGAAAGCGCTCCAGCGTGAGATAATGAATTAGATCGCCAAAAATTACTGTTCTGTTACCAAAACTAGATTAATTACAAGTATTTGTTGGCCAATACACATTTGGAGGGCAGGCCAACAAGATTGGCTTTTAACTTTGCACATCACACTCTCATTTAAAAAAAAATAAAACAATTAAAGCTTTTAAAGAGTGGCCGTTGAAACGTTCTAATGAAATGAAGTATATACGCTAATTAACAGATTTTATTATTTTTATTACGTCTCTACTAAACATACTAAGCGGACGGTCACTCAAAGCACGATGAAATTTTTGCCAACCTCAAAAACATTGAAGTTTATTGTTGAGGTTATGCAGCAACGCCGCACAGTGGGGTATTGGACATCCAAAAGGCAGATTAATTCAGGGAAACATTTTTATTAAAAAACTTTCCCAATAAATAGGAACTTATGCAAAGAAAATACTCCATATTTAAAATTATCTGTGTTTTTCGAAAGAAAACATTTTTTCCGCTTTTGTTTTAAACTGGTGTTTTTAGCCGAATTACGATAGTACAAATTGCAGAAAAATACATCTTCATTAGTATTAACAATCAACGTGTTGAAATTCATTTGGTTGTACTGTCAGAAAAAGGAAAGGCAAAAGCCTGACGGGGCCGACTATATGAGCAGAAAAAGTCAAATCGGAAGCGACATTTGTATGGGAACTATATTTAAATTTCCATTTTCACCACTGATATTTCTAGTAAATATAAGGTGTTGTGCAAAATTTTATCAAAATCGGTTAAATTATCTTAATCCCAACCGATATGATTCAAATTAAAGGGTCGGCCATTTAATACATTAAATTAGAATCGGCTATAAAAAGTACTGATTATTTTTTTCAAATTTCTGGATTTATTAGAAGGGTGAACTTTGTCATTAAAAAATGGAACACAATATCATTCATATAACTACCACGACTGGCTCGGCGGTACCTCAACCGATCAACGTAATTTTTCACTACAGCTCAAATTCCACACCAAATGGTGACTCGTTGTGGATGCACTGGCTTCTCAATACTCACGTGTGTGTTCTCTGAACCTCATATGCGGCAATTTTGCTTATTGACATAGCCACCGAGATGAAAATGAGCTTCTTGAAGGCTGAACTGAAGGCCGACCTCTTCTCGAAAAATGTCCACGTAAATTTCTTACAGTTTGCGTTAAAGACTCACTACTTTAGCGTCCCAAATAAAAAGAAAATTAAAAGTGAATGTTATTCTGCCCTTCAAAGTCAAAGTAATCGGTAGTTCAAATTTATGTAGCGTGGAGGATATAAACATGATTTTGTTAAACATATATTTTGCGTCAACAAAGAGTGTGATAACTTCTACATTTATAAATAGGTCTTTTAGATTTTTTTTCTCTTTTTAGAATTTTTTTCTTTGTTAGAATAGTAGATATTAAAAAACAAATAAAATATTTTTTCCATTTTTTTGTGTTTTTTGGCCCATTAAAAAATATGTATTTTTATACCCTCCACCTCCAGGATGGAAGTATACTAACTTTGTCATTCCGTTTGTAACACCTCGGAGACCCGATAAAATATATATTTTCTGGGTCGTGGTAAAATTCTAAGATGATATAGCCATGTCCGTCTGTCTGTCTGTTAAAAGCACGATAGCGGCCGAACAAAATCAGCTAGGAGGTTCAAATTTTTCCTAAATGTGTCTTATGGTTGTAGATCGGCTAGGATTGAAAGTGGACGAAATCGGCCCAGAGGGAAAAAATTTTCCCTCACAAGGACTGAAAATACCCATAATATTTAGAGTATTTCAGCATGTTTTCGAACATATTAGCTTGTATTTACTTGATATTTGCAATGCGCATTCCCTTTATAGCATAAAAGGGCACCATAGAGTGATTTTTATTTGTAGGGGGCGAAATGGGACAAAAAGGGATAAAAATGGTACCTATCAAACGACAACAGATAGAAACACGAAATGTGGCGTGTACTTTCCTCTAATAGAGTAGATACATGATATAAAAGTATTTTTTCTAAATTCGTACTTCTAAGGGGTTAAATGGGGATAGAGGGATAAAAATAGTACCAACCTAACGGCTGCACCTAGAATAATAAAATTCGATATATACATTCCTCTGATTGCGTAGACACGTAAAATAAAAGATATTTCCAAAATTCGTACTTTTTGGGGTTCAAATGGAAAAAGGGGATAAAAATAGTACCTACTAAATGACAGCAACTAGAATCATGAAATTCGGAGCATACATTCCTCTGACTGCGTAGACACGAAAAATAAAACGTTTTTTTCCAAAATTCGTACTTTTAGATGTCGTACTCTTGAGGGGGCAAAATTGGAAAAAGGGGATAAAAATGGTACCAACAAAATGGCCGCTGATAGAATCATGGAATTCGGTGTATACATTCTGACTATGAAGGGAAAAAGGTTTTTTTTTCGAAATTTGTACATTTGGGCGGAGAATGGGGCGAATGGGGATATCTTTAAAATTTATACTTTTCTTATCACTTTGTCTGTATCTGAAAATGCTTCTTTCTAATGGCGACTGACAATCGCCTAATATTTACTTTTACAATTTCAGCATTTTATTTATAGATAGTAATCGATTCTAAACAGTGTGCATAAGTATACATTATAGTTTGAAATAGTAATCAAATATAGTAATGTGCATAAAAATATAACAGTTTTCGTAATATGGTTCTGTGCTTCTATGTAAAGTCGACATTTTTTAATCTGCTGGTAATACTGTGGAATGCACTCCGTGGTGGAGGGTATATAAGATTCGGCCCGGCCAAACTTAACGCCTTCTTACTTGTTTTAATTAAAAATGTTCTTAATTTTTGGAAGAAGAAGTTTCCATTTCTGTTTTAAAAAATCCGCCGCTACCGGGGGTAGAACAGTGGACCCTCTGAGTACTACTACGGCACTCTAACCATCTCAGCTATCCGCTGTTGTGTGTGCTGAATAATTAAGACAGATGGAAACTGACGCTGAACATAGCAAAATGTGACCGCATTATTTTTAAGGGGAAACGGCGATTTCTTTACCCAAATTTCAGGAGTTATGTTCCTGACATCCGGATAGGGAATAGCCCGATTAGGACCTCGGACACAATTAAGTACCTTGGGGTCATTTTCCAAACCAATTTTGAGTTCTATAGACATATGGATCACATATTGGCCAAGGTTAAACGAATTCTTTACCTCTATCAAGCGACTTTACGACGTAGGAGGGGTCTTAGTACCGAAGTTAGGCTGATGATCTATAAACAGATCATAAGGCCTATCTTGTCCTATGCTTTCCCCGTCTGGTTTGGAATCTCATCCGCCCAAATGGAGAGACTTAGGAGGTGGGAACGGCGTATACTGGTATCTTGCCTGTGTTTGCCACCCACGATTGCTGAGGACGGAACTATAAGAAGACCTTCTTGTAGAACCATTTACAACGCGGCCGGTTTCGATCGGATTGACGTCTTTTTAATGAATGGGGCACTTCGGTTCCTAGATAGGTCTGCCTCCTTGGATAACGGACTGGTTAGGGACAGTCTTCAGCTAGATACCAATCTGCTAAGACTACTAGAGGATAACTACCGACCTCCTGTCGGTCTTTTGACTCTGGAGAGGGAGGGTATTTTGTATAGAGATGGTAAGCTCCTATTCTACCATCGAAGGTTAGGTAGTTTTGACTTGGACGATCTCGTATACAACACATACCAATATGGAACAACGGAACAGACAATGGTTCACCCTATATTGTAAATAGTAGTTATAAGTGATAGTGTTCAGTGTTAACTTAAGTTTTATATAAAAAAAATGATGAGTAATTCCCTTTTTAGTAATTCGTATTTTGGTGGAAAGTTTTTGATATATTATAGATTTAGTATAAGTGACATGTATGTATAACTACAACATATAAACGTTAGAATACTAGAAAAATACTTTAAGTATGTTAGTAATAATGTAATGAATGACTAATGTTAGCTCTTAAGCGCATTTTAATATTGTATTAAGGTCATCGAATTCAATAAAGCAAGCTGAATAACTAAAGCAAACCATTTTGTTCGTTAGAACTGACAATAGGAAACTTAACAAAATATTTATTTAATATGAAATTATATATAACGAAAATTAATATTATATTAAATTAGCATTAAATAAATTAACATGACTCAATTTTACTGGTATTATGTAGTACTAATAATTAATAAAAATTAAATAT
Source organism: Polietes domitor (assembly GCA_947397865.1). Lineage (NCBI taxonomy): Eukaryota > Metazoa > Arthropoda > Insecta > Diptera > Muscidae > Polietes > Polietes domitor. The sequence continues at coordinate 53,766,053 of OX377622.1, read as the reverse complement.
TTGAAGTACATCAATAAAACAATAAATTTGTATTTTTTAAGAGAAAAAATTAAATTGTTAATATTATACAAAATAAAACATTGTCTCTTTAAAAAAGTAATGAAAAGAATAGTTTTTTCCCGAGCCACATTTCGAACCCGAGACCTTCTGGGTACAAAGGGGAAACCTTGCCTCTGTGACCCCATACTGAAAATTCGTTCCCATTCACTTGTGAAAATATTATTCGTAAAATGTTACTGGATAATAACATATTATCGACTTTTTTGGAAGTTGTTTAAAAGAACTTCCTCAAAAGCGGAAAAATTCACAATTGGATTTTGAGATACGATTAAAATGTGCTTCCTACGGAAGTACTTCCAATTTTTTTTTTGCTGGGTAAGGAGGTATGCTATGGTGGAAAATTGGAGTATAGAGTAAAAAATATCTATAATAATGATCCTTCCCAACTTTAGCTTTTATTACTGGTTTTTAGTTCTACGTCGTTTTTAGTTATTTTCCTGTGTTCCTCAGTGTTTTCAAAAACCTAACCTTTGCTTAGTCGACCGTAAATTTATTCTGAATACGGGCTTTAAAATAGTTTATAATTATTCTATAACATCCGACTCAGCTTTCAAATGTATACCTTCCATTAGGTTGTTATGTCTTTATGCATTTGTTTGTAACACCCAAAAAGAAACGAAGTAGACCCATCGTTCATTATACAAGATCGGCTTAGAATCACATTCTGAGTCGATTTAGCAATTACCGTCTGTCTGCCCGTCCGTCTGTCCATATATTCATACAGGTCGCAATCATAGTCCGATCTAAACAAAAATTGGCACATATAAGTTTTGTGATCCAGGGACGAAGAACGAATTTTAAGTAAATCGGTTCAGATTTAGATATAGCCCTCATTTAAATGTCGCTCCCGATTTAACTTCTATCGAAACCACATATTTTTCTCCATTAGCTTCAAATTTGGCGCAGCACCTTATATTTCATCTAGAAACATCTATGACAAAAATGAGTCTGATCGGTTCAGATTTATTTATAGCTCTCATACATATTTCGCTTCCGATTTGACTGTTTCCGCTCTAGAAACTATATATTTTAACTGATATTCTTCAAATTTGGCAAAACACATCATATTTCAAATAAGAGCATCTTTAGTGAAAGTGGGCCACATCGTTTCAGGTTTTAATATAACCTTCCCAATTTAACTTTTTTCCCTCAGACACATTCCCTTACAGATTTTGATCGAATTTCGTTATATTTCTGCTGGACTCATACTTTGTGAAAGTAGGTCACATGGGTTAATGATATACACAAAATGTTCCCGATTTCACTTTCTTCCACGAATTCAATTGTAATGGCCTAGAAAGTGATGGGTATCATATAGTCGGCTCCGCCCGACTTTAGCCTTTTCCTACTTGTTTTCAAATAAATATATTTTTGTAAACATTTTATTATACTTCTCCCAAACGACAGGCATTTTTTTCTTTAGTACGTTTTGCAGCGAATTCCACATATGGTATCAATTCTAGTAACTGACGATTGAGAATTTTGTGTACAATTATCACTTAAAAAATATTAATTGGAAAATTTCAATTTTTTCATTTAATCTCCGTTTTGAGGGTCAAATACCCCACCGTGCGCTGTGACTTTCGAGTATAACAATGTCGGACATTGCTCTTGAATTCTTAAAGCAAAAAAAAACAAATATTTGCGTTATTATTGCTGAGTAAAGAAGACAAATCCAAAATGAGATATTTTTAATTTTTATTTTAATAACACGAAATAGCAAACTTTTGTTTTAGATTCTAATGGCCGGTATCATAACGACAAAAAACTAAGTCTATATGAAGGAAATTTATGAATAAATGTAGAAGTTACTTAAAACAAAACAAAAATTTTCGATAATTCTACATTTTGGCAGACCAGAATTTTACTATAAAACAGATGTGGCAAAGTTGTGGGTTTCATACCTATCATTTGGTCAAACTGAAATGTTATCCACTTAAATGATAATTAGAGGCTTTAAATATAAAACGAGTAGCCACAACTGACATATTTGATACAAAACAAATTGTTAAAATTGATTTATTTTTCGGTTAATTGCACAACTTGTTCGAGTTTTAAATATATACAAAATATGGCCAAACTTGAATTTTAATACGGGTTCGAGAGCATTTTTGTTTCTAATAAATAGAAAAAAATCATTGTTTCTGACACACCAGGCGGCCATTTCGAATCTGCCAAGATCAATGGCGTTGGCAACGATTACTCCAATCCCAAATCAAACTTCATAGGTATACAGTAGTCACATTGATAACAATGAGAATTTCGTTTTTTGTACATTCTTCGAACTAAGTTTGAACCAACAAGTTCTGTTTTCCATTTGTATTAGGCTGGGTCACGAAAATAAATTGCAGCGGTCACCCCCCAGAAATGAAGATTGCAATGTTTAATGATGATCTGGGTCAAGCCATCTGTGAGATAAACGCTCCTGAAAACACCTCTAAAAATCATGTTTTTCCCATGTAATTTTTTTGTGTTGGATTTTTGTCCAAATTTTTTTTCTGAATTAATAGACCCTTAGAATCACTTAAAATTAATCATTTGGGCATCATTCGAAAAGTATTGACTGCAGCTATTTATTTTTAAAATACTACCACCAAATACGAAAAAGTTTTCAGTAGTCACTGTGAAAATCCACAAAAAAACAAGTAAGGAAAGGCTAAAGTCGGGCGGGGCCGACTATATGATACACTCCACTTTCTAACCGAATACAATTCAACTCGGTAAAAAAGTAAAAACGGGAAGAATTTTTGTATGTTTCCTAATCATAGGTTAATATGACCTAGTTCGATTTGTTACAACGATAAGAATATTTGTATCAGGGCTATATCCAAACATGGATAAATGTGACTCACTTTCACAATAATTCGTGGTTTCTGGGGCGGAAAAGTTAAATCGGGAGCGAAATTTGTATGGGAGCTATATATAAATCTGAACTGATCTGACTATTTTTCACCATACGTGTTCCTAGATTAAATATAAGATGTTTTGCCAAATTTTAAGATAATCTGATAAAATATGTGGTTGCTGGAGCGGAACAACTCAAATTGAGAGCGAAATTTGTATGGGAGCTATATATAAATCTGAACCGATCTGACCTATTTTCGACATGGGTGTTTCTAGTTGAAATTTAAGATGTTTTGCCAATTTTGAAGAAAATCTGTTGTAATATGTTGTATGTAGAGTGAAAATAGTCAAATCGGGAGTAAAATTCGTATGGGAGCTATATGTAAATCTGAACCGATCTGACCCATTTTCACTATGGGTGTTTCTAGGACAAATATAATATATTTCGCCTAATTTGAAGAGGATCTGTTAAAATATGTGGTTTCTAGAGCGGAAAAGGTCAAATCAGGAGCGAAATTTGTATGGGAGCTATATATAAATCTGAACCGATCTGACCCATTTTTACCACTGGTGTTTCTAGTTGAAATATAAGATGGTTTGCCAAATCTGAAGACAATCTGATACAATATGAGGTTTCTAGAGCGGAAGCTATATATAAGCTATATATAAATCTGAACCGATCTGACCCATTTTTACCACAGGTATTTCTAGTTGAAATATAAGATGGTTTGCCAATTTTGAAGAAAATCTGTTGTAATATGTGGTATAGAGTGAAAAGAGTCAAATCGGGAGTGAAATTCGTATGGGGGCTATATCTAAATCTGAACCGATTTTCTTCAAATTAAATTGCGTTCGTTCTTATCCCGAAAAACTTCGTTGTGAAAAGTTTATTATTATATTATTGTTATTTGAGCTACAGATGGCTTGATCTAAAGGGTGATTTTTTAAGAGCTTGATAACTTTTTTAAAAAAAAAACGCATAAAATTTGCAAAATCTCATCGGTTCTTTATTTGAAACGTTAGATTGGTCCATGACATTTACTTTTTGAAGATAATTTCATTTAAATGTTGACCGCGGCTGCGTCTTAGGTGGTCCATTCGGAAAGTCCAATTTTGGGCAACTTTTTCGAGCATTTCGGCCGGAATAGCCCGAATTTCTTCGGAAATGTTGTCTTCCAAAGCTGGAATAGTTGCTGGCTTATTTCTGTAGACTTTAGACTTGACGTAGCCCCACAAAAAATAGTCTAAAGGCGTCAAATCGCATGATCTTGGTGGCCAACTTACCGGTCCATTTCTTGAGATGAATTGTTCTCCGAAGTTTTCCCTCAAAATGGCCATAGAATCGCGAGCTGTGTGGCATGTAGCGCCATCTTGTTGAAACCACATGTCAACCAAGTTCAGTTCTTCCATTTTGGGCAAAAAAAAGTTGGATATCATCTCACGGTAGCGCTCACCATTCACAGTTACGTTACGATTCGCATCATCTTTGAAGAAGTACGGTCCAATGATGCCACCAGCCCATAAACCGCACCAAACTGTGACTTTTTCTGGATGCATTGGTAGCTCTTGCAATGCTTCTGGCTGATATTCACTCCAAAATCGACAATTCTGCCTATTTACGTACCCATTGAGCCAAAAATGAGCTTCGTCGCTGAACACAATTTCTTTCTTTCTGAACTTTCTTAACAGAGCACGCATTTTGATAATAAAATTCAATGATTTGCAAGCGTTGCTCGCTAGTAAGTCTATTCATGATGAAATGTCAAAGCATACTGAGCATCTTTCTCTTTGACACCATGTCTGAAATCCCACGTGATCTGTCAAATACTAATGCATGAAAATCCTAACCTCAAAAAAATCACTCTTTAGGAACGAAATATTTTGCAAATCATCATTAAACAATCCAAACTTTATTTTCGTGGCATGACTGGAGCTTGTTTTTCCATTTGCATGCACGGCTGGCATGCTTTCAACGGACAAACAGACATTTTTCTATCGTCTTAGAATTTTACGGCGACTCAGAATTTTCATTTGGTCATTTGCAACAGCTCGGAGACCCCATAAGGTATATATATAAATATATATACCAAATGAAAAATTGTGGCCAGACTGCTTATTTGAATTCCCAGTATAATTTGAAAATTTCAAAGTTGTTTTCACGCATTTTAGCGATATATACATACATACATATTGATATAGATATTAGACCGGTCCTTATTTCTTTTTTTTTTCGAATTCGTATGACGGCAAGCGCTAAAACTTCTCTATTTGAACCTAAAAATACACAAAAAAAATTTGAGCTTGATTGGACAATTTTTAGGCGTGCCCCCGCCAACAACTGTTTGTCATTAAAGTTAGTTACTATCATATAGGGGAAATTATGGAGAGATATTACAAAGCATCATGGTCGAAAAACAGAATGTCAAAACAGGAAAGAAACTGAATTTCAAGATAAATTAGATGATTTATTCGATATCGCACATGCAAACGCGTTTGAATTAATTAAAATACAAGAAGACAAAGAGTTCTTAAAAAAGCAACGAGAAAAAGGAAGACCAGGTTGTATGCTAGGAACGGATAAAATTGTAATGCAGAAAGAAAAGCGAAAGGCAGTCCAGAAAGAACAAGAAAACCAGCGTCGAATAAAAGAAGATGAACGAAAAGAGTTATATGAACAACAGATTCAAAGAGGTATACAATTAAATATTCTATCTTTTAAGCAAATCAGAATTATTGTTGTAAAACAGGTATGATTGACATTGACGACGAAAACGATATTGAAGTTGTAGCATCAACATCAACATCTGTATCAAATCCAAATCCAGGTATATCAGGTATCTCCAGAGGTAAAACAATTTTTTTTACACCAAGACTGCTTTCAACTTTGGATAAGTGGAAAATCGCTGATGGTGCTGCAGTTCATATCCTAAGCGCAACTGCTGACGCGTTGGGCTATGATATCGAAGATCTTATACTAAATAGATCATCAATTCGTCGAATGCGTCAGAAGCATCGTGCAACAACAGCACAAAACATTGCAGCAAACTTTGTTGTATGTACTGTAATGTGGGTTTTCCCTATGCTTCTTTTTTTATGTTTTGAGTATAAATTAAGAAACTTGAGTTTTTATTTCCAGATTCCACGTAGTTTTGTTTTGCACTGGGATGGTAGAATGTTACCAGAAATTAGTGGCAGGGAAAAAGTTGACCGCTTGCCAATCATAGTCTCATCTCAAGGTATCGATAAACTACTTGGCATTCCAAAGTTAAAATCTTCGAGTGGAAAAGAAATATCAGATGCCGTGTTTAATTCAATAAATGAATATGAAATGCTTGATCTAGTTCAAATAATCTGCTTCGACACAACTGCTCATAATACAGGAGTTCAAAGGGGTGCTGCTGCTCTGCTTGAAGGAAAACTAGGTCGCGATTTATTATATTTTCCCTGCAGACACCATATTTACGAGTTGTTGATCAGTAAAGTGTTTGAAATTAGAGTGGCTACTACAGCCGGTCCAGAAGTGCTAATTTTTAATCGCTTTAGCAAATACTGGATTAATATTGACAAATTAAATTACAAGAGTTGTTTAGAAGATGAACACATTATTACAGTATTGACTGCTGAAGAACGTGGAACAATTTTAAATTACTGTCTAGATAACTTAAAACAAGCTCATAGCAGACGCGACTACAAAGAATTATTGCAATTAGTTGTCACTTTTCTCGGTGGTACGGTGCCGAATTTTAACACCTTTCGTATACCTGGTGCAACTTCTCATGCTCGATGGATGTCAAAATGTATTTATGCACTTAAAATGTATTTGTTTCGTAATGAATTCAATATGACCAACCAAGAGTTAAACGGTATACGTAGTGTCTGTCTGTTCGTAGTTCGTATTTATGTAAAAGCCTGGTTTGGATGCACTAAAGCAATTGAAGCACCAAATCAAGACTTAAATTTAATTAAAAATATTATGGCTTATCCTGAAAGGGATATAGCTCTTGCTTTGCTACAAAAAATCAGCAATCGTTTGTGGTATTTGTCGGAAGAAGCCGACTGCTTTCATTTTCTTTCATTCTTCGATCCTAATGTAAGTGTTGCAATTAAAAAAAAATGGTTCAGGCAATTAATGTTGAAGCAAATACAGAAAAATGCAAGCGAATAATAACTAATCCAACAAATATCGGCACATTTGCGCAAAAAGATTTAAGCGATTTTGTAAATTCCAATACATACGCATTATTTGATCGTTTAGAAATTTCAAAAGAATTTTTGCAAGTCGATCCATCGGATTGGAATGAAAGATTTGACTACGCTCACGGATCACAAATTTGTAAAAACCTATCTGTAGTGAATGATGCAGCTGAAAGAGGCGCCTAATTCATTACAGATTATAATAATAAATTAACCCACAACGAAGAGGAGAAACAATTCCTTTTTCAGGTGGTTAAAGAATATAACATGAATTATCCCACTTTTAAAAAGACTTCACTATTAAATTAAAATAATATTAATGTTACTATGAGTATGTAATTAATAAAAATATTTAAGTTTATTCTTAATTTTCAAATAAATGTAAATAAAATAAAAAATATATATATTTTTGCCTTATTTCTCATAATAAAAACAAAAAGGTGCTTGGGGCACGGCTAAAAATTATCCAATCGTTGTCAAATTTTTTTTATGCTTTTTGGGACCAAAACGAATATTTTTAGCGCTTGCCGTAACATATATTCGAGAAAATAAATTTGTCCATATAAATAAGGACCGGTCTAATAGATATTTCTAATAGCTACCCAACGTCATTGCTAACCAGCTTTTATAAATACAGTTAAACGCTTGAGAAAACGGGAAACAATGCTGTTCATCGTGTTGTGGGAAATGTTATTTTCAAAATGAGCATGGTGTTCATTGAACCCAAATATACAATGAATATATGCATATATACATATATATGTCTAACATAGACTGAACCAGTTTTGATCCATATTCACGTGATTTCTGGCTTAAATTATGTAAAGTTTTGTGAATAAATAAATTTTCTGAATAAACGGTATTCTATGAAAAACTGCACTGTGAGTACGCACAATATAAAACAAGCATCCCAGCTTTGTGAAATTTACAACATTTGTAGCCATTACAATTATGGATCATGGAAACCCAATAAACGAAAATATTACCAAAATTTCAAGAATTTATATCGTAGAAACAAATACTTATCTACGAGTATACCAGAGATTTCGCTTCAATTCAATAGAAATTGTACAAATTGTATGTGGCGTATGATTAATATTAATTGAGAATAATATTACTCATTCGCTAAGATAAACGACTGTATGAATATCCCGATAGCAAGAGTTATGCAAGGAAAGCAAGTAAGGAAAGGTAAATACACTCCACTTTCTTCCCCGTTACAATTGGATTCCGCAAAAAAGTGATATCGAGAACGATTTTTGTATGGATACTATTATGTGGTCTATAGAGCGATATTGGCAGATGAGCTATATCTAAATCTGAACTTATTATAAAGTAGTGTGCCAAATTTAAAGAAAATCGGTTAAAATATGCCGTCTCTAGAGCGAAAATACCAAATCTGAAGCAACATTTGAAAGGGAGCTATATATAAATCTGAACCGATCTGACCCATTTTCACTGCAGCTATTACTAGTTGAAATATAAGGTGTTTTGCTAGATTAGAAAAAATAAAAAGTCAAATAGGGAGCGAAATTTGTATGGGGTGTATATATAAATCCGAACCAATCTGAGCCACTTTCACAATAGATGTTTCTAGTTGAAATATTAGGTGTTGTGCCAAATTTGAAGAAAATCGGTGTTTCTAGTCAAAATGTAACATGGTGTGGGAAATTTGATCCAAATCCGATGTAAAATGCGCATTTTAGAGAAGTAATAGTGTAAATTGGAAATATATTTGTATGAAATCTGAATCGATTTCCTCTAATTTCAATTCTTTGGGCTACAAAAGTTACTTCCGCCAAATTTCAAGGCAATCGGACAACAATTTCCAACTGTAGAGTGCGAACAAGCTTAGATGGACGGCAGACAGACGGACAGATATACATTGATAAATCGACTTAGCTGGTGATTCTAAGCCGATCGGTATATTTCAAGGTGGGTCTAGCTCGAATATTTCTTGGCGTTACACACATTTGGCGGAAAACTAATTAACTTCCTACGGAAGTATCTCCAATTTGTATACCCTCCACCTCCAGGATGGGGCTATACTAACCTTGTCATTCCGCTTGTAACACCTTGAAATATCGACCTGAGACCCTATAAAGTATATATATTCTTGATCGTGATAAAATTCTAAGACGATCTAGCCATGTCCGTCCCTCTGTTGAAAGTACGCTAAAACTCTAAACTAAAGGAACTATAACGTCCAAATTTTCCACAAATGTGTCTTATAGTCGTAGATCAGTTGGGCTTGAAACTGTGCGAAATCGGCCCAAAGGGAAATAATTTTCCCTCACAACGACTAAAAATACCCACAATATTTTAGAATATTTGAGCACATTTCTTCAATATCTCTGATTGTATTCACTGATTGTATTCGTGTTTCCCTATAACAAAAAAGTGCACCACAAAGTGATTTTTCGAAATTCGTACTTTTTGGGGTTAAAATGGAAAAAAGAGATAAAAATAGTTCCAACCAAATGACCGCAGCTAGTGTCATGAAATTCGGAATACACATTCCTCTGACTGCGCAGATACTAAAAATAAAAGGTTTTTTCCAAATTAGTACTTTCAAGGGATACAATGGATGAAATTCCGTGTGTACATCCCTCTTATTGCGTAGTCACGTAAAATAAAGAGATTTTAAAAAGTCGTACTCTTAAGGGGGTAAAATAGAAAAAAGGGGGATAAAAAAGGTACCAACCAAATGGCCGCAGCTAGAATCATGGAATTTGGTGTATACATTCCTCTGACTGCATAGACACGCAAATAATAAGATTTTTCAAATTCTTCCTTTTTACTTTTACGGTTTTAGGTTATATTGCACTATGTACGTAAGATAATGAATTTTCAATATTTGTACTTTTGGAATTAAAATAGAGTGGAAATGTAATCAATTATAGCACCCACTACCTACCAATATTTATGGCATTTAAGTTTTTTTTTTTTTTGAAAATATAAATATAAGAATATTTATATTTTGAATTGTCTTTAAGTATTATTTCGGTACATATAGTGTAAACATATTGGTAGCCTTGGCTTATAAGTGTTGTTTGAAATAATAAAAATATTATGTTTATTTATAAAATTATTTTTTCGGTTTGGCTATATTAAAAAAATTATATTTTCCTGTAATATTACTGCACTTCTACGAAAATCGACAGCCTCTGTGGCATGCAATCCATGGTGGAGGGTATATTAAGTTCGGCCCGGCCGAACTTATAGCCGATTTTGATTACTTTTGAAGTTTTATATTTATATTTATTATAATAATGAGCATCACTATTTATTTAAAACAGTGCGCATAAGTATGCCTTATAGAAATTGTTAACAAATATTGTGATGTGCATAAAAAATATCGCAATTTTTTTAATATATTGGTGCATTTCTATGTAAAGTTGGCAGTCTCTAATCTGCCGGTAATACTGTGGAATGCACTCCGTGGTGGAGGGTATATAAGATTCAGCACGGCCGAACTTAACGCCTTTTTACTTGTTTTTGCTAGGGTGGTACCACTTTTATTCCTTTTGGACTGGTTGCCCCCTTAAAAGGAAACATTTTCAAAAATCCTTTTATGCTGCACTTCCACGTTTCGTTACCTTAGTTGGTATCATTTCTATCCCTTTTAGTCCCGCTTTGAAAAATCCGTTTATATTGCGTTTCTACGTGGTCAGAACAATAAACACGATTCCAGCTGCAATACTTTAGTTGGTACCATTCTTATCATTTTATTTCTCACTTTTCCCTTATTTCGAAAAATCCATTTAAGTTTCCAGTACACTTTGTCAGAAGGATGCACGTACTGAATTTCACGACTATAGTTGCAATAAATTGGTAGCATTTTATCCCTTTTTACTCTTTCCTCCTTAAAAGTAGAGATTTCCATTTATATTGCGCTTCTACGTTGTCAGAGGGATGTACATTAGAGCGTACCAGGTTACAAAATTTTTTGAAACTACCTTTCAATAATAAGGCGAACTTTTTTTTTGAGGTACGCCCTAATGTACATACCAATTTTCACGACTCTTAATGTAAATTATTGCATCGGCACTATTTTTATCCCGTTTTTCCTTCATACATACAAATTCCGAAAAATCCACTTATGTTGCTAGTCTACGTTGTCAGAGGGATGTACATACCGAATCTCACTACTATAGATGCAATATTTAAATTGGTACCATTTTCATCTCTATTTGTCTCTTTTCCCCCTTAAAAGTGCAAGTTTCGAAAAATCCATTTTGTCAAATGTCTGCTGGGTAAGAGGAACACAAAACTCAGAATTTCAATATTCTAGCTACTCCGTTCAGTAAGGACGAATGTTCCATCCCTTTTTGCCCCATTATACTCATAAAAGTGCGAATTTCGTAAAACCCTTCCTTGGTCCTTATTTCCATCATTCTCGTTGCCTGGTTTCAGCCGTTTGGTATGGGTGCTGATCAGTCAGTGTCGGTCAGTCAACCAGTAATGGATTAATATTTAAAAAAGTCGAGAATAAAGTCAGTGTGAAAATGTACATGGAAAAAACAAGTAAGGAAAGGCTAAAGTCGGGCGGGGCCGACTATATAATACCCTACACCACTCCCTGCGTATATACCTTTTTGATTACTAAACCCAGGTATTTCATGGAAGCAATTTTATGTAGTTCATATAAATTATATTATAAATTCATATTTAGTAAAATTTAATGAGTATGGTAAATAATAAAGTAATTGATCCACTTTTCCAGCAGATATTCCGAGTAAAGAAAACATAACATGATATAGAAAAATTGATCAAGACCAATGATAAATACAGATTATACAGCGGTAATAGGCCTGTGCCAAAAAACGCGCCTACATATTTCTCATTCACGGGAAGTATTCCTAGTTGAAACATACAATAATCTGTTAAATCGGAAATGACATTTGTATGGGGGTATATTGAAACCTGGAACGATGTTTGGCCAAAATCGGTTCAAGATTCGGTTACCCAAATTCACAATAGGTGTTTCTTGTTCGATTATAAAATGTTGTGCAATTTTAAAGAAAATCGGGTACAATATGTGGTTTCTAGAGCGGAAAAAGTCAAATCGGGAGTGACATTTGTATGGGGGCTATATCTAAATCTGAACCGATCATACCCACTTTCAGCATATGTATTTCTAGTTCAATTATAAAATGTTGTGCCAATTTTAAAGAAAATCGGGAACAATATGTGGTTTCTAAAGCGGAAAAAGTGAAATCGGGAGCGACATTTGCATGGGGACTATATCTAAATCTGAACCGATCTTACCCACTTTCAGCATAGGTGTTTTTAGTTGGATTATAAGATGTTGTGCCAATTTTAAAGAAAATCGGGAACAATATGCGGTTTCTAAAGCGGAAAAAGTGAAATCGGGATCGACATTTGTATGGGGGCTATATATAAATCTGAACCGATCTTACCCACTTTTAGGATAGGTGTTTCTAGTTCGATTATAAAATGTTGTGCCAAATTTAAAGAAAATCGGGTACAATATGTGGTTTTTAAAGCTGAAAAAGTGCAATCGGGAGCGACATTTGTATGGGGGCTATATCTAAATCTGAACCGATCTTACCCAATTTTTGCATAGGTATTTCTAGTTGGATTATAAGATGTTGTGCCAATTTTAAAGAAAATCGGGTACAATATGTTGTTTCTAAAGCGGAAAAAGTGAAATCGGGAGCGACATTTGTATGGGAGCTATATCTAAATCTGAACCGATTTCCTCCAAATTCAATACCGATGGTCCTTGGCCAGAAAAAATAACTTCTGCCAAGTTTCATGACAATCGGACAACAATTGCGACCTGTAGAGTGCGAACAGGCTTAGATGGACAGCAGACGGACGGACGGACAGATGGACAGACGGACAGACAGACATCGTTAAATCGACTCAGCTGGTGATTCTAAGCCGATCGGTATACTTAAAGGTCTTAAAGGTCTAGCTCGAATATTTCTTGGTGTTACAAACATTTGGCATGAAACTAACTTATAATACCCTAGACCACGAAGTGGTGTAGGGTATAAAAACGGAGAAAATTTCTGTTCCGTTTCACATGGAATTAGCCTATAGCTAATGTTGTCTGCTGCAACAACAAAGAACTTCTGCTAACATTTATTCAGTTAATGAAGTTCTCATTTTTTACTACTACATTTGTTAGTAGATAGTAGAATTATCCGTCCATCTTAAGCTTGTACGCAAATTTCTCTCTTTACACTCCGTGTAATCCAATTTTATTTACAGTATTACCACATTGGTCATTTACACGCATTGCGAGCGGTCCAAAGATCAATGATTCGCTGTATTTCCCATATTAAGGTACAATCACACACACACACACTCGGAACGAGAGACCGAAGAACAATAGAATCCCATTCAGCGCGTTGCTCATTATCACTGGCAACTAGCAAAAATCTCCCTCTGCTTTGCTACGAATCGATCCGGTCATTCTTCCTCTCGCCATATGCGGCAGCAGAGCGTTAAGCTCGAAATCAAAACCAGTGGAAGCTTCCGCGCACATACTAATCCCAAAACAGGCTGGTCTAAAGCGAGCGACGCAAGGCGACGCTTATACATGTTGAACAACAAACAGCCAGAGTTAATAAAATGATTTTGACTCATGCTACGTTCTGAAATCACACAGTGTGCATTGAACCACCATCAAAGACGGACGACGCAAACCAAGTGTAAAGCAACCCAACACAAGCCAAGCCAAACCAAACCTGTTTAAACCGCAAAACCCCCTTCAACGGACAAAAACAATTAAATTTATTTTCGGTGTAATATTATTTTTTTTTTGTTTTATTGCGAAAAGGAAAATTTTCGAAATTTTTTATGCCAAAAACGTAAACGCAAAAGTTTTTAATCAAATACAGAAGAAGGAAAAAACAACAACAACACGAAAAGACAGAACAAACTCATCATTTATCGCAGCGACCACCAGAACCTCAACGACGTCGCCACCAAACGTGTTAAGAATATTTAAATCATTACGAACATCGTCACCGTGTGTTTTTTTAGTTGATTAATTCGTTAATATTTTTCTTCTTATTATTAATTATTTATTTGGCATAAATAGAGAGCTGAGCACGAGCCAGCCACAAACGCCCCGCCGCTGAGTTGGATAGAATTTTTTGTTCAGTTAATTTTGAATAGCGTGTTTTGTGTTTAAATTAAATTTGCTTACCGCGTCGCGTAACCAACAGTAATCCATCAATCCATCGACATGAAAAGTTTCATATTTGTCGTCTGTCTGCTGCATGCTGCATTTGCCGCACCACAGGTATGAATGATGGTCAAGATTTTTGATTTTTTTTCAGCACCACAGCATGGAGGGTATTTTAAATTGAGCAATACGTTCGTAACACTTGAACTTGTATTTGAGTAGAAAATAATGCACTTACAGCGGAGTATATCGTTACCTTAATTATAAAAGGACGTGAGTGATTTTTTTTTCGTAATTTCCGAAAGTAGAACCGAAATATCGAAAAAATATCAGTTAAGCCCTTTTATAATTAACGTAACGATATACATATAGTACAATTTTGAATCTATTTCATGGCACTAGAAAACCATTCTCAAAATGTTGTTCAATTTCCATCGATGACAAGTTAAACCCCACTTCATGTTGTAGGGTATATACGTTTAGGCACGGCCTACCCTACCACTTTATAGACATACATACATATGTATGTACAAGGTTGTCTTTTTCATTTTATGTTGCAACAGTCTGCTAAAATGCACAGTCTGTTGTAGGGAAAACAGCAACCATTTCCCACAAAGCGATGTGTTAAAAATAATACATCAGGCTTGCCATATATATGGGAATTTGTCCCCAACCATGGATATTTTATGATGGTGGCAGGGACAAAAAATATTAAATAGGGATTTCCGTTGGGATTTCTTAAAATATTTCGAGGGTTTTAGTGGGGTTACGAAGTATGTACTTTGAACATCCCCTTCACCTTGAATTCTTGATCGTCATAAACTTCTAATATAATACAAATTTCCATATCAAGCACATAAAATTCACACAATAACCCTTAATATTTCGTGTATTGAAGATTTCTGTCTTGATAAGTTAAGCCCCTTTTCATCCCGTGAAATGGGACAAACAGAATTCCTGAAGATGTTTCTCAACTAGGGACGAACTATTGAATAAATAAAAAACAAAATTCAAAGAAAAAACATCAGAATTATTTTTTTTTTCAAATACAAATAGTATAAATCAAACGACAATAACTAGTAACGTTAAATTCTGCGTGTACATTCCACTAATATTATATACACGGAAAATAAATGGATTTTGCACAATTCGTACTTCTAAGGGAGAAAATTTGAAAAAGGGATAAAATTGGTACCAGCAAAATTGCTGCATAAAATTCGGTTTGCAGATTACTCACTCAATAAAGGAGTTTTTCGAAATGTGTACGTTTAAAGGGCAAAGGGGATAAAAATGGTACATATCGAACGGCTAGAGCTAGTATAATGAAAATCAATGCATACTTCGCTCCAGCTGCGTTGACGCGAAAAACGATATTTCGATGTTCATATTTTTAGGGTCGAAATGAGTAAGAAGGGATAATTGGTACCGACTATAATCGAAAAGCGATCTCTCGATATTCATATTTTTATAGCCAAATGGGCAAGAAGAGATATATCTTACTGTATGGACCTGCAAAATGAAGGAGTTTCTACGAAAATGGAGACAAAGGGGATAAAAACAGTACCAATCAAACCGCTGCAGCTAGAATAATGAAAATCGGTGTATAATTCGCTCTGGCTGCGTAGACTCGAAAAATAAAGCGATCCTTCAACATTTGTACAAGGCAAAAATGGATAAAAATAATACCAATCAAACCGCTGCAACTAGATTCATGAAAAATAGAAATTTTAATAACTAACATTCTAATGAAAGAAGCGCTACAATTTTAGATGTTATGATAATCTTCGTAGAAGCAAAATAACTTTTGAAAAAATCAAGATTTTTTAACTTTTTGTTTAATTACATATATATTTTGTTTTATTTTTTAATAGCTAACATCCTAAAGAAGAAAATCCACATTCACTTAGAAACATCGATTTAGGAAAATATTCCTAAAAATTGAGAAAATATTATTTGTTTTTTTTTCAAAAAAAAAAAAATTTGCTGAGACGAAAGAAAAACAGAAAAAATAAAAAAATATTTTTTATTTATTTTTTAAAGCGTGCATTCTAACGAAAACAATGCCCATATGTGAAACTTCAATTGTTAAATTGTATGACTTTTATGGTTAAATTGTGTGACTCTTTGTAGACGCAAAAGATTTTTTATGAAATCATGATTTTTATTTTTTTAATAGCAAGAAACTCCTTTACAAAGTAGTTAAAGATTATTATGTTTCATTTTATATTAACTGGCCTCTGAGCGAAGAAAATAAGGCTCATTCGAAGAAAATGTAGAAATTATGAAATTAAAACTTGGTAAAAATTGATACGCAATTTTTTGGAATTTCCATTATTTGTCATAACTTCTGTATTTATCCATAGGTTTTCTACAAATAATTCTCGTTTTCTTTGTTAATATTAAAATAAAACATAATGTTATCTAATTTATAAGGGGGTTTTCGCTCTATTTAAACACAAATTAAAAACAAGTAAGGAAAAGTTAAAGTAGGGCGGGACCGACTCTAAGATACACCCCACTCTCTATCCGAATATAATTCAACAAGAATATTTGTACCGGGGCAATATCCAAACATGGAATGAAGTGACCCACTTTCACAATTTGTGCTTCCAGTTCAAGTAGTTCTTTGGAAATATGTGGTTTCTAGTCAAGCCGGGAGCGAAATTTGTATGAGAGCTGAACCGATCTGACCCATTTTCACATTGGGGTTTTCTAGTTGAAATATAAGCTATTTTGCCAAATTTGAAGAAGATCTATAAAAAGATGTGGTTTCTACAGCAGAAAAAGTCAAATCGGGAGCGAAATTTGTATGGGAACTACATATATAAATCTGAACCGATCTGACCTATTTTCACCATAAGTGTTCCTAGTATAAATATAAGATGTTTTGCCACATCTGAAGACAATCTGTTAAAATATGTGATTACTAGAGCGGAAAAAGTCACCTTGGAAGCGAAATTTGTATGGGAACTATATATAAATCTGAACCGATCCAACACACCACAGGTGTTTCCAGTTGCAATATAAGATGATTTGTCAATGTTGAAGAAAATCTGTTAAAATATGTGGTATTTAGAGTGAAAAGAGAAATTCGTATGGGGGCTATATCTAAATCTGAACAGATTTTCCTCAAATTAAACAGTGGTCGTCCTTATCCCGAAAAACTTCGTTGTGCAAAGTTTCATTTGGTTCTGGCTACAATAGCGACCTGTACTTTGATTACAAGAATAGATGATATGGATATGGGTACAAACAAATGCACAAGGACATTAGGATGGGTCTCGAAAATAAATTGCAGCGGTCACCCCCCCCCCAGAAATGAAGAATGGATTGTTTAATGATGATCTACAAAATATTTCGTCACTGGGTCAAGCTAAAAGCTGGGTGAGCTAAACGCTTCTGAAAACACCTCTAAAAATCATATTTTTCCAGTGTAATTCTTTTATGTTGCATTTTTGCCCAAATTTTTTTTCTGAATTAATAGACCCTTGGAAGCACTTTAAATAAAAATTTTTATTCTTGTCTTAGAATAACTAACTAACTGAAATGACGTCACTCACTCTATTCTTGTGAAATAATTTAATACGGGCGATGGTTTTTACAGCCAAAATGTTCAAACGCTTTTTACAAAAAATGAGCGCTGCGGCGTCAATTTCATTCCGATATTCATCATTTAGGCATCATTCGAAAGGTATTGACCGCAGCTATTTATTTTTTATAAAATACTACCACCAAATACGAAAAAATGTTCGGTAGTCTCTGTGTAAATCTACAAAAAATTACTATAAACGTTCAATAATTCGACCAATAAGTTACTCTAGGACAAGAATCAAAATTTTTATTTAAAGTGCTTTCAAGGGTCTATTATTTTAGAAAAAAAAAATTGGGAAAAAATCTAACACAAAAAATTACACAGGAAAAACATGATTTTTAGTGTTATTTTAGCTACAGATGGCTTGATCTAGGAACGAAATATTTTGCAAATCATCATTAAACAATCCAAACTTTATTTACGTGGGGTGACTGGAACTTGTTTTTCCATTTGTATGGATGGCGACCCAGCCTAAAGGACATACTACCCTCGTGGAGTGTAACTTCGGCAAAAATTAAAATTAAAAAAAAAAATAAAAATAAAAATTAAATATCCATAAAAAATGTTAATATTATTTTTGAGTTTAGAAAGCCGACATATATCAGAATATAATCGAAAAAATTGTTGTTGTTTCAACAATTTTTTGCATAACTTTCATCAATTTATCCACATGGCCTGTTGTGCCGTACTTATTATGATAATTATTATTAAAGCCAAATCACAAATCCCAGTTGTGTGAATGTTACTTACATCATATTTACAAGGATAATTAACTGGGCTGTAATTAAAAGGCTTTGCGCCGAAAAGTGCTGCTTCAAAGTGTCAATCATGTCAAACGCAATGAACTTTGTGAAATTAACATGAACGAACGGGAATTTACCACTTTCGTCATCGTATAATATACATTAGGCTGGGTCGTGATCCATACAAATGGGAAAAACAATTTCCAGTCACCGCACGAAAATAAAGTTTGGATTGTTTGATGATGATTTGCAAAATATAGAATGAAATCAGAAAAAATTAAATGCCACATAAAAATTACAAGGGATAAACATGATTTTTCCAAGGTGTTTTCAGGAGCGTTTAGCTCACAGACTGCTTGACCAAGCGACGAAATATTTTGCAGATCATCGTTAAGCAAAGCAATGTGCATTTTTGGTGGGAGACTGCAGCAATTTATTTTCGTGACCCATCCTAATATCGTTATCGTTACCATAATATAAAAAGGACCTAACTCGTATTTTTTGCAAACACGATTTATTTTAACAAAACACGACAAGTTCGGTCATAATTTACACAAATAAAACGATTTCTCAAAAAATATGACTTATGTCCTTTTTATATTACTACTGTAACGATATGTACATGTAAAGCTGAGCGCGTGTGTGTCAAATGGAATCCTTTGAACATTCATTTGTTTTCTGGATAATGGATTTATTTGTTTTTCTTTTTTTACTTTCAACTTCCTCTTAATGACTGTAAAATAAGCGAAATTTTGTCATGCCAACAAAATTCCTGTGTTTTTAAGCATTCCCTACAGCAAGTATTGTTTATGGAAATATTTTTCATACATTCCAAATAAGCCTTACATACGTATTTTGCATTTATTTGGAATATGTACATTGTGCTAATTGACGAGTAATTATAGTAAATTAAAGCGATTGAAAAAATGCAAGTATGTTGGGTGAACTGTGCGTTGACTCTTATATCTGATATTTTTGAAATGCACACAATTAGAGCGTGAATCATTAGAATGGTTTCGCTATGATATTGCATTCAGTTCTATTATTAATAACTTCATTTTCCAGATATACATTTTCAACCTAACCGCAGACATTGGTTTGGTATTCCCTTCTTAAACGATTCATCCTACATCATGTTTGGTATATGTATAGAATTTATTTTTGCTTTTCGAGTACATACACATGTTTTTGTATATTTTATAAATATATATAGTGTTATTAAATTCATAACATATAAAATCTGCTATTAAATTGGAGGCATAAACGTGGAGACAAAGCAATTAAATAATGTTCAGGATTTTAAATTCGATTACAAAAATAATGTGAACATACATACATTAGGATGGATCACGAAAATAAATTGCGGCGGTCACCAGGGCCGTGCGCAGGGGGGGGGTTTGGGGGTTCAAACCCCCCCAGAGAGGTTTCGAGCATATACTTTTTAAAACCTTCTAGACTTTCTGAAGCAATAAAATATAGAATTTTTAATGTCTTTTTAAAATAACTCGTCTGAAATGGTAATTTTGTAGTAAAATCATGAAAACATGAAAATTACATAAAAATCTTGGACACTTTCTTGAATTTCGGACAAAGGTTATGAAAAATATAAACAACTAAACGAATTGTGCCAATTTCAAGATTGTGTAGTGCTAATTTCGCTAATGGACACCAAATTGTTCGGAAAATTTTCATTTTTATTAACCGATACCACTTCGTGACATTCGACTAGAGCTATATCATATGAACTTTTAATTGTGTACTGCAATAAAAGTTTGGAAATTTAATAACAAAATCGTTTAGTAATTTTAAAAAAGTGTAGATAAGAATCACTATGATTCATAATGAAATCTAAAATATTCTTAATAAAAGCAAATAATTTGCTTGATGCTTGTAGAGCGCTAAGATGTAACATTTGCGATTGGACATTTTTATGGAGCTGTATCTAAATCTGAACCGATGTGTCCTATTTTCACCACAGATGCAACAACAACGGTTTCTGTTACTTCCAATGATTTGGGAGTTTGCAATTATAATACAAATCCATTTCGACAAACAAAGAATACTGTTTGATATACATAAACGTATTTCTCTTTGTTCATTTACAAGAACTGATGACATGTTTACCGCAAACAAACTAATTTTTCCCACAAAAGAAACTCAAAAACGATGTTCACGTGTCTAAAATGTCGTTTGTACGAAATGCATTTTTTCTCTGCGTGTAGGTCTCTATTTTAAAATCTACTTTAAAGTTGCGAAACAATAAGTGTTAACTTAACAATAATGAGTGTTAACTTACTAAAATTTGTGTTATATTTATCACTTATGTCAAATATTTTTCAGAGATAGTATTTTTTTGTACATATGTAACAAGTATTTTTCAAAAGAGAAACAACAAATTCAGTAACTTGGATCTACGTAGGAAAACGAAACTCTAAAATACCAATTATTTGGTTTTTTACATATTTAAGATTATAAAAATGAAGAAACATTTCCAAATATTTTTTATTTAATCGGAATATGCGTATAAAGATTTTGAGTACACATCCTGTTACTCATGTCCTATAGAAATTAAAAACTCCAAAACACTTTAGACATCCTATTTAGACCCATACTTCGTCAAGAAGCATATCCAATTTATCCAAAAAAATGCGGGACTGAAGGGTTTATCGCCGAGGAATTTGATCGTTTTTTGTGTAATATTTCTTCAAAATATATATCGATGGCTTATATCTAAAAGTGGCTATGAACCATTTTCTCGAAAATGAGTTCTTGATGCCAAACTATTCTCTGCTGCCTATCAGCAGACACTTTTCTGCTATTGCAGCTGTTTTTTTGGCATAACAGCAGTTTTCTGCAATCTTACATCACCATTCATGCTGCCATAGAGTTTGCAGTCTGCTAAAATTGGCTGTTGTTAATTAAAATATAATAATAGATAAGCGTTCATAAGCGAGTTTAGCTCGAATTTCCTTTTATATTAGCTTGGGGCAATATGCGTATCATATATATTGCTAAAAACAGCAAACAGCTATTTACCATCTCAGCATATACAAATCTGCTGTCTCTTTTTTAACAGCAGAAAATCTGCTCTTTCGGTAGACTTTCTGCTTTCTTTTACTGACATATTCCTTTGAGTGTACTGATAGACGGATTACTGAAATGCAATTTTGCCGACAATGTCTGTCGGACGAATGTATCAAAATATTTCTCGAAGATCCTGGCAATACAATATGAGTGGTTTCCAAATACTCCAGTAAAATTTTCCTAAAATGTTGGAAAATTAAGGGTAGTAGATTTACTTAACATCATTTCTTTGGATCTAATAAAAAATTCTTACAATTGAGTAAATTCAAACTTTATTTTGTATGGAAAAAATTCCATTTAGGAAATTTTAACTTAAAAATATGAAGCTAAAATGTTTACTGAAATTTATGCCGAGTTCTTCATACATTTAAGTATTAATGAACTTATAAAAAACATTTGAAATTGTTTAAAAAATTGTTGAATATTAATCTAAGAAGCAATTCTCGTTCGTTTGCAGAGACTTATTTCTCAATACCTATCTTGCCTTCGCAACAATCATGGAGTAATAGCTCAACTCCTTATAGCAGAGGTAACATGAAATTCTTGAGAAATATCTCATGTTGTCATTTTTGTATAAGTTTTGCATACTCTGAAGCAAAACTATTTGTTTGATTTTTTTAGTTAAATTGAACTTATTTTAATTTCACCTTTTTCCTTGTATAAAATAAAATTTTCCTCAGTTTAAGTAAAAATTTCCTCGTTTTGAGGAAAAAAATCAGCAAAATTGTCCTCAGTTTGAGTAAATATTAACTTGATTTGTGTAAACATTTACTTAGTTTTAGGAAATTTTCATCAAAATTTTTCTAATATTTAGTACAAATTTACTTAGTTTTAGGAAATTTTCAGCAAAATTTTACTTATATTTAGTAAAAATTTACTTGGTTTCCTAAATTTTAGTTAATTTTAATTCATTATAGGGTTAATTTTTTTATGAGTGTAGATGAAAACCCCCCCAGGGAAAATCCTGCGCACGGGCCTGGCGTTCACCCCCAGAAATGAAGATTGGATTGTTTAATGATGATCTGCATAATACTTCGTCACTGGGTCAATCCATCTGTGAGCTAAACGCTCCATATAACACCTCTAAAATTCATGTTTTTCCCGTGTAATATTTTTATGTTGCGAATTTGATGTTTTTCGAAAAAATCTTTTTTTCATTTTTTAGAGACTGTTTCCAAAACACTGTTTCTATGTGAGTGTGAAATTCGCCACATTTGTAGATTTTCTAATTACCTTTTAGTGGACATTTAAGTGGGTGAGATTGGATCTAAATGTCCCATAAAATATGTGAAAGTGAAATTCGCTACATTTGTACCCATCATAGTTACCTTCATATAAGCCGGTGTCATCGGGCCAATACATCAAAAATGAGAGTACAAATATTAAAGGTATCTTCGACGAAAATCGGAATTTTAGAAAAAAATATCCAAGAAAGAATGTTTTGTGTTGATTGTATGACTCAGAAAACAAAAAATATTTTTATAAGCCTCGAACACTACATTTTTATTTTTTGTTACATAGTATAAACGATGCATAGCCGAGATGACCACCCAGTAGCCCTCATACCCACAAGGGATCCAAAAATTAGCAAATAATCTTATAAACTTCTCTGCTCCAAGCATATGCAATTTCGACAAAATATCTATTTCTGCTCAAAAGTTACAAAATTAATTCCAAATAAAATCGATTTGGATTCATTTTGGGATGGATCTTAAATGAATTCTTAGAAGAATTTTTAAAAATTGCCTACAGCCGTCCTATGAAGGCTCAATATGCCGTTAATGATTGGTAATGATATCAATAATTCTAAATAAAATCGATATGAAACACTTTGGGGCGAAGGGACAAGCTTCAATCTTGGCTCATAAATGAATTCTTGGTATTTTTAAAAATGCCTACAACCGTCTCATTAAGGCTCAACCTCCCGCCACTATTTACCACTGTTTAAATATTCACGTACATATTTAAACAATGAATTTAATTAATTGTAATATGTA
Organism: Polietes domitor; assembly: GCA_947397865.1. Lineage (NCBI taxonomy): Eukaryota > Metazoa > Arthropoda > Insecta > Diptera > Muscidae > Polietes > Polietes domitor. Next base: position 53,742,374 of record OX377622.1, on the reverse strand, counting down.
AACATCATTATATTTAATTATTTTCAAAAATCACACAAGGCCCGCATGAATTTCGCTGAAATTTGCACCATTCAATTAAAATCACACAATCAGCAATAGAACAACATCAACAGCATCATAATCGCCATCATTGACACCCGCCAGCAGCAAACACAATACCAACGTCAACGGCCATCGATAACTTTATCGGCGAGTGCAGGCTCATGCAGGGCACGTCATTAATTACCAAAAAATGTTCGATATTTGCAAATGTGATATTTTTATTTTTCCCAATAGATTATCATGATATGATAAAATTACAAAGTACAGGTGATGGCGATGGCGATGATGTTGCTCTTATTGCTCTTGTTGTTGCAAATGTTGTTTATATAATTAGAAAAAATGATGTTGTTGTTGTTAAACATTTGCGTAGTTGCTGGTGCTGCTGTTTGGTGTACAAAACACTTGCAGTCCAATGAGTATTTGTCAGATACATGCATATATGTGTGTATATATGCCCTACACTCACACAAATATAAGTGTTCAATTACCTTTTAATTGTTTTTTTTATCAATTATTGATACATGTCCATTGGTTGTTTGTTTGCATCAGTCTGTGCTGTGCTGTGTGTTGGTGTATGTGTAATTAAACAAATGATTCATATCGTTGTTGTGTACGTATGTACATACGAGTCTGTCTAACCACTAACTAACCTTTAGTGATTAGGTAAACTAACTTAATTACTAGGTAGGGAATTTAATTACTGACTTCTAGTGCAGTGTTATTAATTTACGTCTATTAACGTACGTAGTACGTTATGTACGTCATTTCGTTACCACTCTGGCCATAATGACAAAATGACATTAGTGTTCAAAGTTGAAAGTCAATGCAAGTATATTTGAATAATAATAATAAAACAAAAAATGACAATTTTAGGCTACAACCACTAGTTTACCATTACTACAATTTTGTCAAGAGCTTTTTCGAATAATATCGTTTTCTTACTGGTATTGGTAAGTTTTAGTAATTTTTTTAATAAAATTCCAAGTTTCCTTTACTAGCAGAAATAGTAGTATAATAGTAAACAATTTTGGAAATATAACTCCGATCACACTCGGTATATTAAAGTTAATTATGAGGGCTACAAATGTTAAGAATTTCACATTCATATAGAAATGGTGCTTAAGGAACAGTGGTCAAAAGGGAGAAATATTTTATTAAAAAATTAAAATTAAAAATTTTAAAAATTTTAATTAAAAAATAAGCAGTTTTTACGAGCACCAAAAAATATCGCCTAAAATAAATTGGTCCTGAGCCAGTTCAAAAAAAATCTTTTTTTTTTGTTTAAAGCTTAGATTTCAACGAAAACAAATCTATCAGTAAATATATAGGGTGGCGTAAGATCGCCAAAAATTGTTTGCTGTAGCCCCTTTATTCGAAGACTGAGTGAGCTGCGGTTCCATCTGCTGGAACCACAATTATGGGTTGCATGCCATTCACATTAACAACAACTTGTTTGACGTGCATCTAAGTGGGTAGATTTAATGTTAAAAACAGAAATAAACAAGTAAGGAAAGGCTAAAGTCGGGCGGGGCCGACTATATAATACCCTACACCACTCCCTGCGTATTTACCTCGCTTTGATTACTAAACCCAGGTATTTCATGTGATCAATTTTATGTAGTTCATATAAACTATACTATAAATTCATCTTTAGTCAAATTTATTGAATAAGGTAAATAATAAAGTAATTGATCCAATTTTCCAGCAGATATTACGAGTAAAGTAAATATAACATGATCTGGAAAAATTGATCAAGATCCAAAGACAAATACAGATTTTACAGAGGTAATTGGGTGAATCGGACGGACATTTGAAGGGGGCCAATAACAACACTTGAGGCCTGTGCCAAAACATGCGCCAATATATTTCTCATTCACGGTAGGTATTCTTAGTTGAAACATAGAATGATCTGCAAAATTTGATGAAGATCCGAGGTAAGATGTAGTTTCTAGAACTGTAATAGAGCAGAATGGGCCCCATTTATGTTATACCAAAGTATGGACATATGTGCATCTCCCCAACAGTATGGAAAGGCTAAAGACGGATGGAGCCGACTATATATCTCACTACAATTCAATTCATTCAAAAAGTGAAATCGGGAAGGATTTTTGAATCCTGTAAATGTATTGGTTTGACAAAAAATGTTAAAGTATGTTTATTGGTGAAATATAATAGGTAAAGTTTGGCCAAAATCGGTTAAACATTCGGGAGCAACATTTGTATGAGGGCTATATCTAAATCTGAACCGATCTTACCCACTTTTAGCATATGTGTTTCTAGTTCGATTATAAAATGTTGTGCCAATTTTAAAGAAAATCGGGTACAAAATGAGGTTTCTAGAGCGGAAAAAGTCAAATCGGGAGCGACATTTGTATGGGGGCTATATCTGAATCTGAACCGATCATACCCAATTTTTGCATACGTGTTTCTAGTTCGATTATTAGATGTTCTGCCAAATTTAAAGAAAATCGGGTACAATATGTAGTTTCTAGAGCGGAAAATGTCAAATCGGGAACGACATTTGTATGGGGGCTATATCTAAATCTGAACCGATCTTACCCAATTTTTGCATACGTGTTTCTAGTTGGATTATAAGATGTTCTGCAAAATTTAAAGAAAATCGGGTACAATATGACGTTTATAGGGCGGGAAATGTCAAATTGGGAGCGACATTTGTATGGGGGCTATATCTGAATCTGAATCGATCTTACCCAATTTTTGCATACGTGTTTCTAGTTGGATTATAAGATGTTCTGCCAAATTTAAAGAAATTCAAGTACAATATGTCGTTTCTAGAGCGGAAAATGTCAAATCGGGAGCGACATTTGTATGGGGGCTATATCTAAATCTGCACCGATCTTACCCAATTTTTGCATAGGTGTTTCTAGTTGGATTATAAGATGTTGTGCCAATTTTAAAGAAAATCGGGTACTATATGTGGTTTCTAAAGCGGAAAAAGTGAAATAGGGAGCGACATTTGTATAGGGGCTATATCTAAATCTGAACCGATCTTACCCAATTTTTTCATACGTGTTTCTAGTTGGATTATAAGATGTTCTGCCAAATTTAAAGAAAATCGGGTACAATATGTTGTTTCTAGAGCGGAGCGACATTTGTATGGGGGCTATATCTAAATCTGAACCGATTTCCTCCAAACTCAATACCGATGGTCCTTGGCCAGAAAAAATAAATTCTGCCAAGTTTCATGACAATCGGACAACAATTGCGAACAAGCTTAGATGGACAGCAGACGGACGGACGGACAGACATCGTTAAATCGACTCAGCTGGTGATTCTAAGCCGATCGGTATACTTAAAGGTGGGTCTAGCTCGATTATTTCTTGGCGTTACAAACATTTGGCGCGAAACTAACTTATAATACCCTAGACCACGAAGTGGTGTAGGGTATAAAAAAATTGTCCCATACCTAAAAATGTATTCTCTGTGTGCATTAGGGGTGGGACAGTGTTGTATAAGAATTTTAGGAGTTCCATTAGGATATGATAGAACTCCGTATTTAGTGAGATTCGAAAACACATCCCCTCGTTAGGGGGGCTCCATGCAAAAATTATTTTTTTTTAATTTTTTCGCACCGCTATTACTGCTCCAAGGAGGCCTTTAGTGCAGTCAAATGTATGACCGACCCCCAATATTGTTTCAACTTACGCATTTTCTCTGAACATACTTAGCTCCTATTTTCAACCCTTAAGTAGGTACCCATACTTTTTTTTTATTTTTTTGTTTTATGACAGTAAGGCCCAAAACTGCCCCGGAGTCGCCCTAGCAGGGTTAAATGTAAGACCGACCTCCACTAAATTTCCATCCCCAAATTTTTTTCAGAACAAATACTTTTTTTTATAAAATTTGCTCCCACCACTCTAACTGCCCCAAGGAGGCCCCTAATGTAGTGAAATATATGACCAACCCCCAATATTTTTTCAACCTCAATATTTTCTCAGAACATACCTACCATATATCTTCAGCCCTCAAGGTGGTCCCCACACATTTTTTTTTTCATTTTTAATAATTTTTTTAATGAAGGAAAGGCTCAAAACTGCCCCCTAGTCTCCTCTAGAGGGAAAACATGTAAGACTGGCCCCCTTAATTTTCTCTCCTCAACATTTTCCCTACACATGCCTGCCCCTATCTCAACTCCATATTGGGGCTCCCATACAAAAATGACATTTTTATAAAATTTGCTCCCACCACTCTAACTGGCCCAATGAGGCCCCTAGTAGAGTCAAATGTATGACCAACCCCCAATATTTTTTCAGACCCAATATTTTCTCAGAACACACCTACCCTCCAACTGCAACCCTTATGGTGGCCTCCATAGATTTACCTATTTTTTTAATTTTCTATTAATGAAAGGCCCAAACCTGTCCCTCAGTAGACCTTAGAGGGGGAGAAGTGTAACACTGACCCCCATTAATTTTCCCTCCTCAACATTTTCCCCAAACATACCTACCCCCTATCACCACTCCTTAAGGGAAAAGTTGATAGACTTCCAATAACGCTTAAGCGGGCTCCCATACAAAAGCAAAATTTGTATAAAATTTGCTCCCACCACTCTAGGGGAGACAAATGTAGTGATTCAAAAAATCAACGCCAACAAATTTTTATGTTTTTTTTTAATTTTATTAATATTATTTTATATTTTGCTAATAATTGGAAATATAAGTACCATAACATCTACTTATATGTTCAATTAAAGGTAATTATAATGACTACACATTTTCATGTTCACATAGAAACAGTGGTGTAGGAACAGTGTCATAAAAATTGAGGAGAACTACTTTTTTCGATTTTGCTGGCAATAAAAAATCCGTAAGAAATAAAAAATGATAAAATACATTTACACATTTAGTAAAGAAATTTTTGTTTAATTTTTTAATAGCTCACATTCTAAAGAAAAAAAAACAATGTCTCTATATAAAAGATATATGGATAAATGTAGAATTTATGACACTCATTGTAGACGCAAACGGGTAAATTGTTTTAGAATAGCAGGGATTCTAACGAGGAAAACAAAACCTTTTTGAAGAAAATCTATCAGTAAGTGTTATGGCGTAGCCATACGTCAATTTAAACAGAAACTGGGTAAAAAATAATATACGATTTGTATACTCTCCACGAGATAGACCCATCGTTTATTAAACAGATCGGCTTAGAATCACTTTCTGAGTCGATTTAGCAATGTCCGTCTCTCAGTCCGTCCTCCCATCCATCTATTCTTGTAATCAAAATATAGGTCACAATTATTGTCCGAAAAAGTTTTGCGAGCCAAGGACGAACGCTATTTGATTTGAAGCAAGTCGGTTCAGATTTAGATATAGCCCCCTTATGTTTGAACTAGAAACATCTGTGGTGAAAGAGGGTCAGATCGGTTCAGATTTAGATATAGAGCCCATACAAATTTCGGCCTCCATTTAAATTTTTGAGCTTTAGAGACCACATATTTTAACCGATTTTCTTCAAATTTCTCAAAACATTGTATTTCAAATAGGAACACCTATGATGACAGTGGACCACATCGTCTCAGGTTTTAATATAACCCTCACACAAATGTCCTTCCTGTTTCGACTTTTTTCTCTCAGACACATACCTTTACAGATTTTGATCTAATTTGACAGAACACGCAATACTTTGTGAAATATAATTCGTTCTCGATTTCAATTTCTTCCCCGAATTCAATTGTAATGGAGTAGTAAGTGGAGGGTATCATTAGTCTGCCCCGTCCGACTTTAGCCTTTCCTTACATGTTTATTCATTTGAGACTGTTGCTAAATCAACAAAAACTTACTAAATCATTCCCTGTAAAGTCGTTTTTCTTCTTGATTACAACTGTATGCCCTCCTGCCCTATCGTATAATTACTCAAAATCAATTAAAATATCTGTCTGTGAATTTTAAATTGATGCAACGTAAATCGAGAATGTACGGGATATGTACTATAAATGGGATCGCTGTAGCCAAAACGAGAATCAGTCTTACAACGAGTTCCAACAAATCGAATACAAATGGTAGGTGTGCGTTTTCGTTTTAATCTTGTCTCGGTGTATTCACAAAACGTTCCATAAACTTGATTTACTTTAGTTTATATGCATCTGTCGAGCTGTCGAGGCCTTCCGCCTGGTTTCCTCAGATATTGCAAATGCATTCGAGCATCATAGAATAACAATTATCGGCTGTCGGTGAAATACATTTTAAAATTCTAAAAGTTCTCTTAATCTCTCGCAAAATCATCGGACGATAATTAATGCAAATTATTTGCACTTTGTGCCGAAGTGAGTGAAATAAGGAAATGCTGCCGTAGAAGTTGCGTTGCTATAAATAAAGGCCGACGACATGACGTCGCATCAAATGTGGCCATAATTGTTAATGATTGAACAACAGTCAGTAGTGGCTCGCTCAGTTGAGGCTCGCAGACGTAAGTCACCAACTACTAGCACATACCCACTGCAGCTGTACAAAACCAGGCTGCTCTCTTACAAGGTTTCTGCGCTGAAACGAGTTTATAATTACTGCTCGCTCGTATTGTTGAAGCCAGCTACCACTTCTGACATTTGCATACTCCCATCTCAGCCTAAAGTGTGTTGCAGTAGGAAAAGTCATAATCTGATTATTGCATTAATTTGAATTTTAATTAATTTAAACTCATTACAATTACCATTGTATGTATGTACGAGTAAGTCTCAGGGTCAGCGTACATATTCTCCGAACTGAATGTCAGCTATTTGAGGTACTTAGAAAATTATTGGGTAATTTCCACACACACACACGGACAGCACACTTCATATAATTGCAGGTCACAGTGGCAAACATTAGCAAAGAGTGCATGGCCACTGGTCAGGGCTTGGTGGAGTATGGACGGCACATTGTTAAGATATGAGCTGAATTGTTAAGTGATGAAATACCACGTTAAGGGCTTTATCGTGATTTCAGTAAATGGGCTGACTAACATGGTTAGTTTGCCATAGATAGAGAGGAAATTGCACTGTGCTGTGCAGAAGAATATCGATTATTTCGTACTGAATCTTAGCATATATGAGACAGTATATGAGTCATTCCATGTCAAGCGGTACGATTTTTGACCTTTATCGTTTCGAAAGTTTGTGTCTGAATTCTTCACATAAAAATGATGTATACGTATTTTGGAAAAAAAGTCAAAAATTGTTTATGAGTCATGGTCAATACTTTACCGATTTTAATGTAATAAACCTTGTTTTGAAGACAAATTCAATTACTTTTAAAATGTTGAAATTGGAATTGTATAATCGCGTTATATTTTTTAAGTTTTTACAATTTTATTTCTTTTATTTTGATTTTAGAAATGATTATATTATTTTTTTTTTTTTGAAACTTTAAAGTAGTGTCCTTAGTGACTTAGTATTTCTTAGTGACTGTGTGAGTTTTAAAGTGGTCTAATGATGGCTTCTACTTTTTACGTTTTTTTTTGCAAAATCAACTAAATATATATTTTTTAGTAGTTTATTAACACACGGTATAAAAATAGTAAAAATCTAAGAAAATGTAAGTTGATGAAAAATTTTATTTTTTTTGTTATTATTTTTTCGTCAGACAAATAATAAAAATATATTTTTTCATTCTCTACTTATTCTTGGATTTGCATTGTTTTTAAACCTTGTGTTTATAAGCTACTGAAAAAACTATCATTCTGATAATTTGAAAATTTTGATTGATTTGGAAAAAAAACGTAAAAAATTCACCTACCTTCACTGTGTGTAATTTTTTAAGTCATGGAATTATAACCATATACGGACACCACTACGTGATAAAAGGCCAAAAAACGTGTCTCCCACTTTTGCCCAAAATCACGCAGTTTTTTTATGCACCCCTAAAGATTTGGGACCTCGGTGTCATTTTTGCAAAAAAAATATATCATTTTCTCAGGCTCATATCTTACAAACCGTTTGTAATTTTGATTTACTCTCTGAGACAAAGTTGTAGCTCTTGCCATAAAGAACAAAAATTGTGAACATATAAAATCAAAATCTTCTTAATCTTCAAGGTCAAAATCGCAAATCTCAAAGGCTGTAGTGTGTGCAGGTAGCGTATACGTGCTGTTGATTAAAGATAATATCACTCATACGCACTGTAGTCGGACTGACCATTAACAGAAACAGTCCTGCAAGATATATTTTTCCTACCTAAACGGTGTTAAGAATCATTCGAAAGTAGTTCATGTGTTCTAGAAAGTTGTTTCTTGAGATCTTAGGTACATTTTTGTAGTTGATAGTTGCCTTGAATTTTGAATGGTTTGCTACATATGGACCTGAGCAGGGAAAAAGGTTAAACAAGTAAAAACGGCGGTAAGTTCGGCCGGGACGATTTTTATATACCCTCCACCATGGATTGCACTCCACAGAGCCTGTCGATTTTCGTAGTGCAGTGCAGTAATATTACAGAAAATATTTTTTTTAATATAGCCAAACCAAAACAAATACAAATATTAAAAAAAATATTTCATAAATAAATATATTTCAACCCACGCTTTTAAGGCAAGACAACCAATACGTTTACATATCGAAATAATACTTCAAGTTAATTAAAAAATAAATTTTCTTATATTTATATTTTCCAAAAGCTTAAATACCATAAATATTGGTAGATAGTGGGTGTTTCAGTTGGTTGTATTTCCATTCTATTTTAATTCCAAAAGTACAAATTTTGAAAATCCATTATCTCTCGTACATGTAAAAGTAAAAAGTACAAATTTGAAAAAAATCTTTTAGTTTGCGTGTCTATGCAGTCAGAGGAATGTATACAACGAATTCCATGATTCTAGCTGCGGCCATTTGGTGGGTACCATTTTTATCCCATTTTTCCTATTTTACCCCCTCAAGAGTATGACCTTCTAAAATCTCTGTATTTTACGTGTCTACGCAATTAGAGGGATGTACACACAGAATTTCATCATTCTAGCTGTAGTCGTTTAGTTAGTACTATTTTTATTCCTCTGTACCCATTATATCCATTGAAAGTACGAATTTCGAAAATTCCGTTTATTTTCCGTGTCTACGTAGTCAGAGGAATATATACTACGAATTTTATGACTCTAGCTGTGGTAATTTTGTTGGTACTATTTTTATCCCCTTTTTACATTTTTACCCCAAAAAGTACGAATTTCGAAAAATACGTTTATTTTACGTGTCAGCGCAATCAGAGGAATGTATACACCGAATTTCATTATTCTAGGTGCTGCCGTTTGGTTGGTATCATATTTTTCCCTCTATTCCCATTTTATCCCTTAAAAGTACGAATTTGGAAAAAATACTTTTATATTATGTATCTACTCAATTAGAGGAATGTACACACCGAATTTCGTGTTTCTAGCTGTTGTCGTTTGATAGGTAACATTTTTAACCCTTTTTGCCCCATTTCACCCCCTTCGAATAAAAATCACTTTATGGTGCACGCTTTTGTTAGAGGGGGAATGCGCATTAGAGCGTACCAGGTTACAAGTAAAAAAAAAAAAGTTCGCCGTACACCTTCGAATATGAAGTATTATTGAAAGGTAGTTTCAAAAAAATTTTTTTTATTTTTTTATGCCGAACGTAGGGGTCGCGCTTTTACATTTTTCTATATAACTTCTGCATTTATAAACGGATTTTAAAGTGTGATACATCGATGTTTTTGTCCGATTTTTTTGTCTTTGAAGTCATTGAGCTCAAACATGATTCATGATTTTATGCGAGCTTTAATTTTCGATTATTAGAGTGGTACATTAGGGTAGTAGCAACTGAGAAATGATGGGTAAGTACCAGAAGGGGGTGCTTGAGCTCAATGACTTCAAAGACAAAAAAATCGGCCTCGTCGAGACAAAAACATCGATGTATCACACTTTAAAATCCGTTTATAAATACAAGTTATATAGAAAAATGTAAAAGCGCGACCCCTACGTTCGGCATAAAAAAATAAAAATTTTTTTTTTGAAACTACCTTTCAATAATACTTCATATTCGAAGGTGTACGGCGAACTTTTTTTTTGAGGTACGCCCTAATGCGCATACCCAATATCAAGTAAGTACAAGCAGACATATTGAAAAATTATGCTTAAATACTCTAAAATATTAGGGGTTATTATGGGTATTTTTAGTCCTTGTGTTGGAAAATTTTTTTCCCTTTTGGGCCGATTTCGCCCAGTTTCAATCGGAATAGGTCTACGACTACAAGAAGCATTTATGGAAAATTTGGACGTCATAGTTTAGATGCTAGCATTTTTTCAACAGACAGACGGACATGGCTAGATCGTCTTAGAATTTTAATAATTTTTTAAATATGACCCAGAATATATATACTTTATGGGGTGTCCGTTGAATATTTCAAGGTGTTACAAACGGAATGAATGACAAAGTGGTGGGTATAAAGATGTTTGTAAACTAGTGTTACCAATTTTTACAAATATTCCATTAACTACTTAAAAATTTTAAGTCAATGATCACCATATCAATGCAGTGGATTGAAATTTAAAATTTAATTTCATTTATCCATGTATTCGCTAAATTTCCATAGAATTTGGAAGTTAAATTGATTTCAGTTTTGCCCCCCAGAATGCCATTAGAATCAAATATTATGCCTGAGTTTGGCATAATATTTGATTCTAATAGCATTCTCATCCACTAATTATAAATATACGAGAGTTTTGTTCATAACATTAGGAATTAAATTAATTAAAAAAAAAACAAGTTAGTTTACACAGATGACTTCAGCGAGACAGAGAACGAAACAAAAAAACAAAACGAAAAGTTAAATCAATTTGATTTGCATCATTAATGATTTAAAGTGAACGACGACAACACAGGCACACACACACACACACATTCGGTGGGCTCAAAGTACCGTTCAACCGAAAAAATGCTAATTTCGTTTAATTTATTAAATGTCCCCCGATAAGAATCAATTTAAATAACCACAGGTTTGTGCCACCGAAAACTGCCCCCTTCCCCCATCTCACCTTTAGGCCCAGCCGCGAAAGTCGCATAAATTTAAAATTTAACCCCTCCCCACCCCACGGAAATCAACACTTGCCATCTTACGGTTGAAGTAAAATAAACAAAAGAAAAAAAAACAGAAACTTAAAAGAAATTAGTATCCAGCCAACACCCAACTTAGGTGTCAGGCAGTCTTTGCAATGACCTTAGTACACGGTTTACTTGGGGGCACAATTTTGCACAAGGGAATTCGGGAAATTCCTACCATAACAAATCCTAATGGATTTGACTCCTTTTTTGCGTGATGCATGTATCCAACCTTCCATCCATTCGACCCTCGGAAAATGTGAAAATTGTATTAAACACCTTAATGTTGTTACAACAACATACCAACGATAATCGCCAGCCATCCATGTCCCAATTCTTGGAAGCGATATCCAGGCAACCCTGTCAAAGCTAAAGTCAATTTTGTCATTATCCTTCTGCAACACATGTTAAAGCGAAAACACGAAAACAAGAAAGGAAGAAGAAAGAAAAAAACGGAAACTTCAGTGCAGAGTTTTTGCATATAAACAGACACTGAGGACTCGATTTGCCGCCGAGAAAGATGGTTAGGGTACGATTTTATTATGCAAAAGGCCTCACACTCTTTTTTCCATAATCGAAATTTGCAATGACCATTTTCTATATATGTAAGTGGTGGAATATTGACGATGGAAAAGGAAGAATCCATCAAAGGTGTGAAATCCCCGGCAACAGAGAAAAAAGAGAGCATTCGAAGAAAGGCACCATCTTGAAAATTCTTCAACTTGAATGTTCAAAAGTTAATTTTCAATTTTTTATATTTTTTCCATTATTTTATTTCGGCCTGCTATCAAAATTGTAAATATCCCAGTTAAATCAAATTTTAATTTTCAATTTTATTTTATTTGAATAATTTGCAATGGAACTGCGTACTAACTAATCAAATTGGTACTGATATTTTATTCAAATTTATTATATCTACAGTTTTCTTTTCTTCAGTGAATTATAGTCAAATTTGACGTATACATTTTAAATTAGAATCGAATATAAACAAGTAAAAACGGCGTTAAGTTCGGCCGGGCCGAACTTTATATACCCTCCACCATGGATTGCATTCCACAGAGGTTGTCGGTTTTCGTAGAAGTGCAGTAATATTACAGGAAAATATATTTTTTTTAATATAGCCAAACCAAAACAAATACAAATATTGAAAAGTTAATTTTATAAATAAATAGAATATTTTAATTATTTCAAACCACGCTTATAAGGTAATGCTACCAATACGTCAATTCAAAAAATAAATATTCTTATATTTATATTTTCAAAAATATTTTCAAAGCCATAAATATTGGTAGATAGTGGGTGCTACACTTGGTTGTAATATTTCCATTCTATTTGAATTCCAAAAGTACAAATTTTGAAAATCCATTATCAGACGTACATAGTGCAGAATAACCTAACTTCATGATTCAACCAATTTTTGCCGTAAAAGAAAAAGTGCGAATTTTGGAAAAAAAAAACTTTTTATTTTGCGTGTCTATGCAGTCAGAGGAATGTATACACCGAATTCCATGATTCCAGCTGCGCCCATTTGGTTGGTACCATTTTTACCCCCTTGACGTTTCGACGCAATTAGAATTTTATCATTCTAGTTGTGGTCGTTTAGTTGGTACTATTTTTATCCCTCTATACCATTGTATCCCTTGAAAGTACTAATTTCGAAAAATTCGTCTATTTTCCGTGTCTACGCAGTCAGAGGAATGTATACTCCGAATTTCATGACTTTAGCTGCGGTCATTTGATTGGTACTATTTTTATCCCCTTTTTTCATTTTAACCCCAAAAAGTACGAATTTCGAAAAATCAGTTTATTTTCCGTGTCTACACACTCAGAGGAATGTATACTCCGAATTTCATGACTCTAGCTGCGGTCATTAGATTGGTACTATTTTTATCCCCTTTTTTCATTTTAACCCCAAAAAGTACGAATTTTGAAAAATCGGTGTATTTTACTTATCTATGCAATCAGAGGAATGTATACACCGAATTTCATTATTCTAGGTACAGCCGTTTGGTTGGTACCATTTTTTCCCTCTATTCCTATTTTACCCCTTAAAAGTACGAATTTGGAAAAAATACTTTTATATTATGTATCTACTCAATTAGAGGAATGTACACACCGAATTTCGTGTTTCTAGTTGTTGTCGTTTAATATGTACCATTTTAATCCCTTTTTTGCCCCATTTCACCCCCTACAAAAAAGAATCACTTTATGGTGCACGTGTTTGCTATAAGGGGAATGCGCATACCAAATATAAACAGACATATTCAAAAAATATGCTTAAATACGCTAAAATATTAGGGATTGTTATGGGTATTTTTAGTCCTTGTGAGGGAAAATTTTTTCCCTTTGGGCCGATTTCGCCCCGTTTCAATCCCAACCGATCTACGACTATAAGACGCATTTATGGAAAATTTGAACGTTCTAGCTCATTTCGTTTAGATGCTAGCGTGCTTTCAACAGACGGACAGACGGACAGACGGACGGACGGACGGACATGGCTAGATCGTCTTAGAATTTTATGACGATCAAGAATATATATTTTCTTTATTTATTTTATTATTTTATTTATTTATTTCTACGGAGTCAGAATTTCATGATTTTAACTTCCTTTGATCCCAAGACAATTTTTTTTAATTTGGTCGGTACCAATTTTATACCTCTTTCTACATGTTTCATTTTAACAGTACGAATTTCGAAAATTGTTTTTGTTGTACGTGTTTACGAAATTAGAGGAATGTACCCACTTATTTTTGTCCCGCATCTGTTGGCGTTTGAATGAATGAAAATTTTATCTCTTTTTGTACCATTTCACCCCCTAAAAGTATGCATTTTGAAGTCATTTTTCAATGAGTGTATACGTACCAAATTTTCGGGGGTTATTTTTTGGCCTCTCTTCCACATTCAATCCCAATCGATCTCAGTTCATTCGACAACTGGCATACTTTCAACAGACATGCAGACGGACATGCCTAGATTACCTTAGTATTTTACCACGTCGAAATGAATATATCGTCGGCCCGACCGGTATATACCTTTCTCGCGTGTAATGATTATGAAAAATCATTTGAAAGAGCGAATTGGTCCATCACTATATATGGTCTCACAAACATATATAGTGATGGTGCTGATTTTTTGACAAATTAATTCTTTTGTGTCAAGGAAATATTGGAATTATTTACATATAGAATTATTGATCCTGTAGAACGAATAAACCACTTAATGCGATTTCGTTTTCCAACTTTTCCTAACCTCTGCTAAACTAAAACAACTTTTAAGATTTCTCTTGTACTTCGGCAACTATATGTTCCAGTGTAAAATCAAATACATATTTGCATAGCCACCACCACCCACTCCCATGCCGTTCCGTATCCGTTTCCTGTCATGCTGGGCGAAGAAAAAAAGCACGACTAGGCTAGGTGTTGACAAGTGAGCTGGTATTTGTGCTTCCGGTGCTGGCATGTATTTCTTGTCTGCCCGTGTCATTTGCCGATACGTGATACGGGGAGGGCGGGCGGTCGGTCGGTCGGACGGTATGTGTGTGAACAAATCCTTCAACAAAAACACATTCTTTCGAAAATGCTTAAGGGCAGATTTTCGTTACGATTTCTGTGAGCAAACAGTCGTCGAATAAACTAAATAAGAATAAAAGTCAAGCCACATATGTACGGCGTAAAACTATTCATGTGTGTGGGTGTGTTTCTGTTTGTGTGCGTGTTTAAAGGACATAAACTTATTAAATTGAGATGTAGAAATAACACTAAAATTTAATGCTGAAACAAATTTTTTACAACCTTGTACATATGTATGTAAAAATATGTTATGTCTTTTTTGTGAGGCCGTAAAAAATAGCAAAATTCCGTGGCCATTCTTTAGCTGATATGGGTAAGTTTCCGTGGGGAAGCTATGCTGGAACATGGTATGCTTTAACTGTCAATAACCCTTTAAGACTGTGATAAAAATTTGTGTTTATTGAGAAATCAAAACTAGCAGATATGAGGAGAGTGAGCGGTCAACTGTTTATAACAAGTAAAAAGGCGTTAAGTTCGGCCGGGCCGAATCTTATATGGCCTTCACCACGGAGTGCATTCCAGGTATTTGAAACAAAATACTTATAATGAGCAGACAGACAGCTTAATTCTTGCCATAGCTGTTTGCTTGGCGCCAATTTCGCCACGTTTTTATCCCAAAGGCACGAATATTGAAAGCTATCTTTATTCTTCGTGCCCACGCAGTCAAAACAATGTGCACACCTAATTTCATTGTTATAGCTGCCGCCGTTCGGTTGGTACAATTTGTATCCCATTCGTCCCGTTTTCCGCCTAAAAGTACAATTTTCGAAAAATTCCTTTTTGATTCGAGATTTACAGTCAGATGAAAATATACCTAACCTAATTTCATGATTTCAACTTGAGCGATTTGGTTGGTACCAATTTTATCCCTCTTTTCCAATTGTATCCCTTAAAAGTACGAATTTTAAAAATCTTTCTATTTTAGGTGTCTAAGCAATGAAGGCAATGTACACTCCACACTCCACATTTCATGTTACTAACTGTTGTCGAATCATTCGTACCATTTTTATCCCTTTTGCCACATTTCCGCACAAAAGTACAAATTTCGAAAAAATTCCTTTATGTTTCGCGTCTACACAGTCAGATGAATGTATACACCGAATTTCATGATTTCAACTTCAGCGGATTGAGTGGTACCATTTTTGTCCCTCTTTTCCAATTGTACCCCTTAAAAGTACGAATTTTTGAAAAACCACTCTGCTTTAAGTATCTACGCAATTAGTGGGATGTACATTCCAAATTTTACTGGAAACCAGTTGTTGTCATTTCATTCGTACCATTTTTATCCCTTTTGCCTTTTTGGTGTTTTCGCGATACTATAGGATTTTTCGCAACAAATTTCAAGTGTATAAAATGCGAAAATTCTCAAAAAATTAGCTTAAATTGTATAAATATTAGGTGGTATTTTCAGTCCTTGTTAGGGAAAATTTTATCCCTCTGGGCCCATTCCGGCCACTTTCAATCCCAATTTGGGACGTATTCTGAGAAAATTGGACGTCCTAGCTCCTTTCGTTTAGATGCTAGCGTGCTTTCAACAGACAGATGGACGGACATAGCTAGATCGTCTTAGAATTTTACCATGAATATTATGGGGTCTCCGATGAATATTTTAAGGTGTTACAAACGGAATGACAAAGTGAATATACCCCCATACTTAGGTGGAGGGTATAAAAAAGGTGAGATTGGCTGATCTATCAATAAATAACACAACAAATTAACAAGGCTCGTCCGAAGAATTTTGGTAGAATGAACCACTTGTAAATCGGTCTTTAAGCCAGAACATGTTTGTAGAATAGATTAACCTTCTAACTCTACAATGAAAGGGTTTTTTGTCCCTTTTCACAAAAGTCATCAAACTCAACATGTTGTGTAGAAGGTTGGCACAAAAAGATCCATTTATTGACGAGTTAGAAGGTTAAAATTACATAAACATACCGAACACACCCTATACCTAAAATGCAAGGATAACAAGGTTCCCTATATCAAATTTGGGAAAATTTCCCTATAGCAAATTTGGTAAAAGTCTGCTATGAATGTTTTCAAAATTTCCAACTCATATTAGCCACAGTGCGTTAGATTTAATCCAAAATAAATGTTATCTTGTAGGCCCATGTTTTGTCTAAGAAATACAAACACTGCGAGGAACATTTTTGTGGAACAGTTTAATATTCTAACTCTTCAAGGAATCGGTCCATTTTGTCCACTTTCACGACAGCCATCAAATACAATACTTATGTTTCTAGAAATTAGGCACAAAAAACCCATTAATTGACGAGTTAGAGGGTTGAACAGTTTTACGAAAAAATTTTCTCGCTATGTTTAGCATAAATATGCTGAACACACCCTATACCTAAAATGCAAGGATAACTAATTTCGCTATACCACAATCGATTTTGGCAAAAGTCTGCAATGACTGCCCCTGTTTTCAAATTGTACAACTCATATTAGCCACAGTGCGTTAGATTTGATCCAAAATAAATTTTATCATGTAGCACCATGTCTTGCCTAAGAAATAAAGAAATTCGAGGAACATTTTTGTGGTTAATCCTTTAACTCTTCTAGGAATGAGTCTTTCCTTTTCACGAAAGTCATCCAACACAACATGTTGCTAGAAAATAGGGACTAAAAAGTCCCATTCAGTGACGAGTTAGAGGGTTAAAGAGTTCCACAAAAATGTTCCTCGCTATGTTTTACATAAATATGCCGAACACACCCTATTCCTAAAATGCAAGGATAACAAGGTTCCCTAAACCACAAGCAAATTTGGTAAAAATCTACAATGACTATGAACCTCTTAAAGCCCCTGTTTTCAAATTGTTCAACTCATATTTGCCACAGTGCGTTAGATTTAATCCAAAATAAATTTTATCATGTAGGATAATTTCTTGCCTAAGAAATACAAACACTGCGAGGAACATTTTTGTGGTTAATATTTTAACTCATCTAGGAATGAGTCTTTTTGTCCCTTTCCCCGAAAGTCATCAAACACAACATGTTGCTAGAAAGTAGGGACTAACAAGTAAGAAGGCGTTAAGTTCGGCCGGGCCGAATCTTATATACCCTCCACCATGGAGTGAATTCCACAGTATTAGCAGCAGATTAAAGGATGTCGACTTTATATAGAAGCACAGTACCATATTACGAAAATTGTGATATTTTATGTACATTACTTATTTGTTTACTATTTCAAACTATAATGTATACTTATGCGCACTGTTTAAAATCTACTACTATATATAAATGAAATGCTGAAATTGTGAATGTGAACATGCCTAAATATTAGGCGATTGTCAGTCGCCATTAGAAAGAAGCAGATACAGACAAAGTGATAAGAAAAGTATAAATTTTAAATATATCCCCATTCGCCCCATCCACCGCCCAAATGTACAAATTTCGAAAAAACCCTTTTTCGAGTCTTCATAGTCAGAATGTATACACCGAATTTCATGATTTCAACTTCAGCGGTTTGGTAGGTGCCATTTTTATCCGTCTTTTTAATTATATCCCTTAAAAGTACGAATTTCGAAAAATCCCTCTATTTTACGTGTTTATGCAATTAGAGGGATGTACACACCGAATTTCATGATTCTAGCTCTTGTCGTATCATTGGTACCATATTTTATCTCTTTTTGTCCCATTTCGCCCGCTAAACTTTTATTTTCTTTGTGGTGCTTCCAACCTACAAGAGGAATGCCCGCAACAAATTTTAACTGTATGAAAATAAGAAATTTAATTAATAAGCCAAGCTATCAATATTTGTATACTATATATATAATGGATATAATACTTCAATTCATAAAGTAAATATAAGGGAGCAATCATAAATACCCTAAATATTGGGGGATAGAGAGTGTATTTTCAGCTACTGTCGTCTGGTTGGTTGTATTTCCATCCTATTTTAATTTCAAAAGTATAAATTTTGAAAATACCTTATCTCTCACGTACGCAGTACAAGACAACTTCATGATTCTACCATTTTTTGTCGTAAAAGCAACAAACGAATTGGAAAAAAATATTTTACGTGGCTATGCAGTCAGAGGAATGTATACACCGAATTCCATGATTCTATCAGCGGTCGTTGGTACCATTTGTATCCCCTTTTTCCAATTTTGCCCCCTCAAGAGTACGACTATCTAAAATCTATTTTTTTTACGTATCTACACAATTATAGGGATGTACACACTGAATTTCATCATTTTCATCATAGCTGTATTCGTTTAGTTGGTACTATTTTTATCCCCTGTAGCCATTTTTGTTCGTGTCTACGCAGTCAGAGGAATGTATACTCCGAATTTCATGATTCTAGCTGCTGTCATTTGGTAGGTACTATTTTTATCCCCTTTTTCCATTTGAACCCCAAAAAGTACGAATTTTGGAAAGTTATTTTATTTTACGTGTCTACGCAATCAGAGGAATGCATATATCGAATTTCACTATTCTAGGTGCAGCCGTTATGTTGGTACTATTTTTATCCCTTTTGCCCATTTAACCCCTTTAAAGTACGAATTTAGCAAAAATACTTTTATATTATTTATCTACTCTATTAGAGGAATGTACACGCCAAATTTCGTGTTTCTATCTGTTGTCGTTTTAAAGGTACCATTTTTATCCCTTTTTGTCCCATTTCGCCCCCTACAAATAAAAATCACTCTATGGTGGCCTTTTATGCTATAAAGGGAATGCGCAGTGCGAATATCAAGTAAATACAAGCTAATACGTTCAAAAAACAATCTGAAATACACAAAATATTAGGGGTATTTTCAGTCCTTGTGAGGGAAAAATTTTTCCCTCTGGACCGATTTCGTCCACTTTCAATCCCAACCGATCTACAACCATAAGACACATTTAGGAAAAATTTGAACCTCCTAGCTCATTTCGTTCGGCCGCTATCGTGCTTTCAACAGACAGACAGACAGACAGACAGACAGACGGACAGACGGACAGACGGACAGACGGACAGACGGACAGACGGACAGACGGACAGACGGACAGACGGACATGGCTATATCGTCTTAGAATTTTACCACGACCCAGAATATATATACTTTATGGGGTCTCCGATGAATATTTCGAGGTGTTACAAACGGAATGACAAAGTGAATATACCCCCATCCTGGAGGTGGAGGGTATAAAAAGACACATTCAGTGACAAGTTAGAGGGTTACAAGGTTCCACAAAAATGTTCCTCACTATGTTCTACATACATATGCTGCACACATCCTATACCTAAACTACAAGGTTAACAAGGTTCCCTATACCACAAGCAATTTTGTTAAAAGACTACAGTGAAAGTGGCCTCAATCATGTTTCTTTAAAGTATTTCTCGATTTTACGTTTTTTTTATACACTCCACGAGAGTATTATGTCTTTGTGCATTTGTTTGTAACACCCAAAAGGAAACGAGATAGACCCATTGTTAATTATACCGATCGTCTTAGAATCACTTTCTGAGTCGATTTAGCAATGTCCGTCTGTCTGTCCGTCCGTCCGTCCGTCCGTCCGTCCGTCCGTCCGTCCGTCCGTCCGTCCGTCCATCTATTCTTGTAATCACGATACAGGTCGCAGTTGTAGACAGAACCAAATGAAACTTTGCACAACGATGTTTTTCGGGATAAGGACGAACGCTATTTAATTTGAAGAAAATCGGTTCAGATTTAGATATAGCCCCCATACGAATTTCACTCCCGATTTGACTCTTTTCACTCTAGATACCACATATTACAACATATTTTCTTTAAAATTGGCAAAACATCTTATATTGTAACTAGAAACACCTGTGGTAAAAATGTGTTAGATCGGTTCAGATTTATATATAGCTCCCATACAAATTTCTCTCCCGATTTGACTTTTTTTGCTCTAGATACCACATAATGTATCAGATTGTCTTCAGATTTGGTAAAACATCTTATATTTCCACTAGAAACACCCATGGTGAATATCGGTCAGATCGGTTCAGATTTATATATAGCTCCCATACAAATTTCGCTCCCGATTTGACTTTTTCCGCTCTAAAAACCACATATTGTATCAGATTGTCTTCAGATTTGGCAAAACATCTTTTGTTTAAACTAAGAACATCTATGGTGAAAATAGGTCAAATCGGTTCAGATTTAGATATAGCCCCCATACAAATGTCGTTCCCGATTTGACATTTTCCTCTGTAGAAACCACATATTGTACTCGATTTTCTTTAACCCTTTCGACACTGACGGGACACATGTGTCCCATTGAGTTTTCTAATCGAACTGAAACGCAAATACTCCCAACTATTTCTATAAATATTTGTCCCAACAGTAATATGATCGTTTTCGCACGCTTGTGTTCTCTGTGTTCCACAATCTCAAATCCTTCCACCGTTATATGCTGCGATCGGTTCTTTACTACTGTCAACTTAGCGCAGACTTTGGATTTTGGTTTAGTTGGTACCATTATGAAAAATAAGAAATTCTTACCAAATCTTGATGGACCAAAATTAGAAAGAGGTGACTATGTTTTCAAGTATAACAGCAGCGGTACTATGCTTTGTAAATGGCAAGATACAAAGGAGGTTTTGTTACTCACCAATTGCCACACTGATATCGTAACGACCGTTCAAAGAACCAACAAAAAAGGAGAAGCCCTTGATGTTGCATGCCCTGAGCCCATTGCCTTTTATAATAGATACATGGGTGGTGTAGATCTTTCAGATCAATTTTCATCTCTTTATGATCCTGACAGGGAATCTGGAAAATGGTGGAAGAGAGTTTTTCAAAAACTGCTTATGGTTTCCGTCTCCAATGCTTGGATTATTTTCCAAGAAACTCGGCATGTGAAGGTACCATTAATTTCCTTTCTCGCTGAATTGGCGGTGCAGCTTCTTCATTATGGAAAAGAGAGAGCAACAATTAAACGTCGTAGCACGAGTGGTCAGCACGAGTGGTCAGAGCGATCAAAAACACTTTCTGGTGTTGGAGAACATCTTCCTATCGAGGGGAAAACACGCCGTCGTTGCAGAAGCTGTTCAAATGATAACAAAGAGCATCGTACGAAAATGATGTGCGTTTCTTGCAATATTCCTTTGTGCAAGCTGTGTTTCGCCAAATATCATACTAATTAACATACATTTTCATTGTATATGACACATATTCAATTCTCACTTGTTTGTTTCATAAATTAATAAAACAGCATTGAAGTTTACATATATTATGTTATTTTAGTTTTGCCTTACTTCGTTACTATTGGGACATATGTGTCCCATCCACACTTACTGATGGGACATATTTGTCCTTGTTCTGGTTATCCTTTCGCGAAACGCACCCTATGGCCAATTATTGGAACTATAACTAACCAATACCCATCAAAAAAGAGTTCGTATTTAAAAAAAAAATCCGTTTCGAAAGGGTTAAATTTGGCATAACATCTTATAATCTTACTAGAAACACCTATGCAGAAATTGGTAAGATCGGTTCAGATTTAGATATAGCCCCCATATAAATGTCGCTCCCGATTTGACTTTTTCCGCTTTAAATGCCACATATTCTAATCGATTTTCTTTAAATTTGGCACAACATCTTATAATCTAACTAGAAACACCTGTGGCTAAAGCGGGCTAGATCGGTTCAGATTGAGATATAGGCCCCATACAAATGTCGCTCCCGATTTGAATTTTGCGCTCTAAAAACCATATATTGTACCCGATTTTCTTTAAATTTGGGACAACATCTTATAATCCAACTAGAAACACTATGCAGAAATTGGGTAAGATCGGTTCAGATTTAGATATAGCCCCCATACAAATGTCGCTCCCGATTTGACCTTTGCCGCTTTAAAAGCCACATATTGTGCTCGATTTTCTTTAAATTTCGCACAACATCTTATAATCTAACTAAACAAAACTATGGTGAAAGTGGGTAAGATCGGTTCAGATTTAAATATAGCCCAAATTCAAATGTTGCTCCCATAAGTTTAACCGATTTTGGCCAAACTATATATTTTATATTTCGCCTATTTCGTTCCAGGTTTCAATATATCCTCATACAAATGTCCTTTCCGATATAAAATTTTTTGTCAAACACATACATTTACAGGATACAAAAAACCTTCCCGTTTTCACTTTTTCACCGAATTGAATTGTATTCGGATTGAAAGTGGAGTGTATCATAGAGTCGGCCCCGCCCGACTTTAGCCTTTCCTTACTGGTTTTAATTGTTAAACCCATATTGGCCACAGTGCGTTGTATTTGATTCAAAGTAAATTCCAGAATTCCACCCAACGATATTGGATATTTTCGTTATCTTCTAACGATGACATTTTTAAAATATGCACACAAATTTGCATGTGGACGATTTGTCTTAATTATATTTGCAAAGCTAACTAATCGACAGTCTTTATCTTATTTAACATGTTCATTATATAAAATTAAATTCGTATCTCGCACACAGTCCTCAAAAGCCTGTTTTGTGCACTTAAGTTATCGCACATTATATAACGTTTTGTGTGATGCATTGGCCAAAACCAATACTACCAGTTGAAGAAACATTTATTTTTGTTCTATAAATCGACATTAATCATTTGACAAGGTTAAATTTGTTAAAAGCAAAATGTACATAAATAAAAAACACAGTAGAACACAAAAAGAAACAATATTCAGCCAATGGATTCTAATAGAGGGGATAAAATATTATATACATGTATCGGCGTTTTGAAAGTTTACGTATGGAGGTTATTTTAGAGGTGGTTCAATATTACCCCTAATGATGAGTCGGCATAGGAAACCTTGTGATCCTTACATTTTAGGTAGAGGATGTGTTCAGAATTATTACATAAAAAACCACGAGAAACATTGTTGTGGAACATTTTAACCCTCTAGCTCCTCAATGTAGGGGTCTTTTGGTCTCTTTTGTGAAAAAGGGTAAAACAGAGGTTTAACGGGTTCACAAGTTCTACAAAAATATTTGCCGTAAAAATCTACTATTAGTCTCTGAATACACTAAAACACAAAATTTAACTTTAATGCCTGAAATAAGGCAAAACTTAAAATTCATTTTTGGCTTAATTTAGTCCCTTTTACAAATTTTAACACAAATTTGTAAAAGGAACTAAATTTTAGGGCAAACACCAATTTAAGAGGCAAAAAGCCCATTTTGATATAACATATTTTCATAAAGTAAAAACTGGCAGATTATTGCCAACACTTTAAAAATATATAAAAATTTGGAACCAGGTGGCAACTCGTTTTTTCAAACCATTCTGCCAAAGTTACTACTTTTTCTCTTATTTATGAAAACACATATTTTGTAAAACGAAAGGGCATAAGCTAATATTTTTTTTTGTAAATATATAAATTAATCAAAAATTCAACACGTAAGGAAGGTTAAAGTCGGGCGTGGCCGACTATATGATACCCTACACTTAGTCATTATACCCTATGGTGTAGGATATAAAAAGGTCATTACATTTGAAACGTGTGATATACGATGCAGCTATAAGAGGAGAATATACTACAAATTCCATACTTCTATCTGTATTTGTAAGAAAATTTGAAGACAAACTTTGAATGGGAGCTATATACAAATCTGAACCGATCTGACCCATGTTTAGTTTAGCAAAGGTTTTCTAATATTTCAACTAGATGCTTTCCCAAATTTTATGGAGTGTTAAATATGTGGTTTCTAAAGCGGAAAGAATCAAATCGGGGGCTATATATAATCTGAACCGATGTGACCCACTTTCGCTATAGTAATTTCTATTTAAAACATTAGCTGGTGTGCCGAATTAGAAGAAAATCTGGACAAAAATGCAATTTCTAGAGCGGAAATAATCAATTCAGTAGCGAATTTTGTAATGGAGCTATATAAAGAGTGATTTTTTTGAGGTTAGGATTTTCATGCATTAGTATTTGACAGATCACGTGGGATTTCAGACATGGTATCAAAAAGAAAGATGCTCAGTATGCTTTGACATTTCATCATGAATCGTCTTACAAACGAACAACGCTTGCAAATTATTGAATTTTATTATCAAAATGCGTGCTCTGTTAAGAAAGTTCATTGCGCGCTTCCATTTTATGGTCAGTTTAATCGACCCACTGAAGCGGCTATTCGGGCTATTGTGACTAAATTTCGCACCAAATTTACATTGTTGGACATTAAACCACCAACACGCTTACGTAGAGTGCGAACTGAAGAAAATATCGCAGCTGTATCGGCCAGTGTTAATGATGACCACCAATTTTCGATTCGTCGCCGTTCGCACCAATTGGGTCTCTGTTACTCAAAAACGTGGAAATGCCAAAATTGGACTAAGCGGATGGACCACCTAAGACGCAGCCGCGGTCAACATTTAAATGAAATTATCTTCAAAAAGTAAATGTCATGGACCAATCTAACGTTTCAAATAAAGAACCGATGAGATTTTGCAAATTTTATGCGTTTTTTTTTTTTAAAAGTTATCAAGCTCTTAAAAAATCACCCTTTATATATATATATATCTGAACTATCTGACCCATTTTCACCAGAGCTGTTTTTAGTTGAAATATAAGTTGTTTTGCCAAATTTGAAGAAATCTGTCAAAGTTTGTGGTTTCTAGAGCGGAAAGAGTCAAATCGGAAGAGACATTTGTATGGGAGCTATATATAAATCTGAACCGATCTATCCTATTTTTACCAGAGCTGTTTCCCGTTGAAATATAAGGTGGTTTGCGAATTTTGAAGAAAATCTGTTAAAATATGTGGATTCTAGAGCGGAAAAATTCAAATTGGGAGCGAAATTTGCATGGGAGCTATATATAAATCTGAACCGATCTAACACATTTCTACAACAGGTGTTTCTAGTTGAACTATTAGATGTTTTGCCAATTTTGAAGAAAATCTGTTAAAATATGTGGTATCTAGAGTGAAAATGGTCAAATCGGGAGTGAAATTCGTATGGGGGCTATATCTAAATCTGAACCGATTTTCTTCAAATTAAATAGCGTTCGTCCTTATCCCGAAAAACTTCGTTGTGCAAAGTTTCGTTTGGTTCTGGCTATAATTGCGACCTGCATCGTGATTACAACAATAGATGGACAGACGGGCAGACGGACAGACAGACGGACATTGCTAAATCGACTCAGAAAGTGATTCTAAGCCGAGCGGTATAATTAACAATGGGTCTATCTCCCTTCCTTTTGGGTGTTACAAACAAATGCACAAGGACATAATACTCTCGTGGAGTGTATAAAAATTGTCCGAATTTTATGTTATGTGTGAAAATTAGGCCAGATCCAACAAATGATCATCCATACGTTCCATATTTATACCTGTGTTAAATTTTCCACTACATATAAAAAAACAATAACCTGCAAATTCATATTAATTCGTGAAAGGTTTAAAATTTTATAAACCTTTAATACATTTTTATGAATTTAGTCCTTATTCCTGTTTTCAAATTTATTCAATTTATTTACTTATTTTATTATTAACAGTCATCGTCAGGTACATTCTGCGTCATATATCCACTCCATGTATAATCAATTTGTAGTGCAACTCATAGTCAGTGTCCAACTGGAAACGTATAACAGTTGAATTGTGGCCAATGCCACCTTTAACCGGAAATACTTGTAACGACAAATTTCCGGTTGTGTACTCAGCATTCAGGTCATCATCGTTATTGTAGGCTTGAATAGCAATTATGGTATATGAATTGGAGTTGTCCTTAAAGAGAAAAGAAAAAAGAAGGAAATATAATAAAACTCTGCAGAAAAAATTAAAATATTTCTACAAAATTGTAAGTGAATTTAAATCAGAAATATTCCAAATAACAAAACAAAAACAAAATAATATCGAAATAGAAATTAAAAATATATGGATTTTATTTAATTTTTTACTAAAATACCACTTTTCCCGAAAATACCTTTAATATTTGTACTCTCATTTTGGAAACATAAATCCAATAATAGCCGCGTATGTGTTCAATTAAAGGTAATTATGATGGCTACAAATGTTGCAAGTTTCACTTTCAGGTAGAGACAATGGTTTGGGAACAGTCACAAAAATTGGAGAAACAAATATATTTTTTAACTTTTTTTGATGTAACGAAAACCCCCATAAAAAATAGAAAAACAAATTGGAAAAAAATATTTTGTAGAATTTCTTAATAGCTAATATTCTAACGAAAAAATATATATGTAAAAGATCTATGAATAAATGTAGAAGTTAGGGCCTCTTGGTTGACGCAATATATATTTTAAGAAAATAATGATTTTTTCCAAATTAGATAACAGTTTATTTCTATTTTTTAATAACTGTCATCTTAATGAAGAGAACAAGGTCTGTTTGAAGCTATGCATAAATTAAATTAAGAAGCTTGGTAAAAGCCAAGTCTTTGAAAAAAATTAAATACGATTTTTTGAAATTCCCTATCTTTTACAATAAGGATCATAACTTTTACATTTATCAATAGATTTTCATCAAATAGCCCTTATTTTCTTCGTTAGGATGCATACTAGTAAAATTTATGGTCCTTCTCGTAGAAGTAGTACATGTCGTCTTCATTTCTGACCACATCAATTTCAGCAAAAACCTGGTAAAAATTACACGATTATTTCGAACTTGCCTTACTTCTACAATAGGAGTGATAAATTCTACATTTATCCATTGGTATTCTGCAAACAGACCTTGTTTTCTTCCTCAGGATCCCAGATAATTTCAAAATCAAAATAGTCTGTTATGTAATTTGTACAGCGGGTTTTCGCGCTATTTAACAAACAAATTTAAAAAATCATGATTTTTTAAATATTTCGCGTCTTTAACGCGCGTCATGACTTCCCCATTTTATAGATTATTTATATTTAGAATGTTAGACTATTAGCTATTACACAATAATACAAAATTTTTCTTTCTATTTTTTCTGTATTTTAAGGGTTTTATTTATTTTTTCGAAAAAATCAAATTTTTCTCTATTTTTAGGAGAATTCTCCTAAACCACTGTTTCTATGTGAAATTCGCAATATTTGTAGCAATTATAATTACCTCTCATTTTGGACCTATATATTCATAATAAGAGTACAAATATTAAAATTGGAATTTTAGTAAAAAAATTTAAAGAATATCATTATTATATATTTTTGTTAAATTAAAAACGAGATCAAGGCCTTTTTTGTAGTTTTATTTTTATTCAATATTTCGTATTTTGTAAAAATTCAAAACAATTACCTAATTTAACAGAAATATAAAAATAAATAAAAAAAATTAAACAATATAATATAATATAAAAAATAAATATAATATATAAAATCTATATATAAAGAGTGATTTTTTTGAGGTTAGGATTTTCATGCATTAGTATTTGACAGATCACGTGGGATTTCAGACATGGTGTCAAAGAAAAAGATGCTCAGTATGCTTTGACATTTCATCATGAATCGTCTTACAAACGAACAACGCTTGCAAATTATTGAATTTTATTATCAAAATGCGTGCTCTGTTAAGAAAGTTCATTGCGCGCTTCCATTTTATGGTCAGTTTAATCGACCCACTGAAGCGGCTATTCGGGCTATTGTGACTAAATTTCGCACCAAATTTACATTGTTGGACATTAAACCACCAACACGCTTACGTAGAGTGCGAACTGAAGAAAATATCGCAGCTGTATCGGCCAGTGTTAATGATGACCACCAATTTTCGATTCGTCGCCGTTCGCACCAATTGGGTCTCTGTTACTCAAAAACGTGGAAATGCCAAAATTGGACTAAGCGGATGGACCACCTAAGACGCAGCCGCGGTCAACATTTAAATGAAATTATCTTCAAAAAGTAAATGTCATGGACCAATCTAACGTTTCAAATAAAGAACCGATGAGATTTTGCAAATTTTATGCGTTTTTTTTAAAAAAAAAGTTATCAAGCTCTTAAAAAATCACCCCTTATATAAAAATGAATCTGTGTTTGTATGTTTGTTTGTTTGTTCTTTATAGCAGCCTAAACTACAGAACCGATCATCTTGAAATTTTCACAGTATGTTCATGCTGAACCGGTGGTGAAAATAGGCTATATAATTTTTTGATATTATCAGTGGGCGTGGCACCTCCCACACAAATTAGGGATTTATTCGTTTTTTATAAATTAGCATATTCAGAATACTATTGCAGCTAGAGTCTTGAATTTTTGTGAAAGTGCACTAATTATTAGTCTGCACAGTTGTGCCAAAAAGGGGCGGTATTGGAAAAGTGGGCGTGGCACCTCCCATACGAAGTTAAAACCTATTATTAAATATTGTCAGTTCTATGACACCTAGACTAGCATCAATGTGCATATTTGAGCCAAAAAGGGACGGTATTGGAAAAGTGGGCGTGGCACCTCCCATACGATGTTAAAAGCTATTATTGAATATTGTCAGTTCCATGACACCTAGAGTGCTGAAATTTTGTGTAAGTGCATCTAGCATCAATGTGCATATTTGAGCCAAAAAGGGGCGGTATTGGAAAAGTGGGCGTGGCACCTCCCATACGATGTTCAAACCTATTAGTGAATATTGTCAGTTCTATGACACCTAGGTTGCTGAAATTTTGTGCAAGTGCATCTAGCATCAATGTGCATATTTGAGCCAAAAAGGGGCGGTATTGGAAAAGTGGGCGTGGCACCTCCCATACGATGTTCAAACCTATTAGTGAATATTGTCAGTTCTATGACACCTAGGTTGCTGAAATTTTGTGCAAGTGCATCTAGCATCAATGTGCATATTTGAGCCAAAAAGGGGCGGTATTGGAAAAGTGGGCGTGGCACCTCCCATACGATGTTAAAACCTATTAGTGAATATTGTCAGTTCTATGACACCTAGGGTGCTGAAATTTTGTGCAAGTGCATCTAGCATCAATGTGCATATTTGAGCCAAAAAGGGGCGGTATTGGAAAAGTGGGCGTGGCACCTCCCATACGATGTTAAAACCTATTATTGAATATTGCCAGTTCTATGATACCTAGAGTTCTGAAATTTTGTGTAAGTGCATCTAGCATCAATGTGCATAGTTGTGCCAAAAATGGGCGGTATTGGAAAAGTGGTCGAAGTTAAAACCTATTTTCGAATATATTCCGTTCTATGACAGATGTAATACCGAAATTTTGCGTAGTTGTGCCAAAAATGGACGGTAATAGAAATGTGGGCGTGTCACCTCCAATACGAAGTTAAATCCCATTTTCGAATATATTCAGTTCTATGACAGATACAATACTGAAATTTTGTGTGAGTGCATCTAGCATCAATGTGCGTAACTGTGCCAAAAAATGGGCGGTATTGGAAAAGTGGTCGTTGTACCTCCCACACGAAGTTAAAACCTATTATCGAATATATTCAGTTCTATGACAGCTACAATACTTAACTTTTGTGTGAGTGCATCTAGCATAAACCTGCGTAGATGTGCCAAAAATCGGCGGTATTGGGAAAGTGGGCGTGGTACCTCACATACGAAGTTAAAACATATTGTCAAATATGGTCTATGACACTTAGAGTGCTGAAAATTTGTGTGAGTTGATCCAGTGTAAATAGTCGTGCAAAGATGGGCGGAAAGTGGGCGTGACCTTCCCATATAAAAGTAAAACCGGATTTAGAGTATATTCGACACCGAGATGGGCGGAAAGTGGCCGTGTCCCTTCCCATAAGAAATTAAAACCTTTTTTTGAGTATACTCGACACCGACATACCTATATTGTTGTGTGAGTTAATTTAGTTGTAACCTGCTTAGACAATATACAAATGGACGGGATTTGAAAGATGGGACATTTTTGATTTGAATTTTGTAAAATTGCACGTTTTCTGTGGATTTTCTTAGCACAATAGTAAAGAAAGGTTACAAAAAGAGAAATATTCATTCGTCAACAGCCGCCTTAAGTCAAGAAAGCGGAAATTATATTAATATTTTAGTTTTTATGTTGTTTGATAAGTGAACAATTTGATTGAATTTCTATGTCTTTTGAATGTAATGTAATTTCTTCTTACGAATGAAGTTTTTTGTTTAGGTAATGGAAAGGGGAGAATCACACTTAACAAAAAAATCAATTTGATTTTTGACATTTCTTCCATTATTCGCCGTAAACAAACGTTCTCCAGGCAACATATCCATTCCCTTATTATCTCAGGGAAGTACCTTTATTATAATTGGTACATATATTACCGATCAGGAGAAAAATCATTATGAAAGCTGATTTTAATTTTACCGTTTGTTTTTTTTTTGCCTGTCGAATCGGGCGGGGTTTCAGCTAGTAATATATAAAAATAAATATAAAAATGTATCCATAAAAAGTATATAAAATAATAAATATAATATGTAAAAAATAGATAAAAATAGATAAAAAACAAGTAAGAAAGCGTTAAGTTCGGCCGGGCCGAATCTTATATACCCTCCACCACGGAGTGCATTCCACAGTATTACGAAATGGTACGAAATGATATTTTTATGCACATTACAATATTTGTTTACTATTTCAAACTATAATGTATACTTATGCGCACTGTTTAAAATCTACTACTATAAATAAATACAATGCTGTAATTGTGAAAGTGAACATGCCGAAAATATTAGGCGATTGCCAGTCGCCATTAGGGAGAAGCATTTTCAGATACAGACAAAGTGACTGTATTATTTTTATAAGAAAAGTACAAATTTAAAGATATCCCCATTCGCACCATTCTCCGCCCAAATGTACAAATTTCGAAAAAAAAACCTTTTTGTTTCGAGTCTTCATAGTCAGAACAGCGAATACACACCGAATATATACACCGAATTTCATAATATCAACTTCAGCGGTTTGGAAGTTCCCATTTTTATCCCTCTTTTTCAATTATATGCCTTAACACATTGAGTGTTACGTCGTACGTTTCCGTATGACAGTGATTGCTTTTACTTATAGCCAAAAAAATGTTTGGCCTCCTGGGAAGGTTTGCGTCAAAACCGCTTGACACTCAATGTGTTAAAAGTACGAATTTCGAGAAATCCCTCTATTTTAGAGGGATGTACACACCAAATTTCATGATTTTAGCTGTTGTCGTATCATTTGTACCATATTTTATCCCTTTTTGTCCCATTTCGCCCGCTAAAACTTTTATATTCTTTGTGGTGCTTCCACGCTACAAGAGGAATTTCCGCAACAAATTTTAATTGTATGAAAATCTGAAATTTAATTAATATGCCAAGGCTACCTTTATTTGTATACAATAATGGAAATAACACTTCAATTAATAAAGTAAATATAAGGTAGCAATCATAAATACCCTAAATATTGGGGGATAGAGAGTGTATTTTCAGCTACAGTCGTTTGGTTGGTTGTATTTCCATCCTATTTTAATGTCAAAAGTATAAATTTTGAAAATACCTTATCTCTCACGTACACAGTATAAGTATGAAGTATAACTTCATGATTCTACCATTTTTTGTCGTAAAAGCAACAAAATAAAGTACGAATTTGGTACCGTTTTTATCCCTCTGCACCCATTGAACGAATTTGGAAAAACCTTTTTTATTCTTCGTGTCTACTCAGTCAGAGGAATGTATACAGCGAATTTCATGGTTCTAGCTGCATCCATTTGTTTGCTACCATTTTTATCCCCTTTTTCCATTTTACACCCTAAAAGTACGAATTTCGAAAAATTCTTTTATTTTATGTGTCTACGCAATCAGAGGAATATACACCGAATTTCATTATTCTAGGTGCAGCCGTTTGGTTGGTACTATTTTTATCCCTCTATCTCCATTTAACCCCTTTAAAGTAGGAATTTAGAAAAAATACTTTTATATTATGTATCTACTCTATTAGAGGAATGTACACGCCAAATTTCGTATTTCTATCTGTTGTCGTTTGATAGGTACCATTTTTAGCCCTTTTTGTCCCATTTCGCCCCCTACAAATAAAAATCACTCTATGGTGTCCTTTTGTGCTATAAAGGGAATGCGCATTGCAAATATCAGCTAAATACAAGCTAAAATGTTCAAAAAACAGGCTGAAATACTCTAAATATTAGGGGTACTTTCAGTACTTGTGAGGGAAAAAGTTTTCCCTCTGGGCCGATTTCGTCCACTCTCAATCCCAACCGATCTACAACCATAAGATACATTTAGGAAAAAATTGAACCTCCTAGCTCATTTCGTTCGGCCGCTATCGTGCTTTCAACAGACGGACATGGCTATATCGTCTTAGAATTTTACCACGACCCAGAATATATATACTTTATGGGGCCTCCGATGAATATCTCAAGGTGTTACAAACGGAATGACAAATTGAAAATACCCCCATTCTGGAGGTGGAGGATATAATAATATAAAACAAGTAAGGAATCATATAGTCGGGCGGGGCCGACTATATGATACACTCCTCTTTGTATCCGAATGGGAGCTATATATAAATCTGAACCGATCTGACCTATTTTCACCACATGTGTTCCTAGTTTAAATATAAGATGTTTTGGCAAATCTAAAGACAATCTGATACAATATGTGGTTTCTAGAGCGGCAAAAGTCAAATCGGGAGCGAAATTTGTATGGGAGCTATATATAAATCTGAACCGATCTGACCCATTTGTTTTGATTTTATGAATGTTTAGGTCTCTGACACATTTTTTATATTTTTTTTTGTTGCATAGTGATGTTAGGGGTTATTGGGAGTATCTTAAATCCTTGTTAGGGAAAGTATTTTCCCTCTACCCCAACTTCGTCCGTTTGCAATCCCAATCTGCAACTGTAAGACGTATTCATGGAAAATTTTGACAGACCTCAAATATGCCTAGATCATTTCGTTTTTATGATCGTCTTATCATTTTATGATGATCACGAATCGGTATTTCAAGGTCTTATAAAAAAAAGACATAATTATACACTTGTTGATATTAGTGCGATAAAAGTTGTAATTTTTTAATACCATAACTTACGATTTGCGGATATTTTACATCCAGGGCAATTGGTCCTTTGACAACAACATCCTCGTCACACAGAACACTTGAATATTTTGTTGCATGACCCCAAGTATATATCGACGATGACGGCAGCTCTATAGATGCCTCCGGTGACAGCTCTAAGGGTGACGCTGATGATGCTTGTGATGGTGTTGGTGATGCTGCCTGCAGCTCGCCATTGGAGGATGATAAGGATAAGGTTGTGGTGGGGTGGCCTTGAGGTTTTTTAAAACTAACACTATTCGAAATACTTGTAATGCCACTTGTCTCACTGTTGCTGGTGGCAACACTTGTTGCTGGTGTTGGCAGCCACACAAATAATGCCAACACCCAGAGCAGCAATGTTAGGGTTTTGCCAAAAAGTTTCCCTTCATTACTCAGCAGCGGCAGCAACATGGTTGCCCTGTCTCCTTGTTGTTGTCTACGATTTTTGTGCTTAGCTACATTCGAGGCTATGTGATATAGTTTCTTGCTTTTTTGTTGATGCTGTCGTCGTTGTTTGAAGTTAATGAGCAACAATATTTTAATTTCGCGCAGAAATTTTGATGCTGCTGTTTCCGCAGATTAATTATTTATATGTTTGGATATTCGTTGTGGAAACCCTATTATTTTATACAGTCGAACTTCTCTTCACCCTGAAAAATAATTGCAGAAAAGACATCCATTCCAATCAAGTAAGGATTTCTATATTTGAGTACAATAATTTCTATATAATATGCTTGTATCGAGAGTGCTCAAACCCGAGATCAAAAACCGGCTCAACCGGGTTTTTCACCTGACACCGACTGGCGGGTTTTTTTAAACTCTTTGGCTGTCGACTTTCGTAGAAGTGCAGTAATATTACGGGAAAATATAAAAGCCAAACCAAAACAAATACAAATATTGAAATAATAATTTTATAAATACAGTAGACGTTCACAACATAGAGCTTTCAGTAATTCGAACGTCCAGAAATTAGAATCAGTGTTTGCAATACATTAAACTCTCTGAAATTCGAATTTAAAATTTTAATTTCCGAGCAGCGAAGACGATGTTGTCACTAGTTGTCTCTAATAATACAACCATTGGAAGCGTAAATAATTTAATAAGCACATAAGCAATATGTTGGCTCTCCGTAATGATATTTCGGATTTGATGAAGAAAAAAATACAAACAAATATAACTGATTATATGTCAAACAAAGATTTATTGTAAATTTGGCCATTGTGCAGTCCCTCCCTCCAATAACTTTTTAATTATTTACTTTGTAAACACATATTTTTATAAATGCATGTGATGTAACTGGACTATATTCATATTTTTAATTAAAAAAAAATACATTTAATGTATGGGACTGAATTGTTACTTTATCCATGTTTTTATCAAATAATATTGAATTAATATTTTTTTTAGTTTTTGGAAGTAAATTTATTAAATTTTTTATTCAAAAAATAAAGTCCAGAAATTAAAATAATTCAGAAATTCGAATTTCCTCAAAGCGCTTCTTATTTGCGAGCGTCTAGTGTAAATATAATATTTTTATTATTTCAAACCACGCTTATAAGACAAGCCTAACAATACGTTTACATATCGAAATAATACTTCAAGTCAATTCAAAAACTAAATATTCTTATATTTATATTTTCAAAAAGCTTAAATGCCATAAATATTGGTGTATAGTGGGTGCTTTTTGCCGTAAAAGAAAAAGTACGAATTTGGAAAAAAACTTTTTATTTTGCGTGTCTATGCAGTCAGAGGAATGTATACACCGAATTCCATGATTCCAGCTGCGCCCATTTGGTTGGTACCATTTTTACCCCCTAGACGTTTCTACTCAATTAGAATTTCATCATTCTAGCTGTAGTCGTTTAGTTGGTACTATTTTTATCCCTCTGTACCATTGTATCCCTTGAAAGTACTAATTTCGAAAAATTCGTCTATTTTCCGTGTCTACACAGTCAGAGGAATGTATACTCCGAATTTCATGACTCTAGCTGTGGTCATTTGATTGGTACTATATTTATCCCCTTTTTTAATTTTAACCCCAAAGAGTACGAATTTTGAAAAATCCGTGTATTTTACTTGTCTATACAATCAGAGGAATGTATACACCGAATTTCATTATTCTACGTGCAGGCGTTAGGTTGGTACCATTTTTATCCCTCTATTCCTATTTTACCCCTTAAAAGTACGAATTTGGAAAAAAACTTTTATATATGTATCTACTCAATTAGAAGAATGTACACACCGAATATCGTGTTTCTAGCTGTTGTCGTTTAATATGTACCATTTTTATCCCTTTTTTTGTCCCATTTCACTCCCTACAAATAAGAATCACTTTATGGTGCACGTTTTTGCTATAAGGGGAATGCGCGTACCAAATATCAAGCAAATATAAACAGACATATTCAAAAAACATGCTTAAATACGCAAAAATATTAGGGATTATTATGGGTATTTTTAGTCCTTGTAAGGGAAAATTTTTCCCTTTGGGCCGATTTCGCCCCATTTCAATCCCAACCGATCTACTACCATAAGACGCATTTATGGAAAATTTGAACGTTCTAGCTCCTTTCGTTTAGATGCTAGCGTGCTTTCAACAGACGGACGGACGGACATGGCTAGATCGTCTTAGAATCGATCAAGAATATATATATACTTTATAGGGTCTCAGGTCGATATTTCAATTTAAGGAATGTACACATCGAATTTCGTGTTTCTAGCTGTTGTCGTTCAATATGTACAATTTTTATCGCTTTTTGTCCTATTTGACCCCTACGGATAAATAGGTCAAAAAGGGAAATAGGGGAAAAGGGATAAAAATGGTAAAAACGGTAAAACGGTTTGTACATTCTTCTAATTGAGTGGATACATACAATATAAAAGTATTTTTGCCAAATTTTTAAGGGGCAAAATGGGAATAGAGGGATAAATTTGGTACCAACCAAATATAACTGCACTTTTACGAAAATCGACAACCTCGGTGGAATGAAATCCATGGTGGAGGGTATATAAAGTTCGGTCAGGCCGAACTTAAGGCCGTTTTTACTTATTTTCTTTTATTTTGGGTCTTTCTTAACCCATTCTCTAATAATAATCCTCACAATTACCTTCAATTTAACAGCATGATCGTACTTAGTCCAAAATACACAAACATACAAAATATTACTTTTCTAATTCTATAAAATACATCGTGGCTATAAGAAATCACGTGAAGAACTCGCTTAGCTACAGTTTATAGAATATGCGCCAAGTAAAAGTTGAGAGACTTTTGAAATACGTTATCGAAATACATCAGAAAATGTTATACACAGGCCTATGGCAAAATGGTTGTAAACTAGTGTTATGGTCCCTATAAGAATAGAGCGTTTTTTCATCCGATTCATCACCTTCAAATGTGAACAGAGACAATTTTTTTGTTTTGTATACGTTTGCATGGAAATAAATTAATTGAGACATATCCCTATAGTCAGTTTCGACGTGAGATCCATGTTCTCTCGCGGAAGCGT
Organism: Polietes domitor; assembly: GCA_947397865.1. NCBI lineage: Eukaryota > Metazoa > Arthropoda > Insecta > Diptera > Muscidae > Polietes > Polietes domitor. The sequence goes on along the minus strand of OX377622.1, from coordinate 53,705,340 downwards.
AAATTGGGTTCGATCCGTTTATTGTTTAAAATCCATCTTAAATTATTCTCAAGTTTCGCTGCTGTTAACTTACAACGAATTAACCTCTTTTTGTGACGTTTACAATTTTGTTCAGACTTTCTTCACTTAACTTGTTCGCGCCGGTTCGTTCTGTTAACTAAACTGAAATTGCAATATATCGAATGTAAATAAACCAAAGACAAATGTGACTAGGTACATGCGATACATACATAAATATATGTATGTAATATGCATTAGACAGGATCGAAAAGAAAAGTTGAGGTTTTCGGCAACTAAAATGAATGAATTGGTTTGTTCTATGACTACCTACCCACAATATTTCTGCAATATCTTTGACCTTTGCGTAGCTAGAATGAATTTAAAACAACTCTAAAAATCATATTTTTCTTAAAACTGACCATTTTGGGCCGATCCTGTCTAATATGTATGTGCCCATCATTATTTGAACAAATACAAAACGCGGCAGCCCAAAAGAAGCAACAACAATAACATAACATACCCGCCGTTCTTATCAATGGTGTTAGACAAAACGCAATCAGACAAAACGGGGTGTCAAGTTCGGTATGGTCGGCTCATAAATACCCTCCATTGTGACAACATTGCTCTCGACTGTCAAAGTACAGTCCATGCAACAGTGCCGGAAAATTCAGAACGGAGCATTGGAATTAATACCGATATCGAACCAAGAAAAAAAATTATCGCATCTACTTTGGAAATATTCTGTCGGAAAGTTGAATAGCCTATTTCGTGTCATAGTCACCCATTAGTTCTGTTGGTTTATGCGCCAAACATGTCTTTGTTGTGGTGCCTAGTGTTTGCATATGATTGTGGATATTTGTCATTGAAATATAATTCTCGTTTGCTCGGCGAATGTTATGTTCTGTGTTCTGTTCTGCGTGAGGCTAAAGACAAAGTAATTGTATTGGACAGTTTGTAGCACCAGAGCCATGATGAGATCTATTAGTTTTATGAGCATGATAAACTAGATTCGAAAGATAAGGCTCCACTATAAAGTACACATATATTTTGTCGATGCACAAGAACTGCTACCAAATTCTTATCAGATTTGTTGTAATAGATTATAATGTTGTGGCATTAGAAAGATTTGATGCAATTGATGTGTGTATATTTGAGAGAGTGAAAAAAGAATAAAAGAAAAATAGGCCGGTCGTGTCTATTATTATTATTTTTTTTTTTTTCAAATAAATAAAATAAAAAAATAAAAGCAATATAAAAAGCAAGTAAAATAATTAAAAGAAATATAATAAATAAAGTAACTGAAATGAATTAAATATTAATAAATTATTATTAAATATTATTATACAATAAATACATAAATCGAATAAATAAAATATATAAAATAAATAATATAAATTAAATTAATAAAATAAATAAAATTAAAATAATTCAAATAAATAAAATAAAAAATAAATATTAAAATTGATTACAAAATTGAAACAAACAAAAACAATTATTATAAATTAATTAAAAAAACTAAAATAGAAAAAACATAAATAAAAGAAATGCAATGAACAACATAAATACAACAACGAACTAAATAAAATATATAAAGAAAACTGAATAAATAAAATAAATTAAATTTATAAAGTAAGTAAATTAAATAATAAAAAAATACAATACGCAAAATAAATAATATTAATAAAATAGGTGCAATAAATGAAGTCAATGAAATATATAAAGTAAATAATATAAATAAATTAAATTAATAAAAAAAATAAAAATAAATAAAATACAAAAGTAAACGAAATTAATGAAATAACTAAAATAAAAACAATAAATGAAATTTATAAATACAACGAAATAAATATATAAATAATAAATAAGTAATAAAAATAAAATAAATTAAATTAATAAAAATAAATAAATTAAGTTGAATAAATGAAAATAATAATAATAAATAATATAAAAAAAAGAAATGCAATGAACAAAATAAATACAACAATGAACTAAATAAAATATATAAAGTAAATAGTATAAATAAAATAAATAAATAAAATCAATAAAAATACAATAAACAAAATAAATAACATTAATCAAATAGGTAAATAATATAAAAAATTAAATAAAAAATAAAATAATGAAAACAAATAAAATACGAAAGTAAACAAAATTAATGAAATAACAAGTAAGAAAAGGCTAAAGTCGGACGGGGCCGACTATATAATACCCTACACCACTCCCTGCATATATACATCGCTTTGATTACTAAACCCAGGTATTCCATGGTCATTCCATAATTTATAGTTCATATAAATTATACAGTTACTATCAATTCATCTTTAGTCAAATTTAATGAATATGGTAAATAATAAAGTAATTGATCCAATTTTCCAGCAGATATTCCGAGTAAAGTAAATATAACATGATATGGAAAAATTGATCACGATCCAAAGGTTTTTTAGTTGGATTTTTAGATGTTGTGCCAATTTTAAAGAAAATCGGGTACAATATGTGGTTTCTAAAGCGTAAAAAGTGAAATCGGGAGCGACATTTGTATGGGGGCTATATCTAAATCTGAACCGATCTTACCCACTTTCAGCATAGGTGTTTCTAGTTCTATTATAAAATGTTGTGCCAATTTTAAAGAAAATCGGGTACAATATGTGGTTTCTAAAGCGTAAAAAGTGAAATCGGGAGCGACATTTGTATGGGGGCTATATCTAAATCTGAACCGATCTTACCCACTTTCAGCAGAGGATTTTCTAGTTCGATTATAAAATGTTGTGCCAATTTTAAAGAAAATCGGGTACAATATGTGGTTTCTGAAGCGGAAAAAGTGAAATCGGGAGCCACATTTGTATGGGGGCTATATCTAAAGCTGAACCGATCTAACCCGCTTTCGCCACAGGTATTTCTAGTTTGATTATAAAGTGTTAAGCCAAATTTGAAGAAAATCGGGTACTATATGTGGCTTTTAGAGCGGGGGCTATATCTAAATCTGAACCGATTTCCTCCAAATTCAATACCGATGGTCCTTGGCCAGAAAAAATAACTTCTGCCAAGTTTCATGTCAATCGGACAACAATTGCGACCTGTAGAGTGCGAACAAGCTTAGATGGACAGCAGACGGACAGAAGACGGACGGACGGACGGACAGACAGACATCGTTAAATCGACTCAGCTGGTGATTCTAAGCCGATCGGTATAATTAAAGGTGGGTCTAGCTCGATTATTTCTTGGTGTTACAAACATTTGGCACGAAACTAACTGATAATACCCTAGCCCACGAAGTGGTGTAGGGTATAAAAACAATAAATGATATAAATATATAAAATATATAATATATAAAATATATAAAGTAATATTAATAAAATATCTTAAATTAATAAAATGAAATAAATAAATTAAGTTTAATAAAAAATACTAATAAATAATATAAACTAATTTAATGAAAAACTAAATAATCAAACTAAATAAAATAAATATTAAAATTTATTACAACAAAACAAACGTAACCAATTATAATAAATCAAATGAAATAACTAAAAAATAAATTAATTAAATAATACAAATAACACAAATAAAATAAAAAAGAAATATAATAAAAAATACAAAAGTATAAAAAATTATTAAAATAAATATAAAATATATAAAATAAATAATAAAAAATATAAAAATAAAAAATAAATGTCACCATGCCATTTGTAAATAAATTTGCAATCTATTAAATATAGATGCAAAATGGTCTTGAGCCCAGTTCAAATCAAATATAAAAACTATCTAATATAAATAAATTAATTTAATAAAATAAAAATAAATTGAAATAAATACATATTAAAATTAATTACAATAAAACAAACGAAAACAATTATAATAAATAACAAAATGAGCGTCCCGGTAGTCGAGCTGGTAGCGTGCTCGGCTGTCAGTGTGGGCATTGTTGGTTCAATTATCACCAGAGGCTCTGATTTTCCTTGCAATATTTAGCTGCAGTCGCCCTGGACCCAAAATTAGTATATACATTTACTTTGTATTGTAATTCACATTAAATAAATAAAACATAGGATAAATAAAATGAATAAAATAAATAAATAAAAAAGACAAATAAAATATATAAAACAAACGAAAATAGCTATAATAAATAAAATAAAATTTGAAATTAAAAATAAATAAACTAAATAAAATATATGTACAGTGAAACCTCTCACGGTCCTCCCTCAAGCGGACACATCTCTTAAGTGGACACTTTTTAAAAATCAGTCAAAATTCTAAAATTTTGATTATATTGAACCTCCATTAGGCGGACACTTTCACACACGGACATAACATATATTTTTTTAACAATTTTTAGCCATTATTAGTATGCATATTTTCATACGTATATCATCCGGTTCAAGTGTAACGACTTTTTTTAAAAATTGTCATACGGTGTAATTTTAGGAATAGAAAACCAATAAAATTACTTAAAATTCCAATGTTTGTTGATTTTTTACGAAACCATTTAACGTACACAATATTGTTACTTTTGAAATACACTTCTCAGTAGCTTTGATGCTGATGCTAATGGATGGATCATAGACATAATCTTCATCAAAAGCCTTGTACCTACAATTTCAGTCCTTTCGTAAAGGGTAGTATAAATTACAATTTTTAATTTTTTTCACATTTTTCAACCACAGTATGATAGCACTTTATATCAACAGATAGTGTCACCTGAAACTTGTGATATGCTATCAAATAATACACTTGATTTCTCAACAAGCGAACACGAGTGTATGCATGAGCAGCGCTGATAATTACGACCACACCCCACGAACACACCTATGCATTTTGAAATGCTAAGGGTATCTTAAGTGATTTGATGATGATACAAGGTTGGAGGGTAACCAATGTAAATTGCATATGGACAGTGGAGATCAATAGCAAGTTTTATATTTGAAATGTGTTCATAGTCACTTTAAACCAACAAAATATCGATGGCTTCGTGGGGCCCCTTCCGGTACCGCCCATACCAGGTGAAATTAAAGCCTTCATAACTTCGATCAGGGTATTTAAAATATAAAGTCATATATTTGACAATTTTATACAATTGCTTTCTAAATATAGATGTGAGGGTGAGGGCATACATTAGTCGGCTTAACCGACTGAAACTGTCATACTTGTAAACTTTTTTAACTTTTATGATAGTGCTTCTGTCTCACATGCGAGATTATGATACAATTGAAAATTGATATTATTTATCTATCAAAATAATGCTTAATGTTTATTCAAATAATGAATATAAGGCAGAATATTTCCAAAAAATATAAATAAATATAAATAGAAGGGTTTATTTGGGGTATTTTTAGTCACTGTGAAGGACAATATTTGTCCCTCAAATTCAATCATACGTAATTATAAAGAGCGATAAATAAAAATCAAATAAAAAGTTACAAATATTGAGGGTAGTCAATTAATGTAGGACTTACCGCCTACACTGAGAGAATTTTAATTGGTGTCGGTTCTCGATTTATATCGAGCTTCTTCAGAGGTTGCACGTGCTGTATGTAGTTCTTATGTTTGTTTCTTGAAATACTTCACTCTTGCTGCTCTTCTCAATCTAAACCAAGATGGAATACAACTCCCATATATGGTTGAATGCTTTAAGATAATGCTCCACACAAAGGCATTATGCCTGCAGTCGTTAGGTTGGCACAATTTTTATCCCTTTCAGTCCAGTTTTCCTCCAAAACTATGGCATATTCGATGCCTGCAGTCGAACCAAATAAATGTGAAAATATTTAAAATTATCTTTCATCGGAAATAACATTCACATCGATCAAATTGATTGTGATAACATTAGAGCAACATTGTTACACATCTCTTTTCATCTTTTTTAATGTTGTTTTATTACAAATAGTTTTCGAATAAATAATTCAATTGTGATGATAATTAAAATTTTCGCATTTTATCAACTTCCACTGATAATACTATTCAACACAAAAATAATTGTGTCCGAGGCCTAAAAAAATATTTTTTGTGAACATTGAGACATACTGTTCCATAAAATCAAACAATCATAAAATAAATAAAATCAACAAATATTTTTTGCGTATAATTTATTGCACCATAGAAAGGTGGAGAACATAGTTTGTCATACCTTGAAATATCCATCTGAGAACCTGTCCGTTCGACAGTCCCTATGTTGATAGCACTCTAACATCTAAACAAAAGGAGGGCCAACTTTTCCAAAAATACGTCTAATGGTTGTTGTTTGATTTGGATTGAAAATAGGCGAAATCGGTCCAGAGGAAAATTTTTTCTCTAACAAGGACTGGAAATATCCCCTATAACTCCTAATATTTCGAGTATTTAACCCTCTACCTGGCAATTTTTATACACTCCACGAGAGTATTATGTCTTTGTGCATTTGTTTGTAACACCCAAAAGGAAGAGAGATAGACCCATTGTTAATTATACCGAACGACTTAGAATCACTTTTTGAATCGATTTAGCAATGTCCGTCTGTCTGTCTGTCGGACGGACAGTCCATCTATTCTTGTAATCACGATACATGTCGCAATTGTAGACAGAACTAAATGAAACTTTGCACAACGAAGTTTTTCGGGATAAGAACGAACGCTATTTAATTTGAAGAAAATCGGTTCAGATTTAGATATAGCCCCCATACGAATTTCACTCCCGATTTGACACTTTTCACTCTAGATACCACATATTACAACAGATTTTCTTCAAAATTGGCAAAACATCTTATATTTCAACTAGAAATACCTGTGGTAAAAATGGGTCAGATCGGTTCAGATTTATATATAGCTCCCATACAAATTTCGCTCCCGATTTAACTTTTTCCGCCCTACGAATTTTCACCGAATTTCTTCAAAGTGAGCATAACACCTTATATTTGAACTGGAAGAACTTATTGTGAAAGTTAGTCACATTTTTCCATGTTTGGATATAGCCCCGATACAAATATTCTTATCGATATGACAAATCGAACCAGGTCGTATTAGCCTATTCTTCCCGTTTTCACTTTTTTACCGAGTTGGACTGTATTCGGTTGGAAAGTGGAGTGTATCATATAGTCGGCCCTGTCCGACTTTAGCCTTTCCTTACTTGTTTAATAATTAAAAATATATGTTGAGATATTTTCTTTTCTGGGAAAATTGTGCTCAAATAAACTCAGAAAAGGAATCAGAAAGTCATTTGCTAATTTAGTTCGAGAGCCAGATGATAAAATGTGAGAAGTGCCTTGCGACCTCTACACACAAAACAGTTTTTTTACATTCTCAAGTACATATGTTGAAAGTCGTTGATAGTCGCACATTATCAAAAAAATACAACACAATTAGATCCGGGCCCAGAAATCAGTATTATTTAGTTTGGAATAATAAGAATTCAACGCAGTGATCCTTCAATCATTTAGTCGTTGAAATGGGGCAAAATGGGATAAAAATGGTACCAATGAAACGATAATAGCTACATAAAGCTTACACATAAAATAAGGAGATTTTTGGATTACTTTTAAGGGGGATTCCTGAAAAAGGGATGAAATTGGTACCGACCAAATGGTTGCAGCTAGAATAATTAAATTTGGTATGTATAGACGCGCAAAATAAAGAAAATTTTCGAAATTTGTACTTTTAGAGGGAAACAGGGCGAAAGGGGATAAAAATGGTACCGACAAATCTCACTGGCTGCGTAGACTCGTAAAATAAGCGTTATTTCGATGAGCGTACTTTTAGGGTTAAAATGGGCAAAAAGGGATAACATGGGTACCGACCAAACGAAATATATATGTATAATCGTATTAAATAAAGACAATTTTCAAAATTCGTAGTTTTATGGGAAAGGGGCCGAAAGGGGATAAAAATCGTACCAACCAAACGACTGCAGCTGATGTAAACAATATCTGTAAATACTTCGCTCTGATTGCGTAGACTCCTAAAATAAGCGTTTTTTCGATATGCATACTTTTAGGGTTAAAATGTGCAAAAAGGGATAAAATTGGTACCGAAAAACAGCTATAGCTAGAATCATAAAATTCAGTGTATACATTTCCCCACTGGGTAGACGCGCAACATAAATTATTTTTTTTTTTTTGATATTTGTAATTTTATTGAAAATGGGCGGAAAGTGGGATAAAAGTGGTACGAATCAAACAGCTGGAGTACTCAAAATCGATAAATACTTCGCTCTGGCTGCGTAAACTCAAAAATATGCGGTCTATAAATATTCGTAAGAGGTAAAATGGGCAAAAAGGGATAAAATTGGTACCGACCAAATGGCTGCAGTTAAAATCATAAAATTCTGCGTATACATTGCTCCGACAAAATAATAAAATTTTTGAAATGGGATAAAATGGGAATAAAAATCGTGCCGATCAAACGGATGCAGCTGGAGTACTCTAAAATCGGCAAATACTTCGTTCTGGCTGCATAGTCCTGAAAAGTAAAGCGATCTTACGATATTTGTACTTTTAGATAGAATATGGGCAAAAAGGGATAATATTTGTACCGAGCAAACGACTGCAGCCAGAAGCATAAAATTTAAAATGTACATTTCCCTAACTAAGTAGAAGTGCAAAAGAAAGACAATTTTCGAAACTTGCACTTTAGAGAGAAAGGAGGCGAAAGGGGATAAAAATGGTACGATTATAAATTCATAAAATTCGGTGTCTGACAGTGTAGACGCGCAACATAAATTAATTTTTGGATATTTGAATTTTATTTTACTTTTAGGTAAATACTACCGTGTAGCCCCGAGAAATAAAGCTATCTTACGATATTCGTACTTTTATGTTAAAAGTGGGGAAACAAAGGGATAAAATTGGTACCGAAAAAAACGACTGCAGCTAGAAGCTTAATATTTGTCGTGTACATTTCCCTAACTATTGTCAAAGGAAGAAAATTTTCGAATCTTGAACTTTAGAGAGAAAATAGGCGAAAGGGGATAAAAATGGTACCGATCATAAATTCATAAAATTCGGTGTATATACATTCCTCTGATTGTATAGAAGCGCAACATAAATTAGTTTTTGGATATTTGCAATTTTGGGGAAAACGGGTCGAAAGGGGATAAAAATTGTACCAATCAAACGGCTGCAGCTGGAGTAATCAAAATCGTTAAATACTTCGCTCTGGCTGTGTAGGCTCATAAAATAGGCGTTCTTTCGATATGCGTACTTTTAGGGTCAAAATTTACAAATAGGGATAAAAATGATACCAAATGAACAGGTTCAGCTAGAAGTATAAAATTCAAACTGTACATTCCCCTAACTGCATAGATGTCCAAAATAAAAAAGTTTTTGAAATTTGTACTTTTAGGGGGAAACGGGTCGAAAGGGGATAAAAATATAATATATTTCAATATTCGTACTTTTAGGGTCAAAATGGACAAATAGGGATAAAATTGGTAGCAACCATATGGCTGCAGCTAGAATCATAATCATTTCGGTGTGTACTTTATTCTGACTGTGTAGACACGTATATATATAGAAATTATTTTTTTGATATTTGCACTTTTTGTGAAAATAGGGCGAAAGGGGATAGAAAAGGTACCAATTACAACTTGTATGGAATTTTCGACCTTGCCTTGATGTGTATTCAATTCATTTTGTGCACAATGTTGCAAACCACTGCTTAAATTTTAATACCTTTAAATTGGTCTTATATTTCTAAAGTGAAATAATTTTAATTTTTCTATTACTAAATGAAAACAAAAATATAAATGATTTTTAATTACACTTAAATATATGAAAATTAGTCTGAAAACGCTGCATACCTCTCTGACAACTGATAAACAAATTGCTTTGGCCTGAATTGGAATATTTCGATTTTGTCTGTGAAGTGAAGTGTTTACGCTGCTATCAGGGTCCTAGTTATTGAGACAAAAAGACTACAGATAACACTAGAGCCATTCAGTTCACAGTGAGTCAGTGTATTTTACTCCGAGTCATGCTATCACATAATTGTGGGCATTTGTACTTAGCACCCCAAGAAGATAGGCTGTATTAAGTTTGGCAAGTTCATTGGCCTTTTTAAAATATGTATAATAATAATATAACCAATATTATATTGTTTATATCCATACTTTCCCAAGGATGCTAACAGCCTAAAAAGAAAATAATAAAATACTTTTTTATGGATATGTTTTTAGTTTCACGACCCTTCGACAAAAAGGTTTGTAAACTAATGTTAGCAAAGCAAAGTCCACCAATCAAAGTTCCAACGATTGTGTTCCATTCAAAAATGTCCACAGCAAAGTTTAATACTTCAATATGTTTGCTTAAAAAAAAATATAAAGGGTGATTTTTTAGCACGCACGTTTCGTGTTTTGTTTTACTGTCAAACATCTTCAGTTTGGTCTATAATTTAACCATGAATCAATCGTCTTACAAACGAACAACGCTGGCAAATTATTGAATTTTATTATCAAGATGCGTGCTCTGTTAAGAAAGTTCATCGCGCGCTTCTTCCATTTTATGGTCAGTTTAATCGACCTACTGAAGCGGCTATTCGGGCTATTGTGACTAAATTTCGCACCAAATTTACATTGTTGGACATTAAACCACCAACACGCTTACGTAGAGTGCGAACTGAAGAAAATATTGTAGCTGTATCGGCCAGTGTTAATGATGACCATCAATTATCGATTCGTCGCCGTTCGCAGCAATTGGGCCTCTCTTACTCAAAAACGTGGAAATGTCAAAATTGGACTAAGCGGATGGACCATTTGAGGCGCAGTCAAGGTCAACATTTGCATGAAATAATCTTCAAATATTAAATTATCTGGACCGTACTATCGATTCAAGTAAATCAAATTTCATGCATTTTTCTGAATTTTATGTGTTTTTCTTTGAAAAACTTTCCTATAGCTTTTAAAAAATCACCCTTTATTTGTAGCTGACACTCCAAAAACCCAATTGAACAGCAAAAGTTGTTCTGATTAAATAAAAATCATTCATTAGGCGTCCGCAGAGGATTTAGCTCGTTGCCTCCTCTACAAGCAAACACACAAAAACTAGACTTTCCCTACCGCTCCCCAATCCACTCTCCCAAAAACATGGCCAAAACAATTCCCAAATTCACAGATGTCCCGATGCATGTTTTGTTGTTGCTTTTTTTTGTACAAGTTTCCACTATATTTTTTGGCCACATGTTACCACAACACAACAATTGACCACCATTAAACAACGTCATTAAGCAATTTCCAAAAAAAAAAGAAGAAAATAATTTCGCTTATTCTTTTTAAATTGTCCGGTCCTTTGGCCGCTTTTAGTGTGTGTGTGTGTGTGTGAACAACAGAACAAACACGATTCGGCCACAATGTGTAGAGAAAACAAACGACATCTATTGAAAAACATACCCGCATACATACAATGCCAACGAAAAGGGGGCTGGGGGTGGAGTGTGAAACAAGTTTAAAAACGCTAAAGTAATGAGACATCAAAAGGCCAAAACAACAATTGCGACAAATCACTTTTAAAATTAAATATTTTCTAAATCAATTTAGCCCTTTCCACAACACGGCAACAAAAGAAGTGACCAGCAACAGTTTGGCTGGCATAGGACAACGAATCGAGGGTACTCTACTCGTTGCCCGTGTGGCACGTAGCACCGTCTTGTTGAAATTAAACGTTGTCCAGATCAATACCATCCAACTCCGACCATAAAAAATCATTAATCATCTCTCGATAACGCAATCCATTTACCGTAACTGTTGATCCAACCTCATTTTCGAAAAAGTAAGGTCCAATGACCCCGCCGGACCATAGACCGCACCAAACAGTCACACGATGAGGATGGAGAGGCTTCTCAACAATAACTCTTGGGTTTTCCGAGCACCAGATGTGACAATTTTGCTTGTTGACGTAGCCACCGAGGTGGAAATGGGCCTCATCAGTCGAGATGATTTTTCGATGGAATTCCGGAATTTATTCGTGAATTTTAATAATTTCAATGCGTTGTTGAAGCGTGTATCGTTACATTTTTATTAGTAATGGCGTAGTTTCTACTTGTCAAATGTCAAAGAATAAAAGCTTCAAAAGTGACAGCTACCGAAATACCGGGTGATTCAAAATAACACCTCTTGTTGGAAAACCCTGTAGCTGGTTGCATCAGCGAGAACACAATCATGATTTTGTTCCATTGCCTTCATAAACGACTTTCTTGCCCTACACAGAAAAAACCGAGACAGTAAACTTTTTTGTTTAAATCAATTTAAATTAATTATCAAATATCTTGATGCAGTATCTCCCCTCCTTGTAACTACGGTGGCCATAAGTGTGCCGTAAGGTTCCCAGGGACCTACGATGCAGATAAATTTAAATTACATTTTATTGAATAAGAAAAAAAAACAACAAAAACATTTTATTATTTCATATGATTCATTCAATGTTACTAGTGTTGATTCACGAAAAAGCCACCAACTGCTGGATAAAACTCAACTAGGTCCCTAGGGACCTTATCGCATACAGAAGGGTTAAAAACTAAAATAAAACAAGTAAGAAGGCGTTAAGTTCGGCCAGGCCGAATCTTATATACCCTCCACCACGGAGTGCATTCCATAGTATTACCAGCAGATTAAAGGAAGTCGACTTTACATAGAAGCACAGTACCATATTACGAAAATTGTGATATTTTTATGCACATTACTATATTTGTTTACTATTTCAAAGTATAATGTATGTGCGCAGAAGTCACTGTTTAAAATCGACTGCTATATATAAATAAAATGCTGAAATTGTGAAAGTGAACATGCCTAAATATTAGGCGATTGTCAGTCGCCATTAGAAAGAAGCATTTCCAGATACAGACAAAGTGATAAGAAAAGTATAAATTTTCATTCCATTCGCCCCATTCTCCGCCCAAATGTACAAATTTAAAAAAAAAAAAAAAACTTTTTCGAGTATTCATAGTCAGAATGTATACACCGAATTTCATGATTTCAACTTCAGCGGATTGATAGGTTCCATTTTATCCCTCTTTTTAATTATATCCCTTAAAAGTAAGAATTTCGAAAAATCCCTCTATTTTACGTGTACGAATTTGGTACCGTTTTTATCCCTCTGCTCCCATTGAACGAATTTGGAAAAACCTTTTTTATTCTTCGTGTCTACTCAGTCAGAGGAATGTATACAGCGAATTTCATGGTTCTAGCTGCATCCATTTGTTTGGTACCATTTTTATCCCCTTTTTCCATTTTACACCCTAAAAGCACGAATTTCGAAAAATACTTTTATTTTATGTGTCTACGCAATCAGAGGAATATACACCGAATTTCATTATTCTAGGTGCAGCCGTTAGGTTGGTACTATTTTTATCCCTCTATCCCCATTTAACCCCTTGAAAGTACGAATTTAGAAAAAATACTTTTATATTATGTATCTACTCTATTAGAGGAATGTACACGCCAAATTTCGTGTTTCTATCTGTTGTCGTTTGATAGGTACCATTTTTATCCCTTTTTGTCCCATTTCGCCCCCTACAAATCTATGGTGCCCTTTTATGCTATAAAGAGAATGCGCATTGCAAATATCAGCTAAATACAAGCTAATATGTTCAAAAAACATGCTGAAATACTCTAAATATTAGGGGTATTTTCAGTCCTTGTGAGGGAAATTTTTTTCCCTCTGGGCCGATTTCGTCCACTTTAGGACAAATTTGAACCTCCTAGTTCATTTCGTTCGGCCGCTATCGTCCCTTCAACAGACCGACAGACAGACAGACAGACAGACAGACAGACAGACAGACAGACAGACAGACAGACAGACAGACAGACAGACAGACAGACAGACAGACAGACAGACAGACAGACAGACAGACAGACAGACAGACAGACAGACAGACAGACAGACAGACAGACAGACAGACAGACAGACAGACAGACAGACAGACAGACAGACAGACAGACAGACAGACAGACAGACAGACAGACAGACAGACAGACAGACAGACAGACAGACAGACAGACAGACAGACAGACAGACAGACAGACAGACAGACAGACAGACAGACAGACAGACAGACAGACAGACAGACAGACAGACAGACAGACAGACAGACGGACAGACGGACAGACGGACATGGCTATATCATCTTAGAATTTTACCACGACCCAGAATATATATACTTTATGGGGTCTCCGATGAATATTTCAAGGTGTTACAAACGGAATGACAAAGTGAATATACCCCCATCCTGGAGGTGGAGGGTATAAAAAGAGGGATAAAAATGGAAGCTACCAAACCGCTGAAGTTGAAATCATGAAATTCGGTGTATACATTCTGACTATGAAGACTCGAAAAAGGGTTTTTTCGAAATTTGTACATTTGGGCGGAGAATGGGGCGAATAGGGATATCTTTAAAATTTATAATTTAATATATAAAATGGAAATGCTTCTTTCTTCGTCGACATCCTTTAATCTGCTGGTAATACTGTGGAATGCACTCCGTGGTGGAGGGTTATATGACTCGGCCCGGCCGAACTTTACGCCTTCTTACTTGTTTCAATTGATATTTTAATTGATTCAATTAATTTCTCATTGAAAAAAGTTCCCTGTCTTATTAGTTCTGTGTTCCGGTGAATGCATCACACTCACTGACGTTGTAATTTAGCCGACTGAAATTATAAGTCAAGACATTTGAACTACACTCCAACTAAAAACACTCAGCGTGTTCAACAAAGGACACCAAAACTTGCACTATGTCTGGCTGGCTGTTACTGACTCTGTCTGTGTGAGTGTGTGATTTAAAGGACAAATCTTTGCTTTTCTTATAGTCTCAGCAAGACATTGTGTGTGTGGGTGAGTCCATATGTTCCTTTTTGGCCACATTTCGAGCCGGCCAACCAGTTGTGGACATTTGTTACGCAGTGCTTTGTGAATGGACGGCCGAGGTTAAAAGTTCTTCAACTGGCCACAAAGTCAACAAAAGCGATACGACGACGTCAGTGTGTGCGTTGTTGGCCTGCAAGTTTTAAAACTTTGACCACAACTTGTTCCACGGAGAGGAATAAAAAGTTAGCCTCTTCTTCAATTCTTCTTCTTCTTAATTTTGGTCGTCCTCTGGAGATTTTGGCCAAAGGCGTCTGAACAAAAAGCCCGATCAAAGTGATGAGACGATGTCGTTAAAACTTTCCTTGTGTTTTTTTTTGGGGGGGTGTTCGTTTTTCTTTCCACTACTTCCTTGGCTTCCTGAATGCGATGTGCCGGCGTAATCGAATTACTTTGGTTTTGTTTGATTCGCCAACATAAAAATGTTGTTGTTGTAAATCTTCGATTATAGCCATTGTGGCCAAGTTCTTGACAACAGCAACAGCAGCAACAACAACGGCAAACAGTTCAATGTTTATTGCATTATTTGGCAGGACGAGGACGAGAGGTTGGGCTTAATTTTTTTTGTTTGTTTATTTCAACATATTTGAACGATAATTTTTTATATCATTTTTATGGTCTTCTATATGTTTTGTGTGTGTTTCTTTGCAGTTAATCACTTTTAATGACGGCAAAGTGGGTGTCAACTTCTTCGGCTATCACGCTGAGGCCGGTCTGGGTGGTGGCCAGAATTCACAGGGTGGCTTATTAGGCGGCCTACACGCTTCCGCTGGCACACCTTGGGGCCAAAATGCCGCTGCCGGTCTGAATGGCAATGTCAATGGTAAGTTTTTGAATGTTTTTTTCTAGAGCAAAAAATTAACAATACTTTACACAACCTGCATGTTATAAATTACACCAGTTTTGTTGTATGTCGAAGGTAAAACAATATATTTGGTATAGTTTAAATTATATATATACTTTAAAATTTAAAAGAAAATGTATTATTAGGGTTAAATTTTTAAATTGTATTTTGTAGTCTTGAATAAACCAACGTACAAACCTAGTGAAGGCCCAATTTCAAGGCTGCTAGCAGCACAGTGGTTGGGAATCGATTTATATTGGAAATGATTCGGTAGCATTTGTTATAATGTAATAATTAAAATGTTTGTATAACATTTCATGGTGTATTTTTGCTATCTAAAATCGAGAAATATAAAAAAACAAGAAAAAACGGCCCGGCCGAACTTTATATACCCTCCACCATGGGTTGCGTTGCACAGAGGCTGTCGATTTTCGTATAAGTGCTGTTGCATTACAGGAAAATGTTAATTTTTTAATATAGCCAAACTAAAACAAATAAAAAAATATCGAAAAATAAATTTATAAATAAATATAAAATTTATAAACAAATATAAAATTTAAATTATTCTAAATCATGCAAAAGTAAAACAAGGCAGCAATCTTCAAATCAGCTTAAATACCCTAAATATTGGGGATAGTGGAAGCAGCCGTTTTTTGGTTGTATTTCCATCCTATTTTAATGCCAAAAGTATGAATTCTGAGAACTCATTATCTCTCACGTACACACAACTTCTTGATTCTACCTATTTTTGCCGTAAAAGTAAAAAATATTAATTTGGAAAAATCATTTTAATTTTGAGAGTTCGAATTCCATGACTCTAGCTACGGCCATTTGGTTTGTACCATTTTAATCCCCTTAAAAGTACGACTTTCGAAAAAACGCTTTATTTTACGTGTCAAGGGATGTACACACCGAATTTCATCTTTATAGCTGTAGCCGTTAAGTGGGTACCATTTTTATCCCTCTGTTCCCATTGTATCCCTTGAAAGTACGAATTTGGAAAAACCATTTATTTTTCGTGTCTACGGAGTCAGAGGAATGTATACACCGAATTTCCTCATTCTAGCTGTAGCCGTTTGGTTGGTACTATTTATACCCTACACCACAGGGTATAATGTCTTTGTGCATTTCTTTGTAACACCCAAAAGGCAACGAGATAGACCCATGGTTTATTATACCGATCGACGTAGAATCACTTTTTGAGTCGATTTAGCGTCTGTTCATCTATTCTTGTAATCAAAGTCCTGGTCGCAATTGTTGTTAGAACTAAGTGAAACTTTGCACAACGAAATTTAATGGGATAAGGACGAACGCTATTTAATTTGAAGCAAATCGTTCAGATTTAGATATAGCTCCCATACAAATTTTGCTTCCGATTTTACTTTTTCCTCTCTAAAAAGCACATATTTCAACAGATTTTCCTCCAATTTGGCAAGACTCCGTATATTTCAACGGTTCAGATTTATATATAGCTTCCATACAAACGTCTCCTCCGATTTGACTCTTTCCGCTCTAGAAACCACAAACTTTGACAAATTTTCTTCAAATTTGCCAAAACAGCTTATATTTCAACTAAGAACAGCTCAGGTAAAAATAGGATAGATCGGTTCAGATTTATATATAGCTCCCATACAAATGTCTCATCCAATTTGACTCTTTCCGCTCTAGAAACCACAAACTTTGACAGATTTTCTTCAAATTTGACAAAACAACTTACATTTGAACTAAAAACAGCTCTGTTAAAAATAGAATAGATCGGTTCAGATTTATATATAGCTCCCATACAAATGTCTCATCCGATTTGACTCTTTCCGCTCTAGAAACCACAAACTTTGACAGATTTTCTTCAAATTTGGTAAAACAACTTACATTTGAACTGAAAACAGCTCTGTTAAAAATAGAATAGATCGGTTCAGATTTATATATATCTTAGATTTATATTTAGCCATAAAAATGTCTCCTCCAAGTTGACTCTTTCCGCTCTAGAAACCACAAACTTTGAAAGATTTTCTTCAAATATGGCAAAACAACTTATATTTCAACAGTTCTGGTGAAAATGGGTCAGATGAGTTCAGATATATATATATATATATATATAGCTCCATTAAAAATTTCGCTGCTGAATTGATTATTTCCGCTCTAGAAATAGCATTTTTGAACAGATTTTCTTCTAATTCGGCACATCAGCTAATGTTTCAAATAGGAATTACTATAGCGAAAGTGGGTCACATCGTTTCAGATTATATATAGCTCCCGATTTGATTCTTTCCGCTCTAGAAACCACATATTTAACACTTCATAAAATTTGGGAAAGCGTCTAATATTTCAACTAGAAAACCTTTGCTAAACTAAACATGGGTCAGATCGGTTCAGATTTGTATATAGCTCCCATTCAAAGTTTGTGTTCAATTTTTCTTACAAATACAGATAGAAGCATGGAATTTGTAGTATATTATCCTGTTATAGCTGCATCGTATATAACCCGGTTCAAATGTAATGACCTTTTTATATCCTACACCATAGGGTATAATGACTGACTGTAGGGTATCATATAGTCGGCCACGCCCGACTTTCGCCTTCCTTACTTGTTGTCCATTATTTTTCTGAATTAATAGACCCTTGAAAGCCCTTTAAATATAAATTTTTATTCCTGTCTTTGAATTTATTTTTATTTTACGTTTTGAGTCGTTTTTTGTGATTTTCCTACACTTTGTCCCACATCTCGCTCAATGTTTATGATTTCTTTCAGACAAAATCCCAAGTTGAAACACAGATTCTCAAATCGAATAGCAATACGTTCCAAAGTCTAAGCAGTTTTTTTGGGGATATATTTCTTTGCATTTGCACGTATTCTCTCCAATGTAAACCTAGAAATGTGGAAACTATAGCTAAATTAATAAAAACCCCAATTTCGGAATTTTTGTCACCTTTACAGGAATTCTGTGATTCTTTTCATAAAAATCTTTTACTTCATTTTTTGATTTCCATTTTCTAATTCTTCAATTGCAATATATCGAATGTCAAAAGATTCTACTGAATATTAACTTTTCCACATTCTCACGAAGTCTGACTGTGTACCCCCAAATAGAGGATTTTCTAATTTGCACAATTATTGAGTAAAAGAGAGTTATTTTCCTTTCCAAGCATAGCAAATACTTCCGTGTGTACTTCGGTGTCTTCAACTCCACTACTCCGTGCCTCTGATGCCAAATTTACCCACTGCTCCTGTCAAACCTTTTTAGTCCCTGTGTGACTGACTGAGCCCAAATTATACCGAACAATTTCCATTCAAGCGAAATATGACCGGAAAGGATTTTGTAGAAATAAAACTTTAATAAAGCAACCTTCCAATTGAATTTATGGCCTTTTTCAGGAAATTGCCCGTAATTGTTTAATGTTCTTCTTCTCGTCAAAGCGGTAACATTCAATTATTGCACACTGCCTTGCCTTGCCTTGCCTTGCCCTCCATTGTCCGACGCTCAACCACATCCCTAATTGCCGGACAGTGTAGCAGAAGAAAAAACATTATCAAATTATCCGTGTCCCTCCAGGAAGTGACGGCCAGATTTACTAAAAAGTACACCAATCTGCATTAACTTTATACCGCGCGTTTAATTAATATTATGAAAATTTTAACAATAATTAATTTTATTTGTTTACTTCAGTGGCGGCTTTCTCCTTTCGTCCTTGCACACAAACACACAGACTTTTCCGTTGCTCCAGCCAACCGAGAAAGTGATAAAAGCCGTTTCGGTCTTAACTCCTTCTGCTGCTTCAGCTTCATCGCCCAGCTTCACCACCACCATCACATCGTTCGTTAGACGTGCTCAGAAAATTTAAAGAAACGAAAGGATTTAGGACAAAAAGGCAACATGAATTGTGTTGTTGTTGCTGTTGTGTTGCCCATGTTAGCCTTTTCTAGTCGAGACGGTTGTGCTGTTGCTCTTGCACAGCACAGTGTCTTGGAATTGAATGGGACTAAAAAGAACTGAAAATAGCCCCTATTATTTGGAGTATTTAAATACATTTTCTTAAATGTCTGCCCCGTATTTATTCGAAATTTGGTCCGTACATTCCGAGCAAACATTTTAGGAAATCTTTCTTTTCAGGGGTAAATGGGCTAAAAACGGTACCAAACAAATGACTGAAGTGGAAATTATGAAATTCGGAGGATATATTCCACTGACTGTGTAGACGCGCCACATATAAGAAATTTTCGTACTTTATACTTTTTAAGGGAAAAATGGGGATAAAAATGGGGATAAAAATGGGGATAAAAATGGGGATAAAAATGGTGCCGCCCAAACGGCTCCAGCTAAAATCTTGTGAATTTTAAAGTATATGTTCCACTTCGCTCAAAACAAACGTTTTTTTTCCAAATTAGGACCAAAATCGGAAAAAGGGATAAAAATGGTACCATGAAATTGAATCATGAAATTCAGTCAGCTCCTCTGACTGTGTGGAAGGTTGGGATTGCAAATTGAACAATTGGCAAATTGGGATTGCAATTGGTCAAAGGACAAAGTTTTCTCTTACAAGGAATGTACTTTTTCGAAATTTGGAAAAAGGGATAAAAAAGGTACCATTCTATGTATTGCAGCTGAAATCGTAAAATTCGGTGCGTACATTACTCTAATTATGTAGACGCGCAACCAAAAAGAATTTTTCAAAATTTGTACTTTTAAAGGATAAAAATGGTAAAAGGGATAAAAATTGTACCGATCATTGTATTGCAGCTAGAATCATGAAATTCGGTGTGTACATTACTTGAATCACGTAGACGCTCAACAAAAATGGATTTTTCGAAATTTGTACTTTTAAGGGTAAAACGGCACAAAAAGGGATAAAAATGGTACCAACCAAAGTATTGCAGCTAGAATCGTGAAATTCGGCGTATATATTTCTTTACCTCACAGAAGAGTAACATAAATTAATTTTACGAAAATTATACATTTAAGGGAGGAACGGGACGAAAAGGGATAAAAATGGTACCAACCAAAGTACTGTAGCTAGAATCGTGAAACTAGGTGTGTATATTTTTTTAACCACATAGATGACTAACATAAATGTTTTTTTCCAAAATTGCACTTATAATGGAAATGGGATTAAAAGGGATAGAAATAGTACCAACCAAAGTATTGCAGCAAGATTAGTGAAATTCGATGCGTACATTCTTCTAATCAGGTAAACGTGCAACAAAAATTGATTTTTCGAAATTTGTACTTTTGAAGGTAAAAGGGATAAAAATGGTACCAACAAAAGTACTGCAGCTAGAGTCGTGAAACTCGGTGGGGGTATTTCTTTAAACATACAGAAAAGTAAAATAAATCAACTTTTCGAAACTTATACATTTAAGGGGGAGAGGGACAAAAAGGGGTAAAAGTGGTACCAATGCATTGTAGCTAGGATCGCAAGATTTTGTGTGTATAATTCCCTAACCATACAGACGGGCAACATAAAAGAATTTTTCGAAATTTGTACATTTACTTGGGTTAAAAATGGTATCACCCAAAGCTAAAATCGTAAAATTCGGATATAGATGTTCGAATAATTTATTTTCACACTTTCGCGGGTCATAGAACGACCATGTGGGCATTAAATGAAAGAGAAGCATATCTGTTAAAAATAATTAGAATTTCATGATTCTTTCTATATTAGTTTAGCATTAACAACCATTTGAAGATTCCCCCTTATTTTATTTCTTGTTTTACTTTTTAGGGGGGGGGAAATTTGAAATGGTTTTTAATGCTAAACTAATATAAATAGAATCATGAAATTCAAAGTATTTTTAACGGATATTCTGCTCTTTTATGTGATACCCATAACGTCACGTTTAATGACCAGCGAAAGTACGAAAATAAATTATTCGAGTTTAGAAAGCCAAAATACTCCAGAAAATGTTTACATAGCTCTTCAGCAAAAGTTAATAATTATTATTTAGTAATTATGTTTTTAAAATTAAAATCACAATTATGCATTCGCAAATACTAAATCGATGGAGAGTGGGAATTCCCGAGGAATTTAAAAATAACTCCCGCTCTCCGGGGAAATGAAAAAATCCCAGAAAAGAAAAAAAATCAACAAAAGAATCATTCCAAATTGTTGTCCATACAAAATCTTCTTCGGGCCACTGTGCGCAGTGCTGTGTGTTTTTCCTGGTGTCACTGTTTGTTTAGACAAGTAAAGTTGTTGTCGTTGTTGCTGCTGCTCTTGCTGTTGTTGTTGTGTTTTTTCGTAATTTACACTTAAAAGCTGTGCTTGTTATCACTTTGGTTAATTACGAGACTCTAGAGTTTTTCGGCTGTGTTTTAAGGTTTATTTCATCCAGCCCATTCCGGCAGGCCATGGCAGTCCGGCGTGTATACAATTATTTACGCCATCGTCGTGTCGTGTAATTAATTTCACTGGCACATTGACAAATGTGGCCCCTGGCATCCATTTACATGATGGGGTTTAACAACAACAACAACAGCACAATACAGTAGTCAGTCAGTCATTCGGTCACCCCAACCCTCTCTTTTAATCGGAACATTTTAAAAGGACCGCCGAAAAAATGTATCACAAATATTTTAATGGTTTAACAGATAAAAAGGATATTTCGGCATCACTCTCCCTCTCTCGCTCTAAATGTGTTTGTGTCGGAGTTTTTTCTAAAAGGATTGAACTTTTTCAATTAATCTCCTTAAAGGGTTTCGAGCTGATATCCACCACTCCCCCACCCATACTCGCCTCACTTGCCTTACTTGCCTCAGTTGTCTGTGATTGTAGGCACCATATGGAATAATTGTTATAAATCTAAGGAAGGCTCTTTGGATAATAAGTAACAAATGTTAATAATGTCGTCCATTTTGTGTTCGAGCAACTTTCTTGTGCAGTCGTTTGAAGTTCATTCTTCTTTATATAGAGTGGTGGTGGCAGAGTCAAGAACTTTGTCTACTTTAAATGACTTTAAGGTCAAAGGTTTATGTGTGATTAATGGAATTAACAATAAATCCGTATAAAAGGCATTCAAGTTTGCCCGGGCACATTTCTAATATACTCTCCATATATATATATTTGACAGAGTGAAAGATGTGGGTCCTCCACTAATTTCTGTTGGGGATTTATCAAATCCAAGAATAAGACAAAGACAAAGAACACTTCAAAGCCATCTTAATTCAAATGCTAACGTACATTAGATCGTATCATAGGTAGGAGAGATCGTATTGAATACTTTCGTAGAACCTGTGAAATATATATTCTGGGCTGTGGTGGATTTCTAGGCGTATATCCCTCCGTCAGTGCGTTGCACAGTCACAAACTCCCGAACTTCAATTTCAATTTTTATAATTGAATTCTGCAAAGAACTTCTAATTAAGGCCATTTTAAAATTATTTGGCGATATTATTGAAAAAATTGCATCAATAATATTCTCTTTTTTGTTTTATTGAAAAGCAGCACCTACTTTTTAATTAAAACAAGTAAAAACGGCGTTAATATCGGCCGGGCCGAACTTTATATACCCTCCACCATGGATTGCATTCCACAGAGGTTGTTGGTTTTCATAGAAGTGCAGTAATATTACAGGAAAATATATTTTTTTTAATATAGCCAAACCAAAACAAATAAAGAGTGATTTTTTTGAGGTTAGGATTTTCATGCATTAGTATTTGACAGATCACGTGGGATTTCAGACATGGTGTCAAAGAGAAAGATGCTCAGTATGCTTTGACATTTCATCATGAATAGACTTACTAACGAGCAACGCTTGCAAATCATTGAATTTTATTATCAAAATGCGTCCTCTGTTAAGAAAGTTCAGAAAGAAAGAAATTGTGTTCAGCGACGAAGCTCATTTTTGGCTCAATGGGTACGTAAATAGGCAGAATTGTCGATTTTGGGGTGAATATCAGCCAGAAGCATTGCAAGAGCTACCAATGCATCCAATGGTGGCATCATTGGACCGTACTTCTTCAAAGATGATGCGAATCGTAACGTAATTGTGAATGGTGAGCGCTACCGTGAGATGATATCCAACTTTTTTTTGCCCAAAATGGAAGAACTGAACTTGGTTGACATGTGGTTTCAACAAGATGGCGCTACATGCCACACAGCTCGCGATTCTATGGCCATTTTGAGGGAAAACTTCGGAGAACAATTCATCTCAAGAAATGGACCGGTAAGTTGGCCACCAAGATCATGCGATTTGACGCCTTTAGACTATTTTTTGTGGGGCTACGTCAAGTCTAAAGTCTACAGAAATAAGCCAGCAACTATTCCAGCTTTGGAAGACAACATTTCCGAAGAAATTCGGGCTATTCCGGCCGAAATGCTCGAAAAAGTTGCCCAAAATTGGACTTTCCGAATGGACCACCTAAGACGCAGCCGCGGTCAACATTTAAATGAAATTATCTTCAAAAAGTAAATGTCATGGACCAATCTAACGTTTCAAATAAAGAACCGATGAGATTTCGCAAATTTTATGCGTTTTTTTTTTAAAAAAAGTTATCAAGCTCTTAAAAAATCACCCTTTACAAATATTGAAAAATTAATTTTATAAATAAATATAATATTTTAATTATTTCAAGCCACGCTTATAAATATTCATATATTTATATTTTCAAAGCCATAAATATTGGTAGATAGTGGGTGCTCAAGTTAGTTGTATTTCCATTCTATTTTAATTCCAAAAGTACAAATTTTAAAAATCCATTATAAGACGTACATAGTGCAAAATAACCTAACTTCATGATTCAACCAATTTTTGCCGTAAAAGAAAAAGTAAGAATTTGGAAAAAAACTTTTTATTTTGCGTGTCTATGCAGTCAGAGGAATGTATACACCGAATTCCATGATTCCAGCTGCGTCCATTTGGTTGGTACCATTTTTACCCCCTTGACGTTTCTACGCAATTAGAATTGCATCATTCTAGCTGTAGTCGTTTAGTTGGTACTATTTTTATCCCTCTGTACCATTGTATCCCTTGAAAGTACTAATTTCGAAAAATTCGTCTATTTTCCGTGTCTACGCAGTCAGAGGAATGTATACTCCGAATATCATGACTCTAGCTGCGGTCATTTGATGGTACTATTTATATCCCCTTTTTCATTTTAACCCCAAAAAGTACAAATTTCGAAAAACCAGTTTATTTTCCGTGTCTACACACTCAGAGGAATGTATACTCCGAATTTCATGACTCTAGCTGCGGTCATTTGATTGGTACTATTTTTATCCCCTTTTTTCAGTTTAACCCCAAAAAGTACGAATTTTAAAAAATCCGTTTATTTTACTTGTCTATGCAATCAGAGGAATGTATACACCGAATTTCATTATTCTAGGTCCAGCCGTTTGGTTGGTACCATTTGTATCCCTCTTTTCCCATTTTATCCCTTAAAAGTACGAATTTGGAAAAAATACTTTTATATTATTTATCTACTCAATTAGAGGAATTCACACACCGAATTTCGTGTTTCTAGCTATTGTCGTTTAATAAGTACCATTTTTATCCCTTTTTAGCCCCATTTCACCCCCTACAAATAAGAATCACTTTATGGTGCACGTTTTTGCTATAAGGGGAATGCGCATACCAAATATCAAGCAAATATGAACAGTCATATTCAAAAACAAGTAAGAAGGCGTTAAGTTCGGCCGGACCGAATCTTATATACCCTCCACCACGGAGTGCATTCCACAGTACTACCAGCAGATTAAAGGATGTCGACTTTACATAGAAGCACAGTACCATATTACGAAAATTGTGATATGTTTATGCACATTACTATATTTGTTTACTATTTCAAACTATAATGTATACTTATGCGAACTGTTTAAAATCGACTACTATATATAAATAAAATGCTGATATTGTGAAAGTGAACATGACTAAATATTAGGCGATTGTCAGTCGCCATTAGAAAGAAGCATTTTCAGATACAGACAAAGTGATAAGAAAAGTAAAAATTTTAAAGATATCCCCATTCGCCCCATTCTCCGCCCAAATGTACAAATTTCGAAAAAACCCTTTTTCGAGTCTTCATAGTCAGATTGTATACATCGAATTTCATGATTTCAACTTCAGCGGTTTGGTAGGTCACATTTTTATCTCTCTTTTTAATTATATCCCTAAAAAGTACGAATTTCGAAAAATCCCTCTATTTTACGTGTCTATGCAATTAGAGGGATGTACGCACCGAATTTCATGATTCTAGCTGTTGTCGTATCATTGGTACCATATTTTATCCTTTTTTCCCCCTCTAAAACTTTTATTTTCTTTGCGGTGCTTCCAAGCTACAAGAGGAATGTCCGCAACAAATTTTAACTGTATGAAAATAAGAAATTTAATTAATAAGCCAAGCTACCAATATTTGTATCTATATATAATGGATATAATACTTCAATTCATAAAGTAAATATAAGGGAGCAATCAGAAGTACCCTAAATATTGGGGGATAGAGAGTGTATTTTCAGCTACAGTCGTTTGGTTGGTTGTATTTCCATCCTATTTTAATTTCAAAAGTATAAATTTTGAAAATACCTTATCTCTCACGTACGCAGTACCTTCATGATTCTACCATTTTTTGTCGTAAAAGCAACAAAATAAAGTACGAATTTGAAAAAAAAATATTTTACGTGGCTATGTAGTCAGAGGAATGTATACACCGAATTCCATGATTCCATCAGCGGTCATTTTGTTGGTACCATTTTTATCCCCTTTTTCCAATTTTGCCCCCTCAAGAGTACGACTATCTAAAATCTCTTTATTTTACGTATCTACACAATTAGAGGGATGTACACACTGAATTTTATCATTCTAGCTGTATTCGTTTAGTTGGTACTATTTTTATCCCCTGTAGCCATTGTATACCTTGAAAGTACGAATTTGGAAAAAAACGTTTTATTTTTCGTGTCTACACAGTCAGAGGAATGTATACTCCGAATTTTATGATTCTAGCTGCTGCCATTTGGTAGGTACTATTTTTATCCCCTTTTTCCATTTGAACCCCAAAAAGTACGAATTTTGGAAAGTTCTCTTATTTTAAGTGTCTACGCAATCAGAGGAATGCATATATCGAATTTCATTATTCTAGGTGCAGCCGTTAGGTTGGTACTATTTTTATCCCTCTATCCCCATTTAACCCATTAAAAGTACGAATTTAGAAAAAATACTTTTATATTATGTATCTACTCTATTAGAGGAATGTTCACGCCAAATTTCGTGTTTCTATCTGTTGTCGTACCATTTTTATCCCTTTTTGTCCCATTTCGCCCCCGAAAATTAAAAATCACTCTATGGTGCCCTTTTATGCTATAAAGGGAATGCGCATTGCAAATATCAAGTAAATACAAGCTAATATGTTCAAAAAACATGCTGAAATACTCTAAATATTAGGGGTATTTTCAGTCCTTGTGAGGGAAAAATGTTTCCCTTTGGGCCGATTTCGCCCCATTTCAATCCCAACCGATCTACGACTATAAGACGCATTTATGGAAAATTTGAACGTTCTAGCTCCTTTCGTTTAGATGCTAGCGTGCTTTCAACAGACGGACAGACGGACAGACGGACGGACGGACGGACATGGCTAGATCGTCTTAGAATTTTATGACGATCAAGAATATATATACTTTATAGGGTCTCAGGTCGATATTTCAAGGTGTTACAAACGGAATGACAAAGTTAGTATACCCCCATCCTGGTGGTGGAGGATGTAAAAACTTATTTGGATTGCATATGTAGTTAAGTAGATATGAACGAGTCGAAATAGATTCAAGGTTTCCAGTTTTTCTTGGAAGAAAACGAAGTTAGCTGCGTCTTCTCACAGCAAAAAAAAAGAAGCGGAAAAGGGCCTATTCCTTAAATTTTCCCAAAAATTCACCATCAATCGCTCAATAAACTCTGTGCAAAAACTCTAGACAAACAAACAATTTTGTATGAAAAATTCGTTTTGAGTGATATGGGCGGTATCTGATGGACGTGGCCGATCTTGATGAAACTTTATATTTTTCTTAATTACTTAAGAAAATGGTCATTACAAAGTTTCATTACTCTACGAGCACTCCATATATTTATGCAATCAAATGTATGAAGCCATCCCACTGTGCGTGGCGTTGGCAATTTTCATATAATTGTGAAATCAAATGAAATCACTGATAATTTGTGTTAATACAAATATAGAAGTATGAAATATATGGCGATTTTTCATGTTATGATACATGAACAGCAGGTGTACCGCTCTAGAAATATGATGTGAAGAAGTCGAGCTACCTTCTTTCACGTGAAATATTTCAATTGTCTACGGTCCAGTGACTGGACATTGTGTCAAACGACTTTTGTAGAAGTTCTGAGGACGAGCAAGAAATTGAGTGAGTTGAACACCATCTCCGTATATGCCCAGTTATGGCTAGAAGACGTTTAGTGACATTGGATTCAGCTTAATTCGACAGCTTGGCTAGTAAATATATACCTCGGCATGATGAAGCATTTCCCCCAAAGGTGGTTTACAATAAGGGCGTAAATGCCATTGGTATCTCAAAGGACCTCTTATGGTCTAAGATTGTAGATCTCATCGCGACAATAAAACAAAACCTTTTTTTATTTTTTTCCGAACCCGCGAACTGTAACATCTACAATTATCTATGGATTTTCTTCAAATAGGTCTTGTTTTCTTCGTTAGGTCTTGTTTAGCTATGCTAAAATAAAACATAATATTTTGTTTATTTAAAAGCTGGTTCAAGCGCTATTTAACTCAAACACCTGGTACATATTTCCAATGGAAGTTTGAATTTTTGATCATAACCTTAGACCTTAGAAGGCACCATTAATATTTGTATTCATTCATTTTGTAAATAAACGGTCGACTACAATGTCTTAAATGAACAATTTAAGGTACTTATGATGGCTATAAAGATTGCAAACATCACATTCACATAGAAACAGAGGTTAGGGAACAAAAAATTGAGAAAAATAGTTGTTGTTTCTTATTGTTATAAAAAATAGAAGAACAAAAATAAAAATATTTTTTTTTTTGCATTTTAATAGCTAGCATTCTAATAAAAAAATAAAGTCTATTTCAAAATGATAAAAAGATTTTTTTTAAATGAAATGATTTTTTAATTTTTGTTGAAAATCCCCTTTACAAATTAGATAACAGAGAATTTTGCTTTATTTGCTGGTACCGTATAGGTGCCAAATAAATAAACAACGCCTAGTTGAAGGAAATCTGAAAACTTTTTGAAATTCCCTTACTTCCACAAACGAGTCATAACTTCTACACTTATCCATGGATTTTCTTCAAATAGGTCTTGTTTCCTTCGTTAAGTCTTGTTTAGCTATGCTAAAATAAAACAAAATATTTTTTATTTAAAAGCTGGTTCTAGCGCTATTTAACTCAAATCGTGATTTTATAAGTTATATTGCGTCTATAAAGAGTTTCATAACTTCTACATCTATCCATAGATCTTTTACAAATAGACATTATTTTCTTCGTTATAATAATAGCTATTAAAATTAAAAATATTTTCTGCAATTTTTTGTCTATTTTTCGCCAGTAAAAATGTTTTTTTTTAACATTTTCTCATTTTTTGGTGACTCTTCCTAAACTCTTATCTCTACGATTTTCGCAATATTCGCGCCATCATATCTACATTTAATCGAACATCTAAAAAGTTGGGATCTTACTTATGTTTCCAAAATGAGACTAATTATTCAAAATAATGTTTCCATGAAAATATTTTTACAACCTACACCACATGGGTATAATGACTTTGTGCATTGGTTTGTAACACCCAAAAGGAAACATCGCTTATTATACCGATCGACTTAGAATCACTTTTTGAGTCGATTTAGCAATGTCCGTCGGTCAGTCCGTTCGTCTGTCCATCTATTCTTGTAATCAGAGTACAGGTCGCAATTGTTGTTAGAAATAAATTAAACTTTTTAGAACGAACTTTTATGGGATAAGGACGAACGCTATTTAATTTGAAGCAAATCGGTTCAGATTTAGATACAGCTCCCATACAAAATTTGCTCCCGACTTTACTCATTCTGTTCTAGAAACCACATTTATCAACAGATTTTCTTCCAATTTGTTGAAACGCCACAGGCCAGATTGGTTCAGATTTATATATAGTTCCCATACAAATGTCTCCCCCGATTTGATTATTTCCGCTCTAGTAACCACTTATTTTAACAGATTTTCTTCAAATATGGCAATAGAACTTGTCTTTCAATTAGAAACAGCTCAGGTAAAAATGGACCAGATCGGTTCAGATTTAGATATAGCTCCCATGCAAATTTTGCTCCCGATTTTACTCTTTCCGCTCTAGAAACCACATATATCAACAGATTTTCTTCCAATTTAGCTAAACGTCACATATTTTAACTATGAACAGATCTGGTACAAACAGGCCAGATCGGTTCAGATTTATATATAGTTCCCATACAAATGTCTCCTCCGATTTGACTATTTCCGCGCAAGAAACCCAATATTTTAACAGATTTTCTTCAAATTTGGCAAAACAACTTGTATTTCAACTAGAAACAGCTCAGGTAAAAATGGACCAGATCGGTTCAGATTTATATATAGCTCCCATACAAATGTCTCTCCCAATTTGATTATATCCGCTCCAGAAACCACATTTTTAACAGATTTTCTTCAAATTTGGCAAAACAACTTATATTTCAACTAGAAACAGCTCTGGTAAAACTGGGATCAGATCAATTCAGATATATATATATATATGTAGCTCCTATACAAATTTCGCCACCGAACTGATTATTTCCTCCCTAGAAATAGCATATTTGAACATATTTTCTTCTAATTCGGCACATCAGCTCAGATTTATACACACATCGGTTCAGATTTATATATAGCTCCCATACAAATGTCTCTCCCAATTTGATTATATCCGCTCCAGAAACCACATTTTTAACAGATTTTCTTCAAATTTGGCAAAACAACTTATATTTCAACTAGAAACAGCTCTGGTAAAACTGGGATCAGATCAATTCAGATATATATATATATATGTAGCTCCTATACAAATTTCGCCACCGAACTGATTATTTCCTCCCTAGAAATAGCATATTTGAACATATTTTCTTCTAATTCGCACATAAGCTAATATTTCATATAGAAAGATCCACGGCGAATGTGGGTCACATCGGTTCAGATTTATATATAGCTCCCATATAAATGACTCCCCCCACTTGATTCTTTCCACTATAGAAACCACATATTTAACAGATTTCCATCAATTTTGGGAAATCGTCTTATATTTCAGCTAAAAAACCTATTTAGGTTTTCTAGTTGAAATAAAGGGTCAGATCGGTTCAGGTTTATATATAGCTCCCACTCAAAGTTTGTGTTAAAATTTTCTTACAAATACAGATGGAACTATGCAATTTGTAGTAACAAACCTAAATAGGTTTTTTCTTCGCTTATAGCTGTATCCTATATTACTCGATTCAAATTTAACGTCCTTTATATACCCTACACCACTGGGTATAATTACTAGGTGTAGGGTATCATATAGTCGACCACACCCGACTCTAACCTTCCTTACTTGTTTAATATCGTTTTCGAGTATAAAATGAAATGATAAAATGAAAACTTCAGAAAAAATACATACATGTGTAGTTCTGTGCAAAAATTTTCCTTGGATTCTGTTATTGAAAAATATTTCTTTAATTCTCGCTGGTCAAGTTACAGGTTCATTACGAGAATCAACTTCTTCGTCAAATGTTTACTTCAATAAGCCTATTGTTTGAGGCGCTGTATGGTCATTCAATGGGTGCACCGAAATAATCGACAATCATCGCTCTGTAATTCTCGCCGTTCTCATTTGTAAAGAAGTGAGGACCAACGACTCCACTGCCCCTTAAAACACACCAAACTGTGAGTTTTTCTGGATATATTGGTGCCTGATGAATCTCTCGTGTATTCTCTTCACACCAAATGCGGCATTTTTGCTTATTGGCATGTCCATTGAGTCCAAAATGAGCCTCGTCACTGAGTAAAATATAGGGATGAAACTGTGGGATGATGGCTTTTCAAAATATGTTTTCAAGCGTTGCACACTGTGGTAAATCACAAATCTAGCTGGACAAAATAAAAAAAAAGTCTGGCAACATTCCTTCTGATCGTTTAATGAGCTTGTCAATACAATAGATAACTGTAATTCATGTTTTGTTTTGTTTGTTTTTAGCTCTGATTAGAAAAAATAAACTTTAAAGTCACTTGTTGTCAACACGTGCATTCAGATTTCAAAGAGAAGCGTATTTGTTGTGTGACTTTGTTTTGTGATTGAAAAGGCTACGGTGATTTTATTGTCATAATTTTTTTTATTATTATTAAGCGATATTTCAAGGAAATATATTATAAATTGCATTTAATTATTTCCATTGTAAGTATTAAAACAATTTTATTTTTGTGAGAAGTTCAGAAAGTGAAAAAATAAAACATTTTCTTTTTTCAAGTAGAGTTAAAGCTGTTTATTACGCATAGTTCCGGTGTAAAACTATATTTGGGTGAATCTTTCAAGTGTTCACTTTAAGGTAAATCAAAAACCCATTGCGATTTTTTGCGACCGCCATACATTTTTTTTCACTTTTCCAGTATGACCTCCACTTATTCGCGAAAGGAAATTTTTGAAGAATGGTTAAAAACTCCCAAAATACAGCGCAAAGATGCCTTATTGACATTAATAATGGATAGATATGGTCTTCAAGATATACCAGAAGAAGTGAAAACAAATCTTAAGGCAAATATAAATATTATTTGTTTTAAGCTAGGCGAAAAATGGATAAAAAGTGGAAGACATCATGGCCGTTTTTATACCCTCCACCTCTAGGATGGGGGTATATTCACTTTGTCATTCCGTTTGTAACACCTTGAAATATTCATCGGAGACCCCATAAAGTATATATATTCTGGGTCATGGTAAAATTCTAAGACGATATAGCCATGTCCGTCTGTCCGTCTGTCCGTCTGTCCGTCTGTCCGTCTGTCCGTCTGTCTGTCTGTCTGTCTGTTGAAAGCACGATAGCGGCCGAACGAAATGAGCTAGGAGGTTCAAATTTTTCCTAAATGTGTCTTATGGTTGTAGATCGGTTGGGATTGAAAGTGGACGAAATCGGCCCAGAGGGAAAAATTTTTCCCTAACAAGGACTGAAAATACCCCTAATATTTAGAGTAATTCAGCATGGTTTTTGAACATATTAGCTTATATTTAGTTGATATTTGCAATGCGCATTCCCTCTATAGCATAAAAGGGCACCATAGAGTGATTTTTATTTGTAGGGGGCGAAATGGGACAAAAAGGGATAAAAATGGTACCTATCAAACGACAAAAGATAGAAACACGAAATTTGGCGTGTACATTCCTCTAATAGAGTAGATACATAATATAAAAGTATTTTTTCTAAATTCGTACTTTTAAGGGGTTAAATAGGGATAGAGGGATAAAAATAGTACCAACCTAACGGCTGCACCTAGAATAATGAAATTCGATATATACATTCCTCTGATTGCGTAGACACATAAAATAAAAGAACTTTCCAAAATTCGTACTTTTTGGGGTTCAAATGGAAAAAGGGGATAATAGTACATACCAAATGACAGCAGCTAGAATCATGAAATTCGGAGTATACATTCCTCTGACGGCGTAGACACATAAAATAAAAGAATTTTTCGAAATTCGTACTTTTATGGTGTAAAATGGAAAAAGGGGATAAAAATGGTACCAAACAAATGGATGCAGCTAGAACCACGAAATTCACTGTATACATTCCTCTGACTTGGTAGACACGAAGAATAAAAAGGTTTTTGCAAATTCGTTCAATGGGAGCAGAGGGTAAAAATGGTACCAAATTCGTACTTTATTTTGTTGCTTTTACGGCAAAAAATGGCAAAATCATGAAGTTGCCTAGTGCGTACGTGAGAGATAAGGTATTTTCAAAATTTATACATTTGAAATTAAAATAGATGGAAATACAACCAACCAAACGACTGTAGCTGAAAATGCACTCTCTATCTCCCAATATTTAGGGTATTTATGATTATTCCCTTATATTTACTTTATGAATTGAAGTATTATATCCATTATATATATATATATATATATATATATAATGGATATAATACTTCAATTCATAAAGTAAATATATATAGTATATATATATAGTATACAAATATTGGTAGCCTTTGCTTATTACTTAAATTTCTTATTTTCATACAGTTAAAATTTGTTGCGGACATTCCTCTTGTAGCTTGGAAGCACCACAAAGAAAATAAAAGTTTTAGAGGGGGAAAAAAGGATAAAATATGGTACCAATGATACGACAACAGCTAGAATCATGAAATTCGGTGTGTACATCCCTCTAATTGCATAGACACGTAAAATAGAGGGATTTTTCGATTTTAAACCGTGCGCAGAAGTATACATTATAGTTTGAAATAGTAAATAAATATAGTAATGTGCATAAAAATATCACAATATTCGTAATATGGTACTGTCCTTCTATGTAAAGTCGACTTCCTTTAATCTGCTGGTGATACTATGGAATGCACTCCGTGGTGGAGGGTATATAAGATTCGGCCCGGCCGAACTTAACGCCTTCTTACTTGTTTAAAATCAAATTCAGTTTGGCTTGATGAACCGTATGTATTGCCTGAAAGTGTACAACCGAAAAGATGTGAAAAAGCTGGAAGAAAACCGAAAAACTTTGATGACTGCAGTGAAAAATCGAAAAAAGAAAGATACAAAGTCTTTTAGATTCAACTGACCATCGAGAAATTATTAAAGCTAGCGAGATAGTGTTTCGCAAAATGGGAAAGCGAGATTCAGCCACACTTGTGAAAGATCTGTCGGAAGCTTCATCCAGTAAAGGTACGGGAGTGAACAAAAATTGTAAGAGATTTAGCTCTGAGCCTGTGCCTTTAGTGAGCCTTTCTCCCGATGAAGCCTTATCTTTAATGGTTGATGCTAATTTGTCGAAACATCAATACGACGTTATTCGGCAAAAAGTCAACGCAAAATGCAAAAATCTTTTTCCCTCCTACACTAATGTTCAAAAAGCTAAGAAAAATTGTTATCCAGCTGAAACAGTAATCACTGAGATGTATGCAAAAAGTTCACTCCAGTCATTAGTGAATCATACTGTTGAAAGGCTTTGTTTGGCTCAAAAAGAGGTTTTACTCGGTATTGATGAACTGAAAACTGATGAAAATCGTCTTAATATTTTGATAAAATGGGGATGCGATGGGGCTTAGCAAAAGCAGTATAAACAGAAGTTTTCTTCGGAGGAGGGCCATACAGATGAAAGTTTATTTAGTATTTCAATGGTTCCTATTCAAATGAATTTAAGTTCTACACAAAGAAAAATTATTGTATGGCAAAATCCTGCTCCTTCATCTACAAGATACTGCCGTCCTATCAAGTTTGTTTTTGCCAAAGAGTCCACTGAGTTAATTACTCAAGAAGTTAATTTAGTACAGCAAGAAATTAGAGATTTGTCTCCAACTCTTATCAGAAATGGCGAACAAAGTTTTCTTGTTGAGTCAACATTTATGCTTACTATGATAGACGGTAAAATTTGTACTGCACTATCATCTTTAACTTCTTCTTCTCAAACGTGTTTCATATGTGGAGCGAAACCGAGTGAACTAAATAAACCTTCTGTGATTTTAAACAAAATTGTCGATGAACGATCTTTAACCTTTGGAATGTCTCCGCTACATTCATGAATCCGTTTTATGGAGTGTGTATTACACATAGCATATAAGCTTCCTATAATGACCTGGCAAGCTCGAGGACCGGAAAATAAAGCAAAAGTGGCTGAAGTAAAAAAAAAAATATTCAACAGAGATTTCGAAATGAGATGGGGGTAGACATGCCAACACAACACGGAGGTAATACGAATGACGGTAATACTGCTAGACGGTTCTTTAGAGCAATAAAGAATTAATTGAACGGTTTCATATTATTTTGGAAACTTTAGGTAGTGGTTACCTTTTTGATGAAGATGCTTTCGAAAGTTTTATTGTTGTCACACGAAATTTATACTTAAAGGAATACCCATGGTACATTATGCCAGTTAGCGTCCATAAAATCCTTTTTCATGGAAAAGACATAATAAAGTCTTGCATTCTTCCTATAGGACAGCTGTCAGAAGAAGCTCAAGAAGCAAGAAATAAGGACACGAGGAAATTTAGAGTGTTGTTTACGAGAAAAACATCGAGAATAGACACAAATACAGATCTTTTCAATCGTCTGTTAATTTCTTCAGATCCCTTTATCGCAAGTTTGCGTCACACTCCCTTTCGAGTTCAAGGTTTGATAACAAAAGAAGTTCTTTCATTATTATCTGTTGATGCTTTTGAGGAGGAAGAATATTAACGATAAATATGAAAGTGAATAAATTAAAATCTCTATGTGTATTTATGTGTTATTATCTGTATTATTAATGTAATAAAGGAAAAATAAGCAACGAAAACAATTATTATCAAATATTTATTAAAAATATTAAAATTATTTTAATACTAAAAATTAATTTTTGACCTCAATTTTATTTAAAAAAATCTTCTTTTTAAAAAAAAAATTGATTTTTGATAATAATTTATATATTTGAACTCATTTTTTATATAATTCATATGTGAGAAGTGAACCCAACGCGATTTATTAATTTTGTCCAGCTAGATTTGCGATCTACCACACTGTGCGTTGCTCGGTTTGTATAGCCTTTCTGCATGTGAAATCAAGCTGAAATCGTTCAAGATCGATTTGCAAATGTCAGATCCCACATAAATATAACAGCTCGATTTCGCATTTATTCCGAAAAGGGTATTCGTCTTTTCGTGATGAATTGGCAAACCAAACTGTTCACAATTTATGATAGTGTTGCCAAATCTAATCTATTTGATACCATTAAATGGAACTATTTGAATAAGTAAACATTACACAGGGTGGAACAAAACACATCACCCTATCTGCTGCAAATGGTGCAACTATTGAGATACACTTGCCACATTTTGGATTTTTAAAACATCCCCTGTGCCTTGATTATTTATCACCTTCTAGTGATTGAGTTATCGAAGAATTGCAGTCTTTTCTAAATATTCTAAAAAGCCATAAACATTCTCCTGCTTTTAGATAAATTAAAATTGAACAATTCCCCAGCATTTCCCATTAAATCTTTAGCATGGAAAAATGTTCATTATTCTACAAGTACATACACATGCATGTATCTAACAATAAACTATAAATTATCCATCTTTGCTTGGTTTCTTACTTTCATCATTTCTTCTGCAGGACG
Source organism: Polietes domitor (assembly GCA_947397865.1). Lineage (NCBI taxonomy): Eukaryota > Metazoa > Arthropoda > Insecta > Diptera > Muscidae > Polietes > Polietes domitor. The sequence continues at coordinate 53,668,392 of OX377622.1, read as the reverse complement.
TGCTGCTGGTGTTTTGTATGCAGGTGCCCAGGCAACGCCAGACGTTGGCGCCAGTGCCGTCTTAGGTGGCGACACATCTCAGGGTGGTTTCGGAGCATCCGAGGCTTATGTTCCCGGCAAAATGGCACGTCGCACACACACCATTGTGGCCGGAAATAGACAGCAAGCTGATGTTGCATCCGCAACAAGCGCCGCCGCCGCGTCTCCCGCAACCGAAGGTCCCAATGCCATACAGAAAGTGCGACCACCCAAGAAGTATCGCGGGGACCAAGCTGTAAGTGTTGGAATGAAGCGCAGAAAAAAAACGATTTATTTTATTCTCTTGATAGATAGATTCAGGATATTTGATATGGCGTATATTGTGTGTGTAGAGAATGAAGTGTAGATATAATGGAAGAAGAACCATGAAAAAGTGTGTGTGGGGGGATTTATAAAATTCTCTAAAAGGATATCATTTCATATTGGCGTCGAGAACATCATCCAAAATCGATTTTTTAATTATTTCATCAACGGCTAACAGTAGTGTCATGTGTAGTGTTTTGAAATCACGCTTGCCAGATGTCCACTTTTCTTATCCAAAAAAAAGTAAAGAAAAATCCCCAAATAAAAATTGTTTCGATCAAAATAGAAAAGCTTAAAGACAGGCAGATATTACAAAGTCCTGTTTTAAAAGTCGTTTAAAGTGTTCGCACGGGGCTATTCAAAGACTGTGGAGAAATTTTAAGGAAACTATGCAATAACATGGTCCTATATGATACAGTGGACTTTGGTCTAAATTATTTGAAATCTGTGACTTGCACACAATCAGGGGGTATGAGCCATTCCATGTGAAACTGAATATCTCATGAAATCTTCACACGTGTCCTAGCAAAAAAATTGCAAAATTTGATTTTCCCCATAAATTGAAAATCCTACTGAGGTTCCACAAAAATACCTAAAATAAATCAAAACAGATAAATATGTAGACTTTGCATTTACCACAAAAAAAAAATCCCAAAGTGGGGAACTTGTGTTCCACAAAATTGTGGATTTTTAACTTTGTTTACCGTTTGTATATGTTTTGATCAATTTTGTTGAGTTGGACCTCAAATGCGTAAAATTTCGAGTGACGCGAACTGGAATATCTCCTCCGATTAGGCTCTTTCCGCTCTAGAAACCACAAACTTTGACAGATTTGCTTAAAATTTGGCAAAACAGCTTATATTTCAACTAAGAACAGCTATGGTAAAAATATGATAGATCGGTTCAGATTTATATATAGCTCCCATACAAATGTCTCCTCCGATTTGAATCTTTCCGCTCTAGAAACCACAAACTTTGACAGATTTTCTTCAAATTTGGCAAAACAACTTATGTTTCAACTAAAAACAGCTCTGGTGAAAATGGGTCAGATGAGTTCAGATATATATATATATATATATATATAGCTCCAATACAAATTTCGCTACTGAATTGATTATTTCCGCTCTAGAAATAGCATTTTTGAACAGATTTTCTTCTAATTCAGCACATCGGCTAATGTTTAAAATTGAAACAACTATAGCGAAATTGGGTTCATCGGTTCAGATGATATATAGATCCCGATTTGATTCTTTCCGCTCTAGAAACCACGTATTTAACACTCCATAAAATTTGGGAAAGCGTCTAATATTTCAACTAGAAAACCTTTGCTAAACATGGGTCAGATCGGTTCAGATTTTTATATAGCTGCCATTCATAGTTTGTGTTCAAATTTTCTTACAAATACAGATAGAATTTGTGGTATATTCTCCTCTTATAGCTGCATCGTATATCAGCCGGCTCAAGTGTAATGACCTTTTTATATCCTACACCATAGGGTATAATGACTAAGTATAGGGTATCATATAGTCGGCCACGCCCGACTTTAACCTTCCTTACTTGTTTTTTTTGTGCCAACAAAAAAGATTTTTTCGAAAAAATTAATTTTACTCATTCAAAATCCATAAAACAATCGATTGATACTATGACTCAGTCTCGGTGCCAACAAAAAATTTTTTTTTGGTCTCTTTGTAATTATTTGTATCATTTCGCTAATTCTTCCATAAAAATATCTGCATTCATTGACACTATAAGTGGGAGTGGCCATTGAAAATGAATAAAAAGTCCACTTGTTGCTTATGCTGCCTTGGGATGTACACCCAAAATACACTTTTTCCGGATTTTGGATTTTATGATATGGAGTTTGACAAGCGAAATCCGTTCCAACATTCGAACGCAGCATTAGAGATAAAATAAGTTTCTTATTATATATAATTATTTTCCTATTATAGTACTATAATTAGACTTATCTGTGAAACACTGTATTTGGTGGATGGTATTTAAGTTTCGTTGCTGCAGAACTTAATGCAGATTTTATTTGTTTCGCATTTAAATGATGAAAATTTTATTTTGACATTTCATGCATAACTTCATTTCGCCCCTCATACATGCTCATAGAATCACTTTAAGGCCGCACATGATGGCTATAATTTTGTGCAATTATCTGGTGATAAAGACCAAAACACAGCCAACGACAGGCAACAGAAACCAGCAGCAGCAGCAACAGCCATTGCTATTACGAAATCCATAAACAAAACCACAATTTCAACACCATCCAGAACATCAGCCACAAGAGGTGTTGGCAAATACCATTCAACAGCATCATCATCCGCATCATCATCCGCATCATCATCAGTCGCATTAAGTCCATCAGGCCACAGTGAGGCGGCCCCAGTCGATGGCGATAATGAAGCTCATAGCATTGATGGTGTTGTTGCTGCACAATGGGCCGATGCATCTTCTTCATTAATATCACCAGCGACGTTAACCGGCGACACACATGCCATAGCATCACCAATCATACCATCAACATCAGCATCAGACGCACCATCATTAACGCATCTCATCAATGAAGACAATTATAATGAAAATTTGAATGACAAATCGACCGTTATTATACGACAACATGTCAACACCCGAACGAAACTACGCAACCGACCACATGCGCATCAACGTGCACGCCCCCATCATCATCATCAGCTCCACCGTCAGAGGAAGCTACAGCAACGCATAAATTTAAATCAGAACCGTCAACGTACCAAAACCATTGTTCGCACAGTGGAGGCAGTAGATGATGTTGATGCTGCTGTTGCTGGTCAGCAGCAGCAACTTCATGACCATGATGTATTGTTTGTAGGCGAACAACAATCGTATCCACCAAATTCACCGCAACAGGTACCCAAGCAAAACCTTCTATCAGTAGTCTAACACACACACACACACAAAATCACGGGGACAGCCAAAATTCTAAAACGCTTTGTAGATTTAACACTAGACAACAAAATAAATTTTTTTCACAAAAAAAAAGGTTCGGATATAGGATTCTGAGAATATGGACTGGGGTGTTAAAGCTACCACCCATTCGCGGGGCTACGAAAAATCGCCCAAAAATATAAAAAATTACCCAAATAAATATACAAAAACGGGCAAAATGCAAAAACTGGTTATTTATTCATAATTATTGGGCAAAATTCCATATTTGCCGTGGGTGATTTTTCAATGAATATCGCTCATTTTTGTATAGATTATTGGGCCATTTCTAATATACGAAAATTCGCCCCAAAATTAAATTAAAAATCGTACAAAACAAAAATTGGGACAAAAAATAAAAAAAATGGTCCAAAAAGGAAAATTAAATAACGCCCAAAAATAAATTAAAAAATTATCGAAATCAAAAATGAAAAATCGTCCAAAAAATTGATAATTTTTCACCATTGGGTGATATTTAAAAAAAGCGACACGAAAAATCCAACAAAAATAAATAAAAAATCGTCCAAAATAAAAATTGGGACAATTAAAGAAAAATGACCCAAAAAGGAAAATGAAATTATGCCCAAAATTTAAATAAGAAAAAATCGCCCAAATCAAAAATGAAAAATCGCCAAAAAAAACTGGGTGATTTTTCATATGAAAAATTGGGAAAAAAAGAAGAAAAATGGTCTAAAAAAGGAAAATGAAATTATGCCCAAAAATAAATAAGAAAAAAAATCGTCCAAATCAAAAATAAAAAATGTATATGAAAAAAAAATTACCCACTTTTCTATGGGGTTTTTGGGTAATTTTCATCTTATTTTTGCCCTTTTGAAAAATTGTTCTTCTGGGCGATTTTTCATTTGACTGATTTAGCCTTAAATTTTTGGTCATAAATTCATTCTTCATTTTGGGTAATTTATCATTTTTTGGCCATTTTCCAACTTGGCCCATTATTTGATTTTATGGGCAATTTTTATATCGCTCTTTTTGCGCCTTGGAAACCATTTTATCCTTACATTTTAGGTATTGGATTCAGTGTTCAGCACATTTATGTAAAACACTATGATGAACATTTTTTGGAAAATTTTAACCCTCTAACTCTACAATTTAAATAACGACAAAAAGTAGTTAACAAATACCCATTCCCTAAAGAGTTGAGAGTGAAAAAAGGCCCAGCAAAAATGTTGTAGTGCCTTTGTGTTGTCTAGTGTAATTATCAGGCTTTCATACAACTTTCCAATAATAAAAATTAAGTCGTAGATGGGTTGCGATAGCAAATGGACGAAAGGGACAAAAAATGGTACCAATTATGAAATTCATTGTGTACATCCCTCTAGTTGTGTAGACACATAAAATATAGAGATTTTTCAAAATTTCTACTTTTATGAAATAAAATAGAACTAGTAAATCAAAAATTTTTTTTTTTCAAATCCATGCTTTATGCAAGCAGAACTGACAATATTCAATAATAGGTTTTAACTTCGTATGGGAGGTGCCACGCCCACTTTTCCAATACCGCCCCTTTTTGGCACAACTATGCGAATTGATGCTAGATGCACTTACACAAAATTTCAGCACTCTAGGTGTCATAGAACTGACAATATTCAATAATAGGTTTAACTTCGTATGGGAGATGCCACGCCCACTTTTCCAATACCGCCCATTTTTGGCACAACTATGCGAATTGATGCTAGATGCACTTACACAAAATTTCAGCACTCTAGGTGTCATAGAACTGACAATATTCAATAATAGGTTTTAACTTCGTATGGGAGGTTCCACGCCCACTTTTCCAATACCGCCCATTTTTGGCACAACTATGCACATTGATGCTAGATGCACTTACACAAAATTACAGCACTCTAGGTGTCATAGAACTGACAATATTCGATAATAGGTTTTAACTTCGTATGGGAGGTGCCACGCCCACTTTTCCAATACCGCCCCTTTTTGGCACAACTATGCACATTGATGGTATATGCACTTACACAAAATTTCAGCACTCTAGGTGTCATAGAACTGACAATATTCAATAATAGGTTTTAACTTCGTATGGGAGATGCCACGCCCACTTTTCCAATACCGCCCATTTTTGGCACAACTATGCGAATTTATGCTAGATGCACTTACACAAAATTTCAGCATTCTAGGTGTCATAGAACTGACAATATTCAATAATAGGTTTTATCTTCGTATGGGAGGTTCCACGCCCACTTTTCCAATACCGCCCATTTTTGGCACAGCTATGCACATTGATGCTAGATGCACTTACACAAAATTTCAGCACTCTAGGTGTCATAGAACTGACAATATTCAATAATAGGTTTTAACTTTGTATGGGAGGTGCCACGCCCCTTTGTCCAATTGGTCAAATTTTTCCATTTCCTTGTATTGTCATCGAAAATGATTAAGTGTGCAAAATTTGAGCAAAATTGGTTGAGAAAAAAGCTTTCAAAAATTGATTTCAAATTTTGTGGCACACAAACATATATAGAAAGTAACCTTATATAAAGCATGGAAAAAGAGGGATAAATATGGTACCAACTAAACGACAGCAGCTATAATTATAAAATTCGCTGTGTACATTCCTTTGAGTGGGTAGATGGGAAAAGTACAAGTATTATTTTCAAATTCGTAAATGAAATGAGTAAAATGGGAAAAGAGGGATAAAAATGAAGGTGAAATCATAAAATTCGTTGTATATATATCTCGGATTGTGACGACGCACAGTGGTTCAGAATCAAAATCCATCGGCCAAAATTCAGTAACTTTTGTTCTAGTAGACATTTTTGAGTTCTGTAAAAATTCAGCATTAGACAAGGACCCAAGGATTATTTTGAGATATTAACATTAAAAATCGGGAAATCGGATATATTTTAGAAATCGGACCAAAGCTAAAAAAAAATTTTATGTTTTTTTTTTAATATATTTTTACGTATTTGTTCATAATGCGAAGAAAAAATTTTATTTTTTTTGTTTTACAGATTTTCACGTTTTTCAGATTTTGAAAATTGAAAAAACGTAATTTCTTTTTATGACTTTGTCGAACTGTTTCTCACACATTTTAAGAGATTTTGCACTCAAATTTTTTTATTAGAAATTGTGGTTTCTTAGCTTTATTATGACATGAAAACTATGTTTGTGCCAAATATAGTTTGTTTGTGGTGAACATTGTAAAAATATCCTTTTTGAACAAATGTTTGATTTTGGACCAACTCAACTTTGTTCCTTCAAAAGCCTTTAATGAAATGTATACATATTTGGAAAGGTTGAAGGGTTTCCCGTTTTTGTAGGGTAACTTTTGCCTGCACGAAGTTGCACCCTTGCAAGATAGGATACATTTAGAGCAAAAAGTCAGTTACATTTTAGTTCCAAAACGCATTTTCGTCTCACCAAATTCTGAAAAGTAGGTAAGGAGATAAAGCAGCTGCAAAATCTCTTAAAATGTGTGAGAAACAGTTCGATACAGTCATAAAAAGAAATTACGTTTTTTTCAATTTTCAAAATCTGAAAAACGTAAAAATTTGTAATACAAAAAAAAATAAAATTATTTCTTCGCATTATGAACAAATACGTAAAAATATGTTAAAAATCATAAAAACAAAAAAATAAAAATTTTAATTTTCTTTAAAATCGAAAAATACGAAAAATCTGAAAAACGTAAAAATTTGTAATACAAAAAAAATTAAAATTATTTCTTCGCATTATGAACAAATACGTAAAAATATGTTAAAAAACATAAAAACAAAAAAATAATAATTTTAATTTTCTTTAAAATCGAAAAATACGAAAAGTAGTCAACTTTGGACCGATTTCTAAAATATATCCGATTTTAATGTTAATATCTCAAAATAATCCTTGGGTCCTTGTTTAATTTTGATTTTTTTACAGAAAAATGTCTTTTAGAACAAATGTTATTGAATTTTTGGCCGATGGATTTCGATTCTGAACCACTGTGCGATGCGCAAAAACAGAAAAATTTTGGGGGAAATGGGGTGAAAAGAGATTTAAACAAAGAAAAACGGCGTTAAGTTCGGCCGGGACGAACTTTTTATACACTCCACCATTGATTGCATTCCACAGAGGCTGTCGAGTTTCGTAGAAGCGCAGTAATATTACAGGAAAATAATATTTTTTTAATATAGTCAAACCAAAACAAATACAAATATTGACAAAAAAATTTTATAAATAAATAAAATATTTGTATTACTTCAAACCACGCTTATAAGGCAAGGCTACCAATACGTTTACACTATATATATCGAAATAATACTTCAAGTCAATTCAAAAAGTAAATATTCTTAAAAATATTTATATTTTCAAAAAAGCTTAAATACCACAAATATTAGTAGATAGTGGGTGCTACAGTTGGTTGTATTTCGATTCTATTTTGCTTACAAAAGCACAAATTTTGAAAATCCATTATCTCACGTACATAGTGCAAAACAACCTAACTTCTACCTAAAACCTAAAAGTACGAATTTGAAAAAATCTTTTTATTCCGCGTGTCTATGCAGTTAGAGGAATGTATACACCAAATTCCAGGATTCTAGCTGCAGCCATTTGGTTGGTACCGTTTTTATCCCATTTTTTCCAATTTTACCCCCTATGAGTACGTCTTTCTAAAATCTCTTTATTTTACGTGTCTACGCAATTGAAGGAATGTACACACCGAATTTCATCATTCTAGCTGTAGCCGTTTAGTTGGTACTATTTTAATCCCTCTGTACCCATTATATCTCTTGAAAGTACGAATTTGAAAAAACTTTTATTTTTCGTGTCTACGCAGTCAGAGGAATGTATTCTCTGAATTTCACGACTCTATCTGCTGTCAGTTGGTTGGTACTATTTTTATCCCCTTTTTCATTTTAACCCCAAAAAGTACGAATTTCCAAAAATTCGTTTATTTTAATGTCTACGTTCGTTCGGAAACTAGCGTGCTTTCAACAGACAGACAGACGGACAGACGGACATTGCTATATCGTCTTAGAATTTTACCACGACCCAGAATATATATACTTTATGGGGTCTCCGATGAATATATTAAGGTGTTACAAACGGAATGACAAAGTGGAGGTGGATGGTATAATGATACCAACCAAATGGATGCAAGTAGAATAATAAAATTAGACGAATACATTGCTCTGAATCATAGAATTCGATGTGAACATTCGACACAGACAGTGCAGACGCACAACACAAAGAAAATTTTCGAAATTTGTATTTTTATGAGGAAAATAAAATAATGAAAGTACATACGTGGCTCTGGTCATGTAGACGCGAAAAAAAATAAAATATTTTTCCGTACTTTTAGGGTAAAAATGGGGATAAAATGTATACCGACCAAATGGCTGCAACCAAAGTCGTGAAATTCTGACTATATGGAAGTGCAACATACAGAAATTTTTCGAAATTTATACTTTTATAAGGAAAACGGGATGAAAGGGGATAAAAAAGGTACCAATCAAATGGGTGCAATTAGAATAATGAAATTCGATGTATACGTCGCTATAGCTAAGTAGCCGCGAAGAATGCGAGATCTTTCGATATTTTGTACATTTAGGGTGAAAATGGGAACAAAAGGGATGAATTAATACTGACCAAATGGCTTATAAAACTGGTACATAATAAATGGCTGCAGCTATAATCATAAAATTCGATGTGTACATTAGATGTATACATCTGACTATTCAGATATATATGCATTTTTCGTAGATTGTACTTTTGGGAGAAAACGTGGCGGAAAGGGATAAAAATGGAACAACCAAACGGGTGCAATTAGAATATGTCGCTCTGACTGTGTAGAAGCGAAAAATAAAAGATCATTTGATATTCTTACTTTTCGGGCGAAAATGGGGAAAAAGGGATAAAAATGGTATCCACCAAAAGGCAGCAGATCGAATCATAAAATTCGGTGCATACATTCGCTGCCTGTGCAGAAGCGCAACATAAACACATTTTTTTTTTAATTTTTACTTTTAGTATGAAAATCAGAAAAGGGGATAAATTTGGTACCGACCATATGGTTACAGTTAGAATCAAAAAATTCAGTGTGAGCATACCTATGACTGTGCGGACGACCACCATAAATGATGTTTTCGAAATTTCTACTCTTAAGACACATACAGGGCGAAAGGGGATAAAATGGGTAAGAACCAAACGGCTGCAGCTAGAATCATGTATACGTCACTTTGATTAAATAGACGCGAAAAATAAGATATCTTTCAATGTTCGTACTTTTGGGGTGAAAATGGGAAAATAGGGATAAAAATGGGTCCAATCAAACGGCTACATCCAGAGTCATAAAATTCGGTGTATACATTCCTCTGACTGTGTCGACGCGCAACATACAGAAATGTTTCGAAATGTTTACTTTTTGGGGGAAATGGGTCGAATGGGGATTAAAATGGTACCAATCAAACGGCTGCAGCCAGAATTATGAAATTCGGTGTATACATTTCCCTGACTGTGTAGACGCGCAATATAAAAGAATTTTTCGAAATTTATACTTTTAGGGGAAAAGGGGATAAAAATGGTACCAAACGGCTTCAGCCAAAATCATTAAATTTTGTTGTTTCTCTGAATGAAAATACGCACAAAATAAGAGGTCGTTTGATATTCGTACTTTTAGGGAGAAATTGTGAAAAAGGGATAAAATTGGTACCGACAAAATGGCAGCTAAAAGCCAATAATTCGCTGGGTACATTCTAGGGCGTACCTCAAAAAAAAAGTTCGCCGTACACCTTCGAATATGAAGTATTATTGAAAGGTAGTTTCAAAAAAAAAATTTTTATTTTTTTATGCCGAACGTAGGGGTCGCGCTTTTACATTTTTCTATATAACTTGTATTTATAAACGGATTTTAAAGTGTGATACATCGATGTTTTTGTCTCGACGAGGCCGATTTTTTTGTCTTTGAAGTCATTGAGCTCAAGCACCCCCTTCTGGTACTTACCCATCATTTCTCAGTTGCTACTACCCTAATGTACCACTCTAATAATCGAAAATTAAAGCTCGCATAAAATCATGAATCATGTTTGAGCTCAATGACTTCAAAGACAAAAAAATCGGACAAAAACATCGATGTATCACACTTTAAAATCCGTTTATAAATGCAGAAGTTATATAGAAAAATGTAAAAGCGCGACCCCTACGTTCGGCATAAAAAAATAAAAAAAATTTTTTTGAAACTACCTTTCAATAATACTTCATATTCGAAGGTGTACGGCGAACTTTTTTTTTTTACTTGTAACCTGGTACGCTCTAGTACATTCCTCGGACCATGTAGACGTACAATATAAAGCAAATTTTCGAAATTTCTACTTTTATGGGAAACAAGGGGCGAAAGGGATAAAAATGGTACCAAACAAGTATCACAATTTTCCTAATATGATACAGGTTATATCACTTATATATAAAATCGACATCATCTAATCTGCCGTTAATGCTGTGGGAAAACACTACATGGTGGAGGGTCTAACCAAATCGAACATCCTTTTTACTTGTTAAAAATAATGTTGTCTCACATGATATATCGCAATACCAATTTTAAATACAAACACAAAATTTCATCAAAATTGCAAGACCCTCCAAAATTTCACGATACGAAATTCCTCATCAGTTTAGAGGTTTGCACATTTTCTTCAATTATAATTATCAAATGATAGAATCATGAAATAACGTTTTCTCTAAAAAATCAATTTGATTTACTATTTTTTCAATGAAATCTCAATCTGATACAATTTGTCTATAAAAAAATGGTACAACAGCGAAATCTGAATCACTTGTATATATTCTGTCTTAATTGTTGGCCATTTTCTTATTAAAGTAACAAATACTTAAATTAACAACGTCTTCTATATATATATATATATATATATATATATATATATATATATACTATATCAATACTGTTGAGAGCGGATATTATTATGGCCACTATCGTAGATTGGCAAATAGCCTTTGGCTGCTATTAACCATTAAAATGCACTTAAATGGCACAAAGGTACTTTGGAACACTTGCTAGTGCTGGCGCAACAGGAAGGAGAGAAGCTGCAAAAAAGAGCTTTCAGTGTGCAAACCTCACGAACACTCACACACAAATACACATTCATAAGTACGTACATACCTAGACTAGAACAAACATACAGTCACACAGGAGTTCATCGATGATTTCACATCCTGTCTCCTGTCACGTTAACTTGTGCTTCGCTAGCACACAAACGAACAAACCGAGATGTACTCAATCCACCAAGACAAAATGCAGGTATATGGATACTCGTAGCTCCATGGTTTGCTTCCTTTGGAAATTATGCCAGGCTATTGAACACATACACACAGGCCCGTGCGCAGGATTTTCCCCTGGGGGGGTTTTCAACTACACTCATAAAAAAGTTAACCCTATAATGAGTTAAAATTAACTAAAATTTAGGAAACCAAGTACATTTTTACTAAATATAAGTAGAATTTTGCTGAAATTTTCCTAAATCTAAGTAAATTTTTTCCTAAAACCAAGTAATTTTTTACTAAATTTAAGCAAAATTTTCCTAAAACTAAAAAAATTTTGCTGAAAATTTCCTAAAACTAAGTAAATGTTTACTCAAATCAAGTAAATATTTACTCAAACTGAGGACAATTTTGCTGATTTTTTTCCTCAAAATGAGTAAATTTTTACTTAAACTGAGGAAAATTTTATTTTATACAAGGAAAAAATGTGAAATTAAAATAAGTTCAATTTAACTAAAAAAATCAAACAAATAGTTTTGCTCCAGAGTATGCAAAACTGATACACAAAATTAAAACATGAAATATTTCTCAAAAGTTTCATGATACCTCTGCCATAAAGAGTTGAGCTATTACTCCATGATTGCTGCGAAGGCAAGGTAGGCGTCTTCGCAGTGGTTGTTTAGAATAATTCATAAAGTATTTAAGAAATAAGTCTCTGCAAACGAACGAGAATTGCTTCTTAGATTAATATTCAAGATTTTTTTAAACAATTTCAAATGTTTTTTATAAGTTCGTTAATACTTAAATGTATGAAGAACTTGACATAAATTTCAGTAAACATTTTAACTTCATTTTAGGAAAAAATCACTTATATTCACTTAAAACCTTGGAAATATTCTTCCACATAAGTTTGAATTTACTCAATTGTAAGAATTTTCTATTAAATCCAAAGAAATGTTTTTAAGTAAATCTACTACCCTTTTTCTAGTAAATGAACTATTTACTATGGCTTTGAAAGAAGGAAACTTTACTCATACTTAGTTAATTTTCCAATTTTTTAGGAAATTTTTACTGGAGCATTTGGAAACCACTCATATTTTATTGCCAGGATCTTCGAGAAATATTTTGATTTTGTCCGACGGACATTGTCGGCAAAATTGCATTTCAGTAATCCATCTATCAGTACACTCAAAGGAATGTGTCAGTAAAAGAAAGCAGAAAGTCTACTGAAAGAGCAGATTTTCTGCTGTTAAAAAAGAGACAGCAGATTTGTATCTGCTGAGACGGTAAACAGCTGTTTGCTGTTTTTAGCAATATGTATGATACGCAAGCTAATATAAAAGAAAATTCGAGCTAAACTCGCTTATGAACGCTTATCAATTTTTATATTTTAATTAACAACAGCCAATTTTAGCAGACTGCAAACTCTTTAGCATTGTGAATGGTGATGTAAGATTGCAAAAAAACTGCTGTTATGCCTAAAAACAGCTGCAATAGCAGAAAAGTGTCTGCTGATAGGCAACTGCTTTTATTAACAAACTTGTTCTTTAAGTGTAGAACTTTTTTGCTTGAAATTACATACATACATATCGAGGGCTTATATTCATAAGTGGCTATGAACAAAAACATAACTTTTCAGGAGAGCGAAAAAAATGATTTTCTCCTTAATTTGAAGAGAAATTATTAATAATCTTCTTCAGTTGAATCTAAAAAGGATTTTTAATTGCTACGATTAAAAAGTTTTCGAAATTTCCTATTATTCGCGGTTTTATGGTTCATAGTCACTTTTGCATGTTTAAAATTGAGCACTATGAATGTTGAAATAAGCACATAGCCATTTATGCCCAAATATATAAATAAGATTTATTGTAAACTCCATAACGTTTTTCATGAAATCTTGGCAATGTTGTATAGAAAACAAACGCATTTTCTGTGATGTTCCCAGCGCATTTTAAGATTCCAGCTTCATCCGTCAGATTGGTCGCTTGTAACATATATGCAGCCAGTCGCGAAAATCGCTGCAATTTATGAAAAATCCAAAATTCGCCGTTGCAATTCCTTATATTTTAACTTTCTTCATTCATAATTCTGAAACTTTTCATACACAAATATTCCCCATGAAGTCAGCAATCACATGCCAAAGAAATATTTTGGTATTCTCAATATGATCAAAAGTTACGAGGGTTTTTCTAAAGATACTTTTCACAATTTTTGACTTGACCTGACCTGATAACTTAGGAATCATAATGCTATTAACGCGAAATGATGGAATTTGATAGTACGATATGCCCTAAATCTTGAAAAATGTTTTAAACAAAATCGTTGTAGCGAATTATAACCTTCGGTTTTATGCTGCTCCATTGTTGAACTATTTTATTTCTATTATTTTTATGTTCATAGCCACTTATGCAGTCGCAAACTTACGTGCGAGGGGATAGCCAAATCAGAAAATTAAAAAAATGGCTTTAGAAAAAAAATCTTTTCTAAATTTTTATGACATCAAAAACTCATTTTCGAGAAAATGGTTCATAAGCCCTCGATATATATTTTGAAGAAATATTACACAAAAAACGATCAAATTTCTCGGCGATAAAATCTTCAGTCCCGCATTTTTTCTATGATTGGATATACTTTTTGACAAAGTATGGGTCTAAATAGGATGTCTAAAGAGTTTTGGGGTTTTTAATTTATATATGACATGAGTAACAGGATGTTTACTCAAAATATTTATACGCATATTCCGATTAAATAAAAAATATTTGGAAATGTTTCTTCATTTTTATAATCCTAAATATGTATAAATTCGAATAACAAATACAGTTTTTTGTATTCGCATATGCAAGAAGAAACAACTAGAGATTTTAATTTCAAAAAACCAAATAATTGGTATTTTAGAGTTTCGTTTTCCTACGTAGATCCAAGTTACTGAATTTGTTGTTTCTCTTTTGAATAATACTTATTGCATATGTACTCTGCAAGCATCAAGCAAATTATTTGTTTTTATTAAGAATATTTTAGATTTTATTATGATATCATAGTGATTCTTATCTACACTTTTTTAAAATTACTAAACGATTTTGTTATTAAATTTCCAAACTTTGATTGCAGTACACAATTAAAAGGTCATAAGATATAGCTCTAGTCGAATGTCAAGAAGTGGTATCGGGTAATAAAAATGAAAATTTTCCGAACAATTTGGTGTCCATTAGCGAAATTAGCATTACACAATCTTGAAATTCGTTTTGTTTGTATTTTTCATAACCTCTGTCCGAAAGTGGCCACGATTTTTTATGTAATTTTCGTGTTTTCATGATTTTACTGCAAAATTACCATTTCAGACGAGTTATTTAAAAAAAAAAAACATTAAACATTCTATATTTTATTGCTTCAGAAAGTCTAGAAGGTTTTAAAAAGTATATGTTCGAAACCTCTCTGGGGGGGTTTGAACCCCCAAACCCCCCCCCTGCGCACGGCCCTGCATACACATCCTTTTATATCTCCACAAAGCAGATGAATGGATGGCTGTTTGATGCATTTCTGTCTGTGTTATGCTTTCGAGAGCAACTCAAAGGCGATATGTACTCCTTTATTGGCTAGGAAATGGTTTTGTGTCCATAGACGGCTTATTTGTGAGAAGATTGTAATAACTCAAAATGTGCAATATTTGCATTACGAATTGCCAAACAATCTTCTGAGATGGATCAGACATTTAGTCAAATGTACTTTGGCAAATTCTCATTATTTTGGGTCCACGAGTCATTTTGAAATGTAATCGCTGCATTGCATCCTACACAACGTGGAAACTTTAAAGTCATTTTGCGCAACAAACACGCGTTTTGAGTTGTGACTCTCTAGACGCACGTGAGACGGATATAGATATGTATGCATGTGGAGTTTAGATTGCAAACAGTCAGTCTTTTGCACCACCAGCTAGTAGAGGGCCCTACACACTGAATTTTAATGGAATTTAATGGATATTAAACGAAGTTATCTGTTTTGGAAAATATGGAAAAATTCAAGTATTTTAAAAAATACAGAATCAAATAATCAAGAATTCAATAGTTTTTCTTTAGATAAAGAATTAAAATCAAATCCAAAAATTCAATCGAAAAATTAAAAAAATTCACGAATTCCGAAAATTCAAGAACTCAAAAATATAAAAATTTAGAAAATTCACGAATACAAGAATCAAAATAATGAACAATTCAAAAAATTAAAAAATCAAGAATTCCAAAAATCCACAAATTAAAAAATTCAAGATTTTTGTCTTTAAATAAAATTCAAGAATTCAATAGCTGAAAAAATCATTAATTTAGAAATCAGGAATACAAGAATTCGAAAAATTCAAGAAATTTAATAATTCAAACAATTAAAAAATGCACAAATTCAAAAAATAAGAATTCAAGTTATTTTGCTTTAAATAAAAATCAATAACTCACAAATCCAGGAATTAAAAAAATTGAAGATTGAAAAATAAAGATTTCAAATATTCTACAATTAAGAAAATTTAAGAATTCAAAAATTGAAAAATTAAAAAAAAAAATAAAGAATTCAGAAAAAATCCTCGAATTAAAAAAATAAGAATTCAAGATAGTTTTTATTTCAAATAAAATTCAATAAATAAAAAATTGAGAACTCAAAAATTCGAGAATTAAAAAAATTGATGATTAAAAAATCAAGATTTCAAATATTCAACAATTAAGGATTTAAGAATTCAAAAAAATCCACAAATTGAAAAATTAAAAAATAAAGAATTCAAAAAATTCAAGAACATTGTTCCTATAAATAAAATTCAAAATTTAAAAATCGAGACTTCAAAAAATACAAGAAATTCAAGAATTCAAAAAGCTCACAAATTAAAAAGAAAATCAAGAATTCGATAAATTCAAGATTTGAAAGATTTGTTATAGCCTCCACCTCCAGGATGGGTGTATATTCACTTTGTCATTCCGTTTGTAACACCTTAAAATATTCATCGGAGACCCCATAAAGTATATATATTCTGGGTCGTGGTAAAATTCTAAGACGATATAGCCATGTCCGTCTGTCTGTCTGTCTGTTGAATGCACGATAGCGGCCGAACGAAATGAGCTAGGAGGTTCAAATTTTTCCTAAATGTGTCTTATGGTTGCTGATCGGTTGGGATTGAAAGTGGGCGAAATCGGCCCAGAGGGAAAATTTCTTTCCTCACAAGGACTGAAAATACCCCTAATATTTAGAGTATTTCAGCATGTTTTTTGAACATAATAGCTTGTATTTACTTGATATTTGCAATTCGCATTCCCTTTATAGCATAAAAGGGCACCATAGAGTGATTTTTATTTGTAGGCGGCGAAATGGGACGAAAAGGGATAAAAATATTACCTATCAAACGACAACAGATAGAAACACCAAATTTGGCGTGTACATACCTCTAATAGAGTAGATACATAATATACAAGTATTTTTTTTATTTGTACTTTTAAGGGGTTAAATGGGGATGGAGGGATAAAAATAGTACCAACCAAACGGCTGCTCCTAGAATAATGAAATTCGGTGTATATTCCTCTGATTGCGTAGACACATAAAATAAAGGAAATTTTCGAAATTCGTACTTTTAGGGTGTAAAATGGAAAAAGGGGATAAAAATTGTACCAAACAAATGGATGCAGCTAGAACCATGAAAATCGCGGTATACATTCCCCTGACTGAGTGACATGAAAAAAAAAACGTTTTCCCAAATTCGTACTTTCTGGATTCAATGGGAGCAGAGGGATAACAAGTAAAAACGGCGTTAAGTTCGGCCGGGCCGAACTTTATATACCCTCCACCATGGATTGCATTCCACAGAGGTTGTCGGTTTTCGTAAAAGTGCAGTAATATTATAGGAAAATATAATTTTTTTAATATAGCCAAACCAAAACAAATGCAAATATTGAAAAATTAATTTTATAATTAAATATAATATTTTAATTATTTCAAACCACGCTTATAAGGCAAGGCTACCAATACATCACTTCAAAAACTAATTATTCTTCTATTTATATTTTCAAATCCATAAATATTGGTAGATAGTGGGTGCTACAGTTGGTTGTATTTCCATTCTATTTGAATTTCAAAAGTACAAATTTTGAAAATCCATTATCAGACGTACATAGTGCAAAATAACCTAACTTCATGATTCAACCAATTTTTGCCGTAAAAGAAAAAGTACGAAATTTGCATGTCTATGCAGTCAGAGGAATGTATACACCGAATTCCACGATTCCATTTGGTTGGTACCATTTTTACCCCCTTGACGTTTCTACGCAATTAGAATTTTATCATTCTATTTGTAGTCGTTTAGTTGGTACTACTTTTATCCCTCTGTACCATTGTATCCATTGAAAGTACTAATTTCGAAAAATTCGTCTATTTTCCGTGTCTTCGCAGTCAGAGGAATGTATACTCCGAATTTCATGACTCTAGCTGCGGTCATTTCATTGGTACTATTTTTATCTCCTTTTTTCATTTTAACCCCAAAAAGTAGGAATTTCGAAAAATCTGTTTATTTTCCGTGTCTTCACACTCAGAGGAATGTATACTCCGATTTCATGACTCTAGCTGCGGTCATAAGATTGGTACTATTTTTATCCCCTTTTTTCATTGTAACCCCAAAAAGTACAAATTTTTAAAAATCCGTGTATTTTACTTATCTATGCAGTCAGAGGAATGTATACACCGAATTTCATTATTCTAGGTACAGCCGTTTGGTTGGTACCATTTTTATCCCTCTATTCCTATTTTACCCCTTAAAAGTACGAATTTGAAAACAATACTTTTATATTATGTATCTACTCAATTAGAGGAATGTACACACCGAATTTCGTGTTTCTAGCTGTTGTCGTTTAATATGTACCATTTTTATCCCTTTTTTGCCCCATTTCACCCCCTACAAATAAGAATCACTTTATGGTGCACGTTTTTGCTATAAGGGGAATGCGCATAAGCAAAAATAAACAGACATATTCAAAAAACATGCTTAAATACGCTAAAATATTAGGGATTGTTATGGGTATTTTTAGTCCTTGTGAGGGAAAAATTTTTCCCTTTGGGCCGATTTCGCCCCGTTTCAATCCCAACCGATCTACGACTATAAGACGCATTTATGGAAAATTAGAACGTTCTAGCTCCTTTCGTTTAGATGCTAGCGTGCTTTCAACAGACGGACAGACGGACGGACGGACATGGCTAGATCGTCTTAGAATTTTATGATGATCAAGAATATATATACTTTATAGGGTCTCAGGTCGATATTTCAAGGTGTTATGACAAAGTTAGTATACCACCATCCTGGAGGTGGAGGGTATAAAAATAATGAAAAATTCAAAAAACAAAATTATTATGGAAAAATATATTTTTTCAATTTTTTTCTGATGGAATTAAAAAAATAAGTTTTCCATTATCAATTTTTTCTTGGATTTTTCATTGTTTTTATACCTTGTGTTTATGAACTAATGAAAAAAATATAATTTTGATGATTTTTCATTGTAATTCTAGTTCATTATAAAAATTAAATTTTAGAAAGATCGAAGACCAATATTCAATAAATTCAAAAAAATTAAGAACTTAAGAATTCAAAATATTCTAGATGAAAAAAAAACATTTATATGCAGAATTTACTATTTAATATGAAAATAACTGTCCATTAACATACCAACTAAACCAAATTTCTATTACTTCAGTTTGCCCAACGGAAACGGAAACTATTTTGAAAGCTAAAAGGATAAGCAACACACCACCCCACCCCCTCATTCCTCATTCCATTCAGCTCAACCACATTCAATATTCAAGCACACACACACAAAGTATAGTTTTGCATTTAGTTGACCGCATTGCTCAAATCATTTAAACAGTTTTTTGGTTTAACAAATGTATGATGCACTCAGTATTTGCCTAAATGTATGTATACTTATGTAAATGTACTGATTTATGTAATAATATAAGCAACATATGAGGCACCTTAGGATGGAACACAAAATAAATCAGTTGTTGATCTAAAAAAAGTTATTTTGGGTAATTTCATTTGATATTCAGAATTTAAAATGCTGCCACAAAAAAAAAAAGAAATATATGTTACGACTTGGTCGATGCAAAATTACACTGTTTTACATAAAAATCATGCCCGAAATTTAAAAAAAAATCTACAATCTAAAAACGAATAAAATATATAAATTATTTTCGGTCCGCAGCACTATATAGCAAAAAATTTCCCGAATGGCATGTATACATTTCCTCAAGTATTTTATCCTCGAAAATGACATTAAACCAATATGGATAAACAGTGGTCTAAAAAATGAGGATAAAAATGGCACGATAAAACCCTTAAAATAGAAAAAATCTAAATACGAAATGTAAATGTTACTTCTACATTTATCCATTGATTTTCTTGAAATTTTTCATTGGGATCCCATTAAAAACAATTAAAAATTCATAATTTTGTATTTTTAAAAAAGATTTTTTTGACCAAAAAATGCTCATTTTTCCATTTTTGGACCATTTAAAAATAAATTCACAATATTTGTATGATAGTTACACCTTTAATTAAACATATAAATGGGTATTATCGGACTTATATTTTTAAACGTAACTGCGGCAAAAACAGGAAATTAAAAAATTTTATAATATCGTTCTTGAGTTAGAAAACAAAAATACATCAGAGTAATATTGAAAATTTTTTTTTTTCAAAAAACTATCCCCACTTTATTTCTTCGATTTTAGCTCAGCAAATAGCTACATGTACGCATATTCTAAATACTCTGTATTTTTTTATATTTTCTGAGATATAAGCAAAAATTAGAAGTGTTTTTACTTCTTACTATTTTTACACGATCCCATTTAAAATTCAGGGTGTGTATTACACAAATGTAGCAGCCATTTGTACCGAATACTATTTTTTCAGAAAAATATTTCATTATTTCTTTTAAATAATTTTCTTACTTCAAAAAATAATTTTCATTATTTTTCTTCAAATTTTTTAATAATTTTAATATTTTTTAATTAACTTTTATTTTTTAATGATTTTTCTTAGTTTTTTATAATTTAAATTTTTTAAATAAATTTCTTTTGAAAAAAAATATAATTTTCATAATTTTTCTTCAAATTATTTTTTAATAATTTGAATATTTTTAAAATAATTATTATTATTTTTTTAAATAATTTTTATTATTTTATAAATAATTTTATTTTTTTGTTTCAAAAAAATTATTGTTGTGGATCGGTTGGATTTGCAAATGTAGCCATCCATTTGCATGGAATAGTATTTTTTCAAGACTTTATTTCATTATTTCTTATAAATAACTTTAATTTTTTTAAGTAATTTTATTTTTTCAAAATATAATTTTCATTATTTTTCTTCAAATAATTTTTATTTTTTAAAATTTTTTAATATTTTTATTTTTTTAAATAATTTTTCCTATTTTTTATTAATTTATTTTTTTTAAATAATTTTCTTTTGAAAAAAATTTAATTTTCTTTATTTTTCTTCAAATTATTTTTATTTTTTAGTAATTTAAATATTTTTAAAATAATTATGATTATTTTTTAAATAATTATTATTATTTTTTAAATAATTATTATTATTTTTTAAATAATATTTATTATTTTTTATATAATTCTATTTTTTTTCAACAAATAATAATAGTGTGGATCGGTTGGATTTGCAAATGTAGCCATTTGTACTACAGACTATGTTTTTTAATATTTCATTATTTCCTTCAAATAATTTTAATTTTTATACCATCCACCTCCAGTATACCCCCATATACTATCTGTGTCATTCCGTTTGTAACACCTTGAAATATCGACTTGAGGTCCTATTAAGTATATATATTACTGATCGTCATAAAATTCTAAGACATGTCCGTCTGTCTGTCCATCCGTCTGTTGAAACCACGCTAGCATCTAAATGCGTCTTATTGTCGTAGATCGGTTGGGATTGAAACGGGCGAAATCAGCCCAAAGGGAAAAATTTTTCCCTCACAAGGAATAAAAATACCCATAATATTCCCTAATATTTTAGAGTATTTAAGCACATTTTTCCAATATGTCTGCTTGTACATACTTGATATTGGATATGCGCATTCCTTCTATAATAAAAACGTGCACCATAAAGTGATTTTTATTCTTAGGGTGTAAAATGGGGCAAAAAGGGATAAAAATGGTACATATCAAACGACAACAGCTAGAAATACGAAATTCGCAGAAGTATTTCTTCCAAATTCATATTTTTAAGGGGTCAAATGGGAATTCGGGGATAAAAATGGTACCAACCAAATGACAGCAGCTACAGTCATGAAATTCGGAATATACATTCCTCTGACAGTGTAGACACAAAAAAATAAATGTTTTTTCCAAATTCGTACTTTCAAGGGATACAATGAGTACAGAGGGATAAAAATAGTACCAACTAAACGACTACTGCTAGAATGATGAAATTCGTTGTGTACATTCCTCTAATTGCGTAGACACGTAAAATAAAGAGAATTTAGGAAGTCGTACTCTTAAGGGGGTAAAATTGTAAAAAGGGGATAAAAATGGTACCAAACAATTGGCCGCAGCTAGTATCATGGAATTCGGTGTAAATATTGGTTGAATCATGAAGTTAGGTTATTTTGCACTATGTTCGATATGTAAATTTATTGGTAGCCTTGCCTTATAAGCATTGTTTAAAATAATAAAAATATTATATTTATTTATAAAATCATTTTTTCAATATTTGTACGTTTTGGTTTGGCTATTTAAAAAAATATATTTTCCTGTAATATTACTGCACTTCTACGAAAATCGGCAGCCTCTGTGGAATCCATGGAGGGTATATAAAATTCGGCCCGGCCGAACTTAACGCCGTTTTTACTTGTTTTTTTAGTAATTTTCTTTCTTCAAAAAATAATTTTCATTATTTTTCTTCAAATAATCTTTATTTTTTAATAATTTTTATAATTGATTTGAAGTGGGATATTGTCCTGGCTCAAGACCATTTTGCATCTATATTTATTAGAATGCAAATTTATTTACAAATGGCATGGTGACATTTATTACTTTACTTTATTATTTGGTGCCAATTTTTAAACGCAAATTCGGCAAGTGAGTTGTGATTCTCGTTCGTTTGTGAGAATCATCTCCTTATAGAGGCCGGGTTTGATGTTGAAAAGTCGCTGCGAAGCCACTTGAAAAGACTTTTGACATGGTCGAAATCATGATCGTGGTAGTCTGCAGCCAAGTAATAAATGTCACCATGCCATTTGTAAATAAATTTGCATTCTATTAAATATAGATGCAAAATGGTCTTGAGCCAGGACAATATCCCAGAAAATGTTGGCAAAGTTATACAAATTTGTTTCCCAACCATTTGCCACTACCAAACGCGCTCATCAGAATTGCAACACCTCCGGAAATTTCCCGTTGCTTTATCATGGAACTCTCTTTATAGATATTCATTATTTTCGAATTCCCTATAATTACCCCGCGTGTTCGAATTTAACATCCGTTTTACACATACAAATCAAAAAATCCAATTGCCCCCGGTCACTTTTTCAATTCCCAATACGCCCTAATACACATGATGGTTGCATTACCAAATGAAATAAAAATGTTCATTTCGCAAACACACATTTGCACTAACTTTGGCTTGGTTTTGACGTAAATGATGCTCTTTAGAAAAAAAATATCACATATGCATACATACACAGTATGAACGTATGTCTGTACATTAAGGTGTCATTTATTTTCATGGATATTTGTTTGAGTTGAAAAGTTATTCATTTGCTCCACAAAAGAGAATAGCTCGAGACGAAAACTGTATTACATTAAAAGTGCATTAATTTTGAGTTAGCTCAATGAATATATTAATGAATTCAATTATTTTTTAATTGAATTTAATTATTAAATCCACAATTAAAAATCAATATATGTAGAGTCTGCAAAGACTCTCAATTTTTAGATTAATTACCTCATTTAATATTTCGATTTATTCAATTATGTTTATACCCTCCACCTCCAGGATGGGGGTAGTATATTCACTTTATCATTCCGTTTGTAACACCTTAAAATATTCATCGGAGACCCCATAAAGTATATATATTCTGGGTCGTGGTAAAATTCTAAGACGATATAGCCATGTGCGTCTGTCTGTCTGTTGAAAGCGCGAGAACGGCCGAACGAAATGAGCTAGGAGGTTCAAATTTTTCCTAAATGTGTCTTATGGTTGCAGATCGGTTGGGATTGAAAGTGGGCGAAATCGGCCCAGAGGGAAAAATTTTTCCCTCACAAGGACTGAAAATACCCCTAATATTTAGAGTATTTCTGCATGTTTTTGGAACATATTAGCTTGTATTTACTTGATATTTGCAATTCGCATTCCCTTTATAGCATAAAAGGGCACCATAGAGTGATTTTTATTTGTAGGGGGCGAAATGGGACAAAAAGGGATAAAAATAGTACCTATCAAACGACAACAGATAGAAACACGAAATTTGGCGTGTACATACCTCTAATAGAGTAGATACATAATATACATTTTTACATATATTTTTTCTAAATTTGTACTTTTAAGGGGTTAAATGGGTATAGAGGGATAAAAATAGTACCAACCAAACGGCTGCACCTAGAATAATGAAATTAGGTGTATATATTCCTCTGATTGCGTACACACATAAAATAAAGGAAATTTTCGAAATTCGTACTTTTAGGGTGTAAAATGGAAAAATGGGTTAAAAATTGTACCAAACAAATGGATGCAGCTAGAGCCATGTAATTCGCGGTATACATTCCCCTGACTGAGTGACACGAAAAAAACGTTTTTCCAAATTCGTACTTTCAAGGGATTCAATGGGAGCAGAGGGATAAAAATGGTACCAACTTAAAGGCTACAGCTAGAATGATGAAATTTTCGAAAGTCGTACTTTTAAGGAGTAAAATGCGAAAAAGGGGATAAAAATGGTACCAACAAAATGGCCGCAGATAGTATCATGGAATTGAGTATATACATTCCTCTGAGTGCATAGCCACGTAAAATATTTTTTTTTCCAAATTCGTACTTTATTCTGTTGCTTTTACGACAAAAAATGGTAGAATCATGAAGTTGTCTTATACTGCGTACGTGAGAGATAAGGTATTTTCAAAATGTATACTTTTGAATTTAAAATAGATGGATATACAACCAACCAAAGGACTGCCGATGAAAAAAAAACACTCTCTATCCCCCAATATTTAGGGTATTTATGATTGCTGCCTTATATTTACTTTATGAATTGAAGTATTATTTCCATTATATATACATAGTATAAAAATATTGGTAGCCTGGCTTATTAATTAAATTTCTGATTTTCATACATTTGAAATTTTTTGCCGACATTCCTCTTGTAGCTTGGAAGCACCACAAAGAAAATAAATGTTTTAGCGGGCGAAATGGGACAAAAATGGATAAAATATGGTACCAATGATACGACAACAGCTAGAATCACGAAATTCGATGTGTACATCGCTCTAATTGCATAAACACGTAAAATAGAGGGATTTTTCGAAATTCGTACTTTTAAGGGATATAATTGAAAAAGAGGGATAAAAATGGGACCTTCCAAACCGCTAAAATTGATATCATGAAATTCGGTGTATATATTCAGTGTGTATTCGGTAGTCTGACTATGAAGACTCGAAACAAAAAGGTTTTTTCCAAATTTGTACATTTGGGCGGAGAATGGGGCGAATGGGGATATCTTTAAAATTTGTACTTTTCTTATCAAAATAATGCAGTCACTTTGTTTGTATCTGAAAATGGCTTCTCCCTAATGGCGACTGACAATCGCCTAATATTTTCGGCATGTTCACTTTCACAATTACAGCATTGTATTTATTTATAGTAGTAGATTTTAAACAGTGCGCATAAGTATACATTATAGTTTGAAATAGTAATCAAATATAGTAATGTGCATAAACATATCACAATTTTCATAATATGATTCTGTACTTCTATGTCGACATCCTTTAAACTGCTGGTAATACTGTGGAATGCACTCCGTGGTGGAGGGTATATAAGATTCGGCCCGGCCGAACTTAACGCCTTCTTACTTGTTTAAATTGAATTAAATAAAAAACTTTATATGCTCATTTTTATAGTTTTTATAAGGCTTAGGTCACGCCTAAGCACCTTGGCTTGGTTCTGACTTTTAATTAATTAAATTTATTCGACTATTTTTTAAATGTTTATTAGCTCATTATTTAGCTTATTTATTAGACCTTTTAAAGTCCTAAAATTAAAAATTAATTGAAGTCGAGCCTGTAACTACGTCCAATTAACAATATAATTATTATATTAATATATTAATTAATTCATATAATTTAATCAATTATTTTTTTAATTGAATTAAATCAAATTATCTGCTCATTATTTAGTTTGTGTAAGGCGTTCTCTGAAAGCTTTAAAACGATTTGTAGAATATCGCACTCTGGGTGCTTGGTTTGCTGCTGAATGTGAATTTAATTCAATTAATTTTATAATTGAATTAGACAAACAACATTATAAAAGTAATTTAGTTTGTGTAAGATCTGTCCTAAAAGCACCTCAATTGAAAAATAAATTGATGTTAAGCCGACATAAACGTCCCATTAATATATTAATTAATTCATTTAATATTTCAATTATTAAAAGTTTAAGTTTAATTGAATTAAATAAATAAAATATTTATTTCCTCATATTTAGTTTGTTTAAGACGTGTCCTAAAAGTCATGCACTTAAAAAATAATTCATTAATCGAACCTACAAATACGATTGATTAATATTTTTAATTTAAATCATCTACTATTTCAATTAATTTTTTAATTGAATTAAATATAAAACCTAATTTGCTGATTATTTAGTTAGACAATTAAAAATTAATTAATGTTGGTCCTGGAAATACGTTCTATTAATATATTAATTTATTATTTTAATTAATTGTTTAATTGAATTGAATAAAAATACTTAATTTGTTTATTATTTAGTTAGTGTAAGACGTGCCCCATAAAGACCCCCAATTACAAATTAATCAATTCAATTAATATTTTAACGTATTTAATTATTTTATTAATTGAATTAAATAAAAGACTTTATTTGATCATTATTTAGTTAGTGTAAAGCGTACCCTAAAAAGTTTTCGATCAAATATTAAACTCAGGGTCCTTGACTGGGTTCGGTTAGGTTAACATTATCTGTGACCCTTGCCAATTCCAGGCCGCCTATTTGAGAGAGTTAAAAATTTTGATTTTTAATTTGAAGTTCATTTGTATTGCAATTTTGAAAAATAGCAACCACCCTAATGTCCACATGTATATATTTATATTTATATGCTTGAACAAATGCTTAGAGAGAGAGAAAAAAAAACCATAATTGTGGCTTGTTTTCAGTAGATTATGGAGAGTGTCTGTGACATTTTATTTTTACAAATGTTGGCAACACCAACCACACACACGCATGCACACACACCCACCCAAATGAGTAATAGTTGCTCATAAAATATTCAGCCATAGAAGAAAATTATGTAAAATCTAAAAATGAAATGTTAAATACTTATTTTTTCTCGTTTTTTTCATGTAAATTTCACAGCATATCCGCAGAAACGTTGAGAAACGTCAGTTGATCGCTTCCGAAACGTCGAATGGGCAATCTGGCGACCAAAATGCTGTAGGCGGTTTCACTGGTAGTAGCGGTGGAATTATTGAATCTGCTCTGCAGGTAAGTTGAAATTTAAACAATGTCCAGGGAATAAATAAAAAAGAATGGATAAGACAACGAAACAATACTCAATACAAAAATGCAACAAAAATAATAAAACTTTGTGTAAGGAACCCCACAAATTTTTTGTTTGGGTGCATTGTGTACATACTGTTCCATAAAATAAATACCAAAAACTTTTTATGGATTTTTTAAATTTCGCTGAGGATCCATTGTGGGAATCTTTTAAATGCGTAAAATTAAGGGAAATTATGAGGGCGAGGGAAATAGTGGTTTAGAATCAGCCAACAAAAATTAAGAAAATGTTAATGTGAAAATCGAAAAATGTGATGGGTGTTGTCGATTTTTATGAAATTTCATATTTTTCTTAATTGCATTATCTGAATGCTCGGTGTCAAGTTTCATCACTCCACTAGCACCGCTAATAGTTTATGCTCTCAAATATATGAAGCCATCCCCCCACTGTGCGATCTAACGTCCTTTTGGTCGTCTGTCTCTTGAAAGTACGCTAGCTTGCGATTGAAACGAGCTAGACGCTTTAAATTTTTCCATACATATGTCTAATAGTTGTAGATCAGTTGGGATTAAAAACCGGGAAATAGGCAAATTATTAATAATTATTTTCCATAACAAGGAATGAAAATGCCCTCACATTTGTTGAAAACTTCTATTCTTATATTCATTCGAAATTGGCTACGTACACTCCTTTATAGTGTGAAAGCCCACCAAAAAATTGATTTTTTCAAAATCCAGAAAGGGATAAAAATGGTACGAATTAAACAACAACATAAAGTTCGGTAAGTACATCAAGAAATTTGGAATATACATTAGGGCGTACCTCAAAAAAAAAGTTCGCCGTACACCTTCGAATATGAAGTATTATTGAAAGGTAGTTTCAAAAAAATTTTTTTTATTTTTTTATGCCGAACGTAGGGGTCGCGCTTTTACATTTTTCTATATAACTTCTGCATTTATAAACGGATTTTAAAGTGTGATACATCGATGTTTTTGTCTCGACGAGGCCGATTTTTTTGTCTTTGAAGTCAGAAGAGTTTCATGATTTTATGCGAGCTTTAATTTTCGTCGCCTCGTGGAGACAAAAACATCGATGTATCACACTTTAAAATCCGTTTATAAATGCAGAAGTTATATAGAAAAATGTAAAAGCGCGACCCCTACGTTCGGCATAAAAAAATAAAAAAAAATTTTTTGAAACTACCTTTCATATTCGAAGGTGTACGGCGAACTTTTTTTTACTTGTAACCTGGTACGCTCTAATATACATATCTTTCGTAGATACGTAAAATAAAGTGATTTTTTGGAATTCGTACATTTAAAGGAAAAGAGGGATAAAAACCGTACCAACTAAATGAATGAAGTTAAAATCATAAAACTCATCTATAATAGAATAAAAATGGTACCAATCAAACAACAAAAGGTAGAAACGTGAAATTTGGATTCCACATCCCTCTCCTTTCGTAGATACGAAAAATAATGTGAATTTTCGAAAATCGTACTTTTAAGGGATAACATGGAAAATAGGGATAAAATTGGTTCCAATCAAACAGCTGAAGCGGAAATCATGACATTTGTTGTATACATTCCTCTGACTGGGTGGACGTGCAATATTAAAGAATTTTTCGAAATTTGTACTATGGGAAGAAAATTGGATAAAAATTGTACCAATCAAACGGCTGCGCAATTTTAGGTTCAACATGGGAAATGGGGTAAAACTAAATAGATGAAGCAGAAATCATGAAATTTGTTCTAAAGAGTGATTTTTTTGAGGTTAGGATTTTCATGCATTAGTATTTGACAGATCACGTGGGATTTCAGACATGGTGTCAAAGAGAAAGATGCTCAGTATGCTTTGACATTTCATCATGAATCGTCTTACAAACGAACAACGCTTGCAAATTATTGAATTTTATTATCAAAATGCGTGCTCTGTTAAGAAAGTTCATTGCGCGCTTCCATTTTATGGTCAGTTTAATCGACCCACTGAAGCGGCTATTCGGGCTATTGTGACTAAATTTCGCACCAAATTTACATTGTTGGACATTAAACCACCAACACGCTTACGTAGAGTGCGAACTGAAGAAAATATCGCAGCTGTATCGGCCAGTGTTAATGATGACCACCAATTTTCGATTCGTCGCCGTTCGCACCAATTGGGTCTCTGTTACTCAAAAACGTGGAAATGCCAAAATTGGACTAAGCGGATGGACCACCTAAGACGCAGCCGCGGTCAACATTTAAATGAAATTATCTTCAAAAAGTAAATGTCATGGACCAATCTAACGTTTCAAATAAAGAACCGATGAGATTTTGCAAATTTTATGCGTTTTTTTTAAAAAAAAGTTATCAAGCTCTTAAAAAATCACCCTTTATATATTCCTCTGGCTATGTAGATAAGCCATATAAATGATTTTATCGAAATTTGTACTATGGAGAGAAAGAGGATAGAAATGGTACCATTCGAACAACAACTAAACAGCCTCTTACTGGGTAGGCGGTCAATATAAAGGAATTTTTCGAAATTAGTACATTTAGGTGGATATCGGGCCGAAAGGGGATAAAAATGGTACCAAACAAACGGCTGCAGTTAGAATCATGATATTCGGGGTATACGTTCCTCTAACTGTGCATGTAGTATTTTCCAAATTCGTACTTTTAAGGGATACATTTTTAAATGAGGGATAAAAAGGTACCAATCAAACGGCTAAAGTTAAAATCATGAAATGCGGTATATAAATTCCTCGTCTACATTAGACGCGCAACATAAAGGAATTTTTCGAAATTTGTACTTTGGGGATAAAGGGAATAAAAATAGTACCAATCAAATTGCTGCGGTTAGAATAGTAGAATAGAAATTCGGTGTACACAACGGTCTACGAAGTCAGATGCACAAAACAAAATTATTTTCAATTTATTTTCGCACTTTTTAGAAAAATCATGAAATGCGGTGTACGCGTTTCTCAGACTGTGCAGACGGTCAATATAAATGAATGAACAAAACAAAAATATGTTCCAATCAGAACAAAAATATTTTCCCAAATCGTACTTTTATGGAAAAAGAGGTATAAAAATGGTACCAATCAAACGGCTAAAGTTAAAATCACGATGTTTATATACATTCCACGTCTACATTAGACGCGCAACATAACGGAATTTGGCGAAATTTTTACTATGGGGAGAAAGGGAATAAAAATGGTACCAATCAAACGACTGCAGTTAGAATAGTGAAATTCGGTGTACACTCCACGCTGACTGCGTAGATTTTCCAAATTTATACTTTTAGCGGCAAAATGGGAAAGTAGGGATAAAAATTTTACCAATCAAACAGTTGAAGCGAAAATCATGATTTTTTATACATTCCTCAATATTTAAAGAATTTTTCGAAATTTTCACTTTTAGGTGAAAGGGGACAAAAATTGTACCAACCAAACGGGTTCCTCTAACTGTGTAGACGCTCAAAAAGAAATGTTCTTTCAAAGTTGTACTTTTAAGGGACAAATTGGAAAGAGAGGGATAAACAAGTAAGAAAAGGCTAAAGTCGGGCGGGGACGACTCTATGATACACTCCACTTTTTATCCGAACACAATTCAATTCGCTAAAAAAGTGAAAACGGGAAGGTTTTTTGTATTCTGTAAATGTATATGTTTGACAAAAAATGTTAAATCGGAAAGGACATTTGTATGAGGATATATTGAAACCTGGAACGAAATAGGTGAAATATAAAGTGTATAGTTTGGCCAAAATCGGTAAAACTTTTGGGAGCAACATTTGTATTTGGGCTATATTTAAATCTGAACCGATCTTACCCACTTTCACCATAGATGTTTTAGTTAGATTATTAGATATTGTGCCAATTTTAAAGAAAATCGAACACAATATGTGGCTTTTAAAGCGGCAAAAGTCAAATCGGAAGCGACATTTGTATGGGGGCTATATCAAAATCTGAACCGATCTTAAACACTTTCTGCATAGGTGTTTCTAGTTAGATTATTAGATATTGCGCCAATTTTAAAGAAAATCGAACACAATATGTGGCTTTTAAAGCGGCAAAAGTCAAATCGGGAGCGACATTTGTATGGGGGCTATATCGAAATCTGAATCGATCTAGCCCGCTTTAGCCACAGGTGTTTCTAGTTAGATTATAAGATGTTGTGCCAAATTTAAATAAAATAGAGTACAATATGTGGTTTCTATAGCGAAAAATGTCAAATCGGGAGCGTCATTTGTATGGGGGCTATATCTAAATCTGAACCGATCTTATCAAATTTCTGCATAGGTGTTTCTAGTTAGATTATAAGATGTTGTGCCAAATATAAAGAAAATCGGGTACAATATGTGGCATTTAAAGCGGAAAAAGTCAAATCGGGAGCGACATTTATATGGGGGCTATATCTAAATCTGAACCGATCTTACCCAATTTCAGCATAGGTATTTCTAGTTGGATTATAAGATGTTGTGCAAAATTTAAAGAAAATCGAGTACAATATGTGGCTTCTAGAGCGGAAAATGCCAAATCGGGAGCGACATTTGTATGGGAGCTATATCTAAATCTGAACCGATCTGACCTATATTCACCATGGGTGTTTCTAGAGGAAATATAAGATGTTTTACCAAATCTGAAGACAATCTGATATAATAATATATAAGATATAATATGTGGTTTATAGAGTGGAAAAAGTCAAATCGGGAGCGAAATTTGTATGGGAGCTATATATAAATCTGAACCGATCTAACACATTTTTACCACAGTTGTTTCTAGTTGAAATATAAGATGCCAATTTTAAAGAAAATCTGTTGTAATATGTGGTATCTAGAGTGAAAAGAGTCAAATCGGGAGTGAAATTCGTATGGGGGCTATATCTAAATCTGAACCGATTTTCTTCAAATTAAATAGCGTTCGTTCTTATCCCGAAAAACTTCGTTGTGCAAAGTTTCATTTGGTTCTGTCTACAATTGCGACCTGTATCGTGATTACAAAAATAGATGGACGGACGGACAGACAGACAGACAGACGGACATCGCTAAATCGACTCAAAAAGTGATTCTAAGTCGATCGGTATAATTAACAATGGTTCTATCTCGTTTCCTTTTGGGTGTTACAAACAAATGCACAAAGACATAATACTCTCGTGGAGTGTATAAAAATTATCAAATTTAAAAAAAAATATTTTTTTTTTTAATTTTCTAAATAATTTTTAAAAATATTTTTTTTTTTTTGAAAAAAAAAAACTAAAAAGTGTTTTTACGACTTTTTAAAATAAATTTTTGTCCACAGCTAATAGGTCAATAAGACACTCCATAACAATTATAATCGTGATTCAAGTCGAAATTAAAAATATTTAATTAAATAAATATTTAAATAATTAGCACAAACTACTTTAAGTTGGCCTCAGAAAAGTTTTGAATGTTTCCGGCTAAAATTAATCTTTGGCTTGTTAAATGCGTTGTCCCAAATTACTTCGACTTTAGCCAGCCAACTTTAGTGTTATTTTTATCAAATCCGTTATAACTTCCCGATTTGTAGTCCCATTTGAGTTTTAAAGTGCTCACTGGAAAAGGTGCAGATCGCTAATATATTTTTTTTAAATATAATATATATATGAAGAATTTGCTTGAAATTCGGCAAAAAATCAAAAAAATTACGAGTTTTGAAATTATGACAAAATTCCTAATTTTCGATACACCCTAGTGTCTACAATTTCATATTTTTATAATTTGGGAAATGCAGCAATATTTTAAATATTCAGAAATAGAAATTTGCAAACTTGAAATCGGAGAACCCAAGGAAAATTTCTGTTCCGTATCACCAAATGTTTACTGGTGATTTTATGGAACAGTAGGGCTGTTTTTATTTAAGACTGGATAAATAAGTTGCTATAACAAAAACCTAAATAAATAATTAAAATTTCACTCAAAATAAAAAATTATTATACACTTAAGGAGTGTATTATGTCTTTGTGCATTTGTTTGTAACACCCAAAAGGAAGGGCGATAGACCCATTGTTAATTATACCGATCGGCTTAGAATCACTTTCTGAGTCGATTTAGCAATGTCCGTCTGTCCGTCTGTCCATCTATTGTTGTAATCACGATACAGGTCGCAATTGTAGCCAGAACCAAACGAAACTTTGCACAACAAAGTTTTTCGGGACAAGGACGAACGCTATTTAATTTGACTCCCGATTTGAACTTTTTCAATCTAGATACCACTCATTTCAACAGATTTTCTTCAAAATTGGCAAAACATCTTATAGTGCAACTAGAAACCAATGGGGAAAACTGTGTTAGATCGGTTCAGATTTATATATAGCTCCCATACAAATTTCGTTCCCAATTTGAATTTTTCCGCTTTAGAATCCACATATTTCAACAGATTTTCTTCAAAATTGGCAAAACATCTTATAGTGCAACTAGAAACACCTGTGGAAAAATGTGTTAGATCGGTTCAGATTTATATATAGCTCCCATACAAATTTCGTTCCCAATTTGAATTTTTCCGCTTTAGAATCCACATATTTCAACAGATTTCCCTCTAAATTCGCAAAACACCTTATATTTCAACTGGAAACACCTGTTGTAAAAATGTGTTAGATCGGTTCAGATTTATATATAGCTCCCATACAAATTTCGCTCCCAATTTGAATTTTTCCGCTCTAGAATCCACATATTTTTACAGATTTTCTTCAAACTTCGCAAAACACCTTATATTTCAAGTGGAAACACCTGTTGTACAAATGTGTTAGATCGGTTCAGATTTATATATAGCTCCATACAAATTTCGCTCCCAATTTGAATTTTTCCGCTCTAGAATCCACATATTTTAACAGATTTTCTTCAAAATTAACAAAACATCATATATTTAAACTAGAAACACCTGTGGTAAAAATGTCTTAGATCGGTTCAGATTTATATATAGCTCCCATACAAATTTCGTTCCCCCAGAAACCGCGTATTTTTGAGAGAATTTCTTAAAATTGAGCATAACACGTTATACTTCAACTGGAAGAACTTATTGTGAAAGTTAGTCACTTAATTCCATGTTTGGATACAGCCCCGATACAAATATTATTCTCGATTTGACAAGTTGGGCCAGGTCATATTAGCCTGTGCTTAGGAAACATAAAAAATTTTTTCCCGTTTTCACTTTTTTACTGAATTGAATTGTATTCCGATAGAAAGTGGAGTGTATCATAAAGTCGGCCCCGCCCGACTTAAGCCTTTCCTTACATGTTTTTTTTTAATTGTCGCCTGCAGCGTATGTGTGAAAAAATAATTTTGTGTTAAAAATTTTGGACTTAGCCTGAATAATTATCCAGGTGAATGTCAAATTTATGGTTATCGAGGCTAAGTCCAAAAAAGTCAACACAAAATATTTTTTTAATTTGTTTTGATACAAATATTTATATTGTAATATTTTTGGGCTTAAAGAAAACAGCCCTAATATACCTTTATCTGTTGCATAGTTTTATTATTTAAATGCATGACATACATATGTGTATTTATAACATAAAAATATCACATTTGGTAATTCATCTATATATTTCTCTCCTTTTTTTCCTCCACAGATTCCAGTTGGCATTTTGCAATCACTCCAAAAGTCGCTGGGTGGTATTGCCTAAACACATCATTATCTTTCGGAGAATTCGACAACAACGAAGTTATTGCTAGCAATTGGTTTTTAATCTATACTATTCTAATATTTTACACTATATTATTATGCTATACTATACTCTATACTCTATTTATGTAATCATATTTATATATATATATATATATACAAATTAACCAAAACCACTTTTTTATATCGATATATATTTATTTTAAAATTGTATTTTAGTGCCTTTTTGCGCAAATTACCAAGTGATCAATTCAAAACAACAACAAAATAAAAATTTCCATATTATTTTCGGTGAATACGAGGAGTATTAAATAAAATGAGAGCAAACAAAACAAAATCACTGGTTTTCATGTTGGCTATGGGAATTTTTAATTATAACTTAACTGTGGATTATAATTGGCCATAAAATTGTACAATACAATCGTGGCAATGGCAATGGCCAGGCCAGCCAGCCAGCCAGCATTTCAGTCATTCGTTGATGGCCGGCCATTAAAAGTCGAATTACAACAGCACCAGTCACAATGGCAACATCAGCAACGCCAGCCCGAGCGCGGAGCATCAATATTGAAATGTCGAAAGAACTTTTCGAACAGATTAAAGCCATTAAAAAGTACATCGAATTCGCACATAAATGTCCGTGCATATCCTTGTTGTAGGGATATGTATTTTGGTGAGTGTGTGTGTCCTAATTTAATTGCCAGGCATAAGTTTGGGCAACAACAATTTGTGCTGTTTTTAATATTTAATTTTGGCTGGGGCATGCTGAGGCGGAGGCGGAGCCGAAACAATAATACATGGCCATAAATCAACATGAAATCTGAATTTTTCGCTCGAATTGAATTCTTAAGCCAGTCTATTGCACCTGGAGAAATAGTCAGTGAAATGATTTGAAACATAAACCAAAGTTGAAACCTAAGTCAATTTTGTTACATTACAAAAAAAAAATTGGTCAAATGGTTTCTTCAACAGCATAATTTGTATACGAATTGTTAGGGCGTTATAACACAATCCTTAAGATGCGCCCACACAAAAACCACATTTTATAAAGTGGCTCAAAATTTATCAAAACAAGTAAAAAAGGCGTTAAGTTCGGCCGGGCCGAACTTTATATGCCCTCCACCATGGATTGCATTCCACAGAGGTTGTCGGTTTTCGTAGAAGTGCAGTAATATTACAGGAAAATATAATTTTTTTAATATAGCCAAACCAAAACAAATACAAATATTGAAAAGTTAATTTTATAAATAAATATAATATTTTAATTATTTCAAACCACGCTTATAAGGTAATGCTACCAATACGTCAATTCAAAAAATAAATATTCTTATATTTATATTTTCAAACATATTTTCAAAGCCATAAATATTGGTAGATAGTGGGTGCTACAGTTGGTTGTATTTCCATTCTATTTGAATTCCAAAAGTACGAATTTTGAAAATCCATTATCAGACGTACATAGTGCAAAATAACCTAACTTCATGATTCAATCAATTTTTGTCGTAATAGAAAAGGTACGAATTTGGAAAAAAAACTTTTTATTTTGCGTGCCTATGCAGTCAGAGGAATGTATACACCGAATTTCATGATTCCAGCTGCGCCCATTTGGTTGGTACAATTTTTACCCCCTTGACGTTTCTACGCAATTAGAATTTTATCATTCTATCTGTGGTCGTTTACTTGGTACTATTTTTATCCCTCTGTACCATTGTATCCCTTGAAAGTACTAATTTCGAAAAATTCGTCTATTTTCCGTGTCTACACAGTCAGAGGAATGTATACTCCGAATTTCATGACTCTAGCTGCGGTCATTAGATTGGTACTATTTTTATCCCCTTTTTTCATTTTAACCCCAAAAAGTACGAATTTTGAAAAATCGGTGTATTTTACTTATCTATGCAATCAGAGGAATGTAGACACCGAATTTCATTATTCTAGGTACAGCCGTTTGGTTGGTACCATTTTTATCCCTCTATTCCTATTTTACCCCTTAAAAGTACGAATTTGGAAAAAATACTTTTATATTATGTATCTACTCAATTAGAGGAATGTACACACCGAATTTCGTGTTTCTAGTTGTTGTCGTTTAATATATACCATTTTTATCCCTTTTTTTGTCCCATTTCGCCCCCTACAAATAATAATCACTTTATGGTGCACGTTTTTGCTATAAGGGGAATGCGCATACCAAATGTCAAGCAAATATAAACAGACATATTCAAAAAACATGCTTAAATACGCTAAAATATTAGGGATTATTATGGGTATTTTTAGTCCTTGTGAGGGAAAAATTTTTCCCTGTGGGCCGATTTCGCACCATTTCAATCCCAACCGATCTACGACTATAAGACGCATTTATGGAAATTTTGAACGTTCTAGCTCCTTTCGTTTAGATGCTAGCGTGCTTTCAACAGACGGACAGACGGACGGACGGACGGACATGGCTAGTCTTAGAATTTTATGACGATCAAGAATATATATACTTTATAGGGTCTCAGGTCGATATTTCAAGGTGTTACAAACGGAATGACAACGTTAGTATACCCCCATCCTGGAGGTGGAGGGTATAAAAATATGATTTTTTACAAAATTCTTTTGCAACGACAAAATGGGCCATAACTTCCATATTTATCCTTTCTTTTTTTCTTTGATAGAATGTCATATATAAAAACAAAATATTTTTTCCTTTTTTTTATATTTTTTTACAGATTTTTCGTGTAATCGATATAGCGTTTTTCCAAAAAAATCCATTTTTTAAAAAATTTATATCGTTTATATGTATATATATGATATACTCCACTTTCTATCGGAATACAATTCAATTCAGTAAAAAAAGTGAAACGGGAAAATTTTTTGTATGTTTCCTAATCACAGGCTAATATGACCTGGTCCAATTTGTCAAACCGAGAATAATATTTGTTTCGGGGCTATATCCAAACATGGAATGAAGTGACTAACTTTCACAGTAAGTTCTTCCAGTTGAAGTATAATGTGTTATGCTCAATTTTAAGAAATTCTCTCAAAAATACGCGGTTTCTGGGGGAACGAAATTTGTATGAGAGCTATATGTAAATCTGAACCGATGTAACCCATTGTTAAAATATGTGGTTTCTAGAGCAGAAAAAGTCAAATCGAAATTTGAATGGGAGCTTTATATATATATATATATATATATATATATATATATATATATATATATATATATATATATATATATATATATATATATATATATATATATATATATATATATATATATATATAAAAAAATTCAAATTGGGAACGAAATTTGTATGGGAGCTATATATAAATCTGAACCGATCTAACACATTTTTACCACAGGTGTTTCTAGTTGAACTATAACATGTTTGGCCAATTTTGAAGAAAATCTTTTGAAATATGTGGTATCTAGAGTGAAAAGAGTCAAATCGGGAGTGAAATTCGTATGGGGGCTATATCTAAATCTGAACCGATTTTCTTCAAATTAAATAGCGTTCGTCCTTGTCCCGCAAAACTTCGTTGTGCAAAGTTTCGTTTAGTTCTGGCTACAATTGCGACCTGTATCGTGATTACAACAATAGATGGACAGACGGACAGACAGAACAGAAAGTGATTCTAAGCCGATCGGTATAATTAACAATGGGTCTATCGCCCTTCCTTTTGGGTGTTACAAACAAATGCTCAAAGACATAATACTCTCGTGGAGTGTATAATTATTGTAAAATTATGATCAAATATCAAGACAATTGTGTGGGAGGTACAAGAAGGGGAGTTGCTAAATCGTAACTATTTTGTTGGCTTAAAGTGATAATGAAAACATTTTCAAATATCAAATTTCAAATGAATTTGACTACCCGCGTGAATGTTACACCGGCTTTATTTTAAACAAAGCTTATGCCATTTTGTGTGGGAGGTACCACAAGGGGTGTGGCAACTTCGCCCATATTCTACATGAATGCAGCATCTACAAAAGCATTGACAAATATCAAACTTCATAGTATTCCTTAGTTAGTATTTACGTAGTTTAGGGCGATTTGTGTGGGAGGTACTAGAAGGGGCGTGGAAAAATCCGTCATATTTAGTACACTTAAAGTGCTTATAAAAACTTTTTCAAATACCAAAATATGAGTGATTTCGAATATCGGTGTGGAAGTTTTTTGCTCCTATAAAGCCTATATGGCGCTGGAGCTTCTAATGAATTATACTGTAATAAAACTTATTGAATAAATAACAAATTATAAAAAAAAAAAAAAAAAAGGTTTTAATTAAACATAGGAATATGGTCCATTTGTGTGGGAGGTACCAGAAGGGGCGTGGCAATTTCACCCATCTTCAAACTTAAACTTAGTTTTTGAAAAATATTACCATGTCCAAAGTTTGAAATGTTTCTTTAGCTCCTTTCGAGAGTTATCGTGTGCACCAGTTAAATCGATTCAAAAAGTCGTTCTATGTCGATCGGTATAATAAACGATGGGTCTATCTCACCTCCTTTTCGGTGCTACAATCGAATGCACAAGGACATTATACCCTGTGACTTTAGCCTTTCCTTGCTTGTTTTATATTATATTTCAGAAATAATCATTAAATGGAAAGGAGTTGGCAATGTGTCTGGAAGGTCTTCTGGATTATAAATCAGGCCTGATAAAAGGCCTTCCAGATCATTATTTCCGCCGCTGGGATATATCAAACTTATGTGGGAGGTGGGAACCAAAAAATTTGGGAATCATCCCAATGGTGTGCGCTGGGCGAGTTTATAGGCTCTGCGAAACCTAGTGAAAAATGGCCCAATCGAGGTTCCATTTATACCCTCCACCTCCAGGATGGGGGTATACTAACTTTGTCATTCCGTTTGTAACACCTTGAAATATCGACCTTTAATATATTCTTGACCGTCATAAAATTCTAAGACGATCTAGCCATGTCCGTCCGTCCGTCTGTTGAAAGCACGCTAGCATCTAAACGAAAGGAGCTAGAACGTTCAAATTTTCCATAAATGCGTCTTATAGTCGTAGATCGGTTGGGATTGAAACGGAGCGAAATCGGCCCAGAAGGAATACCCATAATAATCCCTAATATTTTAGCGTATTTAAGCATTTTTGAATATGTCTGTTTATATTTGCTTTATATTAAGTATGCGCATTCCCCTTATAGCAAAAACGTGCACCATAAAGTGATTCTTATTTGTAGGGGGTGAAATGGGACAAAAAGGGATAAAAATGGTACATATTAAACGACAACAGCTAGAAACACGAAATTCGGTGTGTACATTCCTCTAATTGAGTAGATACATAAAATGAAAGTATTTTTTCCAAATTCGTACTTTTAAGGGGTAAAATGGGAATAGAGGGATAAAAATGATACCAACCAAACGGCTGTACCTAGAATAATGAAATTCGGTGTATACATTCCTCTGACTGTGTAGACACGGAAAATCAACTGATTTTTTGAAATTCGTACTTTTGGGGGTCAAAATTGAAAAAGGGGATAAAAATAGTACCAATCAAATGACCGCAGCTAGAGTCATGAAATTCGGAGTATACATTCCTCTGACTGCGTAGACACGG
Organism: Polietes domitor; assembly: GCA_947397865.1. Taxonomy (NCBI): domain Eukaryota; kingdom Metazoa; phylum Arthropoda; class Insecta; order Diptera; family Muscidae; genus Polietes; species Polietes domitor. The sequence continues at coordinate 53,627,929 of OX377622.1, read as the reverse complement.
AAAATAAACGGATTTTTCGAAATTCGTACTTTTTTGGGGTTAAAATGAAAAAAGGGGATAAAAATAGTACCAATCAAATGACCGCAGCTAGAGTCATGAAATTCGGCGTATACATTCCTTTGACTACGTAGACATGAAAAATAAAAGGTTTCTTCCAAATTCATACTTTCAAGGGATACAATGGGTACCAACCAATCGGCTACACCTGGAGTAATGAAATTCGGTGTATACATTCCTCTGATTGCGTAGACACTTAAAATAAACAGATTTTTCGAAATTCGTACTTTTTTTGGGGTTAAAATGAAAAAAGGGGATAAAAATAGTACCAATCAAATGACCGCAGCTAGAGTCATGAAATTCGGAGTATACATTCCTCTGACTGCGTAGACACGGAAAATAAACGGATTTTTCGAAATTCGTACTTTCAAGGGATACAATGGTACAGAGGGATTAAAATAATACCAACTAAACGACTACAGCTATTGAAGAATGTAAAATATCACCGAAAACAAGCAAGTTTGAAATTTGCTCTGTACTCTCGAAGGTTATGGAGAGTATGGTTATCCACCATCTTGTGAGCTATTTAGGTACCAGCGACTTACATAGTGATCGACAGTATTACTTCCGTAGGAATCGATGATGCTGCTATCCGAAAAGTGTAATCGATCCATCCACCAGATTGGTTAGAGTAAGGTTTTTGCTCGATATCTCCAAGGCCTTTGGCAGAGTCTGACACGGCGCACTCATATCAAAGCTCATCTCTTTTGGTGTTTGTAGTTACTTTTCTCCATTTATATCGAGCTTCCTCAGAGATCGCAATGTACGTGTTGTTGTAGATGGGTAATCATCCAACGAACATAGGTTAACCGCAGGAGTACCACAGGGCTCTGTCATTTCTCCTAAAATTTTTCTTATTTTCATCGACGACCTCTTGGATCGGACTACGAATCCAATCGCCGATGACAGCAACTTCTGTCATTCCTACTCATTTGATCATAGAAAAAGTCGTTCAGAAATTGAGAACAAAAAGCGATTAATGGATGAGTCGCTCAGCCAGGATTTATTGGACATTTCCAAATTCGGTCTAGTGATTAGAGTAGATTTTAATGCACGTAAGACCCAGTGCTCCTTGTTGTCACACAAGCGATTCAAAAAAGTACTGATTATTTCTGGTTTTATTGCAAAGGCTTAACTGTGTCATTTAATAATGGAACATAATATCATTCATATATGACTACCACGACTGGCTCGGCAGAACCTCATCCGATCTACTCAATTTTTCAGAACAGCTCAAAATTCACATCAAACAGTGACTCGTTGCGAATTCATTGGCTTCTCAATAGTCACGTGCGGTTTCTCCAAATCCCACATGCGACAAATTTGCTTATTGTCATAGCCACCGAAATGAAAATGAGCTTCATGAAGGCTACGCTACAGTTTGCGTAAAAGACTCACCGATACGATTTTAGAAGTATTTTTATACCCTACACCAGGGATGATATTATTAGGATGTTACAAACAAATTTAGAAATATCTTTGGTGAAATTGAGTAAGATCGGTTCAGATTTGATTTTCTCCGTTCTAGAGACCACATAACTGATTTTCTTCAGATTTGGCACAGTATCTTATTATTGAACTAGAAATATCTATGGTAAAAATGGGCCGGATCTGTTCAGATTCAGATATAGCTCCAATACAAATTTCGCTCTCACTTTGACTTTTTCCGCTCTATAGACCACATGATAGTACCCACAGAAAAATCGTTCCCGATATCACTTTTTCCCGGACTTCAATTGTTGTGGGGAATAATGTGGAGGTTATCATATTGTCGGCTACGACCGACTTTAGCCTTTCCTTACATGTTTTATCCTTCTTTTGAGTGAACTTTGTAGGTTCAAGTGAATTTAAGTCAGAAATCTTCAAACATTCAGCTTAAATAAGCTAATTATTAGGGGGTATTTTCAGTCCTTGTGAGCGAAACTTTTATCCATCTGTACCATCATTGCTCATTTTCAATATCAACCGATCTACAACCATTAGGTACAAATGTGGAGAGTTTGACCCACACACAGTGGTCCAGAATCAGAATTGGCTAAAATTCAATATATTTTATTCTTTTTTTTCACTTTTGAGTTCGGTAAAAAATTTAAATTAGACAAGGACCCAAGGTTTATTTTTGGATATTAACATTTAAAATCGGGCGATCGGATATATTTTAGAAATTAGTCCAAAGTTGACTAATTTTCGTATTTTTCGATTGAAATAAAATTAAAATTTGTAATTTTTTGACATATTTTTATACTCTCCACCTAAGGGTGGGGGTATATTCACTTTGTCATTCCGTTTGTAACACCTTAAAATATTCGTCGGAGACCCCATAAAGTATGTATATTCTGGGTTGTGGTAAAATTCTAAGACCATATAGCCATGTCCGTCTGTCCGTCTGTCTGTCTGTTGAAAGCACGCTAGCTTCCGAACGAAATAAGCTAGGCGAAATCGGCCAAGAGCGAAAAAATGTTCCCTCACAAGAACTGAAAATACCCATAATATTTAAAGTTTTTATACCCTCCACCTCCAGGATGGGGGTATATTCACTTTGTCATTCCGTTTGTAACACCTTAAAATATTCATCGGAGACCCCATAAAGTATATATAGTCTGGGTCGTGGTAAAATTCTAAGACGATATAGCCATGTCTGTCAGTCTGTCTGTTGAAAGCACGCTAGCTTCCGAACGAAATGAGCTAGGTGGTTCAAATTTTCCCTAAATGTGTCTTATGGTTGCAGATCGGTTGGGATTGAAAGTGGGCGAAATCGGCCTAGAGGGAAAAAAAATTCCCTCACAAGGACTGAAAATACCCATAATAACCCCCAATAAAGTTTTTAAATATGTTTTTTT